>JAHLSL010000007.1:28315275-28464381 GCA_025920805.1 Petroica traversi | reverse complement strand
CCCTTCCCTTCTCTCCCCTCCCCTGCTCCTCCCCTTGCCGAGGTGGAGCCGCGCCGGCAGCTGAGTCCCGGCTGTGCGGTGCTCTGGGACCCGCCCGGCGCTGCTCGGCGGCTGCAGGGTCCCTGTGCCCCTTCCTGCGCTGGGACAGCTCAGCCTGCGCGCTCTGCTGCAGCGTACACAAGGCTTTTCTTGCCGGAGTACGTGTATAATTTAGCGCTGAAAAGATAAAAGTCTTGTTTGAAAAATGCATCTGAAAAAATACGTTCTCAGCAAATACAGGAGAATTGTTGAGCATTTTTTGGCACAGTTGTTTTGATGGTGGGACTCGGACGGTCTTAGAGGTCTTTTTCAGCCTTAACGATTCTATGATCAGTAGTTGAAATGAGCATGTGTCTTGTCCAGCCTCTGGTACTCGCAGTGAAGACATGGTAACAGAGCACGCCTTACATAATGGATATCTGTGATTCACTGCATATGTATTTGTCGTTAATAGAAGTTGATAGTTGTACTTCGGCCCATTATAAAATGTTTTAGCATTAAAAGTTGCACAGACATACCATCCTGTACTAATAACTACATAGGCAATTTCCTGTGGAGGTGTTAAAATGTGTTCTCTAACTCACCGTGATATGAGATGAACACTGCTTTTAAAAAGAGTTTCCATAAAAAATGCTTTGAATCCTTCATTGAGGTTGATTCTGAATGCTTTTTAGCATTGTTGCAACATAGAAATCATGGTTGTCCCAGGACTGGCGAAGAGATTACAATGATGTCCTAGTACTGAGTGGTGCTGGCAGCACTGGGAGTCCTAATGTGGATGGACTGGCTGCTACCCCAATTCCGGCATCACATTGATTAGATTCACTTTGACTTTCATGATGCCATGGCTTCAATTGAACCCAGCCAGTGTTTTATCTGTACTAGAACTCCCATGGTTGCTGGTGGATTTATAAAATATTAATTTTGTTATTGTATTTAGATACATAGCGCTCATGTTTTGGGAGATAAAAGCTGCAGCTCGATTGTTAGAGTTACTGGTCAGTGCTTTCACATGTAAGCAATATGAATTGCTGAATTCACACGGATGTTTGTGGACAGGTTTGGATCCTGGATGGGAAACAGCAATGTTCCCTGATAAGCTGCAGAGACCTACAGGGGAAATTCAGCACCTCTGTGTATTAGCTGGGGAAATTTCTATCCTGGACTGATTTTTTTCCCAAGTCATTCAACCCTGCAATTAAAATTTTTTTCTTTTTGGGTTACATTATAATATGTTTTGCCACTTATCATTCTGTTATTGACTTGCATATACTCTTCATTTTAGCCTAGCACCGTGACTTTATTTTTGGCTAAGTCTAATATAGTTTGGGACTTTAAAAGCGAAGCAATAGCTACAATTTTCCCAGAACTCTGCTACAGATTGTTCAAATGTAATGCTCTTCCTGCACTGGAGGGTTTTGACATTAAGCACTGGATGGTCTCTTAGCACACCTGCCACAGATTTTGTGATTAGCAGCTTGGATGGGCCTGGCTTCCAGCAATCCAGCTACAGCATCTGCAGCTGTACCAGCCTGCAGCTGCTGAATTTTAGTGCTACCTCCAGCTAGTCTCATAATTCACCACTTCTGGAGCAGGGAGGGCTTCCTTCTTCCATCAGTGTGGCCAGCTCTCATCGGACAGGGAGTTGCCCCCTTTTAATCCCAGATCCTTAGTGTTCAGCAAAGTGACTTGTATTACAAGTGTGCACCACCTCAGTGGTAGGATGCTTTTCCCAGGGTAAGCATTTTGTGTGAGACAAGATCCTGCTGTCTTTCAGCATCAGGGGGCAAATCTTTTGAAGTGGTGATGTGTGAACTACAAAACTGGATAGCCAGGTAATAAGGCAGGGAGTGTGATGGTCTTACCACATTCCCTTTCCTTACTGTGTACTGAGATGCTGCAGTTTTCTCAATTTTTTTTTTTTTTTACAGTGCGGTAGAAATTGGCATTGAATTGCATAATATTTTGGCAGCAGTATTTCTTAGTGAATTGCATTCACGGAAAAGCACTGTTAGTCTCAAAATGTTGTATTTTGGCTCCTAAGCTTGCGTTTGAAGCTACAGGAGGTGGTTATTTCTGCCCTGTACAAGCAGGAGAAGAAAGTGTCGTGGTGGCGCATTGAGTTTGCAGTTTTGTGGGCCACATAAAGACTGAACACTGTGTGCTTTGCACTGCTGCAGGGGTCCTGTAGTTCTTTGGGCTTACTCATGGCTGATCCAGCTGTGTTATTTGCAAGCCTGGGAGGACCCAGAAATTGCCAAGTCAGTTCTCCCCTCCCCAGCTGTGTGCTAAGGGAGAAGGAGGTTAGGGCTGTGCTTGCATTTATGCCCTGCATGGTAGATCCAGCTGTGGATCAAGAATTTTAGAGATGAAAGCTTCATGATTCTGTCAGCTCTCGAGAAGGTGGCTCTCTGAGTAACTTCCCAGCTCCACTCTTGAAACAAGGTGCTGCCTCTCTCAAACATGAAATGGATTTAGAAACTGTGAGCAAAGTGTTCTTATTCCTTGTGAAGAGGAAAAAGGATCTTCCACTTGTTATCTTTTTATAAGTAGTGTTCACATTGATTTAACTGGCTTGATTACTTAAGATTTTGTGTCCTCCCTTCAAAAATGAATGTCTAATTAAGACCAGCTGGTTTACCAAATGGCAGATTTCTTTGTAGCTCTGTCATCTTGAATAATTTTCCATTGTTTCAGTCTGCTTTAGCTCATCTGTGCTATGTTAAATAAATAAAACACATTTGAAATTACTCATTTTTAGTAAATGAGTAATATGGCACTATAATGCTTAAAGCAAAAGGTCCAATTGACATTGGTCCAATATTATCTCCCACTTTAGTCTAACTAAGAAGTCATATTTTATGTACTGTCAGAATTTAAAAATTGCTCTCTCTAAGAGATACAGTTTATTAAAATAGAAACAACTTTCTGGAATTGTTTATATGTTCTGGGTTTTATTTTGATGGTCCTTGACCACATTTGGGGGGGGCTGGGGGTGGTTTAAGGAGATTTTTTTCCCCTTTATGTTTATTGCATTTGCAATTTATGAAGTATTCTTTTGACTTGCTATTCAATGGTACACTGAGTATGCATGTGATGCATGCTGCAACTTCAGTTCAGTTAGAATTGGCAGGTCTGTTTCAATGTTCCTTTCCTGGCTTGGGGCGGTGTCACAGTAAACATTTTATGGTTAAAAAATGGGGGTTAGCAGGTGGACTTCAGTGCAGTCTTTCTCATGTGGGGTTAGTTTCAAGATGACATCACATTTATTTCATATTTATTATATCTCATTCATGTGGTCTATGCACATATAGAATTGATCTAAGAGAACATCTAATGCTGTTAGCATCAGATACGTTTTTCTAATTAGTATGAGCTAACTCTTTACAATCTAAGCAAGCAGTTCCCAGGCACAGTAACAAAAGTAACAAATGCAGATATATTTGATTTCCTTTAGAACACTGTAACAGAACTTGCGCAGATAGAAGAATAGGTTTCTGAACTTTGGAAACAATAAATCTTTTAACATTTTATGTTAATATTCTCAAAAGCGACTGGAAAAAACTTATTAGATTCACGTTTATCAATTTGTGAGCTGTATTTAATTTCTAATGAGGTGTGAAGAGCTTCCCTTCTCAGGAGTTTCTCTACTGTGATGGTTCAGTGTCAAACTGTTGTTTGTTAAATGGGATTTTGCAAGGCTTCGTTCTATATCTGCTCATGTTCAATTTTCTATTAATAATTCCAATGAAGGATTAAAATATACAGTGTTAAAATGTGCAGACAGTGCTAAACTGGCAGGAGGGTGGAGCACAGAACCCAGTCTCAACAAATGGAAGAAACAGCTTGCATTTGGGTGTGATTCAAGGTCAAATATAATACAACCACATCTACACAGGAAAAATCTGTAGCACTGTGTGACTGATTAAGGTGCAATTTTATAGAAGAGAACTGTCAGCTTAATGGATGAGAAGGTATCAATTAGTGATGCCATTAACTTGAAGAACTAGTTGTATTTTTGCAAGATTTGGACAGCTGGGGAAAGTTCAGAGGGAATAATGAAGGAAGATGTAAAGAAGATGTTACTGAGGAGGAAAGGCTGAAGAACCTGGTTCTTTCTCTATTTATTTATGTATTTCTTTCAATTTTTAAAAAATTAATCTGGCAGAGGACATTTTGGACAGGCCTAATTTGCAATGTTCCATAAAGTAAAAAGGTTGCTGCAAAGAGATCCATTTTAGGCAGAACAAGAAGAAAAACATTATTAAGAAGGAAGAGGTTTAATTGAGGCCTTGAGAATCCAATTTGTGACTGAAAGATTAGATAGCTCGTGTAGGAAGTACATGGAAATCGGGACAGAAAAATATGTATGTTGAAGGTTACTGAGCCTACTCAGTGGACCTGTTGTGTAACTTGTCACAGCCCAATTTATTTTTCTTTTATTTTTTCAAGGCTGTCTGTGCAATGGAAAAACATAAATTCTTTTTATACAACCAAAGTTAATTTATTCTTTTTGGTATCTAGACAACAGAGGAACCTGTTTATCACAGTGCTGGGAACTCTGGAGTTTCCTAATAGTCCCTAATTGTTTAGTGTGGAATGGTTTAGTGATATTTATTGTTATGCCTTCACCATATTTTACCAACTTTCCTGCTGATATAACTTGAGAGATTTGTATTTAAAGCATTCCGTTATATAGGGGAACATCATTTCTGCATAGGAACTTTATGTCTGACTCTTTTTCTGTAATTTCCTTGGAAAGAGCTTGAGGGGTTTTTTTTTTTTATATTTTAGATGGCTGTGCATTTCTGTCCTCACCTACTTAAATGCTTTTGTTCCTCTTTCCTCTCAAGTCTCTGGGGTAGTAATTTGGTAGCTTTTTGGTAACAAGTTGTCCCAAATATTATCTAGCTTAAAGAAATAACTTTACTGGCTGCATACTTCCTTAATTGCATGAAACACAGCTTTCAGTCATAATCTTATTTAGACTTAATTATCCAATAAAGGGGTGTGAATTTTATTCAGAGGAAATATAAAATGGTAATAATTTGAATATTGGAGGAGAACTTCCCGTCATATTTAACTGAAGATTTTAGAATTTCGGGGGAAACTAAAACTGCAGGTTGAGAATGCACACATGCATTCATTCATCATCCATGCAGGGCGATGAACCAGTGCTGGAAGGGGCCAGTAGGTGGTGCAGGCAGCTCGCCCCTTGGCGCTGGGCAGGAATTCCATGGTGAGGAGTAAGGATGTGAGCACATCATGGGGTGGGAATGGCCTTCTCATCTCAGCGTGGTGTTTTCTGAGCGTTCAGCACAACGTGTGAAAGTCACACGGACGGGTGAATTATAAGGACTTGTCCCTGGGTCTATGAAACACAGCTGTGAAGAAAAGGGGTTTGTAGGAAGGGTACACTTTGTAATTCTGAGCTAAAAATCTTGTTGTGCTACTGGGATGAGTGTTTGGTCCCGGGAGCACAATACAGGAGTTTGTTTGGTTACAACAAGTGAGAGACAATAAGTATTTCTGCTGAAAAATCAATAAACTTGTAGAAGTCATGAATTTGTTAAAAAAATTATGCCATGCAGTGCTGCTGTTTTTCCTCACAAAACTGGGTAGTTTCAGAAGTCCTGTTTGGTGTTTCCATCCAGTCTAATAGTGCTGCACAGTCTTTTGTAGCAGTCAGAAGGTTTCACTGTATTTTAAAATAATAAATGCTGATTGATGATTGATTCAGTGGTGATTTAGAGACTTCAAGTATGGAAGAATATTTCTTACAGGTTTTCACAATCACAGGATTTCAAGCCTGTGTGACTCAGTGTTCTATGGTAAGGCATAGATAGGGGTCCATTTATTTCTCACTGTTCTCTTTCATGTATGCAATTCCTTTATATTATGTGTTTGTAGGGGATCTGTGTGGGGGTAGGATTGTATTTTTCTGTTTGTTTGTTTGTTTTATTTTTGTAAGTAAGACTTTAACTCTTCTGCAGGTAGACGCTGTAATACACTGCTGTAAAATCATAAATCTGCTGGAGTGTATAAGAACCTTGCCTTAAGGTCCTGTTTCTATTCCTGTTTCACTTTTCCCAGAGGATAATTCTACGTTAGAGACTGTACAGTCGCTCTCCTTAACCATGAAATTGCCAGGGTCTTTGTCTTGTAGGAGCAGAGTGGTGATGCTGGGAAACAGTTCTTTCTAGGCTCTTTCACTGACATGTTGCGAGGCCTTGAGTTTTTTCTGATTGCCTGACAAACTAGGGAGTTGTGCTGCTTGGTTGTTTTTTTTGGGTTTGTTTTGGTTTTTCTTTTCTTACTTTTTTTTTTTTTTCCTTCAGTGTCCTGTTTCAGACTGCATTATTCACATTATGCTGCTTTGCTGACTTCACTGGTGTATTATGTTCCTGTTAACATGTAACAAAAGGCATGCCCATGGAAGCATCAGAAGTGCAAATGATCCCATCCTCAGTATTTCCTTTTCTTTCATTTCAACCAAATTGTTAGCAAGGGTGTTAAAGTATTGTTGTCTCAGAGTAAAATGTTTTTGAAGAGAAAAATCAAAAAAACATAATTGTGCTAATGAAAAAAAGTAGTTCCTTCAGTTTTTTTGGTGTGGCTCTTAGATCAAAGTAGTGTAAGAATGGGGATTTGATGCAAATTTGCCCCGTGGGTTACACTTGGGTGTAATATTAGTGGACTCACTGTGGTTTCACTCCTGATGGAGTCACAGTTGAAGCTATCCACTAGTTGTCCAGACAGCTGAACACTGGCTGTAGCTCAGCACTGCAAACTAAATAAAGTTCTCCTGCAGTTACTGCTCTGTGTGCACCTAAGTTGACTCCCCAGTGCGAACTGTAGCGTGTAAGGATATGATGAGCACATAAAATCAAGGGATTTTAGTCCATCCCAGCAGGTACATCCCAAGCCTTGCTGCTAATTTGGGTATGTTAGCACTCACAGAAAGTTCTAAATGACTTTTAAAGCTTCTTCACTGCAGTGTTAACTTCAGGGTCTAGGAATATCATAGTTTGGTAACTCTTATTTTTCAGAATTATACTCCAGACCAACGGCAAAATAAAATCAGATTTTAACATCTTGGGGTTTTAAGGGTGGCATTGAGGACCTTGGACAAAATTCTTCACTGCTTTATCTCAAGCTGCCTGTTGGATTTAGGGAAGTATGTTCTTTAAGGCTATTCAGAAAAATATCTTTCACAGGATTTCTTCCTCTGCCCTCTTCCAGAAAAAGTTGGAGGTAAATGAGGAAGGGATGTTGGAGATTTGGGTGGTGGTTTCTAAAATGTCTCCAGTAAGTTGCATTTAAATTTGATATAAAAAGAGCAAAGGGTATTTTTTTAGAGTGAATGCAGAGACAGATATTTGAAAACATCAATGGTATTACACCACTCAGGTATAATCATGAAACAGTTTCATAATGATGGTTCAAATATGAAACAACATTGCAACACTGAGCCTCTCAAGAGGCTGATAGTGACAGAATAAATGTGGAGATGCAATACACAGAAGTGGAGTTTTCCACGAACACTTGATAAGTTTTGTTCTGTTTGTGTAGAATTGTTTGAGCCTTGTTTAATGTTAGGCTTTTTACAGATGTTATATCTAGATATGAGTCATGTTCTTTTCTTCAGCTGTAAATAGGTTTGAACATAAGAAATTTCAGGGTCTCGACTTTTTTTTTCTGGTATTTCATATTGGTATTCTATAACTGCACTGATGCTTTTCAGAGAGGAACCTTCGGTTATACTCTTTATCTGCAAGTTACATATTGTAGAGAGTGATAGCTCATACCAGGTCACTGTCACAAAACTAATCTGTTTGAATTACCCATAACAGATTTTAAAAATGAAGGAGAGAGAAATATTTTTTGCTATTGAAGTTATTAAGACAGTTTCTGGAACAGTACTTTGTGAATGTTGAAACAGTAACAATTTAATGTAGAAACTTCCAGAATAATTCTCTTTCTTGTGTACTTGAGATGTTTTCTCCTTTAACTGGAGCATCGTTCCTGTTAGGCAAAACATTGGTTTCAGAATAGGTTGTCTCTTTTGGCTTATTCTGTCTTTAGCTAACTCAGAGTGCTGAGTTCCAATATCCAACATTTATGAACCAGTTTTAGTATTTCATTCCTTTTTCAAAAATTCTCGTCCCGTACAATAAAGACTAGAAGCTTTTTTCTTCATGCTACCTGTTCTCTCAGCTGCCCTTTCTGCTAATTAAGCTTCTCTTCAACTTTGGTAGATCTCTCTAAAGGTCACCAATAGAGCAAACTAGTGAAGAGGATTACTCTTTGTGGGGATTTTTTTTCTTTTCATGAAAGAACCTTTGAGTCAAGGCTCTTCCTTCCTTAGTATAAAGGGGGAAAAAAAAACACTTAAGCTTTTTCCTTTTTCCCTCAAGTTGCAAAAACCATTTATAGTGGTAACTTGAACCTGTACTGGAAGAGTTCTGATATGTAGGTGAACAATAAGGAAATAAATTGTTTCTGTTTCTGAGAGGCAACACTGAAAAATTACTGATGGCTCAGTACAAATTCATCAATAGGTCACTATCTCCATATGAAAAGGCTGTGACATATGTGCCACCTCATCTCCATTAATACTTTTATAGGAATAATTTTAAGCTTGCTCTGGTGTGTGTCACTGTAATGATGGCATAGATTAAATGTTTAACAATATGATTTATTAATACTGTTGACAAATCAGAAAGTGCAATACACAAAATATTAAATACCAAGATTTTTGGTTTGTCTTTGCACATCATTAAGTGTAGTCTGGAACACATAGAGCATAAAAACAATAGGATTTGCAAATATCTCTACTGACTTGTTTAAGCTGGCTGCCAAGAATTGCAATTAAGTGACTATTACAAATGCTTGTTTTCTGTTGAATAATTGGAAAGGGAAAAAAATCTTATTTAAATTATATGAAACCCTGAAGGAGGAAGTATAATGAAAAGTGGTTTAATTATTTTTAGTGAGACAGCAAAACAGACTGATGACCTTATCAGTATTTGTTTATTTTCATGCCTTATTGTATTCTTTGTTAGCCGCAGAAAATACTGGTTTTGATACAGAAAATGACCTCTCTTAATAAGGTAATGTATTATTTTCAGCTCTCTCAAAATATATAGCAAAATCATCCTTGTGACTGCCAGCTTACATTAGAGACAGCTTGTGGGTTATGTTACAGAGCCATTATCACCGATGTTCTCTGGTAAAAAGGCAGGCAGGGGATACAGAGCCTGTGTTGGATGCAGAGAGTAAATGATGAAAAAGTTTCAGTCTGCAACGACTACTGAGGCGAAGGATTTGAGGATGTGGAAAAAAGTTCAAGCTGAGATCTGTTTTCTTTCCAGTTTCAAATACAAAGTGCAGTGAAGCTTTTTTTTTGCTTCTTAAATAAGTGACCTGCCAATGAACTTGAAATAAGTTTTTATCTGAATTTTCCTCAATTCTTTTTCCAGTCCCTTTGAACTTTATGTACAAACATGATATTGTCATGAAGAGAGTTGGAATGAAAGACTGACAATAAGTGTTACATTCTTGGGGTTTTTGTGTGTGTGTTTGTATGTGTGTGGTGATTGTGCATCTGCAGGACACACAGGCCAGCAGCTTCTTGAGTTCTCCTACCAGGAGTGTCCAGGTGCTGTACAAAGTAGAACAGGTCCAGCTGAGGAAAGAGGTTAAATCTCCCACTCAGTGTGTAAGGCCAGTGTGCCCTCATGGGAGGTGGGAGATGCAACTTGGAATGCATTTGTGCAGAAAAGGGAATTGAATTTATTTCCACTTTCTGGATAAAACACTGTAGTTGTGCAATAGCTGAAGAAATATGGATTCTGTTTATTTACACATCTCTTTGAGGTGCTTTGTTTTGGCACTCCCCTCTCTTTTGCTGTAGTCCCCATCTATTCTCAGTTCATTTTGGGACAAGCAGAACTATTTTTGCTGGAGAAAATGTTGCTTCAGTCCAAAATGCACAGCTTTGAGGCTGAGTGCATTCCACACATTGGTAATAAAAAATTCTGCTTCGACTTACCTGAGTCAAGACAGTGTGATGTCTCTATACCTTTAATCTATACATAAGTGTGATGTATAGACAGAGTCCCCAAACATTCATCATTAATTGTCAGACTGTAGTATGGGAGTTGGAGGGTGTGCTCTGTGGTACTACTGCCTTTACCATCCTTGAGCTATCCTACTGAAAGAGCTTGAAAATGGGCTGTGTGGTGCCTTTTGTTTTGGGGGAGCATCATAGAGACACATTGTCCATAATACACCTGTATTTTAAATTATGGTGCACGCGGATTCAGCACAAGTCTGTCCCTTTCAAAGGCAAACCCACCACAAATCAGACATTTGGCTGCAGTTTGCTGCATTATGGGACAACACCTTGCAGAGTGCCTGAGAGAATCCAGATGATTAGTTCTTTTTCAGCTAAGTTTGTTTTAGGAGAGGGGCTGGTGACTTGTGCAAGGCAAGTTGATAATGCAGGGTATAAGTAGCTACTTTTTTTCACCATTTGGGTACTCTGTCAGGGAAATCCTGCCTTGACTGTGAGGCAGGGATTGCAGTCTCTGAAATTCATATGCTTGATGAATTACTGTTTCACTCATTTCTGCTTTCCCTTTATCACTGAGTTGGCTGGTTTGCAGATACCTAAGAAGATGGATCAGCCTCTGTGTTCCTCATGTAATTTAAAAGACAAGTAAGAAGAAAGGTTTTGGTATCTGTTAAGTGGGGAGTTAGTACTCACTGCATCTTTTCTGGTTTTCCACTGCATAAAGAAAGAAATTCATTGTAGTGTTGGTCTCAGAAATGCTGTTTAAGACTCAGTGGGTCAAGGATAGCATCTTTTTGATGTATTACAGCAATGCTGTAATACATGGTTATTTTGTTTGCATTACTTGATTCTTTTTATAATCAGTGTAATTCAATATATCTATATCCTGCTTGTTTGTTTCTTGATATGGGATTTTGCATTCTGGGTTATAGTTATATATTTTGTTTGCATGTCAGAAAAATTGCTTTTTATCCTTAGTGTCTTTTTAATAACTTACTGTTCATTGATTTACTGTGTGACTCTCTTGGTGCTAAAAAGTACTCCTTTTATTACTCCCCTTACTGAGAATATTGTTGAATCAGGCTATGTGTAACTTGAGTTTTAGTGCTTCAACATGCCATGCCATAAATGTAATAATGCAATTTAATTTTAAAAATGTATAATGGCTGAATCTGTTAGTTTGTTGTTAGAGGGATAATAGAGATATGAGGTGTTTTGGTAGCATATGAAATTATATTTATGAAAAGGCAATACATTAGTAATGAAAGATTAAAAATGCAGCAGGTATGCTACTAATGATGTTGTGGATGTAGTGAAAGGGGTGAGGAAAACAAAATGCTGTCCTCTGAAATTTCTTATGCAGGACTTTTATAGGGTTTCAAGTTGGTGGAGTGTCTCCATTTGCAGCTTTAATTTTCATTATGCGAATACTTATGTGTTTGGAATATGCTATTATTGTGTGATGGTTGATCTGAAAAAGTGACAGATGTTGGTGGTTTAAATTTAAATTCAAGACATAATTTCCCACTGTGAACCAAACATCGGTACTTGCACACATAATCTCAAAAATGATGCCTTACACATCTGAATGATTACTTTAAAACCTTGAATGAAAAAGAGATCTAAAAGCAGTCACAAATAGCAAATTTTCTGAAGTTTATGGTAAAAATTTTATCAATCAGCATGAATATTTGTAGCAAAGGGGTTTTTTTAAAGTATATGACTTTGACAAAGGACACCCCTGTGTCCACTTGTATTATGTGAGAAGGAATAGTAATGGAGAATCTGTAAGTCTTTCATGGAAAGAAAAAACAAAATTTACTTTAGAAAAATGAGCTTAACATTGCAGAAAATGAAAGCCAAGGATATGACATACAAGTACACTTAGGCAATCTAGCAGGTAACTGCTGCCAGATGTGAAGGAAGGACCTGCTTCCCAGTTCTGATGTTTCATGGCTTGCTTCCAGCCTTTCTAACCATTATTTGTGCTTGTCTGGTTCTGCTGTGAACTGACAAAGGAACTTAAGCTGGCAGAAGGTTAAAAGTAGAAAAGAGAAGAAAACTATTGATTAAGTTTCCATCCGTTTAGGGATATAATTTCAAACAATCCTGTTCTGTTTGCTGTCTTTCAGAATTTTTTCTTTTTCAATGCTGTGACAATTGAAAATAGAGCAGTGTGGGTGAATATCGCCAAGCTATTTTCATGTTTTGAAATCCATAGAAAAAGCATGTCTTACTCCTATGTGCTTTCTTTTTTACAAAATAGATGCATTTTAAAAGGCCCTAAACTTTTAACTTGTTACTATCTATTATCAAATCTTTTTAATTTAAAGGTAGGAGATTGTTATTAAAATGTAAATTTGGAGGTTTTCTTTCATGTGTAACATAGTAGAGCAGAAATCTTTTGAGAGGTTTTGGGGGGGGTTGTTTGTTTATTTTTTTTTCTACTTTCATTGTGGAAAAAATAGAGCTGTTGAGAAATTTTGTCGCATACTTCTCCTTGCCTGAGAAACTCTCAAGCTTCTTCTTGTTGTTTTTGATCTTGGTACAGTTGCTGGATTTTTGTTGGCTTTGTTCTAAAGCTGCGTGCATGCCGAGTTGTTAAATAAACATTAGACTTGTCAATATAACTGAAGCCTTCTCTAAACCTTGCTTTTTGAGCATACTTCCTTCCAAGTTTATTTCACAAACTCTGTGAGTTAGGATCAAATTTTTCTCTGTTCTGCAGATGGATGCTTTGACTGAGCTTTTTACATAATTTGTAGTGCTTTTTACTTTATCATTGATACCGTTGCAGAAATACAAAGGTTTTCAATATGTAGATGTTTATAACAGATAGGTTTATTTAAAGAGACTGTCTTACCTATTGACTCATGAAGACTAATAAAATAGCAATATCCTTTAAAAGATCTCTTATTTAACTGTTGAGGTGAATATTTTCCCTGAATAATTTTTGTTTCCTTGATGTTATGGAACTCCGTATGTCTGTTCTTTACAAGTTATTGTTAAAGCTGTTAATACAAATGCTTTTGCAATTTTAGATGTGCTGGACTAAAACAGCAAAATGAAATACTAAGGATTAAGTAGACTGTTGAAGGTTTTCAAGCCCTGAGTGGACAAAGCCCCAACCTACATGATCTGATTTCATTTTTGAACTTCTTTTGAGTCGGCAGTTGTACAAGATGACCTCTTGCAATCCCTTTCAGCTCAGATTACTCTATAATACTGTGGCATTAACACATAAGAATGGAAACAGTTTCAGGATATTGTCAGTCTCTAATGCAGCTTAGGAAACTTCTTTTTAGGAGCAGCAGATTTGGTAAAAACAATTATTTTTCTCCAGAAGATTTCCTGAACTGGTCTAAAATACTAAGCGTAACTTGGCTTTGGAATAAGACGTACAACATTCACATATGTGGATCCATATGTATGCAGTATATAAAGTGTCTGGTTTTTGCAAGTACAGCCTATACATAGGAGCAATCAGTAATCTTACTGAAAATGCTGCAACCTTTGTGGCAATATACTTACTTTGTAAGGTGTCTTGAAAACTGTTATTTCTGTCAAGACAGAGGCTCCTGTTTTATGTTTGCATTCATATTTGTGAGTGATGTTTGTAAGACAGAAAACCAGCTTTTTAAAGTTACTGACAATTTGAAGGTAGAAGAGCTGCCAAGTTTTGTGCAGGTCCATGTGACAATTTAGTATAAATTGCTTGATGAGTTTACATAGTTGCCAGTAACTTTCATAAATTCATTTCCACCGAATTAAAGAAAAACATACAGTTGATTTTCTGTTGGTGGAAATGTATTAGCTTGGCAAGTTTAGAAAATCAAAAGTCTTGTTATCTATAGACAGCAGCTGGACAAACTTCCTCGACTCTTTGTTCGCAGCATGGGACTACCTTGGGGAAGGGAGGCAAAGGGCTACTTCTACAGTTAATGCAACTTGTTGATACTCTACCAAATTTTCCAGTTAGTGCAGAACGAGTGCTGAATTTGTAATGAAACTGTTCTCACAACATTCCCCATCAAGTATCCTTCAGTTTGGAGTTTCAATCTAAATCAATAGAGTGAAATTTTAGCAAGTGGCTTTGCATTTAGGAAAATGCTGTATCTAATGAGCAGCACCTTGAAATATGTGATTTCTGAAATCTGAAATAAATAATTACTTGGCAGGCTTTACCAAGAACAAAGTCTTGGTAACCTACAGTGCATGGTTATTGAGTCTAATTAATCTCTGAGTCAACAGTTTTCAAACTGTGGTCTCTGAAAGCCACAGTACAAAACTTGAATGGTGTTTGTTAGGTTGGTTCATTTTACCCCAGTAAAGCTCTCATTTGAAGGACCATGCAGCTAATCATGTTCTAGCAGGTCACAGAGCATTTCTGAGAAGGAAATGAAGAGTGAGCATCAGGATTTATGGATTCTTTTCTAGGTCTTTGAAAGAGAAGGTGATCTGTCATTTAATTCAGTAGTTACAAACAAAATTACCAAGCTGTTTGCCTGTTGGGCTTGTGGGTTTTTTTGTGTTTTTGTTAGGTTTTTTTTTCCCCCCTATATCACTGAATCTAAGGGAGAGATTTAGCTTCTAAAGAAGTTCTCATTCCAATTCAGTGAGGCATAAGGTTTGTACAGAACATGTCTATAGCTTGTAGAAGTTTGACTAATGATTTGTGAGAAAGATGAAGTACACCTTGTAGCCCTGGAGCTTGATCATGTTAAAACTTTAAAGAGTGCAAAGAATATTTTAGGAGGTGGGTTTTGATCCAGTTGAACAGCAAGTTCTGCTTCCCTTTGCCAGAGTTCTGAATATAGTCTGTTTTTCTTTAATATACCATTCAGCTCATTATTTAGAGAGTCCATTAGGTTTCCACCACAAAAAACTAGATGATGAATTCCTTTGTCAAGGAATTACTTATAGAAAGAAGAGGGACATATATATAGGGGTTGTAATTAGTTAAATGTGTAAAATAAGAAATAACTTGAAGATTTTTATGCTATATATAACTAGGTATTAGCCTATCAATCATAGTAATACATAAATTGAGCTGTCAGAGGATTCTCCTGTAGCTTTTTGGATTTAAATGTAAATAAAGTACATTTACTGAATAGTGTTGCTAAAAAAGGAAATATTTTTGAGATTGCGTTGTATCTGTAATTTACTAAGATAATTCCTGGCATAATCCCATTGGTCCTGTTTAGTTACACCACCAATAAGTTTGAACCATGAAATTAAAAGCAGCTATGTCTTTCCAAGAGCAATTTAAGTCATTAGAGAGTGAGTGTCTCTAACATTAAAGAGTAACAGTCTTTAACTAATTTCCAGTCTATGTCTGCCCGAAGGAACCACTAAAAAGTCAATATCAGCCAAGCTGCCTTACTAATTTACATGCATACATATACATGTAAAGTCTCCATATACAGACTTCTATTCTGTGAAACAATTTAAGAGATTGTGAATGGCTATGCTGTGTAATTATATACAGGTTTTTTTTAGCCTTTGACTTACAAGTTTCATTTCTGAAAATTTGGCCTTAACAGATGCTGCCAAAGTTAGAATGAGGAGCAAAAGATAAATTGTCTCTGCACATGCACCTTAGTATCTTAAATAGAGAAAAAAGATATGTCCTCATTCATGATGCAGCTTCAAGCCTGTATCATATTCAACCAAGAGAACGTTTTCATTTTGTCTTGCTAGCCTTTTACCCTGAAGAGAAGAGAAAAAGGGATTGAGATGTTTAGATAGGCAAGAATGTCCTTGCACTTGACCACAGCTGTACAGCAGTTTCCAGGAAGGGAAGAGGGAATCAAGACAGAAGTTTATTCAAGGAATTGGTGCGTGCTGGGGCTTGTTGTGGGAGCAGCAAGTGTGGGGAGTAACCAGGTTATGAGTGTCCATGACATGCAGGGGTCCCCATATGGCAGTGACTATTTTGGTTCTGAGTGGATATATATGATGTCTGGGGTATTGTAGGTTTGTCCCTAATAAAGAATGGAAAAGATTAAGGGAATGTGAATATGTTGTAGGTGTAATATTTGAAACAGTAATAGAGGGATGAAGTAACAAAAGGAAAAAATAGCACTTGATCAGTATAATTTTGAAGAGTTTCTAAAGATAATTTGGGAAGGAAGTGAAGAAGAGAAATTCCTATGCTCTTTCTAAGAGATTAACATAAAAGCTGAAGTTATGTTTACATATTGTAAAGTGACATTCTTGGGAAGAGAATTGGGAGAAATGCTACAAAATAAATTAGAATGGAAATCTAATAATGCATGATACCTACATAATAGGGAACAGCAGGTAGCCCAGAGAGAAAGAAAGGTAAGTTAAGTATCTGATGTCTCTGTTACTGTAGGATATTCTAAGTAATGACAAAGATGAAGAGTTTTAATTTTTTCCTACAATGTTACCAGAATTGAGTAGGAAGAAGGCTATAAACTCTAGCTCCTATGGCTTCCTAAGGGTAATAAGTACAGTTTTAGAAAGTCTTAATGGAAGCCCTGACTTTCAATGCACTTAGAGTTTTGTTTTGTTAAAGGGCTGTGAGCTCAACAATTCTTGTTGAGTGCTTGGACACATGTGCTTTACATGCTAGGACTGACTGCACTTACAATGAAGAGTGGTTGAGTAATTGAAGGGGGATGCAAGAGGTCACAGTTGCACTTTCTCCATTGTGTACTTCAGCCTGGGTTTGATCCAAACCACTCTGGGTTCCAGAGAAGTGCAGAAGGATGACCCCAGGGGGAATTACTTGTTCAGAACAATGTTTACTTCATTTAAACACCTTCATTCCTGAACCACGTGCATCAACATGTTCTCATCTGTAAGAAAAGTCAAACAAAAAGCCCACTTTCCTGTATTTTCTCAATACCATACTGTCCCCAACCCTCTATGTAAAATTAGTGTACTAAAGTATTCTTTTGCTCTGTTAGACTGTAGATTGTGGTCATTTGTGCTATGCACTTTGCTTTCCTTTAGAAGAAAAGGGCAGTCACAGGCTCTCAAAAAGGATAAAAATGCATTGCTCGGCAGAAGACCACGAATTGTGCAAGTTCCTCTGCAGGGGAGTTTTGCCCTTTCACTGTTGTTTGAGTGCTTTAGGGTTTAGGCTGAATATTGCGCACATGTTTTTTGTTCTTCTGATATGCAAAATAGTCTGAAGCTTTCCTGATTTTGTTCAACTGGGTTTTTGCATACTTTCCCCACTTTGAAAATTTCAATGAAACGTGCAAATGGTGATGCATTACTATCTGGAACTGAGGCACAGCAGATAAATGCTATACCTCCTGTGGTATCATGGTGTTGTAGAACTCTGAGCACTAACATGTAGATGTAAATCAATACTGTTTAAAGGCCTAAGTTTTTCTCCTTATGTGAGTAATACTTTTCTAAAGGTTACATCTGAGTTGGCTTCTAGAATTTGTTTCCGCTTGTATCTTTTGTTATTTGATGATGTGGCAAGGAGGAAGTTACTTTATTTCACTACACATAGAATAGATGTTTGCTGTGTACTGATTAAGACTTTTTCAGTAAGGTGGGGTGACAATGGAAGTAGCATATGTTGTGGCTGAATAGGCAGCTAAGAGAGAGGTGATTAAAGTGTATATTTCTGAGTTTCTGGGGTTGTCACTTGGTAGCTGCCTCATGTGAGATGGTGGAAGCGAGCTATTTTCTGAAGTTTCACTGGTCAGATTTTTAATAGATTTGAAAATTTTAACACATCTTTAATTGAGTGAATGTTGGCTATTCAATTTTGGTTATTTGCAGTTTTGTTTTTTAGTTTGGTGGTACATCATGTAACATTTGCCATTAAATATTTATTGGGAAAGGAATCAGGTTTGTATTTGAAATTTACTTGTTTTAACAGTAAGCCTCAGGACAGTACTTGGTGAACCAGGCTGCACAACTGCTGTTAACACTCCTGAGAATTTGTGGTTTGTTTATTGAAGTTAACTATTTTACTTCTAAGAAGTAAAATTTCCTTGAGGTGCACTGTATAGCATAGCTAATAACTGATTATAAAAAGAATTTGGTCTGGTTTAGGAGATAATGTTTGTATCCATATTAGTTTACTGGAAGCTTGTTGAACTAAGAAAGTGTACTCCCTTTTTTTTATGTTTACAGATGAAAGGAGTGAATTCTTCAAACAGATCTATAATAAGTAATTATCTATTATTTCATAGTTGCTTAAGATGATTCTGATATTTTCTTAAAAATAAAGTACAAAACTGATTTATCTCTGTAGCACTGTTCTTGCTTTGGCTTGTGAATTGTATCAGCTCCAAGTTATTTTGGGCATTGAATTTCACTAGGTTTGCTGGATTATAGCAAATCATTCATTAAATAGGAGAGGAATAGAGAAGAAATAAGTTTATTCTTGTCTTGCTGCAAGTGGATTTGGCCTTTGTTCTGTGGAAAGCATAGCTCTGCCTCAGTTTCCAGTAATGTAGTTGTCCCTTCACCCACTTGCTAACACAACCATTTACCTACAATAGCCATTTTAGTGTATTTACCTGATGAATACAAAGACAAAAGAATTTACCTAAAAATTGCACAGAACCAGTGAGAATGCACAGAATATTTTCCTTTGTGTCAGGTGTTTGACACCTGGGAGTGCAGTTGTGTAATTGTGACAGATTTAATCTCTTGCCTGTTAAGTGTTCCTTCTTCCAGGAAGCAAATCTTTCTGTTTGTGAAGCAGCAGTCATTCCAGCTAAACCCCAAGCTCTGGGAGAGCTACACTTCTAGAGAATTCAAATCAGGAGAATTTTCCACAGCTGTTGAGTCCTTGTGGCAAATGCCTATTTTGGTTATATCTTGACTCTGAATTTATCTTTTTGACCATGGACTTTTTAAGAGGTTAAGATCATTAGGCTGACTGCTGGCAGTTTATTTTTTCATGTCTATTTCCATAAAATGCCTTTCATGAAGGAAATTAATTTAATTCTTCCATATTACTTGATTTAAGACTCTGTTCTTGGTTATCATGGAAATTCTTACATAAATTGCCGTTTTCAAAATGTTTTTCTGCAGAATATATATTTTCCTATTCCACTCTGCAAACACGATTTTTTTTTTTGTTATCATCTGTATCACTGCAACACTTGGACAGATATGCTTGATTTCGTTCTTAGTTCCACTCCAAATCCACTGCTCTCAGTTTTAGGAAGGTAGCTATTCATTATGAATTTTCAGATTAGGAAATTGTGGAACTTGTATCAGTGTCACTGCTTGACCCCCTGTAAGAACTGAAGCTTCACTCAGTGCTTTTAGTTACACCCTTGATGAACTACATACAGTTCACAAAGATAGTACCCCTTAAGGTGATGTTGGGGATCCAGATGGATTTGTCTTTCTGGGTTTTATTTCAGTGGTTGGAATTCTTTGCATGTTTAAATAGAGAACAAAATGCTATTAAGTTGCAGTGACTTAGCTGTCCATTTAAATGTCACAGGTAGAAGAAGATGATGATACCGAATCGCGACATGAGGAAGAGAAGGAAGAAACAAAATCTTATTCAAGAAGAAAAGTACTTTCTAACTGGAGCCGCTATGAGGATTCAGAAAAAGAGGGACAGAGTGAAGGTGGAGAGTCCCAGAGAGGAACAGACTTCAGTGTTTTGCTTAGCTCAGCAGGTAAGCATTTTCCCATCTGTAGGGCTTTTTAGTTTTGCATTCTGAGACATGACTACTTTTCTGGCTCTTGTCCCTGATGATGAAACTCCACCCTAGAATACCATTCCTATCTGCCTCGGTAAGTCTGCCATTTATATATTTAAGTGTTGAAAGTCTCCATGGGTGCAGCCTCGTGGCATACAGGCTGCACTGAGCTGTGACAGATGGGGAATGAAAGAGGGCTGCTGGCTAGTGCATTTATATCCTTCTTGTGAAAAGACGAGTCTGAGTGTGCACAGCATCCAGTAACACTGAGCTTGTTCTTGCTGATCTTGGATATTGGGTTGCTTTCCAAGAAACAGAAAAGGTTGCTGGTATGACTAAACACAACAAATAGTCAGACAGCTGCTTGCTCTTGTTTGTTTCAACAGAGATTTGTGATCAGCATGGTAGAGATGTGTGCATGAATAACAAGTGTTACTCTTCTTGAAAATAATGGTCAGTTGTTTTCCTCTGTTTAGAGGAGATAATAAAGGAGGGGGTGGAGGAACAGTCTGTACTAGATCCTGGGCTTTTTCAGCCATAAATTAATAGTATAGGTTGTTACACTAAAAAAACAGTTACCTAAAATTGTTTTAGAAAATCTTGATGTGCCATTGTGTTGGAATACCATTCAGTAAAAAGCTGCAAACAATGTATTATGACAATTTTCTAGTACCTTGGAAATTCTGCAATCTCTCAAATCTAAGTAATTGGTGTTTTCAGTCACAGCTTGGTGGGGTAAGTTAGAAGTTAGCTACACTAAAGAAACAAAGAAGAGAGATTCCTTTCTTTGTCCAAGAATCAACTTCTGAAGTTCTGTTTCACATGAACATTGCAAAGTCAGGCCTAAAATGTCAGGTTCTAATCACAGAATCAGGAATATTTATTGACCACTCTGAATCTCATGTTACAAGGCAAACAATGCTGGAGTCAAGGCACACACTATAGACCTCAGAACTGTGTATGTAACAGAGTCTGGAGAGAAGAGTAGATATAGTAATTAAAAACTTTTTAAATCAAGAGGCCTTTCCTGAGCTGCCATGTCTCCATGGTTCAGCTTTTTAATTACTTCAATAACTGTGTAGTTAGCTTTCAGATTGTCTTTAACATGTTCTGAAGAATAGTATGTTTGACCTGAGGATGCAACAAAATAGTATTTAGCTCTGCTAATTTGTATTTTTCATGAGTTATACTTCAGAAGAGTTATTACCTCCCCATTTATTTTATTCTTTAGAGTCTCTTAATGCCTCAAATGATAATATTGGAAGGTAGTATTCATATATTCGTCCTATTTATTAATTCTAAATCTGTGATTTAGAGAGTGCTTTATTTTAGGATCTATTGTTACTGTTCTCTACAGTGAAATAAATTGATAAGAAACTGCAGTGGAATAAAGTACTTTCTTTTGGAGGAAGAAAAAAGAACCTTCTAGGCAATAATGCAGATTTCTTGGCGTCCCATAAAAAAGCAGTATGTGTCAGCAGTGTTCTTTGTTCTTTAGTTTCTTTACTGATGTGTGAAAACTGAGAATACAGTCATATTTATTTGTAGTGGTCTGAGAAGAAGCTCGCACATCTGCTTTATTTGATAATTGCTGTTATTAGTATATTGCTGTTTAGCATTCTGAAGATGCAAAATGAATCCAATTTAATTGCTACAAGCAGTTATGGAGTAGAGGAGAGGGGATGGAGTTAAATTTCCAATTTTTCGTTAATACAAAACCTTAAAAAAGTCTTAGTCTCGTGATTTACGATTAATACTCAACTATGTAATTAATACAGCCAGTTAAAAGTTCTTTGGCAAAAACTCAGATTGAAAACCTGATCTCCTATGTGATGGTTAGGTTCCATAATATTGAATGCAGGGTCTTAAATAGAGTGTCATTATTCAAGATAAAATTTGGCTTATCTCAGAAAATATGCTGTTAATTGAATGAGATAGCATAGAAAAAATAATTTGGGATAATGTAATAAAGACAAAGTTAAATGGAGGAATTCCGGATGTCTAAGGAATTAAAAGTCCTTGGTACTTATTTCTTTAATATAATGTGAAAGTGCTTCTATGTGTAATTCTTTACTTAAAATCAACCTAAAAATAGCAAAATGAGAAATTCTGTGATGTGGGTGTCAGGTTGATAATTTGGAGGATTAGAGCTTTTAAATCTAATACATAAATATTGCTGTTGCTTGAATTAAGAAAGGAACAAAGTTATGCATTATTACACTACATTTTTATCATTAGCTGAGGAAGGTGAGAAGAGGAAATCTGAGGAGGAGAAAGGAGTTTGCAGATACTTGCAGAGAATGTGAAGTCTTTAGGGTATTTTATGTTACATCTTTCAGTAGCTTCTGAAGGCAAACACTGGGTTTTCAGGTTTTTCCTTATGGTTCCAGCTTTTTCTGCCTCAAGCCAATCTCTAGTGAGGCACTGATTCTGTCTTTTCAATCTAATATTTAGGCCTGACTAGTCCCAGACCATCTCATGACAGCATGTTGTTCTCTGCTGTCAGCCCTTGTCTGCCTACTAATTCTCATCACTCTTCCTTCCTTCTGTTGGTTTGTCTTCTTCCTGTGTTCCTGATTCCTCTTGGTGGGTCTTTTGTTGAGAGCCAGCTCCCTTCCATGTATATTTATTAAAATCCAACTCTTTCAAATTCTGTCAGAATATCTGTCCCTCATTCTTTCCAGTCCTGGTGATCCCCAAGTCTTAGCTGTTCTGCTTGGCATTGCTCATTTGGTTTAATTCACTACCATACCTTCTTATGTTCCTCTTAGTTTCTTTCCTTGTCTAGTCAATCCCGGTTTATTTTTTCAAGCTTTCAGTTCTGGTCTCCATTATAAACTGGTTTTTCCATCTTCTCTCCACATTCTCTGTCTTAGTATGCCCTAAATCCTACACAAGTTACCCAAATATATGAAGTCACAGGCCATTGTTTTCAACTGTTAGGGATATCACCATAGGTGAGGCTGCAGAAATATGCAGGTAGAACACTCTGTGCTCAGTGTTCTACATAAAGCCTGTTAAATGCAGACTTCTTCTACAGTGGAAAATCTGACTCTTTGCTCAAAACTGAAAGTAAGGGGAAACTTAATTCAGCTGCCTTGTACATTGAGATGAATTGCAGAAGACCACTGAGGAGGTAGATGCAGTGGTTGGTTGTTAAGCTTCAGCAGATCTTGTAAAAATTAGGTACAAACTCTGATTTCTAGAAGCTTGTAGCTTGCCTAAGTCAGGTCATATTTTTGCAAAATGCTCAGAATGTACCTCTTTCATACAAAGTCATTGTACAGTCTGACTTCAAGTTACTGATTCGGGGCAGGAAAGTGATTACAGTTTCTCAAGTCTTTCACACAGAAAAATCTACAAGTCATTCTCTGGATTCCTTTACAAGGTAAAGGATAAGGAAAAGCCACCTGAGGCGGACAATAGAGCTTGAAAATTTCATACTGAATAGTGAAAAAAGCGGCTGAAAATAGGCTTAAGAACTGCCAGGTGGCTTTGATAACAGCTGATGTCATTGGCCAGACAGCTTCTTTGTTAGGGCTTATTGTATTTCTGTGTAAAATAGGTGTCCTGGGTTCAGCTTAAGTTTTTAAGTATATTTCTTTTTTTTTTTTAGCATTTTATAATTTTTTTATTATCTTGAATATAGCAAACTTTTCCCTATTGCTTTTGTGTAGCTGATACAAAATACAAGTCCATCGTGAAGCCTTCAGGGAATGTGTCTTGAATCAATTTAGTAAAAATGCTGTTGAAGCATAAAGAGCAAGAGAAGTGGAAGAGGATAACCTTACTTTGCAAGCAGAATCTTGCCATGTTTGAAGAGCTGCCCTCATTTTTTGACAGATGAGGGTTAAGTGATAGTAGACTTAAGTTGGTCATCAGATTTTTGGCTGTGAATAGATTCCTTAAAAATATATTTTAAAAACATCATTATAGAGCTGATCAAAATATCCAGGCAGTTGATCACTTTTCTTTAAATGTGGTAGGCATTAGCAGTACACCGGCCAAAACTGCCAACATCCATGCCTCAAAAACAATATTCAGATTGCAAGATATGATGATTATCAAGATGAAAAAATATAATTTTAGACATGAATTTTTTCCCATTTGTTTTTTTAGGCCATGGCTGAAAAATTCTGGTGCCTTAAAGGTTAAGATGGAGAAATGCTGTGCAGTTCAAACAAAACTGGGAGAATGCTTTTGATATTTTAAGAATATATATAATTTATAATAATGATACATATAATTTCTAGCAGTTGAATACAATAAAAAATGTGTAATAAAAATCAAAAGTCACTGGAGCATAATGGTAATGAACAATAGGTATAAGGATTATGAGGTAATAGTTACATTCTCCTCCCTAAACATCTGGTTTTTTATCCTCTTTTGGGTCTCTGTTTAATTTTGATATGTCTGTTGCAAGACAAAGCTGCATTTTTGTCATTTACATGGTCAGTACATGCTTGTGAATTAGAAGTATGCAAAAGACCTTGGTCCTCTTGGAAGACCTGAACAGATAAACTCGTGGAGCAAGACTCGCATTGAAAATAGGTTTTCCTTTAACTTTTCTATCTTAACCTTTCAAAGTTTTTTTTGAGAGAAAAAAAAAAAGTTGAGTGAAGAGTAACTCAATTTTCTATTTTCAGTGGTAATTCTGCTCAAGCAAAAAGAATGACAATAGCAGGGCATAGTTCAGGTGCTAAAAAATAATCCTTTGAGTTTTAAAATTCTAGAGAATAGCTGAAAATCAGTTTTTTTTTACAGAAATGCCTAACTCATTGGTGATTTGGATTACTGAGTATATCAGGGTCCCACTTTCCAGTGGTACTTGCTTGACAACTCAGCTACTTCTTATTGGCCAGAAATTCAACTGATGCAAAATTCCATATTCTTGCAGTTCCCCAGTGACATGAGCTCTGTGTAGAACATAGTATTGGTTACTTCTTATCACTTATCATCAGCTTTAAGATGCACCTGCCAGGTTATTGATCTTGTAAAGCGATTAACACTAAGGATTGGCAACAGGTCACTTAAATATTTCTAGTTTATGCACTTTGACATAAATAGCTGTGGGCATGTGCTTTACTTGCATCTTTCTTCATGTTCTCTGTTTTTCCCTACCTCATTCCCTAAACATTCTCTGAGTTTCCATGACGTGCTCTCCTGTCTTGCTTCTCCTTCTAGCCCCGTTTCAGTACATCAGAACTTTGATTTCCTTTTTGATGGTCTTCTGGTAGATAACATTTCCCATCTGTGGAGGTTTCATATCCAAGTGGTCTCATTTCCACTTGCACATGTTTTATTTGCCACAGGGCAGTTTGCCACTTTGGACTTGTTACTGGATCTGAGAGATATGTCTGGCTTATGTACCTGTAGGTATCTGAAATCAATAAGAATGTGGTCTGTCCCATACTCCTTTTCTTCTCCCAAACAAACAGAAAAACTTCCACAATAAAGATTTGCATTGAAATCACAAGACTTGGCATCAGTGGAAGCTGGTTCTCCATCTGCTCAGTGCTTCTTCCTCAACTGAACATTACAGAAATTCTTTTTTTTTCTTTCTAATCAGACAAGCCAAGCTGTCTTTTTTTTTCTTTTTTTTTGGTCAGAACTAAAAATAAAAAGTGCCAGATTTTAAGTATTAATTACATTTTTTTGATAAATGTATTTTCCTGTAATAGGTAGTCTGTGCTCATTATATATGCTTTCATATCTGTGCCTTTTCCTCTCCTAAGTTTTATCTAAAATATAACCAAAACTATGACTGAAGTGTGAAAGTATAAGGTGACTTCATTATTTGAATGCATATAAATAAAGGATAACATGTCTTCATTTTAACATTCTGATATCTTAGAACTATAGGGCTTTAAGTGTCAGTGGTAGTACTGTATAACTACAATTAAGTAATAAAAAAATCTGAAAGGTTTCATATTTCTGAGAAATTTGTATTCTTTATGATATAGAATTGAATAGAGGGAGATTCACTGGCTAAAGGGGTTAAATTTTGTTCCCATTAAAATGTGTGGTAAGCTTTCCCCATTCTTTTAATTTTTCACATCTTGAGTGTAGTCATTTATTTGTGAAGTTCCAAATTTCTGGATTTAAAAGGTTTTCGATCAATATCCTTCTCTAACACTGGGTCTTAATATTTTGCTGCTACTTTATGTTGATGCTGATTCTGCTGAATTGTGTTGAAGTATGTTTTGGTTATGAAATCACAAATCAATAAGTTTAAACGTGGAGCAATTTGTCTTTCTTCCTGCATTGCTATTGTCATGTCCACTATTTGAATTTGTAGGCTTGAGACCTAGATAAAAATGTCTACTCACCTGATTCACTGTTTCTCTTGTTTAATAATGTTCTTTGTTTTTATAATGCCCCTAAAACTGTCCTGCCTGACTAGATCTTATCTTGGTCATCTGTGTTTCTGTCACATCATCTCTGACATTTCTATCACTGAAATCCCCTAACCAAAACTGAATTACTGACTCTTGTACTCAGATGATACATTTCTTATTTTGGTATATATTTTCAAAGTTCAATGTGTTATTGCCACGACACTCTTGTTCACTTTCTCCTGCTTTTACTGGCTTTTATTTATTTTGTGCCGTTCTCTACTTTGAATTTTTTTAAAACATTTTGATTTTCATTATTGCTGCATATTACTTTTGGCTGATTTTTTTTTTTCCCTTTGGTTTCCTTTTTACACTTCTGATTCTGTTAAATTCTGACTACTGTTAAATCGCCTGAATTAGACTGTAAATGTTTTAGAGCAGAGAGATTATTTTACTTATTGATAAAATACTGGTTCTTTTTCAATAATGACATTAACAGATATTACTTCTATGGTAATACTAAAAAATGGTGATTGATTTGGAGGAGCTGTGTTTGTTTAAATTTTTGTTCCATCTCTCAGCAGCTTACATTAGAGAAAGAAATAAAATAGGAACAGAAATTCTTCAAAGTTCTGTAAAGCTATAATTCTTTGTTTATGGTAAAGATGATAAGACTGTCAGATGTGGCAGATTGGTTTAATTGTAGAAACCAGACTGCATTTTCTGTTCTGCATTTATTCCTAATATCTGTTATCAAACAAAATAACTGCGATAGGAATGTTTCCTTGTTCATTGACACATGTTCTAAAGAAGTATTGTGATCAGCCTGCATGTCAACCACCACCAGAAGAGACAGAGAGACCAATTTTGGAAATAGTCTCAGAAATTCACTTGTAAGGAGCAGTGCTGTTTCTAAGCACCAGTTCTGGAGTGTAAGAAGAGCTGTGAAGTAGACAGTGCTCCTAAGGATATGGAGTGCCTCTTTGTTCCTTAATCTCATTTACAGCTCCTCCTTTCTTCTTATTCCATCTGTGATCCTGAAATTTCTCATCAAATCTGGTATTGATGGCTTGGGCTCTCCTTGTCCTGCTCTTCCTTTAATGCTTTTGGTTTGAGTGTGCTTTAGCCACGCCTATTAATTTTGAGATTCTTGCCTTGGTCTCATCCTGTTGCTCAAGAATTCCTGGTTCCTACATCCAGCTTCTGGTCTAGGCTTTCTCTTGACTCTTCCCCTGCCTCATATTTTTGTACCTGTCCAAATCACTTGTTGGTTCCTCATTGTTCATTGTTCACTCTCAGCTCATCAGGGAAGTGGCATCTTGGGCATTTTTAAATGATGTATAGGAAGGTATCTTTTCTGAGCACTTAAAATATTTTTTTTTTCTGAAACAGCTTGCTTTTTGTCTAGATTTGAGTAATTTTCCTGAAGAATGTTAAAGGCATATTGACCCTTGCCAAAGCTTGTTACAAAACAAGAGTTGTATTAACTGTCTATTTCAGCTTCAAGGGAATTCTTTGTATCTCATTGTTGTCCTTTCTTGCAAACCAAGCCCTTGCATGAGTAAAATTGTGAACTAAAAATGCTTTTAATAAAAATCGTGTTTGAGGGTCAGAATAGGGTGCAAATGGGGAAGAATTATATTTTCTTTGATTCTGACTAATTTTCAACCTTTACTGGAATGTGAATCAGATGACCTTCCTTTGACAGTACACACTCATTGTCTGAGTTTATAAAGCGTGGTATTTCAGAATATGCTGCAGATAATTTGGATTGTGAAAGTGATCATACTCTCTTTACTTCTTTTTATACTGTTGACTAGAAATACCCTGTGATAATATGGATTTCTTTGACTGAATATGTGCCTGTGCTTCAATATACAGAAAATGTACTACAGAAAATTGTGTATCAGCTTGCTGCAAAATAAAAGGGGGCAAGGTGGAAGAACTATTCCAAGATGAGAATGATTTCATACTATGATATAAGTATTGATTTTTGTGTCATAAAGGTTAGAGGCCTTGATTACAGATATTTATAGCAATGAAATTTTCATTCAAGATACTCAGTTAACCTTCTACTGGGAAAATGCTGGCAGAATGGAAGTTTTGGAAAGCCAGGTGTTATAAGTTGACAGAGCACTGGTAATAGGAGGTAGTCTGAATTAGCTTTTTTTGAATAAAGTGCTAGTGGTGTAAGAATAATAGTTCCAGAGAGCAAGTCTATACAATTTGCACTATTCAGGAGAAGATACTCTCTTTGCAGTGTCCACTGTCACCTTTCCAATGGCCAAGGAAGTATACCAAAGTGGTTCTAAAGAAAATAGCACTTTTTCCCTGACTTCCTTACAATGAGTCTTAGTAGTGTTGGTTAGTTTTTTTCTCCTAGGTGTGCTTAATGTTTCAAAAGTCATTAGAAGATAGAATTTGGCATAACAGAATTTGGAATTGAATATTTTGCTTCTGCCCTTGATAGTAAATTAAGGTCACCTCCCCTCTTCTAAAAAAAAGTTTGGAAGATACTTCAGTGATATTACTGATTTGGCCCATCACCAGATATGGATCTTGTTGCCGATTTGACTACATGAATGGTGCAAAAAAGTTGGCAGGAACATGAAATGGAGCAGCTGGTGAGAAGGGAAAGATCTTGCAGAATCAGTAAAATACTGGAATTGCCATTGATAATAGTAAGGGTGGTAGCGTGCGTGTGTATTGGGTTAAATTGGACTAAATCCAGATGCCTATTTCTGATTCATCTTAATGTACATTTGCAGTTAGAATATTGACAACAACTAAATTTTCTAATGCAAATACGAGTCTACAACCTCTCTTGCTTTAAATTTTCTTTTGTGTGACTCCACATGGTTCTCTATGTGCCTTCTTTTACATTTCTTCTGTTATTCATTTCATAATGGCTTATTAAGTGTTCCCTTACTCTTGATTTTATACATCCTCTTTCTGTCCCACAGACCATTTTACTTCTCTGAGTTGTATTTGACTATGAAAAAAGGAGGAGGAGGAAGAGTAAGAAGGAGTAGAAATCTCCAGGAAGAATAATCTAGTCTCTTAGAGGAAAATTGCCTACAAGTATGAGATGACTAAATTAACTTGTAGAAATGTGATCTGAAAGCATCAGATCTCATACCTTTACTTTATAAGCACAGTTTAGCTTGTCAAAGAAAATTGTTCTTTATAAATATCTCTGGGTGAAGTAACATTTAACTAGAGACAAAGCATTTTAAAGTCTCTAAAGTGTTTGATTTGGTCATGTTATCTCTGTGTTTAAAAAACCCAACTCAACAGCAAAAAAACCCTAGTGATTATTTGTGTTTAGTGCCTGTACTTCGGAATAGTTTATTTGTACCAGTTCATGTGAACTTTCTTTTGTCTGTTTATTCATTAATAGAAGAATCTTTTGTTCTTTTAGAGGTTTCTATTTTCAATTTTTTCCGCTTTAAAGTCTTTTAGCATACTATTATTTTCCACTGCTGTGGAGACTATAGGAACCTGAGGAAGTGAACAGAAGAACCCATTTTGGAAGCAAAACTGGGAGTATGAATTAAAGACTTGTTTTTACAAAATTGCTCAGTAGGGGAAAAGAGTATTTATGGTCTAAATTTTAGTATGAATTAAAAAAAAATAGGAAGGCTTTTTTTTTTCTGAAAAAAGTTTCGGAGAGGTAAAATTATTACCTTGCAATTGTGTATGGTAGTGACAGAGGCTATAGGCAATATTTTTTACTAAGTATCTGGAATAAAATAATAAGAGTACTATTCCTGAAGTCTGTCACTCTCCCAGACTGGTTGTAAATTGAAATTATTTAATTCAAAAGGACTATTGAAATAGTTTGTTCTGTTATGGAAATAACTCACTGAGCAAGCTATACTGTATGATAAAAAGCTGCTGTAATGCATTTTTGAAAACTGAAGCATTGAAGAACCACACTGGCAGTGTAACCCCATGTGACTAGAATTCATTTAATCGCAAAAGGAAAGCACAGGAGATTAATCCAAGGAGAATATAACATGGCCAAGATATATTTTGGTGGCAAGTGATACAATACACCTACGATACGAGTCAGGAAGAGATGACGTCCACATAATGGCATTAGAGATGATTTATTTAATTTACATTACAATAGATAATGAACAGCCTTATGAGGAGAGTACGTATAGGTGTTTAAGACACCTCAGGTATTTTTCTTCAATCTGTATCTGAGTTGTCTCAGCTGGGCCTAGCTAAACTTGGAAATTATTCCGTTTCCTCCTCTCCTTGTAACGAGTTTTTGAAACATATATAATTTTAATTGCTAAATGAAATAATATTTGCCATTATTTGCTTTTAGATGTTAGAGATGAAATACTACCAAGAAACATCAAGTATAGTTCCTTCATTTTTTAAGTTGCAAAGCATGTGAAATGGAAAACATAATAAAAAAGGTTCAGTTTGAGTGGTGTGGGACAAATTGGAGGAAGGGAAACTTGCTGTTAATTCTTTCCCTAACTCAAATTCCTTACTGACTTGAAAGATAGTGGACAAGTTTCTCTCTAGTTTGTAATCATACATGGAAGTCTGACCCCAGCTTAGCCAGTAAAATTCATAGCTTACAGAGCCAAGGAAATCCTTTGTGATTGGGTGAACTTTTCCAGCTAACATGAGCAGTCATCCAAGCAAGTTGTGAGCTCGCTAGTGTTTGACTTCAGGCACATCTCTTAGTACAGCTACTGTCAAAAGCTTCTGTCAGTCTTGATTTAAACACGTCTGCCTTGACTTTGAGATGGCTTTTGACATGTGTCCCATAACATCCTCAGAGTTAAGCTCAGGAAATGCAGGCTGGATGAGTGAATGGAGAAATGCACTGAGAACTGGCAGGATGGCAGAGCTTGGAGGGCTGTGATCAGTGGCACGGGGTCTGGTTAGAGACCTGTAGCTGGCATTGTGTCCCAGGGCTGAGTACTGGGTCTTTTTGAACTTACTGATCAATGGATGGAGGGACAGAAAACCAAACTGTGAGGAGTGACCAATACCCCAGAGTGCTGTGCTGCCATCCAGTGTGACCTAGACAGGCTTGAGAGTTGGGCAGAGAGGAACCTCATGAAATTCAACAAAGGTAAGATCCTGCACCAGGGGAAGAATGACCTCAGGCACCAGCACAGGCTTGGGATGACCTGCTGGGAAGCAGCTCTGCCAAGAAGGACATGGGCATGCTGGTGGAAAACTCTGGCCTTCTGGCCAAGAAGGCCAGTGGGATCCTGAGCTGCATTAGGAAGAGCATGGCCAAGGGAGGGGATCCTCCCCCTCTGCTCAGCCCTGGTGAGGCCTGACCTGGAGTGCTGTGCCCAGTTCTGGGCTCCTCAGTAATAGAGACACAGGGAGCAGGTCCAGTGAAGGGCAGCAAGACAGCATCTTTTATGAGGAAATGCTGAGGGAGCTGGGTCTGTTTAGCCTGCAAAAGAGATGACTGAAGGGGATTTAATCAGTGCATACAAATATCTGAAGGGCAGATGGGGCCAGACTCTTTTCAAGTGGTGTCCAGTGACAATACAAAGGGCAACAGACATAAACTGAAACACAGGAAGTTTCATCTGAATACAAGAAAAAACTATTTCAAGGATGCCAGAATGCTGGAACAGTTGCCTAGAGAGATTTTGGAGTCTCCTTCTCTGGAGATATCCAAAACGTGCCTGGACCAGTTCCTGTCGAATCTTGTTTAGCAGGGGTGTTGCACTAGATGATCTCTGGTGATCCTTTCCAACCCCAACCATTCTGTTATTCTGTGAATTTCAATGGTGGAGAATCACCTAGAGCTTTTGGATTGATCTGATGTGTTGTTACCTTCACTTTTAAGTGTGTATCTTATTTCCCCTCAAACTCTGTATAGCCTGAGGACTGCAGAGAGTTGCAGAAAAAACCCACAAAAATGGTAGATTAAATTCTCAGCAGATGAAGCTTATGTGAAGTACAGTGTGTGTCTGCTTGTAAATAGTCCCAATACATTTAAAGCTATCTGAGATGACTGGTTTTTTTCTCTCTAGTTCGATAAATAAGAAATTATTATTGTCTCTGCTAGTGCAAGAAGTAGGGAGTATTGAATGAAACTGACAGCAAATTCAGAGCAAAAGTATTTTTTTATGTAACTCATAATTAAGAATGGAAATTTGTTTCATGATCTTGTGGAAACTGAAATTTTTTGCAGGTTCAAAAACAACTGGAAAAATACTTTGAAAGTTATCTTATAAATAAGACAATATCTCAGGCTCAAAAATTCCATGAACTGCAAAGAGCTAAAGGCAGGCAGAATAATTTTGAGGAAGTGTCCTTGTGTGTGTGCCCTGTTTTCAGTCGCCTCTAGACTCATGGTCTTGGTCACTGTTGTACAGAATTCTGATAAATATGGTGTGACCTTTCCCAAATGATGTGCTTCTTTCCTTCCTGTTTGTAAGCTGCAGAATCACTAAGTTATTATTTAAAGTTTGAGATGGTGTCAGTTCAAATATGTTGGAAAGTATTGAGGTCCTGTAAAGAATTCACTTTTCTGTAATATTTTTAGCACGCTCGCTGGCTTCACCACTGCTTAATATATAGGTATTGGCAAGGAATTGCAAGTTGAATTCCTTGTAAAATATCAAAACTGCTCATTGAGGCAGACTATACATATGGGCATTTTTAATGTCTCATACTTTCAGGAATATTGAAGAAGACTAGGGAATGTCTTTCTTAAATAATGAAGAAATGCTATCAAATTGAACTATTTAGGTAACTGTAGATCCATTAATTTTATATCAATTCTGGGGGAAAAAAAGAATGGAAAAGCTGATAGAGGATTTGGTAAATTGAGATTTAAAGTGTGGAGGCAGCCGTTGCAGGACTGAAAAGTTGGTCAAGGATCAGATACCACAGAGAGAGGAACGAGCTGAGCAGATGCATGTCGAGGCTGCTGGGCTGCAGGTTTTGACTTGCCAGGAACACACAGTTGCACAGTAACAAAGCTTCCTTCCAGGCAGATGCTGCTTTGCCATGTCATATCCTCCCAAAGTGCTTCATGTCTGCCATAAATGTCTGTAAGCCCTTGTGCTTTTAAGTCAGAGTTCACCTTATTGTCTGCCCTGAGCACTGTCACCTATAGCCATAAAGTGGTTTTGTGTGAACTGGCTCTGCTTGTTTATTTCACAAAATAATAATAATTAAAAAAATTTATATCTAGCTATATCTATAGATATGAATATTATCAGGATCAGTCAGTTTGGCTTTTTGGAAGATACCTCTTTCCAGCTGGTTGGAAGTACTGCATAATATCACCCTCATGTACTTACAGTGTAAGTGGTTTTGAAGTATTTTAGCGCCTTTTTTTCTTCTGCTCGACAGAGATGTAAATGGCCATGGTGAATTTTGGGTTCATTTGTAACTCAAGGTGAAGTGGACTTACTGCATCAGTGATTTAACTATAGGAGCATAAGTTCTGGATTTCACTCCTTACTTTCTATTAGCTTATGTAAGTTCTTTTAATAAAAGGATGGAAGTGTAGAAGTATCTTACTTTTTACCTGTAACATAGTCGTTTTGATAGACCTGAAAGTGAACACAGGAGATAGGCCAACGACTCCAAGTCTACGTTTCTATTTGTGGATTTCTTTTAGCTGATAAATGCCTGGAATGGGCAGTTAGCACTTTTGGTTTGTGTCTAATTCAGGTAATTTTAAAAAGGCTTATTAAACTATACCTTACCACTTTAATATTTGTTACCTGCTGGATTAGTTGGGAAGGGGTTCCTGTGTGTATGGACCTTGTGTGCCATTTTGCTAAAGCAGATGTGCTCTCTTTGGGCAGTTGTATGTTGTTATTTTGTGAGGCAGTTTATTCATTTCAATATACCAACAACTCAATACAGGGTGGAAATGAAAATATATCCTTGTCAGATGCTTAGTGATCCTTGAACAACTGATTTTGATAAAGGTGGAACAGTAAACATTGATTTACTGCTTTCAGGTGATATGATTTTACATAATTACACATTTTGGAAAACACTTCGTGACTCCTGAGCACCTGGTGATTCTTGGGGACAGTCCTGTACAGGGCAAGTGGTTGGACTCAGGGATCCTTGTGGGTTCCTTCCAACTCAGCATATTCTGTGATTTTTTTGATATTTATTTCTGGTTGCATGGAAGATTTGTTTTTGGAACTAATAATAAACTGTTCACTTAGTTAATACATCTGAATACTTTGAGGATAAATGAGAGAAATAATGCACTTAAAATAAAAATAGCATTAATTGTGATGACTCAAAATTACTAATGAATACATCTGAAAAAATCCACCTTTAAAAAATATTACATATTAAAAAAACATTAGTTGTATCCAGTACTTCCTACAAGCAAGCTTTCCACTTGTACTTAGCCTTTCAACAGAGCTTAAAAAGCCTTAACTGCAATTTCTAAAACACAAGGTTTTGAGTAAGCCTTTTGAAAGCTTCTTTGAATAATCACTTGATTTTTCTTAAATAAGGATATTGGTTAGTTGGCATGTTTAGAGTTTGGAGTGGTGTTTTTTATCTGGGTTTTTCTTTTTTGTTTGTTTTGATTTGTTTTTAAGCCGTGATAAGCAATATCTTTTGTAAAAGACACGGCTAAAAACTCAGAAAACGTTCAAGTTAACAAAACTTTTAGTGTGAGAACAGTACTTGGTGAATTCCAAATCTTATTTTTCTCTCTTTTTAAATATCCTACTCTGAACCACATCCAGCAGATTCAAAGCTCTCTTCTGGAATCAGCTGACAAAATCTGAATTGCATTTGCTGCTTGTTGCAAATATTACTGGGTTGTAGTAGACCTTGGTGGTTCAAGGTATGGATATTGTGAACGGGTGCTATTGAAACTTACAGCCATATTATTTTAGTTTATATTGTCCAGAACCTACTTCCTCACTTGAGATTTTTTCCTGTTGTGTTGGATGTGAGACAAAGTATCAGTGCATGTTGTATAGGAGCAGGAGGCAGGAGGAATTCTTACTGGATCAGGGTGATATGTGAAGTCTGACATGGGAGAAAATGATTGAGAGAGAAAAAGACAGAAACTGAGGAAATGCAGAGAGTGCTGGAACCTGTCAGCAGCAAAATTTTTGTTAGTATGGGTGCACTAACAAAAATTCCATCAAGTACTCACTAAATACAGCAAATGGAAAAATGGAAAAGGGTTAGAATAATAGAAATGTATTTGCCTCTAAGCAGAGGACTTAAGTGTAAGTCTTAAGAGAAATGGGTTTTTCCTCCTGCCATGGCAGTGAAAAGTGTGACTAACAGACAAGTTTCAGATACATTAAGTATGCCACAGTAATATGCATGAGATGACTCCTTTCCAGCAGAAGTTGTTTCACATATCCTGCCATTATTTTGGGAGTACGTTGTTCACTCCTGATACTACGATGAGCCTTGTCTCATATCAACTTGAGTTTTTTAGTCTCAGTATTCTACCAGTCTTTGGCGAATAATTTCAGTTTTCTAGCACTTCCTAGAATTCTTAAATGCTTTGTGCATAAGTGAAGGGTTCATGGAGAGGTGTTTGTGAATCACAAATTACTCTGCCTTTAGTAAGCATCAGGCAAGAGAGATATTTAGTAAGTCAGTAAAACATAAAAAGAAAAAAAAGAGCAGAAAGAGGTTATATTAAATAAGAATATCATGTAATCAGATGTGCTAAATAGAAACAAGGGAAGTGATACCAAGAGAAATAGAGGAGATACTTAAAACAATGCTAGAAGAAGAAATACTGCATCTTAATAAGAAGAAAAAATTGTGCGAAAACAATAAAAGACAGTAGCAGCAAAGATGTAGTTTCTCAAAGCTGCTATTGAATACAAAATTGACCAGTGTGATAATATAAATGGTGTGTTAAATGCTATGAAGTTTTTAATGCTTTTTTAGTTTCAAGGTTGTGGGAGGGTTTTGTATCTGAGCAAGTGTTTCTTTCTCAATGACTTCTAAGTGTAATTTTTTGATTAAAAGTGCTTATTTATCAAGCCCTGTTAGATAGTAAAATCTCATTCTGAAATGTTTTGCCTGCTGTTTTCCTGTAGAATTCATGTCTGTGTGACTCATATGAATGCTGTAAATGAGTGAAAAAAAGAGATGATCTACACCTTCTTTTTTTATAGTTTAACTGAGAGACAGATGTCCAATCTTTATGTTGACACTCTGTACACTGTACCTTGGGGTGCATTAACATGCTACTGTTTCCTTACTGTGCTGTAGTTTACCTTTCATAAAGAACTGATCAACACTTCTAGCTTTATTTAATATTCTTTATATAAACAGAGATTTATTATTCTGTAATAAAAGATATCCTCTTACATCTGCTGCTGTGGTGCAAAATGTTGTTTGCTTTGCCAGAATAAATAGATAATAAAGTGCAGTAAATGTTTTTTGGTACTATTAACAGAAACATGGCTTTAAAAAAATGTTTTTCTTAAACAGCCATGCATGGAAATATGTATTAAAATATTTTAAAGGATTTATATATTAGGAAATAATTCATTCAGGTATAAGTCAAGAGAACATGTAAGAGTTTCCTTTGAATAACCTTAATATCAACAGAGAGATGTTATTTTTACAGTATAGGAAATCTAAGAACATCAAATATCTGTCATTGAAAGATTTAAACTTCAGTGTCAGTATAAAGAATTTTAAATCAGTTGAGTTATTTTCATGCATTAAAGTATATTGGTGATGTGATAAACAATCAAAGCAGTATATTAAATAAAAACTTACCTAGGAGGTACTTGGTTGAAGCTTTGTCTGTGCTCTGTCAGAATATACTGAGACTCACTCAGCAGATAGGAAGCTTTTTTCTATTTGAAATGCATTGTGCACTCTCGTCTTGTGATTTCTTTTCCACAGCCTCTTCTTCACTGCTGCTCTGCTCTTGTGGTATTGGTTGTTCCCAGTTTATTTCCAGGTATCTGCAATATCTGATTTTTTCCACATTCAGGATTTTTTGTGAATTCTGCCCTGATCAGGTAACAGAAAGAACCTGTGAACTTTGCATCTTTCCCTCCCCACCAAGAAGAAAATATAAAAAAAAAAAAGGCAGATGCACTGACCCCAGTTAACTCACATATTCAGCACCCATTTTAAAAATGATTTCAATATTGATATCCAGTAAATTCCATCTGTTTTCTGGTGCTATTCCAACACTGAAAAGTTACTTCCCTACATATTTTGGTAGCCTCCACATTTTAAATTTTTGTAGGAAATATACAGGATCAGTAGACATCAGGTCTTAACTTTTAATCCATGCAATATTTTTCTGTGAATGATGATGAAAGTCTGCCTCTCTCAGCTCCTCATGCTTCTGTCAGACACAGATGTGAAATGCTGCTTTAGAGAGAGGGGGAGAAATCCAAAAGGGTGTAGTGTTTTGTCATCTCTCAGGACAGTGAGCACGCATGGCATCAATGAGTGGCAGATATGAGCTATTCAAACCACTTGCTAAACTGACAGGATGACGTTTTCATACATAATAGAACCATTAATTATTTCTTCTGATGGACAGCAGTGTGTACTAGAAGAAAAAAGCAGCAGATGATAATACTAGGTTTCATAGGTTCTCTGTGTTTTAACAGCTTGTCATTAAGAAACAAACCAGGAAAAAACTGCTGTTTTGGGATATGATCAGGTAAAACAGATCAGAGTTGTTTTGACAGAGTGGGTGTCATTCACAGGGTTAAAAAATCCTGTCAGGTTAAAGTCTATTCATAGCTAGCTTTTTATAAAAAAGATCTGCTTTAAAAATCATAGTTTGTATTTTGCTTCATACAACCTTTCATTTGGGTAGCCTGGCTGTTGTCTTGTAGGTTTTCATTGATAACTTAATTTTTAGATTAAACCCACACATTTCTTTGTTTTTTCCGCTTCAAAAGGAAACCTTAGCATTTAAAAAGAATGTTTTTTAAAGGACTCTCTGTATGAAGATGAGATTCAAACTCTTTACACTCTTTGTATCATAGACACTCACAAATCCATTTTTAATTAATTTAGAAATTTTAATTGTCTGATTTAATGTTAAGGAATTTCTCTCTTGAGATTAATTTGGAAAAAATAATATATTTTGAAGAACTCACTTTAATGTAGCATAAGCCTTCATAAATATAAAATACGATGAGTAAAATATTCATTCGCAGTATCAATGTTGTTAAGGGCAACCTATGATGATTTTGGGGAAAATAATGTGATGTTTAGAACTTTTCCTTAAAACAGAGGGATTTTCTTTTTCTATCAGAATCTTCTTCAGTGTAACTTTTCTTTTTAAATGTATTGATAAGAAAATGTTTACAATCAATTTATTTCATTTTTTGCCTTTCATACTTGAAGGTGAAGAAGAGATAAAATGTTGACTACTTTAAAACCAGGGTGAAATATAAACCCCACCAAAAAGGTGATGGGAGAAATCTTCTGCTGGTTTGTACTTGTTTACTCCAAGTATGAGGTACTGAAGAAGAAAACTTATCTTCATCTTCCTTGTTATGAAATGAGGGAGAGCATCTGGATAAAGCTTTTTGTAGTTTGTCCAGTCAAAAATCATGAGCACTGTTGTGCCCTTATATCACATTAAATAACTTTTTGGAATATTTTTGGAATCTATCTTGCATTCTGTCTAGCTCCAGACCCAATCCTAGCCTAGAAGTATATGACAGCTGTAACTTTAAATCTAAGTTGTCAATTTTGTCTCTTTAGATAACAAGTCGAGTTGCCAAGGATACAATGGGTACAAGATATAAAGTCCATGCTGAAAGTACTGGAATGAGGCATACTTTCTGAAATAATGTTAACACTTTGTCTCTCAGGATTTCTGTCTTCATGTATGCAGTCCCTGCCTGGAGTTGGTTACCAGCCTGAAATGAAAGTGCTCTAAATTTATTAGCGTATTTCATGGAAGTGTTGATTCTTATGAAAGCCTTCCAAGTAATTGCAATTAGACAAGACACAACCTTTGTATTCTCAGAAAATCTTTTGGGAGACAAACACTGGCCTGATGTGCTTCCCCCTTTGCAAATCCCAAAACAGGACTCAAATATCTACTCTGTGATTATCACCAGAAGAAGTTCTGAAACAAAATAATTGAGCAGTTTTCTTGCACACACTTGTATGAGCGCGCGCACACACACACACACTCTCTACATACATGCATACACAGACACACATATATAAATAACCTACTTTTTTTGCCTCTTCAGGACAAGGTAAACTGAGCTATTTGTATGTTAGTATCAAGAGTATTCTGCTGTCTCAAACCCAGAGGAGAGGATGACTTAGATAAAGCAGCATGTTAAAATTTAGGGGATGACAGAAATTCTGGCGTCTTGGTATGCAGCCTGGGTCTGGGATTGATGTTAAGAATTCAAACATGGAAGATGAAGATGGTTAAAATTTTCAACCTTGAATACAGCAGAAAGAATTGTACTTTTAGCATGATGTTCTGAAAATCTTTTCTGTTTGGTCAATCTGCAACAGGAACATGTTAAATATAACCTGAATGACTAAAGTGGATATGTAACATCTGTGGTGGAGAATGTTGCTGGTATGACTGAAGTAGCAAAAGCTTCAAGCCTGCAACACTGAGCACTCCAAAGGGCCTGTAGTCCATCTGGAGGCTGGATATCTACTGTGTGTCAGTCAGGACTGCTAGGGGATTACTTCCTTGCAGAGTTTGGTTATCTTGGACTCACAGAGTGGTCTGATGAGGGATTCCACGCCCCTAAATAACATCAGTTGACCTGAAGTTTTCATAGCTCTGAGCCAGCAGCAAGGAATCACAGGAGTCTGGCTTCGTCCCTCTACTGTTTCATTTGGATCACAGGCTTGTTGTCTTCTGCATGACTTTGTGACAGCAGGAAAGTTAGTTTTGTAGTGAGGCAAAAGTCTGTGCTTGGATAGACTTCTGGTTTACTTCCTACTTTTTAGAGTGGTCTTATGTACAAAAAACTAATGTAGCTTTAGTTAACAATGGATTGAAATACTGCACCTGAAAATTTGATCTGGAATGAATAATGTATTTACCTGCTTTAAGAAGAGTGCTTTTTAAAAGTTGCATAAGAAATGAGCAATGTTTTCTTTTAAAACATCTTGCATTTTAAGTGTTTGAGCATTTGATTTGAAAGCTCACCGAAATTTCATTGCAATCTCGCAGTGATATTTAATATTTACAGTATCAAAGCTGGTAGCTTTGCAAATAGTATTAAGCCATGTATTATCTGTGTTAGTCCATTCACGATTAGTAATTATGGATTCTTCAGGTCCTAAAGGCCAAATAGTACCCCCACTGTATGAAAGTAATTTGTCAAATATAGTGGAAAAAAACATTCTTCTAATAAGGTTGAGTGATGAGTAAGGCTGTATCTCAATGAACCATTTCTACAAGTTATAAAATGCGTGATAATCACTAATGTTAGCATTGCAAATGAATTTGAAGAAATCCTAAAAAAAGACATAGTGTTAGAGAATGCTTATAAGCATTTTCATTTCTGAGAATTTTATCAAGTATTTACCATTTGTCTAACAAACAGCTATGCACGTGGAAATCCTGTTTTTACCTTTTTTTCTGAATATTGTCATTCAGCTTTTTAAGAGCTGTAAGATTGCCTTTTTTCAAGCAAATAGATAACTAGTGGTTGCTTTTCAGAGAAGACTGTATTTATCAAAATTTTTCAGTTGCTGAAGAACTAATGTTCTGAAGAAAATGTCATCATTATTTCTGCTTCTTTTGTTGCCTAGAAGTAGTTCTTGTCTTTGTGAACAAAATACTCTTTTGCCTTCTTTTTTCCTTTTTTTTTTTTTTGAGAGGTATTTGTGTGTATTTTTGGTGATCTCATATCAGTAACTATTTATTATTGCAGATTAAATAATTCTCTTTTGTCAATGTAATGTTTGATTGTCTTCCAGCTAAATGAAGTTCATCTGCAAAACTGTATTTTTCAGTGTTCAATATGGAATACATTGTATATTTCTTAAAATCAAAATTATTTTTAAAAATCAATGTCCGAAAATAAAAAAAAGTCTTCAAAATTTTAAAATTTTGAGATCAATGGGATAATTAACATTGAATAATTTTTATCTTGAGAACATGACAACCTTATTCTTAAAATTAGTTTGGATTTAACAACCGTATCTGCTAGCTCTCAGTGAAAGTAGATACTTCGACGTTTCTTAAAATTGATACTCTTCTCATTAAATGAGTATCTTAAAATTGATACTCTTCTCATTAAATGAGTATTTTCCATAGTGTGGAAAATGGTATAGATCAACAAACTCAAAAGAGAAATGGAATGAAATAGCTTAGATGAAAAGGAGGTTTTGTTACCTAGGAAATGAGTGAGTAAAAGTACTTTGCAGAACTCTTATCATGTCAGACATCTGAGGGCTTTTGTGTTTCCTAGATTTTAGTTATGGCAGTAAAGTTAGACTTGAGACAAAATGGCTTTAATATGAAATTCTTTGAAAAGACATACACTTAGTTTGTTTTCTGCTTTTCTAGTGAAGGTGTTGCAAGGGGATGAATTTGGGCAGAATGTTGTAATAAAAACACATACCACTACTACTAATAATGATAATTTAACACTATTTCTAGGACTGTTGGTTGCTACTAACATTTTGCTGGAAATTCTGTTCAGTTAAATTTTGCAAGAATGATACTTGCAATTAAAATATTCTTTTCTTTTGAGAAAGGTAACTAGTGTGCTGACACAGATTTTGATGAAAATGTTTTAGAAATCATAATTTGAGCATTTTTTGGTATTAAATTTGACTGCCTTGGTGTGGTTTTTTCCCCATTATTTTATTATTGGAAACCGCCAAAGATTCTGCTTTTGTTTAACACAGTATGAGGAAGGGTAAGTAATGATTGTTTCACCAAAAAATGAGCTTCAATTATATTTTAATCACATTTTACTTAATGGATCAGTGTTTGGGAGTGTGCTGTCTGTTTGATTCAGCCAAATTACAGCAGGTTGCTGTTACTGAACTATTCAGATTGGTAACAAATTATGGTACTGTTTTGAAGGCTGTTCAGTTTTGCATAACTGTTGTTTGTTAACTTATGATATCTGATGAACATGTGCTCACCAGATGCTGGCCAGATATCTTTCAATTGACTCTATTTTTTAGACTGTTCATGAACCAAATGGATTATGACCTTGGATTTGTTTTGGATTTTGCGCTATTTTGGCAGCCCTTCCTCCTTACCTGTGTTAACAGCAAGTTTTGCAGGTTTGGTTTTTGGTTTTTTTGTAAAGTTAAGGAGCAGTAACACTGTGACCACAAATTTTGGAAGAGTTTATGGGGAGTGGTGTCAAAGATTTTTAAGTTTTGCTTATGCATATTCTTCCTTTCTCTCTCAATTTGATCTTTCTAGTTGCCATAACAACTTCATAATAGCAGCACATTTACTGCTGTAGTTAAGGTTGTGTCAGCACTTCCATTATAAGCTACTGTTTTCAGGAATTTCTAATTGATTCACAGGCTTAAAAATGACATACAGTAAGTCTGTGTAATTGGTTTTAATGTATGGTAGCAACTTTTTGAAAGCTGCTGTTGTCTGAGCTCTGATGGCACGTATAAAATAGCATATTGTTCCAAGTGGGTTTTTTTCTTTTCTTTTTTTACTGAGAAGCAGCAAAACATTTTTAGTCTAAAATTAATTTTGACTGGTTCCCATCTGCCAGAGGTATGAGAATCAACATGTTCTTTTGCTCTACCACAATGCCCCATCACGCCTGTATCCAGTTAGACCCATCTGTTCCTGTTAGTTAAAAGGTTAATGTGAACATGGTGCTTTTCTGGGAAGCAGGAAAAATATAACCTTTTTAATAACAGTGTTTCATATCTCATTAAGAAATAAGTGTTTGACATCTTCAATGCTTTTATAATTATTTTTATGTTAAATAAAGACTAGCAGTGTTAAATGGTGGATGATTTTTGAAAGGCAAGAAGTAGAGGGTGAGTCTGTTTCTAGTATTGGAAAAAGTCAGTTACTCATTGTAGATGCAGTTCCTGTTACAGAGTTTTAGCAAGGACTTGTGCATAACTACAATACAAATTCTGAAATCTGGAAATTGTTTAACCTGGGAAACGTGTCAAAGCAGTTACATAATTTGTTCTGTAACTCCTTGAGTGATTCCACTAAGCCTGTGATAGAGGGGTTGTTTAAAGACTATTTCACCCAAATAGATTTTGGGGGGTTTTATTTAAATGCATTTATTTCAGTCTCAAACTTATTGCCCTGAATAATTATGAATTGTATACTTGTGAGGATTCATGGGATTTTTGTTCTCTCTTTTTTTTTTTTCTTTTAGCCTATCTTATTGCCAAATGTTTCCAAGACACTTGCCCCTATAAACCAAATTACGTGTTTGAGTTGTAGGAGACAGTATAACAGTATGTTATAAAAAAAGCCCCAGAACTTTCATATTCTTTTTAACCCGATTTTTTTTACTTGGAATTGAAGTCTTCACATAAAATTACTTTAATTTGAAGCATATTCTTTTTTTTTTTTAGTTAATCTTTGATTCTACTTTGCTGTAGTAAAATACAGTGGCAGCTATTTAGACATTGGTATCACCTTGGCTGATGTTTGTAAAACTTCAGCAACAATGTGTAACTTTACAAGAAAGATTGATTTGATTTGAATGGTCTGTAAGAATCGTAGCTGTTCATTTCAAAGGCAAATTTCTTTGATTTTTACTTTTAAAAGAAAATAGATCTAATTTAATCATTCCATTTAGAAAGTATTTGTTTAAGTATATCTTATTCTGAAGAAAGATTGTAGATACTTCTCAACTGAAAAATGTAAATAGTTTTTTTAAAGCTCATTGATGCCTTCAGCACAGACCTCCTGTTTGATTTTAGACAGGTGAAATATTCAGCCTGGATATCCTATGTCCAAACACTTCATTGCTCTTTTATTGCTTCACTTCTTAACGTGTTTTCTCCTTCCCTGCCAGAATTGGTTTAAGTGCTAGCCATTTTCTCTAGCATGGCTTTGAAATCCTATTCAGAAAATTGCTTTTGAGAGTTTTTTCCCAGCTGAGTATGACTTAACAGCCAAAACGCTGTAAATGTTGCAAGAAATCCCACTTAACTGCTTCATCATGAAATAATTTTATGAGTTCTACATCATTATGGTATTTGCAAATGGCATTTCTCTTTCTAGGTTTTACAGAAGCCTGCATTTGCACTTCTATCATTTTTTGTTAGTTTCTCCTTTTACTTCCTCCCCTTTCCCTGAACTCATGGAGATTAGATTTTCTGAGGGTTCTTAGACCTGGAGGATTAATTTTAAATTTAAGCATGAGGATTTATTCACCTTAGTGGCTTTCTAGGTTCTGAGCACTGTTGTGATTCTCACTGTAAAAGATTTTGTCCTTTTTCTGATAAGTAAGAATTAATGGAAAATTTTGCATCCTTTGCAGACTTCATAGCTATGAGAAGTTACTCTGTCTCATCTCTGCAACTGTCCTCGTAGGAGTAAATATCTGAACTGAATCCTAACTTGATATTAGCTTGGTGCTGTTCTCCATAGTACACTTCAGATGAGAGAAATGATGGGAAGATGTTTAATGTCATGGGCTTTAGGTAAACCGTAGTCTGCCTACATTTACTCTGAAATCTGTAAGGCAGTTCTCTGGAGCTGATGACCTTGCCTTACTTAAAGGGTTTTGCTAGAAATTCTCTGAAATATCTGCCTCTTTATCAATGAAAATTGGGATAAAAGGTAAGGTTTAATGTCAGTTGCATTTCAGAACAGTAGTATAAAACTGTAGTCTGGTTTGTTGGGAAAAGTTATTCCAAAAGCTTTTCTTTCTTCCAAGACAGGTGCTACGTTGATCTTCAGTGTTTTAGAGATTAGGTAGGGGAAGTATGTATTTATGAAGAGATTTAAATGGAAGTACAGCTATGGGTTTGTGGTTTTTTTAAAGTCTATGATTTGCAAATTGTATAAGCTATTATCTGTAAATGCCTAGGTACAGCTTGTTTCCAGAAAGCAATCAGCAATAGATCTCTTCTTACTTCGTGTCTTATGTAATTTTGACAACAATTCCTTTCAAAAATATTACATGGTTGCAAAATTATTGAAACTGAAGGAGATTTTTGGACGTTCACTGATATAAAATTTTGTGTCCTTTCATTCTAAGAGATAAACATTGCTTTCATTGAAATTCTATTGTTCAGCCTTCAGTTGAGCTAAGGTTTAAATTTAAAGTTTCAGACTTACCAGAAAGGTTATTAGTTTCCTGTAGGGTTTTTCCTAGGTTAACTGATGTTGTTTGTGAGCCATGCATGTGGATGTCACCCAGCAGACTGTCATGTGTCTGAAGAACACATGCCTGTAATTCAGGTGGTTTCATACTGATGTTGTGTGCTTCACTCTCTGTCTTGTGATATGGCAAACAAGCTTGATGTTTATATTCTGCAGAAGGGCAGGCCACCCCACAAAAGGCACAAAACTTGCCAGTTTCCCAGTAAGTGAGAAATGGTTTCTGAAGGCTTCCAGGAGAGGTGGAAAACCAGGTCTTGTTCATAAACCTCAACAACTTTCCTGCTGTATGTGTGCTTTCATACATGAATTATGTGGGAAAAGTCCTTTCTTCCTGCTTTCAGACTTGTATGCACACCTGTATGCAGGTTTTTCTAGAGACTCGTTTTATAAGCTTGGCAATTTTGAAGTGATATCAGTACACAAAAAATATAATTTGAACTTGCCTAATAATTAGGACTCAATTAGGGACTACTGCTGTGGTACATTTTAAAATCTATCCCATTAAGTAATGAATTCATAATATTAAAGATATTGGAATTTTAGTTTGCTCTTCCTAATTATGTATGTTACTGTCCAGTCTATTAAGTAATCTTTTATGGTTTATGCATTTTAATCTTATCATTTTACCAGTTCAAAAACATCTACTGGAGCCTTTGCCAGAAAAAAGAATTAATGAAGTAATGAATTCACTTTCACAGGCTACTTAAAAGGCAGTTCTAGCAACAGATAAGAAAGTCTAAAGGAGAAAGGAATCCAGCTCTCATTTGGAAGGGGAATATCAGTGAGTAAGGCATGACTGAGAGTGCACACTGGAAGGCCAAAAAATCAGGAAAGATGAGAAACTTACTTACGTCCCTGCAAAATAAGATACATTGTCTTGCTGTCTTGTATAAATGTAGGGGCATTCTTTGTTGAGATTCATTCTTTTGCATTTTAGTCAACACTTCAGTATTCAATTAAAGAATCCTGGGAGCTGAAGTTTATCTCTGCCCACTTGTGGAGCAGGGATTCTGTCTTAAAAGGAGGATGTTCTGTTTTGTTTGGTCGAGGTTTTTTTTCCTCATGAGGATTTATTGCTGCAACACTGGGAACTGGGAAAAAGCCTCAGTAGAACACCTTTGTAATTATTTGTGACAGATTCCACATAACATTTTCATTTTAAAATTATCTTTTCTGATTTTGTCACTGAAAATACAGGTCAAAAAGTGTACCCTTACTGTGCTTAAGTGAACCTTAATGTCCAATGCTTCTTTCTACATCTGGAATAAGAGTGTACAGTCAGAAGGACCTAATAGCTTCTAATAATTATCTACTTGTTTAAATAGTTATTTAAATACTTAAATGCAATTATTTTCAATTTCTATTCTGAAGGGGATTATGAAAATATATACTTTGTTTTTTCATTATGTGCTTTTTTGGGTAACTCAATGTATGAATGCATTTGTCAGCTGAATTATGAGTATCGTGCTTTATACCTTATCTCAGCCTTATTTTTAAGGAATCTCTGTCTTTTCTTTCAATCTCACAGACGTCAAGTCTCAGAGGGGAGCACTAGACTCATGCTTCTGTGATTCATCACATGGTCTCCTGCCTCACTGCAGGCATCCTACATAATGGCAGCAAAAGGCTCCTACCTCAGCACCCTTCTGGCAGCACACGTGTAAAGTGTACTTGGGTAGAAGAGGAAAGATTTGCAGATCAAACAGGCCTGGCCATCAAGAGCTGGGTGAGAGGCAGCAGGGCTGTGCACAGAGGGACCCTCAGGCCCTATCCTGCAGTTGTGGTACCTGCAAGACAGGGGCATGTCTGACATGAGCAGCTACAGATACGTGTCTGCATCATCAGTGAACAGGATTGCCCATTCCCATTGTTGTGCTTAATGCACACAACTTGGACATTTGATTCTAGTAGTGCAGAGAACTGCAATTTGGGAAAGCCTGTCTTGTTGATTGCCACTTTAAAATAGAGATGAACATTAAAATTCAATACTTGCATAAGAATGTATCTATGCAGTTAAAATATCTCTTCCAGAGACATGGCCAATTGTGTGATGAGAAAAAACAGGAAGTTAAGCTGTGATTTAAGCTGGGATTCTGTTCATCCAGAGATTTTGAGTGTCTTCAGAAATGTCAGGCTTTGCTTCCTGGTGGGTATTTGAATGGAGCAGAGTTCCATGAAATTTACCCTCAGATGGAATAGGCTATGTATGCAGAGGGGAGTTTTGTTGTTCTGTCCTTTCTCTTTCTAGGAGATTTGTTTGACCTGCCTATTGAGGATAGTGTATCTTCCCAGTCACCTGTTTTCCAGAGCTTGAATTCATTTTTTGGGGGTAGCTCGTCTAGGACTGTTTTTTCCCATTCTCGTACAGGGAGGGGGCTGTGGGAAGGGTGTTCTCTGCAAAAATCATACTTGTTAACCTGGCAGCAAGCCAGTAATTACACACTTGAGAGAGACATTGATTATTTATTTCAGAGCTGTGCAAGCCTGATGTCTGGAAGTATTCCACAAATCAAGCACAGCAACTCTCAAAACTTTTTACTATTTGTACATTTTAGCAAACTAAGGAATTCGTGTTCATTGGCTACGAGTTGCATAGTTCTCTTATGAATTAGTGTTCTGTCTTCTATTGGACTTTCTCATTTCCCCTGCTGATTACTCCACATGCTCAGGCTTTCTCTTCTCTTGAGTTGGTGGGTTTCTTGTTCCAGTGGTCACAATCTCCCCCAGCTAGAATTACCTTTTAGGCAGTTGGAGCTGATTTCAGCACACTTGCTGAGTTGTGTTTATTGGTTTCTTCCTTATCTTGGGAGATCTGACAAGTGGCCTATAAATTGTACATTCTTTGTGACCACTTTCAGTGGGCATCCTACTTCCCAAGGCTTGTTAACCTCCCCTTAGGTCTGAGATTGCTGAGGCATGTCCAGCTCTGTACCTTAACAAGGCAATTGTAACAACAAGTGATTTGTGTTTCCAACTCATGGACATCACTTAGAGCCTGCTTGTTAACTGCTCTCTGATTCAGGGATTAAATCTCCCTTCTTGTTGATTAGGCTTGAAAGCATTCAAAGATCAAACATCAAAGAACGTCCTTTCTAAAAAAGATTTTTCACGAAGTCCCCATTTTGCAAGTGTTTCAGTATCGTATTTAACAGAGACATAAAAATAAGAAATTAAATCTTAGAATATAGAAGTTAACTGGTATCTGTGTGCTTCAGCTCTTATTTGACTGGTCCAGGGTCTGTAAAAAAATCACCTTCTAGAAGCAAACGGGATCTGTGAAACAGGGAGGTGCTTTTCAGTAGCTTTAGGAACAACGAGCAATGAGAGCAATTAAATGTTAAAAGACATTTCAGTGCTTTTTTTTTAATATCATTCATTGGGTGTATGGATAGGTATTCATGCTTCAGAGACATCCTTCTTCATCATCCGCTTTCCTGTTATCTCAGTAAAAAACTTCTGCAAAAATGTCTTAAATGTATTAAAAATATCTCGAAAATATTATGGCTGACAGCATTTTTTGCCTAGGAGAAAAGAAGTGCTGTTTGTTTAATGAATTAAAGATGACATTTACCTCCAACAGCCAAGGAGATGCTGCTATCTGTAGAAACACCTTGGTGAACAATCTTAGCTTTGAAACTGGTCCAAATGTGGATGGCTGAGTACAAAATGTACCCTCTATTATAAAACATGGTTTCTTTTGATCAGGTGATCTACTTCTGAAAGTAAAAGAGCTGATGTATGTTCTGTTGGTATAACAGAAAATAGTTGTATAATCGTAATGAGGCTCATTATAAAAGTATGTTGAGCATGTTGATTTAGACATTTGATTTCTTCTGTGAATATTCCAAATCACTGTAATCTTCTATGCAGACCCTGCTGGTAGCACAACTTAAAAATTTATTGAGCATTTTGAGGTAATCCACAGGATATACATTCAAAAATGTTAAATTATATCTCAATTAAGGAGTGGAAACTATAAATGTCCATTTGGAAGTCCTTTACTTCATGATCTTGAACTACGCAAGCACATTCTTTGGTGAGACCAATGTTCAGAAAAATGACATTGGAGTAAGCAAACATAGAAGGTTAGTCTCAGGTAAGCCTTAATTTTTTGTTACTTATAGTAACTTGGAAATAATACTTCATGTAAATGATGTAGTTTATACTTATATAATACTATAAACTTGTAGTGGATATGAGGGCTGTTTCTCGAGTGAATAATGATGAATGATGATATTTATTGATAGTAATGGATATGATTATAATTGATGGTATTTTATGAAGATAATGGAATATAAAGAAGAAATGTATTGGAAGTTGAAAGCAAATGTAGAATTTAGAATTTAGTTCTTGTCTTGAAGCGGCTGGATTTTTCTATTTTTTAAACAAATTAAGAATTTAATGAAGCTTTGTTTTATGGCATTTAGTAAGAAAAACTTTAGCAGCAGAGGTTTAGGTGGCTTGCTGCTGGGAATTCTTTGAATGAGATGTTGCCTAGATAGTGATTTATTTATTTTTTGATCAAATTCTTAAATAGAAGTAGTGATGCTACTTGTAGAAACTACTAAGGAAACCAGATTTTAAAAAATCAGTTCATTTATACTATCTGTTAATAAAAATACGAAATTAAATTTTAGGAAACTGTAATATTTAACATTTCTTCTGTAAGTATGAAAGGCTCAATTCTTTTCTGGTGTAACTGATTGCATTTTAACAGTGATAATGCCCATCTGCTTCTCAGGGTTTCTTGGCAACTTCAGTGCACTAGAAATTATGAATGCTTTAAATGATACTGCAAGTTCTATAATTTTGTTTTACTGAAGCCCTTATTGGAACACACTGTTCTAACAAAGTGTGACTAGATATAATATGTATTTATACTTTTTTTGGTGAGCTTGGCGTGGAATTTTTTCAACATTTATGATTAAATAAATCTCTTAGAAGCTCTGGCACTAAACACATAAAAGTGAGCTGTCATAGAAATATTATTTCATTGGGGTTGTGTCATTAAATACTGGGTGGATTAACTTTTTGTCCAGGTAGGCACTTATGATAATTCTGTTTATCCTGATGAAAAATCAGATGACTGAGGGTTTTTGCAGTAATTACTCTGGTCTTCCAATTTTTGCTTTACTGATCCATAACTGTCATTTTGGTGGAAAACACAGGAAAATAATCTGAGAGACTTAAGATTGGAGAAAAATAGAAAAAAGAAAATGGACACCTCAAACTAAAAAAAAACACCTCAAAATCAAACTACAGAAAAATCTCAATTTGGCCTGGTAAAGAGATTACTCAGCAGTTGTGAACACTGTGCATGTGTGTTTGATACTTCTGATAAGGGTGGAAGAAATTAGATGCTTCCAGTGTCATGAAGGAACAGATTAAGAGTCTCATGTGGTTAAAAAAAGCAGAGTGGGAGCATGCAAAGGATCTAGCATAAGAGTAATTGAAGATGGCATTCTTTTCTAATTATATCTGCTACTAATTGTGTTGTAGGCTTTTGAATAGAAAAGAGCAAAGGAATTGCCCTGCTGTTGAGCAGGGAGGAAAGTTGCTAACATGCAGGAAAATGAAAGCTTTGAATATCTTCTTTTGTGTATAAATCCACACTAACCAGATTCTCTCTGACTGGATAGCTAATGTAATTTTAACAGCATTTGGAAGTGGATACTATTAGAGAATTCTGGGGATGTTATCAGTTTCAAATTTCCACTTAGTTGAAGTAATATTAGGGAGGAGAGAGTATCCTTCCTCTGTTATTTCACTTCGCCTTGGGCAACTACTTGTCAGAAGTTATGGAGGTGAGATGCGGTGTGATCAACCATCAGTCTGAATAAGTACAACCATCCTTACATTGTAAAGAAAAATTATTGAATAGGGTGTCTAGCCTTGGTATGTTTGACTGTCTCTATATGTTTGATGTTTAGACACCAGGAAGAATTTCTTAATGAAAAGGGTTGTTAAGCATTGGAATGGACTGACCAGGGAGCAAATGTGTCACAATTTCTTTTCAGTTTTCTGTTTCAATCTGAAATATTAAAGTTCAGCACTCAAGCAAGGCTTGCTTAGCAGTATCCTTTTGTATTTCTCACTGTGAATGATACTGTTTCTATCTTTTCTTTGATTATTGTTATATTGTTCTCAAAATAGTGTTTTCTTGTGGCATATAAAGTGTTACTGTATCACTGAAAGTTGAAGAAGAAATGTCTGAGGCAACTGGCAATCCTAGAAATGACCACTTGTATTTCATCACTGTTTCTCTTCATGGTTTACTTTTTAAAGACTTTTTCAGACTCAGATTGGTTACATTGCCATTTTACTAAATCTTTTGTGGGTTAATAACTTGTAATGCAGTGAGCATGATTTAAATTGTATTCATGATTGTAAAAAGAGTACAAGTGTGATCAAATAAAAACAAATTATATAGTGGGCTTCTAGATGACTGCATGATTACCATATTTTTAAAGTTTTATTGCAAAGTGATAATTTATTGAAATTTTTATTAGAAATTAGGAGCAATAGCTCTTGTAATTTATGTCCATTTAATTGAGTGACTTTAGACTTAGCACCAATATTTGTATCAAAAATAGAATGTATTCCATGTCAGAGTGAAAATTCAGGGAGTCTACCTCTGAAGAAGTAGAAATCTACCCTGGGAAGATTTCTTTTCCTCCTCATACCTCCAACCAAAACTGAAATCAAGACTCATATCTCTTAGTGTGTATGTGTTTTGGTGCATTTGGCAAGTATCTTTTAAGTGTAGTGAGGACCAGGGTCACTGCTGCTTCCACAGCTTGCTCAAGGTACATGTATTAGTGGTTGCATTTCACTAAATGCTAACTAAAAGGGGAACATAAGACTAAAATTGTATTAAATGCTTCATTGCTTCCTCTAGTTCCTTGAGGTTTTAGAATGCTTTAGTTCAAAGAAACATTGATAGACATTGTTTCTGCCATACTTGTGTTCCCAGAAACAGTTAAATATGACTGTGTGTGACAGCCTTCCTATTTGCCATTTGTCTGTTTAAAAGGAACAAATTAATTAGCAAAAAATGCATTTGGGGATTTAATAAACTTGAATACTTTGGACAAAGTCTTAAGAACTTCAAGTTTAAAGATAAAACTCTCTAAGCAGGCGTGTATTTGTTAAAAACTGTCTTTACATGAATAATCGTGCTGAACATATATATACACAATATGTTTATGTTTGTCTAATGATATATATTTTCTTTTTCCTGAGTGTTCTGTTGATCATACAGAAAAAGTGAATAATTCACATGAAATACTAACACAGAATCCTATTAAAACACAAACCCAAACAAGCAGGAAGTGAGTTCAGGATGTATCCTCTATTTGTGTATCAATTCATGCAGAATTTAGGCAAGTTGCTTATTCCGTTATGAATTAAGGGAATTAAGGCAGCTGTTGTCATGTGAGATTAATCCGATTAAAACCCAGGCAATATCTGTAGCAGAGAAAAATGGAAAAATAGAAAAGAAAAAGTGCAGTGATGGTTTGTGCTGCTGTCTGATCCTCTCCTCTTGTAACTGGTATCTATAATTGCGTATAAATGAGAGACTGTTAGGACTGTAAATATGCTTTTCCTTTCTGACATGTTTCCTGCCTGTTGCTTGGTTACCAGTACGTTGCCACACATACGTGCAAGGTATTAGCTCATTCTTCTGTCTTCACTCTTTGAGCTTTAGTGAGGAGATACATGATCAAAATTCATTATTTTATTTCTCGCCCTCTAGCTTTTAAGGGTTAAATGTCTTATCATCCTAGGAAATTTAGAAGTAGTAATGCATAATTTATTAATTTCATATGGGAGAATAGGCCATTTCACTATATATGTATGAGTCTTTCAGCGTAGTTTTGATTTTTCTTTTGGTTTAGGTTTTTTTCCTTCTTTTAGGAAAAAAGTTCATTACTAGTTGCTATGAAACAGCCGAATGACTTACCATGAACTGTCATCATGACCTTTCCCAATGATGGTAGTCTTTGCCATTTCCCTTCTACCTTACCCACAGTATATTGTTAGTGTCAGGATCACTACAGAATGACACTCCATATTTCAAGGATTTCTATTGTGTTTGTCACCATGGAACCTGGTAGCTCTCACTGAAGTGGAGTGAAGGGGTAAAGAATGCAGACTGATGGATGTTGTTGTATTTGTTTAATACAAGGCCTGATTTTAATTTTTCCCTGTATTTTCGTGAATAGTCATGGAAGTAGGAAACTGAATTAAGCAATTTTCATTGAATAGATGAACACAAAAGTAGTCATATTCCCTTTATCTTGGCTCCTGCCCTCAGAAAGAAAGGATTAATACTTGATTTGTAAATTGCATAACTGAGTCAAATAGGCAAAAGTGGAAACAAGTTGAGAAAATTCTTTAAAAGCAGTTGAGGGTATATTAATAGAATGATTGTAACTTGAGCAGAGTTTTTAAATGAGTCTTCAATGCACTAAACTGGATTTTCTTAAAATATGTATTTCTGTACATCTTAATATTGGTAGCCATTCTATAATTTCAGTAATGTTAGCTGATACTTGTTACAAATGTGCCATTTTACAGTAATATCTGAAGTAAGAATGACTTGGTGTTGGAAGAGTAATGCCATAGTGGCATTTTCTCAAACATGTTCATTAATGGAAAATGTTTTCAGAGAAGATTGCATATTTAAATTTTTAGACTACAAACTTCATCATCATTTAAAAAAGACAGTGTCAGCATGATGTTAGCACTGGAAACTCTAATGAAGGTTAATGTATACATCAGAGTTTAAAATGCTTCTTTGTTAGGTAGTTGCTTTAATAAAGTTCCTTCTCTTCCTTTCTGGAAGATTGTGTGTATAATACATGAACTGTGCCTGAATCTGATAATTTCTTTAAGAGCTACCTACCATCATCCTGATTTTTGGCATATCACAATCAGCTGCCTTACTAAAGAGAAAAAAAATCTCTTACACTTGAACTATACAAGTATCTATCTTTAATTTTTAAATGAAATCAAATTATTTCTCTGCTTCAGTAAATCTGGTTTAAACTCTATAGTCTTAAGGTGACACCAGTAGTAAAACCAGTGATAAAAAATATTTAATTCACATAGTAGACTTCTTATGTATCATGCTAACATAGCTGTATATAGATACATCTATTTACTGTTTTTTAAGAACTTGTCCATAGTATCAAATAGTGTGAAATGTCAAAAATGAAGGGCACAGGAAAAAATATCTGTTGCTTTCTTTGTGTTGTATATAAAAACAAACACAGATGGCCATCCTGTGGAGGAAAGTAATTTGAAATAAAATGAAATAGAAATTAGTGTATTGAAAATCAGAAGGGTGTATAACAGTAGTATTTGTTAGGTTATTTGGCTCCTTCCTATCCCTGTTCAGTTTGAATAAGCTGCTTTGCTCAGGATCTGTGTCAGTTTGGAATATGACACCTACTGCTCAGTGGTTGGTATGCGGGAGTTGTCTTTTTCAGAGTTGGACCAAGATCTTCAGGCTTATCTGTGTTCTTGTACAAGTTAGGTAGTGACAGTTGAGGGAAGCCCAGTCTTACATATGGAATAATAAGAAATAAGGAAGTAAAACTTAACTTTCAGATTTTAATGCTCTTATCTGCCCAGTCTCTCCATACCAGAAGTTCCAGAATTATTACTGTCTTCTCATGGTTTCTCCAGGAGTCTAAACAAGGAGTTTCCAAACCATGATGTGCATTTCTTTGCATGTCAGAAAACAAGGAAACTGCTTCAGAAAACAAGGAAACTGCTTCAAGATGATGTTTAAAAAATAAAAAATTTTTAAGTTGCATGTCTTTGATGAGGAGAATGAAAGTAGTTCAGGTAGTACATGCTTCATTCCCAGTTTTGTGTAGGAGTGAAGAGCAGCCATGGGGCTTCCACTGCTTGTCACCTCAGTGGGAGAAGAAGAAGCAGGGAAGCATTTCCTTCCCCAGGAACATGGACTACTTAAAAAATGTGTCTAAAAGCATATATAACTTCTAATCTCAAAACTTGGATAATCTCTCATTATTCTTTTCAAATCCTTTTCATTCATAAAGTAGTTCAGTACTAAAAAGTCAAGTAGTATAAAATTTCTGCAAAAATTGCAAGTATTTCCTCTTATATCACTTTAAGTAGCCATTAGGAATTAAGAGTGTATCTTCATTAATGGAACTGGAAGCAGGTATTGATTTGGAGCTTTGTGGCTATCTATGTGAGTATTGACATCTGCTGTTCTTTAATTGCTGTTGTTTATTCAATTACAAACAAAATGCTTGCTTTCTACTAGTCTTATATCAATATACTATTATTATAATATGAAATTTTGAGGGGATTTTGCTTAAGAAAATGTTGCAGATTTTCCAAAAGAACTAAGTTAGCCCCATTTAATAAAAGCAATAAGATAAAAACCCCTCAGAAATAGTAGTTTGAGATGAAATAAAAACAGTAAGAGAAAAACCCCATTCAGAAATAGTAGCTTGAGATGAGTTTAGCTTTTATTTACAGTTCCTTACTATGCAGTTCTTAGAGGTCTCAAAACGATGTCTCCAGTGGTTTTCAACAGTGAAAGACAGAATATGGCTTTAGAAATGCAAAGTCAGCAGAGTGTAGAGCAGTTGGCTGAAGCCAGGGGAGAAGCTGATGTGAACATAAAGGTGACTTTCTTTCCTCCAGTTCCTCAGTTTAGTTTCAGTATTCTCATTTGTGTTCAGGTAAACACTTGACTGAAATTTTGATCTTAATGTACTTGGACAAATAGGAAGTTCATGTTGTAGTTTTGATATTAATTTTTAAGGCTAGCTTTATCTTGAGGTTTTTAAACACATTTGCATGGCTGATCATGTTTAGGAGTAACTGTATCCTGAAGATACAGATAAATCAAGCCTTGTTTGCGCTAATTGGTTATTTTAAAAATGTTTCCTGGTGAAGTAGTATTACCCAAACTTGGTATTTTTTACGTGTCTAACTGAGATCAGTGAAATTCCCTGATAACAGATTTAGTTTTTACCTGCTAACGTGGTCTATGTAGCAATGTCTCATTTGAAAGACTAAGGACGAGAGATTTAAGCTTAAATAGTCCCTTCTCCAGCCATTAACTTCAATGTTAATGATGGTAATAACTGAAAGAATCGGTGCTATTTCCTTATCCCTTTTATAAGCTGAAAAAAAAAATCTGTGCCACTAATTTGTTTATATAATGCATTCTGCAAACTAGTTTACTAATCTTTTAAATATCATTGTAGATTAAAGGACAGATTCTGACACCTTCATTCATATTAAGTTATTTTGCAAGTGTTTCTTTGTTTTTTGTAAGGCCACTCTAAGGGTAACATTCCACTCAAATAGAACCTGTTTGTTTCCCTTGATTTACTTGTGTAGTTTTAAATTCATTGTACTGTTTTATGCTCTCTCATTTAAGTACTTGTGTGAGTTTCTCTGAGGTTGCCTTTCAGCTTGTTTCCATTCTCTTTTTCCCTAATAGATACTCTGTTTCTTCATTTAGATGTGGAGGAATAGATTATGAAGGTCAAAAAGCCTTGGTAGTGAAAGTATCTGAAACAGGTAAAGTATCTGAAAGAGGCTTATTGTACAGTCAGGTATGAAGTGTAAATCAGTCAGGTAGGGCAATAATAGCACATTTTCTAGCTCTCCTCACCATATTTTATTCATTATTTATTTTATAAAAATATCCATATGCTTCACAGTTAGTAGAACAGGGAGCATCAAGGGAATCACTCAAGAAATTCATGTTACTGTAGCAAAAGTGAAATGTACTGTCTCGGATTTTTGAAGAAAGAGAAATTTCAAAAGCTGAAGTACAAGGTTTACTTAGAAGTGGGCAGCATATCTTCAGTCTTCTTTAGTAATGAGACAGGATTCTTTGTAATATCTATCCCTTATTGTAGGAAATGGGATTTTCATCCTTGTTTTTTTTTTTTTTTTTTTTTTTTTTTGACAAATTTGACCTCAGATAATTGCTCTCCTCTACCCTTTGTTTTGTATGGATTAGAATTTAAAATTAAACTAGTGCTGTGTAGCCAGTTGTGATTAATTCCTTTGAAGAGAGAGATTCAGTCTCTCTGGAGGTTTTGTTTTGGATGTCAGTCAGTGAACACCTGTTCAGTTAATGAAATGATGTCCTTGAAGTCCTGACTGTGGTCAGTGAGGCCAGTGGACCTTTAGACATGAAACACACTAAAAAAGGGATACAGTACAGAAAGATTGCTGTCCTTAGCAAATATTTTGTGAAGCTTCTGGTATTTGAAGAGTTAGTAGGTCTTTATATTATAGACTTCATTAGGGAGGCTTTGTAAGTGTTAGGGCAAGAGTGCTGTGTAACAGTACAAGCACTTTGCAGGGCTTTGGAGTTATAAATAGCTTTATCCATGCATAGCCATGTCTCTTCTGCAGCAACATATTATGCAATTTAACTTAGCTACTAAAAACCATAGTGTTTTAATAAGGATTTTCCAGATGTGGAGTATGTACTATGGAAATGAAATACTTCAGGGTAAAGTGTTTTGAGAATGTCATCCTTTTAGAATAAGTGTTTTTGTGCCTGCCTACATATAGATAGTTTAAGCTATTTAATAATTGCCTTCTCCCATGAGCCTCCTTGGCAATGAAATAAAAACCTCCATGGTTAACCCTCATTAAAACAAATAGATTAATTTCTTATTAAAATGAAAGACCTTTTTTTAATCATTCAGCTTCATGGTATTTAGAAAAATGTTCAATTATTAAAAGGCTGCTGTAATTTAATGGACTAGGAAGACACTGCACTTAGCTAAATTATATGAAGTGCCATGATTTTTCTTGATACAAAAATTATTCACCTTGTATTTCTCAAAATATCTAAGCTTTCATCTTATATCTGGATATCAATTTAAATCTTAAATTTAACCGGTAAGATTTGAAAATAAAAATACTTTTTCTGTGATGTGTTCATGAAAATAGTGGTGAGTACTTTCATGAGCCGAAGTCTTGCAGCCTCATGTGCAATGCTTCTTGTGAAGTACTAGTGCACTCTGTTTCCTTATTTACAAAAAGTAGGAAGCATAAACTGTGGCAATCTCAATAAAGCCAGATGAACAAAAGGCAGGCATTGAAAATGTTTACACCTGGGCATGTGTGGTTGCACACGGACAAATTCCAAGAGGTCCAAATCTCAACCAGTTGCACTCCAGAAACCCTGTGAGCAAGTAAAATATGTGGAGCCCCATGTTCAATCTAAGTATTGTTGTTGCTTTGTTGTTATCTTTTTATCAGTGCCTCCATTTAATTTTGACTATAGATATTGAGTCTTGGTTGTTTATTTTAATCTGAGGCTTTAATCAGAGGAAATAAAAATTACTTAACAGAAGCCAGATTAAATGGATGCTTGGTGATGAGTTTTACTTATGAGGTTTTAGTTTACAGGATAAACTGTTTCTTCATCCTGTAGAATGGGCTTATTTGATCACACAACACCTACTGCAGATTTGTATAAAGATCTCTGAGCTGTCTGATTTTCATGCTCTGGATGCTGGTGTTTTAGTTTGGGTAAAGAAATGAAGTATTGAAGAGAATCTCACAGTCGCTCCAGATTATTGTGATTTTGTTCTTACTGTGATAATTTGGTTAATTACAGATTTTGTTTTAGCAATATGCTCCTATTCATAGGGAGCTCTTCACAGTAAACTTTTGATGGTGACTTAGTAAAGTTATTTTAAAAGTTATTAAGATTTTCTTTCCAATGTGTTTAGCTTAACAGATAGAAACTATTTGTGAGAAAAGGTGGTGACAACATTTAGGCTCTTCCTAAAAGTGAGGTATTTGCTTTTAGATTTCAGGATGTACTGATTTCAACAGGTCTGCTGTATTTGTTTACATATCTCAGGAAATTTGTTCTGTGCTTTAATTTTGTGAGACATATGTATAGGTATGCAACTTCTGTTAGTTATTCAGTTGCTCTCTTATACAGAGGCATGAAGTTTAGCTTCTTCAGATGCATCATTTAGAAAATAATTTCTGTGCAAGTTCCAGTCATTTTGATATGTAATTTGAAGTGGAAAGCTCGGGAATGCTGCAACAATGTTGATTTTTAATGGGATAGTAATATTAATGTCAGTGTATTCTAGGTTATTTTAGAAAAATAATGAGATAGTTGTCTTTTAATTCATAGTTTTGGTTGAGCCACGGAGCTTCTCAAGTTAGCTGTGGGGCAAGAAAACAATTGAGAAACAAGTTTAATTGAAAAGGGAAAAACAGTCTTAGCAGAATGGAGAATTAACAAGCAAAACAAATTATAGACGTTAGCTCCCAGACATTACCTTCATTTCTGTATCACGTGTGTATATGCTGAAAACAAAAGCTTTATGTGCATTTACTTGAAAATTTCCAGAAAAGCACTTATATTCAAAGTAATTTTTTCCTGGATTAAAAAGGTTTTTTCTTTAAATTGAAGATTAGCATTAGTGAGTCCAAGAGAGAGGTTTGTCTTTATTTTGTCCTGCTGCAGAATAGATCTGTCTAGTAACAAACTGATACCACAGCTATGTATCTATTTCTTTTTAAGAACCATGACTACTCAATCCCAGTTTGCAAGTAAATTCAATGGCTTTACCCAGGAGGATATTTCCTGTGAGTTCTGTTGGTAAAACCATGCTGCATTTCATTCTACAAGGCATTAGACTCCTTTAAACAAAACATATGTCATCTGCAAAATGCATATCACGACATTTCTGTAACTAGAGCCAGATGAGTTGTTTTGGTTAATATTACTGGGCTGGATTTTTCTTTTAATTGCATTTAATATGTTTAAAGATATTGCGGTTACCCATCTGATATTTTTGTTCTGATTACATAAGAAAAAATATAATATATTGTTTGAATGTAGTAAAAATGGTTTGTGTGATGCTTTGCTGATGGAAATGGTACATTTTCTTTAAGATTAGTAGCTAGTGTTGTTAAAGCTTTTTGTAACAGTGTTCTCCTTGCAATGTTTTTTAATTCCTTTTTTCTCCTATTCATCCATGAGCATAGATCAACATTTTCAAATTCCAGCCAGTGGCTACTCTGACCCAATTTTGTCAGAAAAATATATTCTGAAATATTTATATCTATCTCACTGGCAATTTATGAGTTAATGCATTTCTCTCAGGCTGAGAAAAAAGTTTTAGAAAGAGAGAAGTGATTGCCAGTAGTTCTGCTGTTGTGTTGTGCTGACCTCATCACATGCAGGGGACACGCAAACCAATTTTTTTACTTGTGCTTTGATGCTACAGCTTCAGCTTTGTAAATATTCTATATGCTTTCTTAGGAAAAGATTGCAGTCTGAATAATATTCTTAGATTCAACGCAAATAGATTCTTAAATGTTAGCAATTAATACTCTTTTAAGACATTCATTTCTAAGTAATTGAGCTTGTTGCAATTTTGTTTCTTCAGTTTTAGACTCTCTATTGTAGGACCTCATGTAAGAGTCTGCTCTTGAATAGAGCTAGTGTTCTGCTTTATCCTAGTTTATCATGTCTCTTCACTGATTCTGACAGCATTTATCCATTTTTTTCTTCTGCTGTGCCAGCTCTCATGCTTCTTGGAAGCTGCTTGCTAAAATGACAGAGAGTTTAATTGACAAACAAAAAAGCAATGTTTTTCTAGTGCTTTAAGCAAGTGAGTCAGCTCAGTAAGGATTCAGCATGAAGGAGGATTTGCAGCTATATGTCTAGGACCTGAGCAGGAGGAGGCGTGAGTGGGAGAGCTCCCAGAGGCAGCCAAAGGGAGAAGGTGGATGTTTCCAGAGCTGTGATGTGGAGGGAAGGAGGGAGGAGTGGGACACTCATCTTCCTGACATCACTGAGCAGTAGGTGCTGTGCCAGCAGCTTGGTGCTTACAGGTACTACCTGTGTGGTGGCCACTGCTGTGCTGCTGTGCTAAGCACTGCCATTTGCACACTTATGCTGGGTATTAAGGATGACAGCACAGATTAATGTAAAAAGCCTTCTGCCATAAACTTCATACAGTAAATATTTATGATATGGAAAGTTAAGGGGTATTTTTTAGAGTAGAAGTGTAGGATCATAGATATAACCATGTACTTCCTAAAATGAAGGTGGTCTACTTTTTTGCTAATAGGTGGAAGTAAAAATTGCCTAAATACTTTGCATTTTCTGATTGCTTCCTTCATATTTTGCTAAACAAAATGTTTTTTCCTTTTATCTGCCTAAGAATGCTGTCTAATGATAATGGAACTGAGAGGTAGAGATTGGTCAGAAAACAAACATCTGGGAATTTGTTTAGTTGTGGAACTGAAACTTCTGAACTGATGGAACAATGTTTTAGTTCAAGTAGATCCTTGTACATTTTTGTGCACTTCTAAATGCAGCTGTCTTGGAGAAACATCTTATTCCTTTTAAAATAAGATTTTAAAAAAATGTTTTGATATTGTTTCTTAATTGCAATTTCTTGAATTGCTCTGTTTTCACTTTCAACTAGTGTGTTTATTTGGAATGTTATTCTTTTAAATCCAGATCTTCTTTTGCATTTCTGTTTTATGTATGTTTGGCTGTCAGGTACTAGTTGGTTTTTAACCTTAATTGAAACTTCCATTTTATTACTGCAGCTAAGTAGGTGTTTTGAAAGAGACCAAAAAAATATTAGTAACCATTTTCATTTTTATATTAACGTGAATCAAGTATTACAGAATATGCACTTGCAAAAACATATGGAAAAAATTACCGAGTTCTAATAAATAATTGGTGGCTTTACTTGTGTCCCTAATTTGTGCCTTTTTGCTTTGTCACTACTTCCTAGGTCTTTTGTATTAGTTATATATTAATTTTTGTTTTTTTAATAATAACTGCCAATGAGTGTTGTAGGTTATAGAAGAAACTTTGCCAAGTAGAATAATAAGCCCTTATTGATGGTAGATTTGCATACAAAGTATTTCAAAATGAAAAACCAGTGATACAGCAATGCTTTTACTTCAGGCTTTAAAAAAAGTTGTATTTACTTTTTGTCTTAAATGATTTTCAATATGTTCTAAGAAATAACTAGAATATCCTGTAAAGTTTTCCATACATAGAAAAGACCTTTATAGCTGCTTAGAGGATCAGGCCTTAGGAACTAAGTTCTAATGGCCCAGTGGGAGAAGAAATCAAGTCTCATCAGCAAGGTTGGGTGTCATAGTCTCAAACCGTGAAGTTCAGATTTCTGTTCTCAAAATTAATTTCTCTTTGACTGTCACTTCAGTGACAAAAGTATGTGAACTAAATTCTCTGATTCCTCATCCATTTTTCATGTTCCTCTCCAAGGACATAGTACTCTGGGATCAAAACTCCCATTTTAAGATACATTAGTTCTCTATGTTGTGCCTAAATTTTAAATGAAAATTATAGCTTATACTTAGATGTCATATGTTTCAGGAATAGCAATAGATGCTGTTAAAACTTTAGATTTCAATTGGTTCCTTTTTAACAATGAGAAGTATTTTTTTCAGTAAAACAGTCACTACAATTGCTTTATTCAGTAAAACACAAGGCACTAATACTGCATTCACTGACTGATGGAATGAAAAATACATTGAGAGTTTTTCCATAACCCACTGTTCTTTCTATTTTTGGAAGCGTAAAACATCTGTACATGTAGCAGTCTTATTGGGGCTGATAATAGAACAAAGCATTAGCTACTTTAATAAAAGTCTTAACCATTGATTTTGTAGGTGCTTGCACAAAGCAATATTTCTTGCTCTCCTGTAACTACAAAGTGTAAAAGTACCTGTACAGAGATGCAAATTTAAAATGTATCAATATACAATTATTTGATGAACCTGCAGGGATATTCATTATCAGATTTTTGGGGCTTCGTTCTCTTAGTGTTTAAAACCTACAAAGAATCCCAGGAACACCAGTTGGCACAGTGTTCCCCAAGTAGCACACTTTTGGACTGAAAGTTTGATCTTGACGGTAGCTGCTCTTCATAATCCTTTACTCATAAGAAAAGTGGTCTCTATTACTCATAGAGAACCCCAATGAAGATCAAAGGAGTAAACAAGCCACAAAATGCACATTCTATAGCCAGGTGTTCTTTCTCTAATCTCACAAATGTGCCTCATTGGAAAGTTATTCAAAGAGAGAATAAGCTCTTATCATTGCAGGAGGCATGGGATGTGTATCTTCTTATCTAGGATGAGGAGTCTGTTTCTGCTTTCAAAGAAAGAAGGTGAATTCAACTGAATTATTTTAGCTGCTGTGTTGTATTCACACTGGTCACTGTTTTATTTCCATTATCAGATTAAAAGCAATAGCAGAGGTACCTACTTTTGTAAGTACTCATCCAGCCAACAAAATGCTTCTGAGATCCTCGTTTGGACTATGTTACAATACATACATTAATACATACATGTTACAATACATTCATACAATACATTAAGTGACTGTACAGGGTGCTACTTTGGCCTTGCAGCAGCAGTGAGAACATTTAGCAAAACACTGTAGGGACTCACGTGTGTTCTGCCAGGCTGGGCAGTTCTTCATATATGAAAATGTCTGGCTTATGAAAGACATTTCCTGTGAGTAAATTCACGGTCTGCTGAATGCCATCTTTAGTGTGGTACAAGAATCTCAAAGGTAGCAAAGGCAGCCTGAAAATACTATGCAGATAAAGAGGACTTCCTTTTTATTTCTTTAGGGTAGGCTCTGACAAAGACCTTTTGACTATGTCTGCCATGTAAAGTTTCTGGCAAGGTTTCTGGGCTCACAGGAGCATGAATAAATGCACTGTTAATGGATGCCAGACTGCACTGTGAAATCAAGTTTTCAATTTCCAGTATGAACTTGGCCACCTTTAAGGGTATGTGACCTCTTACAGACCTGTAGCACCTCATGCAATAGCTTTTTTCGTTATTTATTTATAGACATGGAAGAAGCAAAATGAATCTACAGTCCAGATAAGTGCATTGTAGAGAAACTGCATAGAGGGCTTTTTTGTGAGAGCAACACTTCCTGGAATTTTGGAAAATAACCTTAGTATAGAGTCACGTTTTTATGATCAAATCAGGTGATACATGCTCTAACTACCTTGAGCTGTAAAGTAAACTAAAATTACTTAAAGTTGGCCTAGAAATTTTGTCTTTGTAGTTATTTGAAACGTGTACAATCTATATACTTCATTCTCAGGACATACCTGACAACAGAAGTTGTAGGAAGCAATTTGATTTACTATAACCAATAAAATCTTACTCAATCTGGTGAGAAACATTTTATTACACCTACTAAGTTCAACTTCTCTAATTGTAGAACAATCATACAAGAAGACACATTCGGATTAAAAGATTTAAATAATAATGTAAGTGGGTACACATTTCTCTTTGTACTTAACATTATCAAATACATTGGATTGTGCTTTCTGTATGTAATCGGTGAACTAGCATGAACGTAACTAGCATGTAAGTATAGTTCTCCCCAGCTGACATTCCCATTTTCATGTTCATTTACAGCAGTATTGTACAGAGGATAAAAACATTTCTCATTATACCTAAGTGATGAGAGTCAAGTCAAGAAACTCTTCCCTAAAGACATCTCATTCATCTTGTAACCATGCTCACTTCTACATCTTTTCATGAAAGATACTTCCCTTATATCTCTGAAGCAAAAAAATCTTTCTTAAACACTTAATTACTGAAATTTGTGTTACTGAATTCAGTTACTGGTGCTAATTGATCTATTGAACTATACTTTAGTTTCCTTCCATGTATTCTATGATAATTAAAAATAGGTTTGCCATTTTTATGCAGAATAAAAAATTTGGAGCAAGTTCCTTGATTATTTGTTTTGGGGTGTTCTAAGCAACCACCACCTCCAATAGCTCCTGGGGATTCCTTCTACTCAGCCCTGGGGCTTTGGGGTCTCTACAGCTCAGGCCGATGGATGTGGCTGTTGCTTTCCCATTTGCAGGTTCAACCAATAGTGAGGATGCATCTGGCTGTACACCAGTCTGGTGATTTCTATCTCATTTTCATTATCCTGCTTAGAAAGTCTAACAGGGAAATGCAGATATGATAAACATGAAGATTGCTCATGAATTCAGTAGGTGGCATTTACCAAAGTTTCCTAGTATGCGTTTTGACAGTCATAGAAAGGGAGCTTGTTTCTAAGATGATCAATTGCCAAATAGTTTTTTATTCTTCTGAACTTATTAAATTCAAGTGAGAATGATAATATTTTCAAAAGTATATTTTAAATGTGAGTAATTTTCAGCCTGGATGTCTTCATTTTTATAGAAGCAGAGTGATGCATGGCTTTTCAGTAGTTAAGGGTGTTTTTTGGTATGTTTGCTTTTCTTTGCCTTTTTTTTTTTTTAGGTGGAGTAGTGATAAATTGCTAATTGTGGATGTTGTGCTACTATACAGTGTAATAAAAAACTTTTCTAAGAGCACAACAATCTATTGCTCACTAAGTACAATAGTATGACTACCCATTGTACCATAGTTTCTCCTGACATTAGTCCAGAATATTTCCCCACCACGACCTTTGAGGGCATAGGCAGAGTTAAGTTTTAGTTTCAAATGTGTCTAGAAATATGTGACATTTCCAAATTCTGTTTTTTCCCTTATCCCTCCAATGGTAGCTAATTCTTAGTTCTGAGTCATCCATCAAAACCAGCCTTGCAGTGTGTCTCGTTTCTTCAGTGACTCATCATGGATTTGATGTAAGGTAAGAAAGCTGCAGCCAGCAGGTTAGAGCAGCTCACCTCTTAAACCCAAGATGAATAAAAAACAAGTGGGCTTTGAAAATTCGAGTATATTTTAAATTGGATTTTCAGAGAACCCTCGATACCCCCACGTGTAATATAAAACTTAATTACTGCAGTAGTTTAACTGACCTGATTGGACTTTAGTTTTCTTTACTTGCAGATCTTTAGTTGATTTTTTTTTTCCCCCAGTGTGGTGTGAAAACCAGTGGTGACACTATCACAGTCTCACGTTGCTTTCATCACCTTTTTCAGATTCCCAGAGAGGTAATCCCTCGGACACATGGCTGAAAAACATGATTCTCTGAATAAAGACATTAGGAATGGATAAAACTGTGTTTAGTTGAATTGAAACTCAGCCTTGAAATTTCAGTTTTGTTTTCTTAAACTTAAGTCTCATTTTTTATTATATAGTTTGATTGATATATTATTCTAGTCTTCATATTGTCACTTTTTGTTAATGAATTGAACTTTTGCTCTACTCTGAGTTTTTTCTAATCAGCGTGACAAAGTACTCTCCCTTGAGAGGGCTCAGATACCTTACTGCAGTTTCCTATTGAAGAACCTGTAGAAGCTTGTATAGGAAATACTCATTTAACTGTCACTTCTGTGTCTTTGAAAACACAAAAATGTATTGTGGAAGAAAAATAGGTTTCAGGGAACTGGTTCTCCTATAAATCTCTTAATGGTATTACTGGACAGTAATACCCCTGAATAATTTGAATTCTGTCCCTTGAAAACTGAAAGGTACTCAGCAATATTCCAGAAAACTGTGGTTTGACCTTGATTTGAAGATATGGTGATCAAATTCATTATTCACTTCTGAAAGTATTAATAGCCTAGCTTTGCTGTTTAAACTAAATTTTGAAAAATTTAGAACCATTAGTAACTAACACATGCATTTTCCATTTGCACTTAGCAATGGCAAGGTGTGTGATGTGAAAAATGCAAGCAAAAATTAGTTTCTCCCTTTGAGAGCTGTGGATTGTTGTAAAGCCAAGCTGTTTTAAAGTTGAGCTCCATTGGTCGATTTTTTGGAATCTGAGTGGTTAATTAACTAGACTGTCATTCATTCAAACCTTTTACCTTTCTTTTCTGTGCAGTAGCCAAAATCTTTAAGTGATTTTGAAATGATAACTGAAGTATCAGGCTTCAGCAGGAACACGTGTTTTTGGTGGTAGCAAGACTGGCAGCAAATATTGGTGTTAAATCTTAGCACTTGTATGATCTTAGATCTTGAGGTGCTTTAGAAAGAGCTGTTTAAGTCTGTAAACAAACAGGCTTTGGCAAATATGAGAACTGACACTGTAGTACCATATATTGTTTTCTTGGTTGCAATGAAGAGAGGTTTTCCCCCTTCCATCCTGTCCCAGTACATTCCTTCACAGTTAAGAAGATTGTTCCCATTTTGGGGCTGACCTTCAGAAGTGCTAACTGAAGCCTACGGAAAAACTTCCTCTGGATTATAAAGAGAGTTGAAGGTTGTATGTGTTAGGCTACCCACAGAGGCCTAAATGACCTTGTTGCCATCCTAAAAATTTGATTGATTGTGATTCTTTTCTAGGCTCTGAAGCTTAAAAGCAAAATTTAAAAAGTGCTTTACAAATTTTAATTTTACAAGTGCTGACCAAAAGCAGAAGAGGTATTAAAATCCTGAATGTATGCTTAGAGAAAAGATCATTCATTTTTCATCTGTGGGAAAACTCATGGACAGGAGCATTATCTTGGTGAATGCTTTTTCTCTTATTCTATGAACAATGTTATTTTTCCTTTTACATATATATCATTAAGATTTGTACTGTTAAATGTCTTTTACCTATTCTAAGAACTTTTCATTTTCTGCTAATTCTTGCTCTCAGATTGCTAACTGAGCAAAATTAATGCACCCAATAAGGCAAGGCTAACTGAAAACTTTTTTAAAAGGTGGAGAAAAGGAGAGGTGGAAAAAAAAGAAAACAAAAGAAAAAAGGAAAGCGTTTTGAAACTCCTGTAAACAAAAGAAAAATGTTGTACCCTTTTGTTTTGAAATTCGTATTCAGAATTAAATCAAACACTGAGAATAATGTGTGATAAATGTCATGCATATTTCTGTGCACCGTGAAATAGCAATGCAATTTGAAAAGGCAGAACAGAGAATAAAGAGTGCTTTCTGCATGATTCACAGATCAATTCCAGCTAAAGTAAATAATTCATTGAGTAGCACTTGCTTATTATTTTTCAAGTGGACTCAAGGGACTTAAAATACCACAATCGTGGTCAGAAATCTGGAAGAATAGATTTAAACAAGGTTAAAAGATAAAAAAAATCCCCACATAAACAGAGCTAGAACAAAGCAGAGTGGTGGATGAATGAATAGGTGGGGGAAGTCTTAGCATGACGTTAAAATAAATCATGATGTAATGCCCTTGGGGGCCAAAGTTTTGAAAGCCTTTTTTTTTTTTTTAACTACAGAATTAAGTAATAGAAAGAACACTACAAATACACAACAACAGAAAGCAAATATGTCTAGTGAATAGCTGGGATACAGATGATTTTTCAGTTTAGCCAGCATTACCATGTCCCAGTCTTATATATCTTAAAACTTAAATTTTTATTCTGCTATGATCCCATTTAATAGTATGTCAGTAGGGTGATGGAAAATGGAATCTTCAAATGAATATTTCAAAATCAACATTAAAATGTGCACTTTAATTTTCTGCTCTTTGAATACAGAAGATCATTAAATAAAAATCAATACTTTTGCATTTTTCAGACCTGCAAAAGACTATGTGTCAGTGGTGAATACATAGCCCAGATGGTATTTGTCATCCAGAAAAGTGTAATTCTCCATTCTGTACCAACAATTCTCGTTTCTTGATTTGTGGGAGAGCTGTAGGCCTTGTCACTTCCATACAAGGAGAACTTGCATAAGAAGGCTACAGGATTTGTTGCTAAGGGGCGTTGTAAGCCATAGAATGTAGAATGTTGAACACAGAGGCCCAAGAGCAGAGGTTAGCGTGAGGAGTGCTGGTGTTTTCAGCTGAGTTAACCCAATCTTTATTTACTTAGGATAAATTTGTTAGAAAAGCCCTCAAGGTACCTAATAGAAAAGACGAGCAGAAGCTTGTATGTGGCTACAATTTCCTTTTAACACAGCACAAAGAATTGTTTATAGTAAGTAATTTTTTTTCCTTTTGCTTTGCAGAAGAACTCTTAATTTCTTTTAATAAGGGTTTTGAAACTTTGCATTGACCATTGCTCTGTAGCAATTGGGAAATTCCACTGTAGATAATAATAACTTTTTAAAAAGCACACTTTTGTAAATTTGGACCAAGAATGTAGTGGCTTCCTAAGCCCTTGATAAGGCAAATCCAGTTTGCTGTTTGCTTGTATTTTTACCACAAGTGAATATTTTTCAATCTGCTGTTAATTTTAATTTGATGTTCAGAATTCTCTGCTAAGTCAATCCACTACTATCTTTGGAGGGGTTTGAGTAACTTGGCACACACAAAGAAATGCTTTCCAGGCTCTTGCATGCTTATAGAACTGGAGCTTTACTAGATCTACAATTTGCTAATTGTAATCCATGTAATTTTATTAACATTTCAGAAGAAAGTCCTCCTGTCTTTTTTTCTGAAGCCACCTTTCTTCTTTCATTTAAGAAAAAACTTGCAAGCTCATGTTAGTACTATGACTTCTCATATCTTGCAGAACCCCTCATAAATGCAAGAAAGCCAAGCCTCATAGTCACTGGATCAAACTGCTTGAATATTTTTAGGCCTGCACATTTGTGTATAATTTATGAATACTTTTGAAAGATAGTCCCATAGACAGAGCATAATGTACCACCTACATGAATAGTGAATTGTGCTTTAGGGAAGGATAGTACTGATTTGGGATGTGATGATATTAAAAATAGTCAGAACAGCATCATAAAGAATATTTATTAATCATACAATTATATTCTTGGCTGTAAATGTTCTGTCAAAGAATAAGGAATCAAACTCTAGCACTAAGAAAAATGAGAACTTTTTTTTCCGCTATCAAATTCTAATAATGCAAGGGGTGTTGAATAACATGTGTACTTACCATTCAAAATTAAGACTGGGTTTAAATACTTAAAAAGGAAGTTTGAATATTCAACTGTCAATTCTATTGTAAACTTCCATGATTTGTCTGCTATAAAATTGGAGGAAAGAGGGATAGAAAAAGAGAAGTTTTCCAGTGTTTGTGTGGCATGCAAGGACTACAGATATGAGATTTCTTTCTCTAATTGTATCAATTAGTGGCTATTATTGCAAATAAAAACTTGGTTAAAATAAAGTATTTATTGAGTTTGTTAATTTCTTTGCTCTAAGATTATTGTCATGGGAGTTGGGCAGTTTTTTCTAAAAATAGATTTTTTTTTTGTGAGTGGAGGTACAATATGGAATGCAGGAGACTTATTTTAGATATACCTGCATTTTCTGGACAAGTGAGCTATGTAATGAATTTTAAAGTTTTCAGACCAAATATTCCAACAGCCCAGCTATAGAAAAGAGTAGTAATCCTAGTGCAAATTTATGCAATGCAACTAATCTTAGCTACCTAAGAGCAGTTTGTATCCAACTGCTTGACAGTTAGATATGAATTTCTCTTGGATGGAAAAGTGCAAGAATAATTCTGGTCCAATGATGTTCCCACCTCCCAGATCTGGCACAGCAATATTTTTGTGTGCACTGTTTACACAGGAGATATAATGAACAATAGTCCTAATAAAGAGGAACTTTTCTTAAACAGGACAAGGTAAAGAACCTAGGCCAGTGAGTGCCATTCTGCAACTTAGCAAAAGCTGTTGACATGCAGTTTCTGTTGTTCTTTCTTGTAGCTGGTATGGCATGATGTATCTAAACTACAGCAGTAGTTTTATTGAAACATGTATTTTACTTAAACTTCAATAGGAAGAGCTTTCAGGTTCAACAAAATTGAGAAAGAGTCATCTACCAAAAAAAAAATAATAAAAAAAAAATTGGTAGCTTAGTAGGGTAGAGCACTCTGCCAAGTTTGGGCCAGCAACTGAGTTTTGTATTTGAGCTTTCTAATAACCAGTAGTCTAGACTGTGTTTGGCAAAGTTTGAGAACTCATTTGGTTTTATGTAGCAGGACAATTGTTATATTTGGATTAGGAAACACTGTAAAAATTGGTGTTTGTGTGTACTTTAGAAAAAATTAAAAACTCCCTAATAAACGGTAGAAGTTTTGTCATCCATTATGGGGTGTATTTTTTAGCTACTCAAAATATCAAACCTTATCAGATAGGATGATGAATTATTTGCAAGCTGTATGGTCTAAAGTATCAATGAAGGTTTTGTTTCCGCTTTAACCTCACTTCTGTATAAAACTAAACTTTCATCCAAGTTCTCATTTTGCTTTTAAAGTGGTTGTGTGAGCTTAGAGAGCCCAAGGTCTCAAGGCAGTAATTTTGCTAACTAGAGTGCAGAGGAGTGCATCTCTCTCCCCTCTTCCTCATCCTTCAGTGCTCATTCTCTGTGGCTGCCACACAGGGGTTCCTATAAATAGGCAGGGCAAACCAGTGGGATGACACTCATTCTGATTGACTGTTGTTCCTCTTGGATTCTTTTCATGATGTCTCTCCTCACAGGCCAGAACATAAGAGCTCCTCGTGCCAGCAAATGCAAATGGATTCCTCTTTCGAGTTCTGCAGTTTGACATTATGCAAATCTTTCTTTGTGGATGGGAACCTTGCCATTTCTTCTTTTCTCCCAGTGTTGAATTTCAGCTTTGCTCCCTGCTATGGACATGTGCTGTGCTGACATTAGTTGCTTGTATGATGTTGGAGAAAACAGGGTCTTTGCAAAAGGTCTTCATTAGTTCCCTTAAACTGTCAGTCTGTGCATCACAAACTCTCTTGTTAAGCTACTTTTTCCTCTGTTGGATCCAGGCTTATCAAAATATATGAGTTCTCTCCCTTTAACCCAAAGGAGTTTCTGTCCCTACCCCTATGAAGAATCTCAAATTTCATTGGTCTTGTACATTATGCAGTAATTAAGCTTCATTTTTATTATTAAGTTATTCAGCAACCCTTTACTTTTTTTCAGCCTTCTTAAATGATACTGCTCAACAAACAGTATGCTCTGTGGATATATATACTTTGTCTAATATTGAAAGCTGGCTGCAGTGACATTTAAAAATCACTAAGTATGTTATAAATTAATGGCCTGAAAAAAAATGACACTAGAAAATGTCATAAAGCATCAGGAAAAATGTAAATATTTAAGGTGACTAGCTTAAATTTAATGAAAAGTTAAGCTTACCTATGGGGAAATCAGTAACTTTAACCTTAAATATAATTTATTGTTTATTCAGTAAAAAAAAAGTGAATAATGGAGGAAACGGGATTGGTACGTACAAATAACCAGGCTACTCTAGTTGAGAGAAATTTTGAATGTACTTTTTTTGTTCAATGTATTTTAGTTTAATATTTTGCATTTTTGAAACATTCCAAAAACTATAATAATTAAGTAATTAATAAAAATTATGTACGAAAAATAATGATAAATTTAAGAAAATGTGAAAAAATAGAAAACACAAATATGCATTGACTTGAAAGAACACTTAGCTACAGATTAAAAATATAAATTTATGAATTACCTACTTTTCCTCCTTATTTTTCTTGCAAAAAGATAGCCAAGAGAAATGTAGAGCTCTACAAGTAAAAATTCCCCAGCTGTTTGCTTTAGTTTAGGGTTGGTTCTACTGAAGCAGACCCGAGGTCCATCTGGTCAGTGTCAGCTGCCTTAGCTCAGGAGACACCTGAGCTAAGGCAGCTGAATATCCTGTGTTGTAATCTACTTTCCCACATACTTTCTTGACCTGCAGCAGTTTATGTCTGTGGGACTTGCTGAGCCAGATGTGCAATCTCTGTGTTTAGAAGCAGTTACACTGTATCCCTCCTTGCATGTTGTGCTGTCTGCACCGTCTGGTGGCATGGAGTCCCACAGCCCAGGATCAATTTACAAAGATTTGCCCCTTTTTATTTGTTTTGAGGCTGTTACCTGCTGGCTTCACTTGCTGCCTCTAGGTGAGAAGAGACAATAAGCAGTTAGTCCCCATCTGCCCTTTCTGTGCCTTTCCTGGTTTTAGACCTCTTTCATGTTCCCTTGGTTCCCCTCCTTTGGCTTAAGGTACTAAATTGCTTCTGATCCAGAATGTTCTATGCCTTTTCTAATGTTATTACATTTTTTAAGACTGGACTTAGGAAACCAAGGCTCTGCACAGTATTCGAGGTAATACACAATAGTGGTGTAATGCTGTTCTGTGTGTTGCTCATTCCCGCTTTTTTAAGAAGTCCAGAGTTTGCTCTTTTGTGCACTACACTGATTCTGATTTGGAATGATGTTGGTCAGCTCTAAACTTTATTTGAGAATTGCTGCATTTTGCAATTTTGGTATTGAGCTTCATTTGCCAAATCTACTTTCTCAGTCTTGCAGAGTTCGTATGTCGTTCTTCACAGCCTACCTTCATCTGCACTAACAAAAAAAGTTTGGTCTCATCAGCAAATTTTCTTACTTTCTTTTTCTCCTCTTTTCTTCTCTTCTGTTTTAATTGAGGGAAGAGATTAAACAGCTATGACCCCAGAGAACTGTAGAGGTTGTTTCTTTTAATTTGAAAATTGACAATTTATTCTTTTCTTCCTACTTTAAGGTAATTATTTATTCATGCAAAGCCACCTCTTTTTACTGCTCTGAAGCCTTGGGTGGGAAAGGGAGTGGGATGTCAGTGAGAGTTTTGGAAGTGCATGTTAAACATATGAACTAGATACTGCTTATGTGTATGATGTTTTGCTTCTTTTAAGAAGTTGTCTTTGATCACGCAGCAGAACTTCACATGCCATGTTGACTCTTCCCCAAAATACTATGTGTATCTGCATAGCCACTGTATTTCTTATAGTTTCTACTTAATTTGTCCATCAAACACATTGAGCTGGTATTGCACTGTCTTCCCCAGTTTCCCTTTCACTGTTCCCAGTATTCTTATGCTGTCATTTAGCTTTTTAAAGCTTTAAAGGCTTAAAAGCATTCCAGTTTCTTCTGCCTTATTTCTTAGTCACCTGGTATTCATAAAGAAACAAGTGTACTACTGTTTGTTTTTCTGAACCTCTTTCCGTATAATTTTATTTGTTTGGTTCTCCTAACTCATGTTAGTCTCTGCTTTAGCTTTTAATAATAAGATTTCTTTTGTGAGGGATTTTTTGTATGTGTGTTTTTGATTTTTTTTCTTTTTTGAATGATTGTGTATTTCAGCATTTGTTGTTTCACTCTGCTTCTCACTTGAAAAATTGGTGTGCTTGATTTCAATAGGCTGGAGTTCCTTTATGTGTTAAATTAGTTCTGTTCTTCCTGAGCAGACACTCTTTGTTCCAGAGCCTACACTGATTTCTGAAGATCCTTCCTTCTCACTCCATCATCTATGACACATTTTAGATTTTGAAGATTTCATTTAGCTTGGTCAGATAATCCTGCTGTTTGGTCAGATGTTTTTATCTTAAAATGTGACTAGTTGTGTTGCACAGTTGTGCCAGGGAAATAATTTTGTGTAGTTTTCTTTTTGAATCTGGTTACAAATATCCTTTATAGTTTGCAGTGCAGGCTACAAATATCCTTGATATCTGTATCCTATGGTGATAACCTGAGAGATTTGGGGGATTTCAGCCTGAGGAAGAGAAGGCTTTGGGGAAACCTTCTAGCACTTTCCAGTACCTAAAGGGGGCCAAAAAAGAGTAAAAGTGGGTTTAGATTATATTTACACTTGCAGCACTTCTTTACAACTGTGGCAATCTTAGAAGGATCATGTTAATTCCTTGCTATTCTCTCCTCCAATGTGAAATTTCATCTCTAAGTCTACAAATTATTTTTCCTCTGTCTTCAGTAATGTTTTATGTGATTGAGAGAGTTTTAAATTAACAAAATCATTCTATTGATAGAATTTTTCCTACTGAAATCTGGTTTTCTTTCACTTTTTCTATTTTTAGACTTTAAATTTCACAAATTAAAAAATATTTATTATAGATTACAGGTCGGTGAGTTTGATTCTGCTATTCAATGAATAGTTGTAGGAGAAGATAATTGGGCTAATGAAAAAATGAAAGATACATTTTATTTAAATTAATTTATTTAGCTTTATGATATATTTGAGTGGTAGAAAAGCATGGTGGTTTGGTTCTGCCATTTTCATAATAATTTTGCATTTTAAACAATAAATGATATTAAGACTTGTTATGGCTGTTACCAAAGACCATGTGTAAGATTTACTTGAGTACATTATTTTCAGCTACTTTGTATTTGAAGGCCAAATGATACTTGTAGGTAACATAAAAATTATTCACATGAAGAAAAGTATTTTTCTATATTGAGAGGAACTCAAGAGTTATTGTAAGTGGTTTGATTACTATTCATAGCATAAAAGGAGGTCATTTTCAGGGTTAAAGGAACTTGTGAAAAGATAATTGGTTAGACTAACATTCTCATTGACCTAATTTGCATTAAATATTCTACTGTGAATTGTAGTTATGCTTTTCTATTTGAAAGGCATGCGTTGTTGACTTATTTAATGAGTCTAATTAAACCACAGTTTAAATCATACCCTTTAATTCAGCAATACAGTATCAAACTGAGGATTTATGTTCACCAACTTTGAGTTGAGTTGAGTGTGGACAATCATAAACCAGCTCTTGATCCTGGTGGATTTTCCAGATGAAGTAGGTTGATTTAGCTAGTTTACAACTGATCATTCTACATACTGAAAGAATTTAACTAATCCTTTAGTTTAATTTCACTCTCTTGTAAGAGCAGAGAAACCTATTTCCTCCTTGATGCAGCAGAGCAATAGCTAGAGCAGTCTTGGGGATACTGGAAGTAAGTACCTATGCTTTTGTTCTAGTAGTAAGAAGACTTTGAGGACCATTCTGGTTTAGGTAGGACTTCTTTGCATATGTAACTATACAGAGCCTTTAAAATATGAGCTGTTAAAACATTGATTTACCCATACCTATTTTAAAATCAGGAGACTGTATTTGTATTTCTTTGATTTTCCGAATTAGTTGTTATCTAACAGTATATCTAGCAGTATTCTAGATATTTTGAAACAGAGGCATTTATCTCCTCTTGTGCAATGAAGGGGGAGGTGCCTTTGTCAGTAGTGAGACAACTGTGAGTGCTCAAGTTAAGTGTTTGCACCTGCAGATAAATGCATAAAATACAGGGTCTCATTTTTCCACACTGCTGAGCATCCCTAGAAACATCATGGGATCTGGGGTTTGTATTGTATGAACTGAAAATTTGTAAAATTAGCCACCTTATTAGATATCTAATTGTTAATTTCAGTGCTTGTTTTAATTATTGGCAGTTGCATTGTTTGACAGTGGCTGTTTTCAAAATAGTCATCTCTGGAGACACTGACTGTAAACATAGCTGATCAGGCAGGGTTCTGTATCAGCACAATACTGCTGAACTGAGCTGGTAATGAAAACAGAGAAATGCATATTCAAGCTGGACATAGTTATGGCCTTAAATATCTACACAAATATTCAGCTGAGAAGGTCACTTTCTTGCTATAATGGTTTTGAAAATAACAATGGTGCCAGGTACTCAGTGTTACTAATATATGACTACATTTGCATACCCAATGACCATACATGAAATGCAATGAACTAGAAATGCACTTTAGATACTGAATTTTTTTTTAAATTCATGGCCAATAAATTTTAAATTCCACCTGAAGGATGATTAGGTCTATTGTTTCTCATTATTTGGCAAAGAAATATGCCAATTACTATGCCATTTTGCTGCTTATTCATTTTGTTTGCAAAACAGAAGCCAGCTGATGCTTGCACTATTGGGTAAAACTGCTGAAAGGTTGCACTCTCCTAAATTTTGGGACAGGCAGACAATGTAAAAGAAGCCATTTTGTGGAAGGCAAATTATAAGTTTGGATTGTGTCTGCTGGATTAAGGGCATGATTCAGGAGTCATCAAAGGTATGAAAGGCAGTTAGGATGTCGAGAGCCAAATGAAAGCCAGATGATCAATTGTTGGTAAAGCCATTGAAAACTTCCTCTAGAACATTCATTCTCTTTGACAGAGAGCTTTTGCTTCTCAACCAGCTGCTGGAATAAATCTCATTGATTTAGGGGTCACCAAAGAATGGGTCAGGTTGGAAGGGACCACGGTGGGTCATCTGGTCAACCTCCCTGCTCAAGCAGGGTTGTCCCAGAGCACATGGCACAGGATTGTATCCAGATGGTCCGTGAGTATCTCCAGTGAGAGAGACTCCACCACCTCTCTGGGCAATCTGTTCCAGTGCTCATGGGAAAGAAATTCTTCATCGTGATTTGTGTAACTTCCTGTGCATCACTTTCTACCCTTTGCCTCTTGTCCTATTTCTTGGCACCACCAAGGAGAGCCTCTCAGCACCCTCCCTTCAGATGCCTGGAGATACCGATGAGGTCTCCTCTCAGTCATCTCTTCTCGAGGCTGAACAGGCCCTCAGCCTTTTGGCAGAAGAGAGACTCTAGACCCTTGACCAACTAAGTAGCTCTGTAATTCTTAGGATCAAACTTCATCTCCTTGATGTAATAATTCTGCATTTTTTTTTCTAATAGAACTTGTGAAACAGTTATTTATCCTTAAATTGCAGAAGGAACATCTCAGCTTTTTCTCACTCTGTACTTTTGACCATCATCTTGCAGCTCTCATCTTTCATATTTCCACTGTCACCGACCTTACTGTTTTTTTGAGTTACTGGAGTTCATGTATGTTTTTTCAGCGAATGAATTTGTACATCTGCCTCTGGCATCACTGCATGATGCTGCAATAAAAATATTGCATTTCAAGCAAGATGATAGTCCAATATCCCTTATAGTAAGAGAAAGTTTTGCTGACTTGAAGGAATGTGGTAGGTTAGAAGGTCCTGTAATTAAGGTTATTTATTTAATTAAATTAGTCTTATTTAAGGATTTTTTAAAATTCAGTGCTTTTTGCCTATGAATTGGAATTTGGGGTTCAGTGCCTTTTTTTCATTTTGTGATGGAGGAGGGAGTAGTTCAAGGAAAAGAGAGAATATAGCTACCAGACAACAGGAAGTCTTTATTTGGCTCATACAAAGTGATTTAAAAAACATTTATAATCCATTTTTAGAAATATTTGCATGTTGGTAAGAGAAAGTCTATCTACAGAACTTTCAAAGCTGTTCAAATGAAATTCACTCTCTGAATACTTTGTGTATTCCTAGTATGTTGTTGAAATTGGACTTTTGAATGAAAATCTTGCATGTTGACATAGCACCTAACACCTCATCATTCAGTTTTGTATTTGTTCCTCCTTTTTAGTACTGCTGTGCAAAAAGTGATTAAAAGTTGTATAGAAGTTTGGCATAAATAAGTCTAATACTGTAAATACAAGCAAAAAGATAATATTTAATATTAAATATTAAATGAAAATTTGTTGAGAGATGATATTTATTGAATTTACTTCTTTAGGATTGGGAACTTCAGAGAAAGCCTTTTATTCTTTTTTTTAAATAAATATATTTTCTATTTCTTTTCTTTAGGAGATTCCTTTACACAGTTTCGATTTGCTGACGAGAAAGAATGGGATAAAGAAAGTATATGCCATAAGCAGGTAACAGAATTATCATGCAAATTAATTTTGTATAGATAATTACCTGAGACAGAATATCTAGGCAATTGTGCCTTCAGCAACAAATAATACAATACAATAATAGCACTCTTTTTTTCTGTATATTTTTATCAACTTCTCTCTAATGCTGGAGGCTCTTGTCCTTGGGCCTTGTCCTTTTTTTTCTTCTGAAAACTAATCAAAGCAGCAGTCTAGATTTTTAAGTAGTGTTGGGAGGCAAGTACAAGAAAGCCCTCCAGAGAAGAGAAAATAAGGGTCTGTCTCTTTGCTTTGCTGACAGGAATTCAGCCTTCCTTTTTCAGCTGGATTCGAGAGAAAACTGTTTAATAGAATGACTGTAACAAAACCTGTAGGAGAATATTCATGAATTGGACTATGACACTTTCCCGTTCCTTCAAATTAACAGTTCAAATCCTCTGATTGAAACTTCATGCCTCAAATAATTAGGGCACCAACTGGATTATTTGTATATGAATTCTTTGTGCTTGAATAAAAAGGAGTACATAATAGAAGTCTTCTGTTTTCTCTATCAGGTTACCTTAAAGTATCTCAGTCTCTGAAGCAGTCTTCCTTGTGCAAGTCACCTAAACTTTTGCAAAATATATGCTTTGTCTTCCAGGCTTTTCTTAAAATTGCTATGAAACTCTGAGTGTTTCTTGTAACATTCACATTTTCTCTTTATTTTCTAAAATATTACAATAATTATTCCCAGGAAAGTGGTATTTAAAGGTACTTTAGAGTTGCAAAGTCAAATTAAAATGAGGAAAGAAACCCAAATGTAGCATTTGTCTAAATCACCACCTATTTCTTCAGTGCAACACAGCCTTTTAGTGACTGTTTTTTCTTATTAATTCTTCTGTACCTAGTGTGCAGGATGATGTCAGTATCGCAAATATTAATTTCTTCATAATTTCCTCAAAGACTTTTCATTATAGCATTTAGGTGATTAGAACACATTAATTAATTCCTGAATGGCTAAAGCCATTGTGAGCAGACTGAAGCTGCATGTTGTCACCTTACCCTTCTTTTGATTTTTTTATTTTAATCCAGAATCCTGTCCCAGATGGTTTCATAGTATTATATAACTTTTCACATTGTCTCTGATCTTCAGCCTGGTATCTCCTTTTTGTTTCTGACCAGTCTTTCTTTCCCCTGAAAGCCAGATCCAAGTCTAATTTTCATCCTAGATACCATTTGCCAAATTCCTGGCCTTTGCCTCTTAGTTCACCTGTTTCTAGTTCTTTGCCTGCCTACACATTATGTACAGGATTAGAGAATTTTAAACTGAAGTAAATTGGTTATAAGGAAATAGGATAAAAAAGAAGACAGAAAATAAGCTGCAGAATGATTCGATATTTCTCACTCTCTAGCTTTTGTAGAAAGCAATGGCAAAGCATCAGTTTCAAATGTGGAGTGGAAGAGTGGAAATGTCACAGTAGCATCAACAATAACAAAATTTCAGTTTCTTAAGAATACTGTCTTTCATTTTTACAAAAATTAGATTTGCATTTGCTCCATTGCATATTGATAAAATGCAATATAAAATGTTTCATATCATGGTCTGTAATTGAAAATGCAAACAGGTATTAATAATTTGGATTTTTCAGTAAGAAATGGAAACTCCAGCAGCAAAGTATGCCTCTACTATATTTTTGTGCTAATAACGCTCTGTACCAGGAAGTGTTCATAATTTATTAAATACTGCTTTAATCCCTATGCTTTATATTAGAACACCACTTTTAGAGAAGTTGCTATTTAGATATCAAATTCCTTCTTCTATAATATTATTTCTCAAAATTCGTCTTTTCCTTTATACTCAACCTTTCCTTCTCTTCCCTACCTCTACTTTTTCTATTTTAATTTACAATGTTCATTCGTGTTAATATTTTTGTTAATGTAAATATACATAGCTCCTGCAAAATGCACTTAAATGTTATTCAGTTATACTTTTTGAAATTCTTTGTGTTACCAGAGTCATACAATTTCCTTGTCTTTTGCAACTGTGTAGAAGCCAATTTTGATCCTTAATATCTATCAAAATAACTGGATTTTCTGAACATCTAGTTCATTGCTGGGCAACAAGTATTATTTGCTGAAGATTTTGTGAGGTTACTTGCACCAGTGAATCATCTTTGATGGCGATCACTAATCCACTGTAAAAAAAAGTTCTTAGCACAGAAGAAAAATTCTTTAAGCAAATATTTTTTGGTCCTTTGTTTCTCATTTATTCAGGATACCAGAACCTGAATTTGGATATAAGAAACTGTTAAATCAACTGCGTTCTTTCTTTTTAAAATTTCTTTTAATTTTGTGAGTTTATTGTCAGAACACACTATGTCTTTGGTGTTCATTCTGGCTTCATGTGCAGGTGTTAAAAGCCTGTTAAAAGGTGTTGACTGGCATTTGGAAGCAGTATGAATTTCTCTGACAAATCTCTTATGATGTGTCTCAAAACTCTCATAATTTATGAGTATTTGAACTTCTAAATGTCTGTGCCAGTCTACATCATACCGGGAGGGACAAATTTTTGTCCCTCTAAGTGAGATTTGGGAGCAACTTCTCTACTTCCATGAAAATGAGAGTACAGACTGAACTTAAGCATTTTGTTGTCAGATTTTAAAATATGTGATGGATATCAGATTCTTTTCCATCTATGGTGAACGTGCTCAGAATGTTCTGCAGTACTCTGAGCTTGAAATCTGTTTTAAAACTACTGAATCTAGGTTGTTCTGTAGAAACCGCAAATATTGATGATCCATTTTGTGCAAATTTGTTTTTTAAAAAAAGGGTCAAGAGAAAAGGTAACTTCAATACTTGCCACAATAATAAGTTCTCATTTAGCAGCAGTAGCATTCCTTTCGTGAGTGTCATTTTAGAAGTGTTTGTAACTATCTATACTTTGTTGCTTTTATATGTATTAAAACATTTGAAAAGATAGGGAAGTATGAAAAGGCCTCTGTTTAGGCATTACATTTGGCTACCCAAAACCTACATGGGAATGATTGCTTAGGAAGTAGAAGCAACACATTAGAGAATGGCATTTTACACTGGGTGAAAACTTCACAGTTCAAAAGATGTTTCAGTTGGAAAAGCTGCTTATGCCATTGTCAACTTCCTGAACTATTTCCTACCTTGGAATTTCAAGGTATTGTCTAAGGAACATTCTGTTTATATCTTATTTTTTAATGTTAAGTGATTATTTGCATTTCAGGTGGTTATATGTTATTAAGCCAAGCGGCTTCATAAATGAGTATTTTATGCTACTATTTTGTGTATTTCATTAGATTTTCTGAATGTGTGTGACAGGGGAAGGTAATACATTAAAATTATGAGAGTTTTTATTGTTGGATGTTTTTGTGTTTGGTTGTTTTGGTTTATTTCACAAGTGTACTATATGATGAATTGTATTTCAGTTCTCTGCACTTTCTGTTGACTGCCAGTCTTTGGTCCAGGCCCTTCAGGAATTGCCTCTGCATCTGAGGCTGAATGTTGCCGCTGACCTTGTGCAGGTAATGCTGTGAAATTTCACAAGAAAATGCAAATATTTTAAAGAAACAATGTATGCAAGAATGAGTAGTCTTCAAACAGATGTAGAATATATTATATAAGTAAATGCTTTCATTTAGACTGGCATGTCAAGTGGCATGTAATGCAGGATACTCCTCTCTTGACACATTTTGTGTGCTTATTTGGCGTTTAAAAAATGCTTGGATGTGCAGCATTTTAGATTTGAAACCAGGTATCAGAGCGTTTGACGTGGAATGATTGCACTGTTTTTGTGTGTGCTTCTCTTATTAGCAGCTGTTTAAAGCTTGCACCATAATTTTCTAAGTGCTTTCACATTCTTCCTATTAATTATTTTAATTGTGATTTAATCTCCTACAAAGCTAGTATCAACATAAATGTTTTTTTCCATGAATCAATCATTATGGTAGTACTACCAATTGTATAGATGAAAAAAATCGTCATTTATTCTCCAGTGGCAGGAGAAGTGAGGTAGCAACAATATTAGTAAAGTGTTCTTTCAAACTGTGAAAAAAAAATACTAATGTAAGAGAAAAAGAGCCAGTGACACTTGAATATATAAATAAAATTCTTAAAAGGATTCATTTGTGAATGAAAAGTTCAACATGACTCAGCAATGCACGCCATGTTTCAAAGGAAAGCTGATCAGCAGGTTGAGGGAGGTGATTCTCACTGTCTGCTCTGCCCTCGTGAGATCCCACCTGGAGTGCTTCATTCAGCTCTGGGGTGCCCAGCACAAGAAAGACATGGACCTGTTTAATGAGTGCAGAGGAGGGCCACAAAATTGATCAGAGAGCTGAAGCACTTCTCCTGTGAAGACAGACTGAGAGTTGGGACTTCAGCCTGGAGAACAGAAGGTGCCAGGGAGACCCTACAGCACCTTCCAGTACCTTAAGCAAGCCTACTGAGCAGAGCTAGAGAGGGATTTTTCACAAGGTTGTGTATAGATAGGATAAAAAAAATGGCTTTAACCTGAAGGAGGGTTGGTTTAGATTAGATTTCCAGAAGTTCTTGACTATAAGAATGGTGAGGCACTGGAACAGCTTTTCTAGAGAAGTTATGGACTATCTGTCTCTGGAAGTGTTCAAGGCCAGGTTGGATGAGGCTTTGAGCAATCTGGATTAGTGGAAGGTTCCTTGCCTATGGCAGGCAGCTTGGAACTAGGTGATCTTTAAGGTCCCTTCCAAACCAAACCATTCTATGATTCTGTCAGTATCACTGTTAGCATAAAATCTCACATTCTGTAATAAGGGATAAAAGGAGCTTGTATTTTGCATTTGTATTTGTAAAAGTTTCAAGATAACTTTACTTTTACTTCTGAATTTGATTCTGCTCAAATTTCCTGTACCTTCTTAAGTGATCAAATATAGCAAGTATGTATTATAATCCAAATTAGACAGAATAGTAATAATAGATAATTATTGTAAAGACTCAAGCCCTTTCTTGTATTCCTAGGCATCAACACCTCTAGAGATCCCACAGATGAAATCTAAAATTTTTGAAGATGGGAAGAAGCGGGAACAGCTGTTTCGACAGTCTCAGGCTCAAAGTGAAACCGGGTTGGTCTCCCATCCTGTTGGTAATTCTGTTGCTCCATCAGAACCTGGAAGTAAAAATGGCTCTAGGGAAAATGCAAGAGGATCATTTCAGAGAGTCCATCCACTATCAAATCAAGAAGCTGACCATTTGGATGAAGAACTAGATCTTCTTCTGAACCTAGAGGCTCCCGTTAATACAGAAAACAGACCTGCATCAGGTACATTATCATCCAGTATATCAACTGAGAAGGCTTTGAAAATGGATTGTAAGGAAAATGGTAAGTTTTCTCCCCAGCATGACCTCATTTAATTTCCATTGCTCTCTGTTTTGGTGATGTTTTTGAATTTTTGCTTAGCCAGTGAACAGTACTGCTATCATCATCTCTGTCACACTACATTTCCCTTATCTGGGGCTGTGTTCTGATCTGTTTATTCATTTTCAGTTTTAACTCCTGACCAACCTGAAGTTTTACCATTGTCAGTTGACTTTAAACATTAAGTGAAATTCTTCTGCATTTGGCTTATGATTTAGCAAAAATTTAAATAAAAAAAAATAAAATGTACTTCTAGGGAGTTTTATTGCAGGGAAGGTAAAATATTCATGTAACTTTGTCAGCCTAGTGGTGTACAGAAGAATTGACTAGCATTGATTTTACAAAATGAAGTTTAGCATTCAGGAATAGGAAACTATTTTTGGAATATGACTTGCTGAGCTTCAAAAAGGAGAGATTGTATTTAGATGCAGTCTGTTATGCATTAGAAGCAAAACTATGCAGGACAGAGGTAGTATGGAATTGTTTCCAGGTTTTCAGCCTTCTTGTTTTCACTCTCTAGAGCCTTTAAAAGTAGATATGCCTGAAGAGAAGAGCACATCATCACAGCAGCAACAAAATACAGCTAAAGATGTTACTGAAGAAGAGCTTGAAGATTGGCTGGACAGCATGATCGCCTGAAGCTCAGATTTCCTCATGTGAATAATTGAATATAGCAAACATTACCTAGAAACTTGAATTTTCCTTTATCTCCTTGTTATTTCCTTTTTCTGTATGCCAAATGCATGTTTTTCTTTGCTGGCACTTAAAATATTGTGCAATCAAAATTAATTTAGACGAGATTGAAAATTGTTGATGACTGATGATATTATTAGAAAGGTCTTAAATTTGTGGTGAAGTTAGAGTTTTCTTTGCTAAAGAAGCAGGCTACAATGCACAAAGAGAACAGTTATTTCAGCTTGTACTTGCTCAATGTGATCCTTAAAATAAAGCTGTGGATGAACAATGAATATGTGTTTTTAGTCACCATTGTCACAAAACTCCATATTGTAGAAAAATGGGAAAGAAGACAACAACAGTTATATTTGGTTTATAATACTTTATTGCAGTGGGCACTTTTTATTAGAAGAAAAAGAAAAAAAAGCATGATCCTATCAACTTCTACTTGCAGGTGACGGTAGAGCATTGTTTTATTTTGGCCTAAGATTTAAATTTTGTTCATTTTGATACAGTGTATGTCTTTAAACAGCAGCATCTAATAAGCTGTTATTGAAGGTAGTATATAAACAAACTTCAAGTGCAATTTGATACAGAAAGACAGAAAAGCCATACAGTTAATGGGTCCGTTCATCTATAACACTAACAAATAAAAAGTTTGCATAGCTATGTCTACAGAGATTTTAAGGCACTTTAATGTTTCAAGGTTGACAAAGTGTTTGAAAATGATTTCATTTTAACTGCTTAAAGCTTTTCAAACTGTATCTTAATACATTCACTAGCAAATACTGTGGGGAACAACTGGACAGCAGTTAGTTGAACTATTTTTTCTGAGGTACGGTCTCTGATGTTCAAGTTCTTTAACGTCAAATGTGCAATTAAAATGCCTTTTAGCCCTTTCAACTGTACTGCCAAACACCAGGTTAATGATGTGGTTAAAAAGGTGTTATTATTTTAGGCCATGTTTGAACTGGAAGGCTTAAGTTAATCTGGCATAGTTTTTGCTAATTAAAATTCCAACAAAAGACCTGTTTCATATGTGGTAGGCACAAAAAGCCTCTGAAATAGTGTCAAATTTTATGTGTGTCTTGAACTTTAAAGACATTTAAAGCAAATACAAGCTGTGAAGTTACGCCATGAAAAGAACAGATTTTTTTTTTTTTTTCTATACTGGATCTTTGCAGTTCATGAATAATTTCTTTTGTGGTATTAGCCAAGTTGATCCTCATACTGTTTTCGGAAGCAGTCCCCTGCTGGGAAAAAATCCCAACACCTTTCTTGGTACATCTTCCACACAAATGATTCCTGAAAAAGAGAAAGAATATTTATTTTAGCAGTCACTGTGCAGTTAGTGCTGTAGATAAACTTTTAACAGTAACCACATACTGTGCCTGCTGCCATGGAGTAGAACTGTAAAGACACTGGAACTCAAAAGATTGTAACTCAATAACATTTATAAAAGTTTTATACTTCTCTTGATTCAGTACTCCTGAAATTTAAGCTTGATTAGTAAATTATCTAAGTATAAATTAATCATTCTATTAATATCAGAGTAAACCTGTCAAATCTTTATATAAGGAAATGTGTTTTGCTTTGAATGGAAAACAAATGTACTTTTGTAACATTTGCCTAAGAGCTTCTTATTAGCAATAAGATATAATTAAATTCTAGTTATTTTCTTATTTCCTTTTAGGGCTTAACAATGCTAAACATACGGACACCCAAATACCACTCTATGTACACATATATATAGGTTTTGGCTACAAACAGTAGCCTAACTACTTAAGCCTTTTGGGAATAAACTCCTGGTGTATTTGAGATTTTCTTTTCAGAGATAAGGTGAGAGTAAGATTACTATGGACTGACTTCTGACAGAGTTCACTGATGAGTAAAATAGCACAGTGCAGCATCCTGTCCCTCCCTTTTGTTTTAACCCTTCTTTTCTTTCACTGGCAGTAGGCTCTTGGGAAGAGTGGCATCATCCACACTTCTCAGTGGTACATCAGTTCCACCTGCTGGTACAAGGCTTGAGAAGATATGAAAATGTTGAAAGATAAGCTTAATGGTTTTCCTTAAGTTTTATTTTCTACTCACCTGGCCAGTATGTTCAGTTTCATCCTTGTTAATCAGATACATTAAGAAGAACCTGAAACAAGCACATGAAGTGGGTATTAATGCAGGAAACATAATATCTCTGCCTGACCTTTTCTAGTCTGGGGTATGCAAGGAAGATTATGCCAACTAGCAAAGCAATGACACTGCTAGGCATCTAAAGTGCTTTTTTTAAAGGAGACAATTCTATCCTGAAGCATGTCTTTTGTGGAAGTGCTAACAGATAAAAAATCTGTGGAAGCAGAAAAATGCAGTTTAGCATTTCTGTCATTTCAGTGTGAGGAGCAATACCTGAATTAGGCATATGCCAAATTCTGTGCACATATGCTCCAACATCTCACCTTGGAAGAAGTTACTATGGCTACTGCATGAGAAGTGTGGTAAATACTGAGCTGCACCAGGAATCCTGAGCACTGCTGCTGTACAGCTCATAGGCTGAGCCTATCCTTCCCTAACACCTGTGCTCAGTCAAATGCTGAGAGCTTGAACTAATTAGGAAAACTGTAGAGTACCAACTATGGTCTGTTTAGAGATAAAACTAATGGTAAAACTGTCACTAAAGACCTATAGGATCAGAGTTAATTTTTTGGAGCTTATCTTTCATTAACTTTCTACAAGTGCCTTTATTTGCTTTGTTTTGGTTTGGGTTTTCTTTTTTGTCAAATTGAAACAAATTTTCTATGGTCTCGTGAGCATTACCAAGACCCCAGAAATCACAATCAAAACTTCCAAACGAAAGCAACTTATTAAGCTGTCCCCTGTCCTTCCCCATATCTGGCTTTCCTTCCAGCAGGAGTGGATGTGCCTTCTGGTTGCATGCAACTAAGGTACCTCATGTGTAAGGTGAGCACTTTAAATATGACCAGAAGTGTGGAATAGAGATGGGGAGACCAGAAAGGAGAGAAGATATTCCTCAGTTTTACAAAATTTTGCCTTGGGATTTTCAGCAATGTGCTGAAATTAGACTACAATGTGCACCTAAATTAGACTACTTCTGACAGGTCTCTATCACAATTCCAATTGTAAAATTTACTTACAGATAGTTTGCCAAGTTATGTTCTTGCAAAGTGTGTGTTTCAAAGCCATGTGGGGTTGTGTCAAAGTAATCATTGCCGATTCCACAAATAAAGCATTTGGTCTGAAAGCAAAAGTTGTGGTTACAGATGAATTTTAACTCAAAGACACCAATTGCTGACAATCTAGGTGAACAAGAGCAATAAAAAATGTGATGTACTTCCTACCTCCATGTCTTCCCTCACTTGTTCTTGCTGGTCTCTTAATTCACCAAAAGCATCAATAATCAGACCTATTTCAAACAGGGAAAGTAGCAGCACTTTAGTACTTGGCAATATTCATATTGCAAGTAATGTCAGCAAGGCATCCTCCACTGTCTAGAATTTAGTGGACTTATACATACAGACACAGTCTTGAGAGTGGAAAGACTTTTATGTGCTTCATTATAGTCCATTTAACCTTACACAAGCTCATCTCTTTTGTTCCTTTGAATGAAGCTAATTTTCACTCTCCTTCTCATGAAACTCCTATATCCCAAGTCTTGTTCAACAAAGACAGCTCTGCTCCCAAAGCCCACCTTGTCCAGGTTGTGAGTCTGCTTTACGTTTGAGGCATTACTCCTCCACTTTCAACCATTTAAGAAAAATGAATTAGATCATTTCGGGGACTGTGATTATAACTTTTTCTCAATATGAATGTGTTACATTTTCTTTTTGCCACCAGGTTGCCATGAAACAGTGTGGTTTTTTTCCTAACAGCCATAGAAGATTTTATGCAATGAATGTTAAATGCTGCCCATCACCAAAGTGGAATCTTGTTTGCTGTAAACCACAACTGCAAATCAATTAAAACTGCAAATCAGCCTCTAAAGAAAGGAGGAAATGGCTATGTGGCCATGGTGACTTTCTCCATATCATTTACCCTTTCCAATTGGAAAGTCTCCATGCTCGAGTCAGCTGTGGCGATTCCAGGTTAAAAGTGGTGAGAGTGTCTTTAGCAAGGCTCTCCCAAGTTTTAAGTGCTTAGTGTAGGAAGAACAATGAACCTGCACAAGGTTCATTCTGGCAGGATAGTGATAAAAGTGTTTATAAACACTGCAACCTAGGTAAGTTAACTTTGTGTTATACTTGGGAAAAGGCATATTATGTATGAATGAATATAAAATTATTACTTTCATAATTAATGATTTTATAAACTCAGAAATAAGTCATTATAGCAACACTGTTAAATTTACCTCAAACGTAAATATGGATCTCAATGACGAACTAATTTTGAACAATGTCTAAATAAGGTAAGTGATGGTACCTTGAATAATGGCCAGTAGGATAACAATGACAAAGAAGAAAAATGTGATGTCAAAGACAATTCGATACATTTCATAAGGGTCTCCAGCAGGATCCTCAATTTCATCTCCAATGCCACCACCAGCTCTTACACCTACATACATGTGGAACAGGTAACACTGGAAAAGAGAGAGGAAAATTACAGATATATTTACCATGAATTATCCTGTTTGGATTATTTTTCTTTTTTCTTTTTCTTTTTTTTTTTTTTTTAATTATTCTGCTCTCCTAATTCTCTTGACAAGAAAACTTAATGTAATTCCTCATGTATCAAACACACTGCACCAAAAATCTATTACTGCCTTAACTAATGTGGTTCCACCTTTAGGTGCACTTCCTAAGAGGGGGAGTCATCCTCAGCTGTTACCTGCTCCTCACTCCCTGGGTCTTACTTTCAGACTGAGACCATTTTGGGAGTATTTTCTTGTCTTTTGTAGTGTATTCAACTATATTCTACTCCTTCTATTAATTCTTAAGGTTCTGCGTTGCTCTGAGTAAGCAGAGGACATCTTTTAAAGTCTTGTAGGGAAGTTTAGAAATGCGAAAAATATTGCCATAAAATAAATAGTGGGATATTCACAACAAGATCTACATCTGTGTAGGTGGTTTCTAGGTAATTTAATTTTACCATACTAGATATCTGGTTTATTATATTGTAAATTAGTTGAGGTCAGTTCAATGCAGAAGAAATCACTTAACAAAAGTATTGTTGGCATATTTTTTAAAGATATAAATCTTAATGGAAAAGTCTTTAATAATGTGTATATTTAAGCTCTGTAAGTATTTTGGAATGGAATCTTCTGCAGGAGTGATTAACTACTGATGTTTCTGTATGTCTGGCTACAGAATCTTGTAAACCACTTTCAGCCACCCTGTGTGAGTTAAAAACAATATCAGTCTCTAAGCACAGCCAGTTTTCTGGAGTCACATTAGACAGCAGTGGGTGTAAATAATGAGTATAAAACATGGCATTAACAAAGACTAAACAGAGCTATGCATCCATTTTTATAATGCAATTTTACTGATGACACAAGGTGCTAGTATTTAGTAATACTTTAAAAATGTAGCTTAGAATTCATTTACCTAACTTGATAGAGTGGTTTAAAATAGTGCAGTAGTATAGTTTTATTATTCTAATTATTCCTACACCTGTTTTGTGATCAGACCATAATATTCAGCTAAAAAAGCTTGGGCATGCTTCATAATTTCTGTAATTTGCATGTCTAGCCTGCACTGAGTGTTGAAAAGAAAGTTCAAGAATAGCGAAGCTCATTCTGGGAAGTCTGTGATATACCTCAGAACAGAGAATATTACCCACAAAATCAGAATATTACATTTTTAATACCTGAAATTGTGTTTTCTGTATACAATAGGAAAATCAAATCCTCTTCATACATTAATATGTATCTGTAGAGTATGTGCTGTTTTGACAGAAATAACATTCAGTGGCAATGGGTAGAAATCAGATGATAAACTGGTATCATGACATTATCACCCATAATAAACTATAATTTATGCTTTCTCACCCTTCTTTCTTCATGACTACTAATTGCAATTTTAGAGCAGGCTTTTATAACTAGTTCTTATAATATCATATAATTCGTATAACCTAAATAAGGACAGGAAGAGCTTGCACACTTGCAAACACTGGAAAAAATGGGATTTATTTGTGTTGTGACAATACAGCTTCTTTTCACAGCTCTGACAAGTTTGTCAAGAAATTCCTTTTTTATTGTGAGGGTTTGCCATCCTCAGCTTTAAAAGCATTGCAGCACATCATATATCTCAGTATTTAGGAGAAAAATTCGGACTACCTTCTTATGTGTCATCTGTTTGCTGTTTGGTTTAGACTACAGGAGAATGCAGAGGAAATTTCAAGAGCATTCAAATTTCCAAAATGTCATGTCTCCAGAAGGAGAAGAACACAATGGATTTAACAACAAACATCCCTCCTTATCGTTTTGTCTAAAGTATCCATTTGAAAGTTCAGGATGACACTTGAGGCATGCTGGTGGTGTTTTAGTTACCGTCATCATGTCATCACACTTCATGTCTGGCTCATCTTCGTCCTCGCTTTTGTTGTAGAATTTGCGGAAGAAGTTGAAGGCCACCACGGTGTAAAGGTACACTACCACAGCAAGGAGCCCCACTGTCAGCACAAGCTGTGTGTGGAGACACGACATGAAAATAGGTTTCAATATCATTTTGTCAGGAAAGACATGCCTGCTTGGTGCATTGCCTTAAATGTTGAAAATGGGTCGTGTTGTACCTTTCCCAACTAAAGATAGCAGTTTTGTGTGTATCACCAAAGCAATTTTTACACTCTTTAGTTTAAAAGTTAAATTATAGAAACTTGAAAAACTGGATATACAAAGAATTTAAAAATAAAACCCTGTAGATAATTTGACAGATAATTTCAACTATGACTTATTAGGACTTACAATGACTTACCAAAGTCTATTTACTCTTCTGAAGCTGTTTAACAGAGCCATTGGTAAAATGGATAGAAAAATTTTTAGATAGTGATTTCCAGGTCCTGCCTTTAAGCAAATTAAATAATTGGGTGAAAAATTTAGCAGTTAATGAGACTAGATAATAGTGGTGTTAGATGATACAGCTTTGGAGAGGAGTTACTGAAAGCTACATATTTTAAAAAATGCAACAACCAGTATTTACTCATTTAAAAGAAACATAATAGTATTGAAGGACAAGCTGATCAATTGTCACTATCTGCAGATCTGTCAGCATGCTCCCAAAATGAACATTTCAATTCAGAAATCTGCAGCTCTCTTTCAGTGTTTATATCTACTGGCAACAAGATTAGAAAAGCTATCTTTGTTTGTTAAGAATGTAAAAGCTATGGTCTTAATTAAAACAGTTTGCTCAACTATATTCAGTTTGGACTATTATATTTTTTAAAAATTCATAAGGCAAATACATTACAATCATTAAAATACTAATTTGGTCATCCTGAAGTAAAAGAAACAAGATAAAAGCAGAGATTTCATTTGTTTGTGTGATGATACACATCATCACCTTGTGTGGGTATATTTTTATGCCTCTTTCAAAACATCACATGGTTTAAAATGTTTTGACAACTCTAGTAGGGCATAGGAGTGGGCTTAGAATATATGTAACTGCATTTGAGAAGGAATGGAATGTGTATGTTTGAAATTATATTTTGGGGAATTTAGATTTCTTAAATGTAAGTTCAAAAGTAACTGTAAAAAGTGGTTTTTATTGTTATCCTAGCTAGAAACATGGATTCTTTGGAGATTAGAGAATGATTCTCTGTGGAAATTTTAACAATTAGTTTTGAAAATACACTTTACTAACCTGATTTTTGCATGACAAAGTGCCATAGAAGCATATTCCACAGTGCAGAATGCCCACACCTATAATCACATTCGTATTAGCCAAGTATTGAAATCTCAATGCCCAGATCATTATTACTGCTGTAGCGAAGGAGGGATTGTGCATTCTTAATATGTATCACCAATTAGCTCCTCACTGAGAATATAGAAGGAGCTGGTTAGGTAATAATTCATATTCTTGTATTTTTCTAAAATGATGTGGTTTTTATTGTGTACAACCCTTCTGTATCTATCAGCACTTGGTGGGTATAGATTGTTATAATTTCATAGGATTTAACATGTATTAAGTATGCTGCAGAAGATATGATCAATCCTATAGTGATAAAAATTAATTGCATTCTGATATTTCCAGTACAAAAATTTTTTTCCAGTACTTTGACAAGGTGTATTTCTTTTCAAACCTTTGCATGTAGCACAAACCTGTTTGCCATTGTGAGTGACTGAAGACAAAATAGTTCGCAATGTCTTAAAACCCATGGCAATATCCAGCAGATGAGCAGCAAAGAAGAAGTTGTTGTAGTGCCCAAGGATGGACATAGTTGTGTACCATGCCAAGTATAAAAACGACTGCAGAAAAAGTTAAAAGAGGCACAGGGTTAACAGGTGCTGATGTGGATTATTGGATCCAGAAGTAACTTTTTTTAAGTCAGTCAAGTTGTTGTAATAGAACATTTTGCCAGTGTAGGAATTAAACAGCTCAAACTTCACCCAGTTTTTGAAAATTACCAGTGATGGAGGGGGATGTCACACTGCTTTTGATGTTGAAAAATGCTGAGACCAGCCTCACTCAACAACGCCAAAAACAGACATCACAAGGATGTGAAAAACTTCTGTAACCTGCCAGCTACTGGCAGTGGCAGGGATGTGGAAGGCAGGAGTTTCCTGATAGAGCAACCAATGAGTGGCAGTAATAATAAATTGTTTTAAGATGAAAGGTGCTCTGCTGAGCTAGCAGGACTAGCCTGGGAACATATGAATTCCAGTCAATCACTTTATGTTGTGAAAAGTCAGTCCTGCTTTTTAATAGCAGGGATTTCTATCACTCCCAAGGGGAGTGTGTTCATCTTTTACTTGAGTGGGAACACTCCCCAGGGGTAACTCCTTGAGGCTGAACCAAAGAGGTTTGCCCACTGTCATTCAAGTGGGCAAGTAACATAACAATTATTATTAAGCTACCTTTTAAACCATTAATTTAATAAATAATGTATAAGAGTAGTAGTTTTTACCGTCTATACTGTGTAGTATATAATTCTGATTGAAATGTCCTTTAGTCTAATCATATGACAGAAAAAAATATTTTTAAATGGGTCTGTAATGCAATATTATTTGTGTATGTTTGTTTAAAATAAAAGCAGATGGTGGAGGACATACAACCATGTTTAGAGTAAATCAAAGCATATTCTTCTATGCTAACGTACTCACATTATCAGTGAAAACAACTCCAAGCTTCCAAATGTGGTACTTTGTATCAATGGAGCTTAGCCTAGGAAATACAAAATTTTTGAAATGCAGAAATGTCAAAAATAAGTATTTAATTCTGTATTTATAAACAGCAACCTATTTTCAGCACATCACTTTTTTGTTTTTTCTGAAGGTGGTGAATGAACTCTTCATTATTTGAGGGATTTGGATGCTTCATTTTTCAGAGAGTATTCATTAATTCTGAGCACCATAAAGAGTTTCTAAACCAACAAAACTGGTGTAACAATTTTAGGAAGAATGATACTGCCATATTCCAGACCTAAAAAATTAAAATCTGTGCCAAAAGTAGTGAAATGTGGAACACAGATTGCTTGAATTCAAGAGGTAAGTGTTCTGTGTAGTGTGAAATATTGCCAGAATAACCAAGAGAAAAGGTCATGTTTTCTACAATATTCTAGATATTTTTTTAGCCATTGGAGGGCATGCAAGGAGAAATCTTTCTTGTGCGTCTTGCATATTGAGAAAACCAACACCTGTAGGAGCATGAATCCCTTGGGACTGGGACACTTTCAGACTCTCATCTTGACTGACTGGTTAAGTCAGGAAAACATCTCTAAATCTGTACTAGACACCTGTTATCTAGGTATTTATTATCAATACTTCTTCTGTCCTTGGGTTTATAAACTCTGCTGTAAGACCTTTTAAATGCTGCATTAATTATTGTTTGAAATGAAAAAGTGACCAACTATATCAATCAGCATGAATTCGCTGATTTTTTCTTTCTTTCTTTTATAACTCAGCTGTAGTTTAGAACAAACAAAAAGCTATTTTATTTTACTTCCACACTAGGAAGACCCGTCCATTTGAATTTTCCATGCTGAGGAAAACATCACAACAGTTTCAAAATTAAATCCACTTTTATCTTTGATGGTGAAGTTATGCCAATACATAATTTGTCTGTGAAGTTCAGAGGTCATACCATGACACAAGAGATGCCTCTTCTGGTTCACTCTCTTCCACTGGACTAAAATCAAGGGCACTTTTGTCCAAACCCAAAAGTTCTGCAATGCGCTCTGCTCCGTATAAGTCTCCATACTTGTTAATAACCTAAAAAGGGAAGAAGAGAAGCTTTTGCTCAGAGAAACTTCTCAGTGACCTTCACCTACTTTAGATCAGTAGTTTTCAGGAATTTAAAAAAATATTCCTTCCCAATTAACACTACTAGAACAGTAAGAACTCCCAGGAAACCAGGGGAGCACAAAAAAAAAAAAAAAAAAAAAGAAAAATAGAAGCATTAAAGGCTATTATCTGTAACCTTATGTATCATTTGCTGGCATTTAAGCTGACATGTTTTTCTTTTTTTAGGGCAATGAGTGGGCTTTGTATCCTAAAGATGACAATGATTGTAAATTAGACCTGCTGGCTGATTGACAGCACAAAGTTATTTCAAATGTCTGAGTCTAGGAAGGAAACCACAGCCTTCTGTCTTCCTCCCTCCTCCCACCTACGCTGCAGCTGCCTGTTCACCGAGACATTTAACACAACAATGAATTCCATAAAACAAATTCCAGTCCTCAGTTATTTCTGTATTTATGTGTACAGAAGCATATCATACTGATATCCAAATTACCCAAATAGTAGGTTATTGCTCTGAAAAGCATAATAGAAATTAAAAAAAAGCCTACCTTCCGTTTCACAAATTTGTCCCAGTAATTGTTAGGGAAGGACCTACATAGATAAGCCAAAGATACTTCAAGTTATGGAATTGTTAGGGGAAATAAAAAAATGAGAAATAAAGAAAATACCATGTTCTTGATCATTGCAAATTTCATTCACTCACTGCACTTCAAATTATGAAAATGATTTCTTTTCATGTGGACAACAGCTGTTATTAATCATAATTTGCTGCAATATCATTTTCCCCCTCCACACCCTCTTTCATTTTCCCATCCACAAATATGACTGGCTACAAAAGGACAGCAGGCTAAATCCTATCACCTAATAAGCCTAACAATTCCATAATAGCAGGTTAGTCACTGCAATGTCATTCATCTCCTAAATAAATACTTTATCGCTCGTAGCCATAAAAATCAAACCAGACAATGATTTTCAGAGAAAAATAAGAGAATCTTGAAACATAAATAATTTTTAAGTTCATTGGATTACATTTCAAAAAAGACTGAACACCTTAGAACCAGTTGACCGTTTGCCAACAGAAAATTAAAAAATATTAAACTTGCCAAGAAAATTCAAGAAGATCATTTGCCAATATATAGCAAATATAAATACAGCGGTATCCAGGAACTCTTAATTAAAATCATCTTACTGTAGATTATATCCATTGTAAGGAATGCCAGTTAGCAGGAAACACTACACAATTTAAGATTTTTCTCTCCTTATTACCTGGAAATAACACTGAGTTGAGAAAATATGCAAGAATGTAAAAGACAAAAATAACTACTTAAACTAAAGGACAGTATTGGTAAAATAAAGTAAATGTTAGCACAAGAAAAATGAGATTCCAGAACAATTTCTACTGGGATGTGAGGCAAACTTCCCAATGGCTAGGCTCTGATTTTTACCTTTCTGAATTGGAATTCTGAATTAAATTAATCTGGATACAGGCAAATGCTTCTAGTGACTCCCATGGATGGTATATTTTAATCCAATGGTCTGAATTTCTTTTCCTTGATTTCTCAGGCTTTTAAGCAAAATATGTTATAGTGTAGCCATCTTGTGTCTATCTCTTTCCAAAAACATCCAATAATTTATCAGGGTACCTCTTTTCCACTTTTAATTACTTTTTTTTCAGTTATAGAAAGCCCATTTCAGTTTATACAGAACACTGGGTACCCTCCAGCAGTGGTTGTTCTGATCACACAGTACTTGCACTAAACCTCGAGTCTCAGTTAACATCCAAGGGAAGGATTAGCCTGCTGAAATTAGCATTTATCTTTTGTTTAACTTCAGTAGCCAGTGCAACAGGCTGAGAACAGACTGTACTGCATATCATTAGGGATAAACTGACAGTGTATTTCATTAATTTATGCTTCTTTTTGCTGAAGATAAGCTTACTGAGTATCTAGACGGGCTGCTATCCATAGTGAAAGAAACTGCTTGGAAAATAAGCAAGCAGTTTCCCAATTACCTTCTGTTGTAACATTAATAATACATGCTAGTCCAGACTGCTGAATGAAATTAAGAAAAATTCTTAAAACATAGGTGTAGGAAAACAAAGTATTCGAAAATTTCCAGTATTTTAGAGATTCTAATTATAGAGGCACAAATGGAAGGGGTCTTAAAAATGCCCTAGTCCCAACTCCCTGCCATGGGCAGGGCCACCTTCCAGCAGAGCAGTTTGCTCCAAGCCCCCTCCAGCCTGGCCCTGAACACTTCCAGGGCTGGGACAGCCACAGCTTCTCTGAGCAACGTGTCCCAGTGCCTCACCACTGTTAAAGAACTTCTCCCTCACAGCTAATCTAAACCAGTAAATTCTGAAAAACAGCCTGTTCTCTCCAGGGAAGAGAGCTGACTTGCTGTGTTAGTCTCTGTCACTCCTACAAACTGCTGCAGCTTACTGAGACTCAGCATCAGTGTATGACTACTACAGTATTTGCTAATGCCTACAGCTTGACAGAAATCCCTGTCAGACCTACTCAAATTCTAGGAATGCTATTTTTCACCAGATTTACTTCTCTTGTCATATACAAATTTCATTAACAAGGAATTGGAAAAAAAGGGAGGAGAATATTACTATACAAGTGAAACAGGGTCACCGGAAAGGATGGAAGTTATCTTTTTAAAATTTTCTCAATAGAGACTAATAAGTGAAATGCCTTGGAGAGGCATTGGGAGGTAAAATACATCATCCTTTATAACCCTAGAAAATGAAAAGGAGGTTGAACGTATGTGTTATTGTAGTATTTATTAAATAATACAGGATTTCACGTTAGAATCCTGTACTGTAGCATCTACTCTAAGGTGCTAAATGCCTTTCTTTAAGATGAACTAAGGGGCAGGTGGACAGGCAAGGTTCTAGATCAGTGGCTTAATGAGCTATAGTATTACAACCAGTTTACATGGAGTCATTTAATTTTACTTACGGAGTATTTATAACCAGGCGATCCCATTGTCCTTTGATGTCATCTTCAGTTGGCTGTTCAGTTATGTACAGCCCATCAAATTCCAGCTTTCTAGCTACCTCCTTTTCCCTCTTGAATACAACCAGAGGGACCTGTGAAAGTGACAGTGGGCAGTGGTTCATGCATTTTTGGTTCCTATAGTACTTTTTACAACACTAAAAATGTAAGACCAAACCTCTCACTAGAATCTCCCAGAGGCAGAACAATGCCTGGGCAGCCTCTGAGCAATGGCCACTTTGGCAGTCAAGCCCCAACCCTCCCCTCCACATGGCTTTTTATTGCAGAACATGATGTTAATATGCCATGGAATATCCCTCTGGCTGTTTGGCTCAGCTATCCTGGCTCCCAAATACCTGCTGGGTAAAGCTTAGAGAGAGCCCTCATGTTATGTAAACACTGCCCAGCAATAGCCAAATGTGGGTGTGTTACCTGCACTGCTTTAACCACAAATCCAGAACACACACACACTGCTGTGAAGGAAGTCAACTCCATTTCTGCTGGTCAGAACACAGGAGGAAAACACCTACCTATTGAGCAGTGAGAATTTGTAAACAACTAGGGACAAATAGCTATTCCAGTATTAGCACCGCCAGCCACCTTGAGACATAGCCAATGTTTGACAAATAATAGATAAGTAGTAAGATTAAGAACTTGCCTTTAAGCAATAGTATCCAATCACACAGACAAAGGAGATGATAGTATGGATAACTGCCAGTGCTCTGAGAGCAGGTGCCATGTAGCCAGTACTTTCTTCTAAAACAAAAAACACCATGCCCTCCTCCTCTTCCTCCTCAGCAAAGGAGTTCCAGAGATTAGAGTCTTCCTCTACTTCATCAAGTGGCTCTTCTGTCACCTGAGGAAAATTCAAGCACATTGAAAACAAAACAAAGTTAAAAGCTTTCCCTTTACTCAAAAGAGATATGATGTTTGCAAAGCCTGCTCAGAGGAAGATGATAGACCGTTAGCTTTAAATTTCCTTCATTTGCACAGCAGAAATCTCCACATCATGTCATGGCACTGAAAAGAAAATCCGGAAAAAACAAATACAGGCAGTTTACAAATCTCTTCAAAAATGCTGTAGCAAAACTAACACAAATGAAAAAGTTTTGCAAAAGCTTGGCAAGAGCCAAGGAATGACAGAGTTTTCTCTTTTGACTGAATTCAGGGAGATTTTTTTGTAATCTACATTGTTCCTGATTACTCGAGTCTAAAATGAAGCAAAATTTTCATATAATCAACTGTTACGCTGTTCATAACTTTTTATTTCATGGCTCAGTTTAGAGCTTATAAAGTATATATAGGATTTCATCAGCTAAAAAACTGCCCTAAGTTATTCCAGTGACTTAAAAAATCTGGCCTGTGAAAGAAAAGCCCTAGGGGCCCTTTTTTGACAGCTTTATCTGAAAGCTAAAGTCCTGTTCAGTCCTGTTTGACTCCCACTGACCCTTTCCCATGTATGACAGATGAACTTTGATAGACACAAACCTTTGTCCATGCTCTGCAACAGAATGGATTGTCACCCACCAGACTCAGAGAAAAGCAAAAGAGAATGGGGAGAAAAGGAGACTGGCAGACAAAAGCAGAATTCTACATATATATTTGAAGTTCATCTTCTCTAACACCGTGGGAAGGAAAGAAAGACAAGAAGGAAGCCCTAAACAGCCACAGCATCCTCCTCCTGGAATATGCACATACATTTGGATCCATTTCCAAGAGCTTTTTGCATCTTTACCTGCCCTGCCTCTGAGACTGTGACTGTGTTACAGGAGTTGCATTTCAAGGTATTTGAGATCAGGACTCAGTTATTTCTAAACTGAATGTTCAGCCAGCTGCTCTTGTTGTTGAAGTTTTTTGGTTGTAAGTAACAGAACTAGAATATGTAATATTGGAAAACACGAGATTCATCAGCTTATTACAACTTTCATTCTGTATCTAGGAGGAAAATCAAAAGGGCCAGATTTCAGGATACAGATAAGTCAGAATTCTCCTTGCAGACTTCACATTTGTATGGAAAGGAGTGGGGGAAAAGAGGCTTTTATGGATGGGAGTTCTCTTTATTGAATTCTAACCTGTTTAATGGAAAAAGGTTGTGAAGCTTCATGAAAAAAATTGGTGGAGGCTGCTGAAGATGTTCTACTTGGTTTCACCTGTTGTTATACACCAGAACCTGAAACAACTCCAGATTCAGATGAACCTCTAAGATAAGGTTTGAAGTGAGAATGTATAGCCTTCTTCATCAGTGGGCTAAACAAAAAGAACTGTAGTCTACCATAAAAAAAAAAGAAGCGACTGAGAATATCCAGATGAATGGAAGTCTCTTAATATCTTGAGAACAAATGAAAGAAAAATAATTCATTGGTTTTGACATTTGAATTATTTTAGTCCATTTCCATTTTCCCAGAACAAGATTAACACTCCAAACAATAACAGGCTTACATGATTAAATGAAAAATTGCCTAGAAACTCAACTATAAAGGAGAAATTAAATAAATCTCTTTTAATTCATCCTGAATACAATAAAAACAGAATAGTTACAAACATTAAAATATTTTATCCTCTGGTACTAACAAACATGTTTCAAGAACAATGCATAACCTTACCTTGTAAAATAGAAGAATAAAATTGATGGCAAATGCAACAAATAGAGCAAGAAACCTTAAGTTATAAAAATTTCTTGCCAAGTAGTTCTGAAAATAAAATAGAAAAAAGTAATTAAAGGTAGCCTACGGGTAATATAAAAATAAGAAAAAAAATAGCAAGATTGTAAATACAGTAAATACATAATTATTTTGCCTTCATACACCAGTTATAATAAGCAAGGACATTTCTTGGCAGCCTATGCTCCCATTTAATGATAAATGGAATAAAAAATATTTGCCTTAAAATTATAAGTCAGAGAAGAATGAAATAGAAAGAAGTGTGGAAAGAAATGTTAGAATACTGGAAAAAAGACTGCTTGAGAGTTTTCAAAGAGTTGAACATTTAATGGTTTTAAGAACAAAGAAAAATAGAAAGTAGAGTTAAAGATTCTGGAAGTTAGATTATGGAAAATAGGGAGCTCCTAAAAAGGAGCTCAAGAGGCTAATCTGTCCTGTTAAAAATTACACACAGAAACATTTTATTACATAACTACTAAAATCACAAGAGACTGGCTACAGCCAAACATCTTAAAACTCATGCCAATGTCCCCTTTATGATATTTCTCCCTTAGATATCAAAAAAGGGTTCTAGAAATAAAAATTACAATGGAATTTAAGACAAACTTACAAGCATCTTTGTTTGATAAATTTCCAAAGCTTTGAAGAAGTTAGCCATAACAGCCTCTGGTTTCTCAATTTTTTGTCCATGCCTTCTCTTCTTTTTTTTCATTTTCCCCTCTTCTAGCTGCTCAGATTGTACTTCCTTTGCTTTATCTTGTTTCTCGCCATCTTCCATGCTGGAAGAAAGGTTAACTAAACAAAAATATCTAGCCAAATGTAAACGCATTCATTCTGAACGAATTTGAATTCATAAAGTTTGGCTTTGAAATTTAGTTTTTATAGTAAAATATTTAGCATACTAAAGTATATAGTAATAGAGGAATAAATTTTAAAAAGCAAGCTGGATTTTCATATGTATGAAATAATTTTGAGGCACCAATATGATTGTCCTAAAGAATTGACCCTGATGGCATGCTTTAAAAAAATTAACTTTGGCCGATAAGAGGAGAAAGATAAATTACTCTGAAGTAAATATTTTAAACATGAAGCAAAATAGAAACAAAAAAAATAGAGAAGAAGTTATGTGCAGCTTTTGAATCTGTAAGAATCTCTAAGACACCTTTTATTTATCTCTAAAAATTCTTTAATCTGTTACTACAATGTGACTCAAGGTCCAGACAGACAGGATGCTCCTTAAAAGTAGGATGCTGCTAAAGCAGGGTAAGTATTTTAAATATGTTTTAGGCAGTCATAATATAGGATGACTGGACAAAGGATCTTGGTCTGCTGCCAAGATCTGATAAAACAGCAATAAATGAAAATGGTTGGGTTAGTTAAGTCCTGAGTTTTAATGATCCAGTGAAAATTCCATGAAAATTGTAGTGGGTAGTAGAGAAAGAAGAAAGCAGTAATGAGAAGTTGCAGAGTGTTTTTAAGATTTCTGCTCATTTTTAAAGGAAGTTATGGGAATTTTTATATGAATTTTTAAAAAGACAATGGACACAAATCTATATTTGCATAATTGTCAAGGGCCACAAAAATCAGATTGCCATTGTGTTACCTAGTGAGATGGTCTGCCATCTTTTAGTATATTTGCAAAGTACTTAGTATGTAACTCTTAGTATGTTTTCAAAATACTGATGAGACAAAGTGTACAGAAATTTCTTTGAATCCTTGAGCATTTCTTGCATTCTTTCTGGCCAAATTATTTAGAACTAGGAACTACCAAGGAGTTAAGAAGGAATTTTATAAAATTAACTTACTCCGCCTTCTCAGCTTCTGCTTTTCTTTGTGTTCCAGCTTCTTTTGCAATTTCAGATATCTGCAAAAAATATTTCAACTATCAAAATCAATCAATTCAAACAACATCCTGGTGTCTTTAGTTAATGTCTTCTAAGAAAAAAATAAAAGAATTAATAATACTTTTATAGCACATTGCATTTTAAAGTGTTAGATTTTTAAAAACAGAGAACTCGGGCTATGTTTTAATTCTATATTTTAGTTAAAATGGCAGGAATATTTCTGGTAGCCTTTTTCTGAAAGGCTGAAAACTTATATATACACAGTGATCAGGCAAATTATGTGACCAGCTGAGGATGAAGGTAACTACATCCAGATCATGTCCAGACACTGAAATCACCCTCAAAGATTCTGTGGAGTTACTGGTTATGTGAAAAATAAACACGTTTGCCCCTTTGCAAGTATGAAACAGGAAACAATATCTCAATGTTATAATCAAAAATCTGAGAAAATCTATGTAACTATCAGATATTACAAAACCCAATTACTTGGCCATGATCAATAATGCAACTGAAGCCAGACAAATACTTAAACAACTACTAACACAATGTTTTCTTCAAGCTGTTTGTCTTAGCTGGGCTGATGGTTCATTAAACCTTTACTGGCACACCCCACGACCCTCTTAAATGTGTGTCTTGAGACAAGGAAAAACCAATACACAATTTTACAGATGGCTAAGCAAAGAAGCTGGGCCTGGCTGTCAAACACCTTCAGGCTTGGTGTTCCAAGATGGAAGTAAACTCATTTCAAATGCAGTTTGGGTATCTGAGCTCCAATGGAAATGCAAGAGGTGCAGGCCCTGACGTCCTAGACTCACAAAGAAATCTCAAGGGCAGAAATTTGTTTCCATTCCCTCTTGCCAAGATCTTAACTCCTAATCCTCTTCCATACTTTCTACATTTCTGGTTAATGCACATGTACAGTTATCTGAAGTTTCTGCCACTACTCACCTGGCTCCCTTTCTCTCACAAGTACGTGGGGAAAGGATATAGGAAAGAATTTATTAAGTCAATCTTGCCTTGTGTATCTCACATGTGATCTGTGAAACCTCACCCCATAAATGATGCAGGTGTAACTCTTTCATAAAGAGTCTCCCCTAAGATCTTAAGCTGGTGGAGAGTAATTGAGAGATCATTTGATGCCTGGTTCTTCTAAGGGTTAGGGCAGTAGAAGAACGAATAAATCCCTATCCATCTGATCCACCCCTCTGTCATATGCTCTCTCAATTTTCTTTTTTCCAAGCTGAAGAGCCCTGACCTTCTTAATTCCATACAAAAGATTTGTTCCATATGAAGCTTTTGATCTTCAGCTCATTGATCTTCACTGAACCTTTTCCAGTTTTATCACACTCTTTTGAAATGAGGGAATGTGGTCTTCAAGACACAGATAAATTAAGGTTCATTGGAGCATATTATATGAGGGCTTCCTCTCTTCCTTTCTCAACTATTCAAAATTTCAGTTTGCTTCACTGACGTTATCACTGAACTGATATTGTTCTACAACTCAATTATATTCCCAAGATTTCATACTCAAACAGTAACAATGAGATCAAAATGCAGCATTTTACAGGTAAAATTATAACTTTTCCTCCTGTATTTATCCCTTCACTGATTTTTATCTGCTGTTTTAAGGCAATTTCACAGTTACCTCTTGATTTTACTGCTACCAATAATTGAATTTATCAGCAAATTGTTATGTCACTACCACTTTTCTAATTTGGTAACCCACAAAGCTCTCTGCACAGATTCCTGAAGGACCTCACAGTAAAAACTCACTCCTAAGGGGCCTCATCACACATGATTCCAGGGCTTTTGCAGTTTCTCTGGCTTTATGGTAAATAGCATTGAACTTATCAGTACATTTCTCCAGCACACAGATCTGATTCTCTATTTCTATCCATTTGTGTGAGTTTATCATTGCAGATGCCCAAGAAAGACATAGTGACTTCCTGAAGGGAATTTTTAATTCTTGCATCACTGACTTCACATTAATGACTCAAACTATCTGCCAAAATTACTGAGCATTTTTATCTATAGTATCAAACACATCTGTGAGAAATGTATAAATCAAAGTAAAGCAAAGAATATTCAAAAGTGTTTACTTTTACCTGCCAAAATTCTTGAGTTAAAATAGTTATTTTTAAATACCAACTACAATATATTTATGCTAAACAAGACAGGATTTTAATAGACTGAAATTTTTAAGCCTGTGCATAAAAATGATTTAATAAACAAGAAAAATAAATGCAAAAATTCAGTTCAGTCTAGGTGAGAATCAAAATCTGGAGAAAAAAGTACAGATTAAGAGAAAATAATGCTCTAAGAAGTTACACAGTTTAGATTAATCTTGAAAATGTCTGGAAAGTATATCATAAAGAGGTGAATTAATGATCAGAGAAAAGATATTTTTAAATAACAAGTAGAAACAGACCTGAGGTGTAAAGTGAGATATAATGCATTTCAAATATGATAAATAAATTTTTGTTTTGACATTTACTTCAATCAATTTTTGCACAGAAAAATATTCTCTTTAGTCCAGCTGAGTGGAACAAAATATATTGTTCATAAACCAGAATAAAGTTAAAGAATAGTTGTGCAATAAACATTAAACTAACGATAAATACAGGCAAATATATTTCAAATAATAGGAAAAAAGGATACTGTATTGCATGTAAAGTATATAGAAGATGCTAATGATAAGGCATTATTATGGAGAAAATAAGTTGTAAAAGTACTTGAAGTATACTGTGAAAAAACGGGGTATGCAGAATAAACAAGATCATAAATCATTTAAAGCAAAAACTGTGCCTAAAAGTTTGCTAGCAGTTTATGTTTTAAATAAAGTCCAAATGAACAGTAACAGCAATTTACTGCACTGAAAACTAAACACTGGGCTGAATTTTTCTGTGATAAAATTTCCTGTTGGTTTTTAAATTAGTAGAGATTATAAAGTTTGTTCTTACTGATAATATATATTAATCAGTTAAATATCAACTCTGCTATTAAAATCCAGTAGTTCATAATTATTAATATTGTCTTAAATAAAAAATCTCTTTCATTTACCTGTAATCTTTTTTTCTTATGCACTGTGTTTTCCAAAGGTGTCTGGATCTCAGCACCAAGGATTTCTGCAATGTCTCCAAGTCCAGCATCATGACCATGTTTTGATCCTTCTTTCTTTGTAGGAATGCCAAAAATGTCTGCAATGATGTCAGCTTCTCCCTTTTCACTCTTCACAAAGTCCCCGAGTTCAGCTCTCATGCCATGCTCAGCACCTTCAGCTTTTTCTGCTTCCATAACATCATCATGGATTCCAAACTGTGTTGGATCAGGCATATCCCCTAATATTTTTGTAACTTTTATATTTTTGGCTCCTTCAACCAGGCCACCCCCAAATACAGTGTTCCAAAGAATCTTGAATATCCCCCACACTATAGAAAAGAACATTTGGAATGTCCCTACAAATAGGATCCAGAAAAAGGAGAAAAACACTTTCACCAGCTCTTTTATTGTCATCTTTTTAACTTTCCTGTATTGTTTCCTGAGGTTCTTCACAGTGACCATTTTAAAAAAGTTGGCAACATTCTTCTTCACTGCAACACAGGCCACTGCAAAAGCTGAAGCAGGTTCCAGGGACTTTTCTTCTTCCTCATCATCTCCAATATCCACTACATAAGCAGGCTCTGCCTCTTCCTCCTCCTCAGGCCTCTCAGATGAATCTGGCTCAGAGATCTGGGACGCTAACTGCATTTCAAAAATCGTGTCCTCACAGAAATTCACAAAGAGTTCCATTTTTTCTTGCTCTCCGCCTTCATTTACAACATCAAATATGAACTGTCTTTTAGATTCCTTCACCTGGGGCTTCTCCCACTGCGTTCTACTGGATTCACTGATTTCAAAGTAAACTCTTTCTATTTTCTTGGCCCCACCCATTATTTCTATACGGCCAAGGTATGGTTCAAAGTAATTCAGAACACTTTCTGCAGGCTCAAGTAAGCTCTGAAGGCGTGGATCATTAGGCATGTGCTCTGAAAGGTTTGTTAGCAATACTACCACATTAAATCCAATGTCTTTGGCTGGTTCATGGAATCTTTCCACAAAGTCAACATAATTGAACATGTCGTTTTCATCAGCTTCTGTACAGGACAGCAGGAACTCAATCTCTGACTGTATGTATTGTTTTTGAGCTTCCATTGATTTTTGAAATTCCTTCTTGGAAATGATTCCTTTACCATCTGGATCATACTCTTTGAAAGCATCTGAATTGGTCAGATCTTTTAACTTCAGGAACATGTCAAAGAACTTCAGAATCATTTCTACATTGCTAGATGATTCTACAAGTGTGTCCACCATTTGTTTTCCAATAGTTCCATTTACAACGTTACCTAAGTAGAGTTTTATAACAAGAAGTTATTTGACAGCTACATTTTAAATAAAAAACATTTCCTTTTTGTGCTAAAAACAGAATAAAAATGTTATCAAATCTTAGTATTTTTTCTTCCAACATGCTTTTTTCTAGCAGCCGTCTGTTCCATGACTATGTGTATTTCAGAATAATTCTTAAATAAATATGAAGTATGTCTTTTTTCCCCCAAAAATAAATAAAGGCAATTAAAAAGCGGATTAGAAAGATTAACATAATAATTGTGCTTTACACTAGGAAGGTGAGATAATCGTATTTGACCATAAAGAAAAACAGGTCCAACCTTCAAGCAGTGATAGGAGCATCACTACCATGTCCTTTAGCAGATCTAGCAGTTCCTTAAGCAATTCAATCTGAGCAGAGTCCTGTAAAAAAAAAAAAAAAAAAGGACTCTAAGATTGTTTTTACTTCATATTTATCTAGAAATCTAAATAAATTTAGAGGAAAATGCTATTAAACATGATCAGCTAAATTTCATTCACATTATCCAGCAATATTTCATTGTCATTTTATTATGATTACTATCAGAAGTCTAATACAACATGTCAGTTACAACAGCAGAGGTATTAATACAGTTAAGCTTTAAGAAAGCATTAAGGAGTACCAAAGTGCAGGTAAGAGGCAGCAGAAACAACAAAAAAATTGGTTGCTACACAGATCTGAAAGTGTCTGTTTCAGAAAGAATCCATCCTTTTTCATTTCACTGGCAATATTTGATAGCATAATGAATTACTACTCAAAGAGGACTAGGACTGATTAGTTTAATTACAGAACATGATAAGTCTAACGTGGATTTGTGTTTGACATTAAGGTCCTAAATACTATTCTCAAAATTCTGATACACTTCTCTAGGGTGGGAAGAAATCTTGTAAGTCAGAGGATGGTAGAGACACTGAATAAGAAAGGAAATTACTCTGCACTGTTGCATTCAGTGTAGAGCTTGAGTGAATGGATATAGGAAGCAGAAGTCACAGAAGAACACAGTGAAAGGAACACTGCCTGTGCCCCCCTGCTCAGTGTCTTTGATTAATTAACTGGATCATTTGACCGAATATCACACTTCCTCCCTCTTTGGATCTTTTTCAGCTTTTCTCTTGGCCTGCTTATCTTCAGCATGGCATCCCTGCTTTCAATGGTGCTTCTGCTCTGACAGATCTCTGCTTTTGGCAAGAGGGAGGAAGGGACCAAATTGCCACGTTCATTATCAGAAAGGTATAATTGAGCTGTAGATGTCAAGCTTGGTTTTAGTGAAGGTGAGTGCACAGTGACAATTAATGTTGGAAATACCTGTGAAAGTTTCATTTGCATATTGGCAAACACATGAAGAAAGCCAACAACTGCATCCCACAGCCTACTGTGAGCCAGGCTCTGTTGATTACCTATGCAAGGGCCCTAAAAATTAAGAAAAACACATATTTTTATTTATGTCAAATAAACAAAACAAATGAATCAAAAAGAAGTTTCAGGCAGCCATGAAACTACATGAGAAGGTTTTCCAAGACCTCTGGGTATCTAATAAATACCAAATTGTATCCAGTTAAATACATAGCTTTGCATGTTTTAGTTTTAACTTTACATTGGTCCACTGATTCCATGTAACTTCATCAAAATTTTAAAAAAATAAATGCAAAGCATTTACAAATTTACGAAGAGCATGGTCATGCTGCATGAGCACAGGACTTCTCTGTTAGCACCTTGAGAAAAACATTGTGTTTACCTGGATATATTCTGTAAGAGAATTGAATATTTGTTTGGTGACAGCCAAAGCTTTAGAAAAGTTGCGTTGTCCTGATTCATCAATGACATCCTTTCCTGAATAGTACCAATAGAAGTCACTGATGGATTCCTAAGGAAAAAAAACAATGTTACATTTTCTAGTTTTAAATTCTCTGTGCAGTATTTACTGCCTGATTTTTTATCACCAAAAATGAATCAATAATTCAGATGAAATTTAGCATATCTGTATCAATTTCTTTCTCATTACAATAATATTTTGTTCTCTCTTCAGAAGTCAACAATGAAATCAATTATCAAACATCTGATTCCACACAAAATTCTGAAATGCTATCTGTTTTCAGAGGAAGAAAGATATGAGATAAATAAATTATTTATTTTAGGTATCCCTTTAGAAAGAATTTTCATATTTGATTCCCATAAAATGTGAATCTACAGAAGTGAAGGAAAGGCAAGTATGTCATACTCCCTTTTCACCTGATTTTCCTCACCTGAAGGCGCAAGAGATAATCAACAGTACTAATGATAATATTCACTGTAGTGGTGTTGCCCATCTGGGTACGTAAGTAATTTTGAAAATCTGAAATTAGAAGTGATTTGTGCTTGGTTAGTATATAAAGAAAAAAAAATACAACATTATTTTTGTATTTTCACAGGCAATGCCTTCTTTGTAAGAATCTGTTGGATACAGGTGGTTATGTGGTAGAAATTGAGCTTTAGATCTCAATGTAAATATAATTGAAGAATTGTTATCCAGGTGACTTGGAACAGCCTTTACTGGTAATATGCTAAACACTGAAACTAAATTAAGACTTAAAAAGTCAAATTGAACTCTGCAATTCAAATTGCTATCATGCCAGTTTCCCCTCAGAAAGCTAAATGCATTAGAGGAAAAGACCAGAATTGGTTCTATTTCTGTTCAGGAACAGACTCACCGCACATTTTCTACAAAATGAATTCAGTTCTCTTACCATTGTTATGCCCTTCACAGAGCAGTTGCAAAAATCTAAACAGATCTCGAGTAAATTCATCATGCTGCAAGACTTTTTCACCTTTAAAATATATAAATACAATGATTATGTGACAATTGTTATGATTAATTTTGCAGAACACATAATCTTACAGTAACCCTTTAAACTGGAATTTTAATAAAAGAACCAGTATTTAAAAGCGTTAAAGCAATTTAAAAGAAACAGACTGATAATAATGAAAAGAAAATTGAGACAGAAAAAGCAGAGCCAAAGTATTTAGCACTCCAATGCATCCATGGTTAAAAAAACAACACTAATTTGAAAAAAAAAAAGGCAACGGGATATATATCTAATAAGTAAGTTGTTAGTCATAACTAAAATCATGCCTTAAATATGAGTGACACTTCTTAATAAGCATCAAACTCTTTATTCAAGCTAAACACACAACCTGCTGCAGACCATAAAGCTAAACCTAAAAATATCTGAGAAGATGCAATGAGAGATTTCTCTCTGTATTTGCAACACACTTTTGCAACAATAGTATCAAAAACTGTAAACCCAAACATACCACGCTCACGAACGATGACTGTGGATCAAAGAAAAATAACAAGAATACAAGATAAGAATATTGGAAGTTACAATATTTTTCTTAAAAATTATTGCTAAAGATACTGTAAAAAAAATAAAAAGCATATTCAGAACCCAGAGCCTAGAATTACTTACAATAAGTTTAACAACAGAAACCTCAAGCCACAATAAATAACAGTTCTAGTTAAAGAAGGAAGCACAAATAATGTTTGAAGCACTGCAGGAATCAATTTTATTCTACTTACGAGTTCCTTCTTCAGTAACCATTCCCAGGCCTTCCGCTTTATTCTGTCTCTCAAATGCATTCAAGTCAAGAACACTTATATTTGAAGAAAAAACAAACAGCAGAAACAGGAAAAAGGACTGTAATTACCAATGGAAAATAATTTCCTTCTACAACACTTCTAGAGGCCTTCAACGACTACTCTTGATCCACTATGACATGCATTGCCTCATATTTTATTTAATACTCATAATAAATAAATAACTTTTGAATGAAACTAAGGGTCCAGGGTCCAATTCTGAAAAGAAAGGAGCCTTAGGCCTCTTACCTAACTTCACTCTTGATAATGTCATTCATGGTTTTGTGTACAAATGAGGATGGAAAAGGAGCTTGAAACATTACTCTTTATGTTGATTTAAACCTACTACCAAAAGGACATTACTACCATTGTTTCTTCTTCACACTGTTCACTGCTAAATTGTCACTATTGCTTTTATTCTATTGTTTCTGTATACATTATGCATGGCTACATTATTCAGAAGATGTACGGAATTTCTGATTTAATGTGCAGAAGAAAGAAATGGAATCAGAGGTTCCATATCTTCCAAGGTCAAAAGACACTGATATTTGGTTAACTTGGCATAGCTCAGCACGTGGAAGAGCAAACCATAATTCTTCTCACCATCCAGTCAGAATACTTTCATTCAAACCATCCAAATAGAATTCTATCATTACAAAATTTTAGTTCAGTTAAATAGCAATGCAGTCACATATTCAATATAGTGACATCATTAAAACCAAGTATTTCTTAAAGCATGATTTTCATTATCCTACCATGTTCTAGTAATTTTATCAACGCCTCTTTTAATGAAGTCCTGAATGATACCTATACACAATTGGTAATAATCAGCAGGGTACAATTGGTAATCTCAGCAGGGCCTGTTTAAACAAGTCCCTGCTAAAGTGTTCTACGTAATAGTTGCAGCCTAATTAAGCAACATTAATTGCTTAATTAGGCTGCAACTATTAGACAGGTCACCATTCCTTCCACATTTATTCTCTATTCATTCAGCTGCTCCACTTCTAATTCCCAGTCTACTCCTTCAGAACCCTCCTAGTTCTTTAAAAGGCTGAGAAAAGAGGTTTTCTACTCTAAGAGTAATCAAAAACACATCAAATTTCCTTCTTCTGTATGGGAGTCCTTTAGCTTAACTAATTTGAACTGTTTTATCAAGGGAATGGACTACTGCAGTCTCACTGGTCACATGCCATCTCTAGGAAACCTGATACATTTGCAGAGGATTCAGAAGAGACAGAGATTATGCAACTTGCCAGACAAGTACAGAGACTGGAAGCTTAGTAAAACTCCCCCAGTCTGCTTCTCCCTTAGTTATGGCTTTTCTCCATCCTTGGAACCAACCAGACAAAAACCTGGATGGTTCCAGGATCAGTAAAGGAGCTGTAACATTTTACTTTTCTGCCTTTTCAAACTAAGCTTTCAAAGACATACAGTCTTTTGCTTTATTTTCTCCTCTGGCAGAATACTCTAGAAGATTAACAGACTATTCCTGTGATTCACAAAACTTCCCCACAAGAGTTCTACAACCTTTGACTCCTCAAAGTAATTTAAATCTAACACATCCACCAGCCCTGAGCAATAAGCCATCATCATAAGTAAACTGAACCTGTAATAATGTAATTTATGGCTTTACCTGCAGGACTGCATCAAGCCAGAGAGGCTTTGAAAAAACCCAGCATCCTTTTTCTCCTTCAGGTAGTCTAGCATTTTCTAAATGTTGTATATTTTTGAAGGGAAAAAAAATAATAATAACATTATATACAAGGAGTAATAATTAACAGTTAATTATTTATTAATATTTATAAATAAAATTCAAACAGTAAAATAATAAATAACCTTATAATTATTAATATTGAAATTACATTAATTTAAAACTTCCTGAATTTATTCCTTGAAATGCAAATCACTGACAAACAATAATGTAATTGCTATTGCACCAAAAATACGCTGATATTTCTTCATTGTTTAGCTTAAAATTAAGTTCACTAACTAAACAACAGGACACAAAGTCTCAAAATGACTTGCCTCATTTGTGCAAGCAAGACTCACAGCAGTTAGGAAAGCATTACCTGTTGAACTATGGTGTTTCCACCATTTAGAATAGCAATACCAAGTTTCAGTGTTTCGACAACCATGGGTCCTGTGTGACCTGTCAAAACAAGGATACACTCATTAAAAGCTGCAGTTATGAACTCTTCAATCAGAAAAGCAGTCTGGAACCTTTACTTAGTGCAGTTGTAAGTGACATTTACTTTGGCTCATTGCCTGTCATTTAGAAGCTGTAGATGGTATCTCATGATAGGTACAATGACATAACACACCTATGGATACTCTAAGGATGTCACAGAGCATTACCTTTGCTTGCACTGATCATCTGAAGGACCATCTCAGCAGCTCCACGATCATGTAAGCGAGCTTGCTGATAGAGAGTTCTCTGCTTCTCCATTTCTTTCTCCTGGGTTTGGGAACAGAAATGAGAACAAACTACAGATTGGAATGGATCCAGGAAAAATAGGAAGATGAGAAATCTGAAGTTGTTGAGGACCATCTGCCTCCATAATTCATGGGTTGTTTGACTCCAAAGCTTCAAAACACCCCATCTTTTTTATTCATATGAATAACCTAGTAAACCAGCTCTCTCTGTTCAACACACACTTTGTTACGCTATTTTTGCATTTGTGCTAGTGGACAAATGAAGTATTTAAAATACTTCCACATTAGATTATGAGAAAGAAACCCTATTTAAATTCTTACCTCAAATGTCTTTTCTTTTTCTTCATCTCCCTCTTCTTCTTCCTGACAGCTCTTTTTATGTTAAAAACAGAAATCACAAGATCTTGCTTATTAAGAAACATAATGCCTGGTTTTACTCTAATATTTCTACCAAAATGGCCAAATAATCTTTTTCAACCAATTACTGAAGGTATTAGGAAGATTTTAAAACCCTCTAATTGTAAATATTTGTGCTCATCTACACTAAGAAGTTGATATTCCCTAACGTGTGAGTATTTCAGGATGTCCATCCAACTACAATCACACCCTGTAACTGCAGGCTATATGGTCTTGTGCCATATCTCTGTATCCATAATATTTCTCTTCACAGTCAATCTCTCATCACCAGTCAACTGTAATCAATATGTTGCAAAAACTGACTTATCTTTGACAGACTTCAAGTATTAACTCAAAAACAATTACCCAAAGAATAAAGTTAACTAACAGTTTTAAACAGCTCATGAATTAATAATATACAATAAAAGTTCCAAGTGGAAGGAACAGGACTGCACATGCTGGAATTTTATAGTAGTGTTTTAATGTAGAAAATTTCTCATTATAATTATATATAACTCTGAACAGCATTTGCTTCATTAAAATTACAGAAGTTGTTTGTATCAAGCAGTCCATGTAAGAAACAGAAGGAAGAGTTTTCAGAAGCATCTAAAATTAATGGGAAGTACCTAAGTGCAGTGGGCTTGAAATTATATACTTACTTTTGCCATCATGGCAGAATAGGCAATATATAGAGGATCATGTTCTAGATTGCTGTGAAGAGCAAAAAATATTTTAAATAATTTTATGATATAGTAATAGAAAGATGTCATACGCCTATCTTTATTATTAAAGCTGTCTACTTGAAAAGCTATTACACCTGAAAATTGTGTCATGAATGACTTCTCTTATCTAAATCCAAATCTCTAAATTTTTAGTCAATTTAAAGGTATATTTGTACATTCAGTTTAAGCATGTTGGGTCATCACTGGCTGTTGAAGTTGCAGAAAAGTAATACAGAGATATAAATTAGAATAATTATAGCTCAGATGGCAAGATTTTATTTGGCATATAGAAAAAATATTTAAAGCTCTGGAGTATTCATAAAAATCTAATTCTAATAATTCTAATTAACCATTTAAAGTCAAAACAGAAACTGGCAATGAGATTCATAAACATCAACAAAACCTTTTCTGACTTACTGAGTGAAATGTAATGAATACCAAAATCAACATACATCTATTACAGGAGAGATCAGGGCAAGGAACTCTAATTAAACCTGCAATTCCCGTAGAATTTGTGTTTCTGTGAGAAGTCATGCTCAATTATTTCTGCACTGGGTATTTACCAAGCTTTTAAAATGTCAAAAATAGTCAATATTTATCTCAATGTAAAGGTCATACTGAGTTTAAATACATTAAAACTCAAATAAAACTGAGAGGGGAAAAAGGTATTCACCATGTACAATGATGAACTACACTTGGTTAAATCACTTTGGTAATGTTACTAAAGATTCAGTAACTGTGTGCTTTTATTCAATGGGCTTCCACACAGCTCTTTTACCTTCTCTCTGTAAGAGCACTGCGACTAAAATAGAGGATAATCTGATGAAGCGGATCAGGATGGTTTTTTTCAGCCTCTTCTTCCTCCTCTTCCTCTTTTTTTGGACACGTCTGTCTCAAGATTTAGAATATAAAAGTTAAGCTTCATAAGTAAGAAAAAAAAATCAGTAATTAAGCTTAGGAAAGGTTTTCAGTAATTTTATTCTATCCAATTTTTATTAGCTACCTGTATTAATCTTATTCACAAGTTTACAGCATAACCTGCAACATTATGTGCCTGTATGACTTGGAATAGATTCAAGTGTATGATTTTTATTCATGTTTTATGCAACTTTAGAAATTTCTCATTTACAAAGTATTGAGAATGAGACAGGGAAAATCTTGGGGTAGCCTTTTTTCAAGCCTTCAAGAGAAATCAGGCATTTCCCGTAGACCAGCATTGAAAGGAAGTTCTAGCTCAATTATTGCATAGTAAAATACTGGAATAATTTTTAATAATATAATCAGATACATCCTATTCAGACAAGTGTTTGCTACAATATTTTCATATATCACTTCTAAGTAACCTTGGTTCAATTAATGCTTCAAACATTTTTTGACAGTTAAAAATAGAACATAGCCAGGACTGGCCAAAGATCAGATTATTACCTTACTTATGTTATCACACCTTTGTAGTGTTTGTACTTACTGTAGATTTATTGTAATTGCAGTAATAATTGTAATAACAGAAGTTCAATTTACTTCTCTTGGAAATCTGAAAGAATTGCAGGCACTGCTTTGATTAATGGCCTCATTCTTTCCTTTAGCAAGAAGCAACAAAGTCAAAGACTGACCATGTCATTGCCCAGAGCATGTGAAAAATGTCCCTACTCATGGAAGGGGGTTTAGAGCTAGATGATCTCTGTGATTCCTTCCAATCCAAACCATTCTCTGTCTCTATGATATCAGGTACAATGGGTCTTTGAAAAGCACAACATGACTGTTTTTGTTAACACTGAAGCACTTCCTGATACATCTGCATGTGCTCCATGCAGCTGTGTTCTAACTTTAGTGGCATTTTGATACTGTGGACATAAACTCCTTAGAAGTATTTGAGACAAGCTAACTACACAGAGAGAAGAGAAAGAGCAGAAGACATTCTGAATCAATATTCATTACCAAAATCCTGAAGTTTACCAATGACTTTTATCAAGTACACAGGTAAACTACATTTTGGCTGAATATGGCTGCATATATTTACTTCTCCTTATGGTGCATCAAAAAGAAGAACAGAAAAATTTATTTGTATCAAAGCTGAAAATGTTAAAATTGATTATGCATAAAAAATATTTAAGAGGGAAAAGGATCAATAATGTCCAGCTTAAAAAAAAACAAACCAAAAAAACTCCAGTAAATAGTATATTCAAACATAGGAATTACTATCATGACAAAAATAATCTGAGTGTGCATCTAATCCATTTGTCTTCCCAATAATGAGTATCACATAGCTCCTCTGAAGGCATAAATCACCTTAATGCACTTCAGTGCGCATCACAGGACAAATGTCTTTTTAACCACAGCAAAAAATGACCTTATACTCTGGAGCATAAGGATTAATATTTTATAAGTTTGTGCATACAGTAAACATAAATTAAATGTAGTTTATAATAGATACATAGAATACACACTGAAGTAGGCATTGAAATATATGCCCAGTTATGTCAGTACTTACAGCCAAATCCTGAACTAGTTTCTCCTCAAATGAATATTCCTCTGTTTCTATCCAAAAGTTCTGATAGCCATTGAGGAAGAGGTTAATAGAACGGTGCCTGGGGGGGTTGTGAAAGTGAGATCAAGAGGGGTAACGGAACAGAGTATAACAGCTCAGATGGTTAATGGTTAGTAAGGATACATATTTGTACAATTCTGATCCTCTGATTGGTCAGTGAAACAAAATGCAAAACATAACTAACATTCAGTGACAAATCTGCAGGTACTTTTGAACATTCGTACTGTTTTTATACACATATGTATACATTAATTTTTATTTTAAAGGCTAAGAGAGGCCTAAAATACATTGTACATGAAACTGCAGGACTGATACCTTAATGCAAGCATGAGAGAAAACACAACTTGAACGGACTGAGAATGAGTGAGTGGGGTTTATATCTACAAGGTGTAAATCCAAATTACTCTATTTAGGACATCAAGACAGCAGACAGTGGCTATCAACACCAAAGTAATTATCAAGCTCTTTCCAGCATATTATCTGCAGACAATCATTGCCTTCTTTCACATAAAGAAGCCTAACCTCAGCTTCTTGTCTTTCAGCTCCAAATCAGGGCAGTATTAGCATGTCCTCAAAGAAGTTGCATTAGAAATAAACAAACCTGGTCTATAAAATAACCAATTTTAGAAAACTCCAAGTCATATTAATTGCTACTGTACACTACTCATTAATTTAACTTTCCTCAGAAAATACAGTTCATGGCAATAAGACTACACATAATAATGGTGGAACAATTCCATCCTTAAATTATTTGGGGGGGAAATTTTGCTTTGAGCTGTGCTACAGGGGGTTAGAAAGGCTGCTCCGTGCAGCCTTTTCATTTACTTTTATCATGTGACACAAAACAAAGCTATAAAAATGCACTGCATATACACCATTAAATACCTCTGAAATACACTGTGCGCACACATCACTATTTTACGATGGAATAGCTATTGAGCCAACACTTTAGCTCTCTTGCTGACACTGGTGCCATTTTATTACCAAATTTCAAAAACTGACCAATCAGAATCCCCTCTGAAAATTGTACAAATTCATGTTTTTATGATAATATCAAATCATGGCTGGGAAGGAAGAAGTGGGCGCATAAGCAAGAGGCTCTCCACAAGTTACATTACCGTTAACTTGAGTATAAGCCTGTCATACTGAGTTTTTTCATGTACTTTTTCCAGCCAAACACGTTGAAAGGTGCTCAGGAAGAAATTGCTAATTTTGTGTCTGAAGAAAAGCATATAGGTTTTCATTGAAGAAAGGCACAAGTTAAATTCAATCAAGTACTCAGAAAGAATGTATTCGTAAACCGTGTTTGAAAAATTGCCATGTACAACTTTGCTGTATCAATGTGCATATACAGATGACAGACAATAAGACAAAGTCTTTTCAAATTAATTTCCTTAAAACATCAAACATAAATAGACACATCTCAGATAAAACACTTATCACATAAGACACTTTTTCAAAGCCATGTACATTCAAGAAACACAGAACATGAAGATTTAGTACTTCCTAACTTAACTGATGTTTAGTTCTCTGAAAAATACATTTTTTAAAAAATGTGGCTTTTTTTTTCGTATCTACAGGCACTTTTCATCAAAGGGAGTTCTAGGAATATTTATGGTAGAAGTTAAAGCAATTTTTCAGTGATTTAAACTTCATATCAATAGGCATGTCCATTTCTGAAATATCTGACCAAAATTCCTAAAAACTGATAGACATTAGAGTGAGTTTTGCAGAAAATTACCTTAAACTCTGAGATTAAAATTAAACTATATTGAAAGCCACCTAAATATCCGGAAAATTTTCAAAAGAGTAAGCTTATTATTTACTGAAGATTTATTTTTTCTAGACTAAATGGAAGCGTACTATCATAATGTTTGTTTCCTGCCCTTTAAATTAATTTATTCTAGCATCAAAGTTAGAACTAACACTCCCAAAACAAAGCTGCAACTAAAGTGAGGAAATAGACAAGACAGAGAGTTGCATTTTAAACTCTGGATCAAAGAGATTTAAATAGCTCCTAGAATTAATCATACCCGACTTGAAATAATCTCCCTAGGGTTCAGACATGTCTGAGCAACACTGTCAATTTAGATGATGGAGATTGTTCTAATAGTGTGATTGCCTTATTTTCCTGTCAGAATCCTATGATTTACCTAAAAAAAGTGTCTGTAAGCTAATGAACTTTAAAACTTTTTACTTGCACCTATCAATTAAGCAATGTACCTACAAGTTTCCTCATGGCAGCAGGGTTGGAATAGACGACCTTTAATGATCCATTCCAACCCAAACCATTCCACTACTTTGGGATTTTAAGTTCAAACTCTGTTTTCATTCTTGTCTGTTTTGAAGTGCAGAGAACAGAATTAATTGACAAAAATAGTTTTATGAGCGTTCATTTTTAGCAACTATGTAATTAAATAGCTGGGTAGATTTGCCTCATATCTATATTAAAATTAGGTGTAAACTGCACCACAAAATCTACCATAAAGTTTGAGAAGAAAAAGTTCGAGAAAAGTTTTTAACACAAAAGTGTTTTTTAAAAAATTATAGATAATGTAAATGTTCCATTTTAATATAGTGTTATTCCATATTTTATTGAAAACAGAAAAAAAAAATCAAGAATTTAAAGATTCATAATCCACTTTCCATAATCTTGGAAAGTGTCCCATCGACCTCAAATATAAAAAAAAAAAAAAAGTGAGTCCTTTGTAAGGCACCACATTTGGGTGGTCATTAATTTATTTTAAACATTTTAAGAATTTATAAAGCCAGAATATAGGGTTGTAAAAAAAAAAAAAAAAAGGTGCTCACAAAAAGGTTGTGCTGAAATGGTATCTCTTCAAAACACTTCCTCTTGTTTTGCCAATCCAGCTCTTCATGATGGAAGGGTTGAGACTGGCTGTTTGTTATCTTGCATTTAATCCTCTCAATTTCTCTGGTTCTTTAAAGACTGCCTGGTGGTATCATGACAACTTGGAGAATTTACTATAGTCTGGGATTACTCATTTTTGTAAAGGAAGGTTGTGTCCTTTTTATGGTATAAACTGGCTCCTGTGCAAACCTAGTATTTCTCCAGGATGCCAGTGGCGCAGCTTCAGACCTTTAGCTAAAGACTTTTACATCAAGAATGTAAACTGGTTTTAATAAAGGCATTTAAAAATCCAACACACTCTTCAGTTCAATACTTTGCCAAAAACCTTTGAATAAAAATATTAAGCACAAAAATTGAAAAATTGCAGAAAAGTGAGAAGCAAACCTAATTAAACATGTGCTTAACCTCTAGCTCGATAAAACCCTGATTTTTTTGAGAAGAAACAGAGTAAAGGAAGTTACTCATGTGCCACATGATCTTAATATTCTGCTTAAAGCAGTAGATAGATCCAGGCATAGGAAGCATTTTATCTTGGACTTTGTGGTATCTACATTCAACTGAATAAGAAGCAGAGCAATACAAAAATCTAAAATATCAAAATATCATTCTGCAGTGCTCTGCCCCAATAGTCACTTTAATTCATAAAAGATTCTGATATAGTAGCTTAAGATTGTCCCAGACAAGCTACAGAGCATGAAGTGTTTGTGCAAGAGGAGAGGAAGAGCCATCCAAAGCAAAAAAAAAAAAAAAAAAAAAAAGAAAACCACAGGAGAATAAAGAGTAAAAGTGCAACCAGAGAAATAAAGAAAGTGGACGAAAACAGCAACATCTTAAGAATTTCCTTAAGATAATTTGAGGAAGTATACAGAATAACTGACAAAAATGCAGCATGTCATTCTTATGGTGTTTTCCCACTCAGTTTGCCATTAAATGACTATTTTGCTACTGTGAGGAATTAGCTGACAACTAATGAATTCTTGTCTCTTAAAATTATGTACACCTGACGATCAACAAACACGTAGGTAAACACACAAGCAGTATTTGCATTCAGTAAAAAATGCAAACAGAAATTATGAAGAAATAAACCTTTTAGCCACTTACCTTGGCAGGTTGTATAATGGTGCCATTCTGAAACATGCAACAACAGCCCTTTTGCGTTGTTTTGACAGGAGTTTGTGCCAAACAGCTTTTTTTGATCTCAGTGGTTGTTCAACCTATGGGAAAATGTCTTCTAGTATATAAAATGGAATTTTTTCAGCTTTCATCCATAATTTTCTATTCAGCTAGTGGTTAGCTAGTTAGCAAAGTAGAAAATGTTACCAGTGCTCTGCATTATCTGGAAAAAAAAGTTATTTTTGGGCTTTTTTTTTTTTAATAAGTAAAAATATTGAGGACCTTTAATCTCTCAGTTTATTCAGACAAGCTCAAGATGCTAGAATGCCTTGTGTGGGACTACTTGTTAAATTTCAAAACTTGTTATTTTGTCTGTTTCTAACAATGCATATTCAGTTGCTCATGTGAACGCATTTCTGTGCTATATCATTTGTGAATGAAATGGATTAACTTAATGTAGGAAGAGTACAAATGCCTTTCTGTATTGAAATTGCATCATTTGGATAAACAGACAAGCAATTTGAAAGTGGCTACAGCATCCTACGGTGCAGAAATAGGAGACAGGCTAAACCCAGTATATTGAAAATAATTGCACAAGCAAACAACTCTTCCTAAAATCACAGGGTTTCAGCTACTGCCTGGCAATGATTTGTGTACTGTACTTCTTGTGACTGTTCATGCAGTTTTGCAGAAATACATCCTGAGTTTTCCCTGCAGCTAAATGGAGGCACTCCAACAGATTGCATTGAAAACTTTGCATATGTACACATCTGAATGTGCAGGAGTACATATGTACAAAACCCTGAGGTTTATCTGGACACTTTATTGACAACAGTCACTGTGCCTGAAATAAGTGTTGCAAGGAAAAATCTCAGGTTTTTTTAAACTAGCACAGTATAGATAGACATTTGGTTTTTTACCTGTTCTAGATGATACAGAGCAGCTGATATCCTCTGCACACGTTCCACATTTTTCTCAGGGTCAGTAGGTCCATCACTCTTTAAAATGTCTTTGTACAGATTTAGCTGCCATTTCACAGCTGGATCATCAGACTGAAACCCAACATATTTAATTTATAAGCTGCTGAATGAAGGCACTGAATTTTACCAACATCACTTCTACTCCCATAGTACAATAAAAAAGGTTATAGATACTCCCAAATTCTGTCCCCTTTCAGACCAAATTAACATCTGCTAGCTGCTCAAAAAAAAGGGGGCATTGATTGTATACATTATTGGGCAATTGAGCTCAATTCTTAAGCAAGGTTCTATATTTTTATTTTATTAAACCACATAAATTACGTTATTTATTCCACTTAACTACATTAGAAACAAGAAAGTGTATTTAGTACTGGGATTGAGTTTTATTTGCAGAACCCCTGTAAATAATTGTAAAGAGTGTAAAGCTGTTTTTTGGCATAGGAAAATAACATTAAATTATTTCTTGTGTCCATTTAAATGTATGCAAGCACAAATTTATAGCAAACAGACAGCCAACTTCCATGACAGGTAAGTTACTCTTACTGTGTTCGAACGCTATAGGCAATTATCTAAATTATTTTTAATTTACAGAATGATGAGAACTCCATGTTGGTGTTACCTTTGACAGTGTATTCAGCATATGAATTGTAGGAATATAAATGTACACGTAAAACCCACAAGTGCTAAGATGACACAAGCTTTCCATATTTTACTATGGTCACTTTCAAATATACATATTCTTAGAAATACCTAATTTAATCATAAGTGAAAACTAAATTCAAGAAGAAAAGCTGAAGTAGTTGAGTTTCAATTTTGTTTTCTTCTTGGATTAAGTTGACTCTAAGTAATTATAGCTTTAAGAGCACCACTATCTCAATTCTTCACACTTGTCCCATTCTATAAATGTTCCAGAAACTTGAATATACCAGAAAAGGCTTAAAAAGGCTATTTAATGCAATGAAAAAAATAGCAAAAACTAATGTTAAAAGGGAAACCATTCTAATAGCTTTTTGGATTGTCTTTTTAAATGTATCACAATGAACAAAATGGTTGCACCTTCTGTGTTTGAAAAGTGCACATCGGCATCTCTAAGACAGATTTTTTATATTACCTTTTCCTGCAGGTGTAAGTTGTTGCGTAAGTGTTCTTTGACTTCCTCGTCTGTGTCCCTCTGTAGAAAGGCAGAAGTCTTTCAATTCAGATTATGATTCATTTCATAAGAAGTTTTACGACTTAGAACAGCTTATATACATTGAAATTTAACCTCTTCTGTTTTCAAAGTATGTAAAATACCAGAAGGGACAAAGGCTTTCTTTAACCATAAAACAAGGGTTAAACTTAGAAAGGAATTAAAGCTAACTAACTGTAGTTCAGGATTTGGTCCAAAAGAACATGCATATATAAAACTGCACATGGTATAGAAATGGAAAATAACGGGGAAATTATGACAGCTCTATATAAAAAATTGCACAATAATCAGCAGCTATAATTGCTTACAGTACATACAGATGTTTAATAATATTGACTGCTTAGATATCTATGCTTCAAAATTCAGTTAAAATTCTGCTTATTTTGCATTAAAAACTACTACAAAGCACACACTTACATGGCTGTATCTAGTCTTAGCCAAAGAGATGAGCTCTTGGTCTCCAGGAGTACACATATTCAAACCTATGGGAAGCATCTTTTTAAGTGCAGCCACAATCAGGGATGTTTGTATGGAGTACAAATCCCCTCTACGTTTTGATTTCTTCCTCTCTTGATCTTGTCCTCCAGACTAACATTTAAAAAATAAGAAGAAAAAAAGGAAAAAAAAAAAAAAAGAAGAGAAATTACTTTAATTCTCCGATCACGCACTTCTCCAACACGCTCTTCCCCTGAGGGCCCAAGGACACTGTTCCTGACGTAGAATGACAAATAATTAAAAATGCTACACTAGAGAAGGGGTGTAAAGTCTTGGGCAGGAAATGTAAAGGAATACTTTTGGTGTGCACCAATGCAGAAAATGAAGTATCAGTAATGTCGCAATGGGAGTCTCACACTTCTGTGTGCATTCAAATGTATGACTCTGACAATCCTTTCTGGATCTTACCTTTCAAATCAGAAGCAACCCTAAAATTAAAAGCTGAGTCATTCTCAGGGGATATTTGTCTGATGTTACAGAGACAAATTCAGGATTAACATTTTTGTAAGAGTTTTATATAAAGATATTTATCCAGGGTCTGAATGAATGAATATTGCCTGACTTGTCTCATCTGAAAAACAGTATTATTTTAAAGGCTTTGATTCATTGTAATAAAATGCCAATGAATTAATGCCTCTGTGAAAGTACTGCCCTTTGGCTTTGGCTAATATTAGTGAATTTGGGACCAAAAAAAATTAAAATTTTGCATCTTTGGAGATCATCAGTAATAGGAAAGGAAAACAAAAGAGACAGAAGTAAACAGCACAACAGAATAACATCTGCCCTACCTTATGACAGACACCGTACAACATATTTCACATCCAACTTTTCCTTCATGAGACAGAGAACCAAAATCTTTCAAACAGACCCGTATATTTAATGAACACACAGTAAACAGCAACAACATCAAACAGCCCAGTTCTGAATTCTGTACCCAGATTAAACTCCTGCTCTACTCAAGGGGAGTTTTGCTCAAGATAAGATTTCAGGACTAGGCCTCCAGGCTTGTACAACACTACAAAATAACAAATGCTTTCATTTAACCTCCACATCCTTTTCCTTCTATCAATCAGGATTCACAAACTTCTGTTCTTATAATATATTGTGTAGTTCCACATAAGGATACAGCAGAATCCATTGCAATTCATTATTTCCCAATTAGTGCCTGACTATTATCACAGTAATCACTGGAAGAGAAAAGGCAGCCATATGTATTCTATTTGGTGATAAATTTTGGCAAATTCTGTCTCCTAGATGGTGAATCTCTATGTACAGAGCTCGTGTTAAGTATTTTGCAAGTCTGAGGGAACAGGCAATGGATGTGGCTTCCTTTCTTAAGGAACTAACAATTGCAAGAGAGTACTTTGCCTCAAAGCTTTGCTTTCCAAAGTGCCTTAGAAATAGTGATGCAATGGCTTTAAAAATGACATCATTTTTACTCTACACTGATAGCAGACAAACAAATCCCACAATGTATCACTGTATTCCAGTGGCGTCACTGTGCATCTCAAATTAGGAGTAACAGGATATGTAGTAGATATCTTTTTAAAAGAAACAAAAGGAAAAGGAGAGATACTGGTTTCTGCATCTTTTATGCCTGTGGACATTTTGCGCATCCAATTTTCTTCATGTTGACATGAGATCAATAAGATTGGTGAAACTTAAAACTGGAGAATTTTCAAAACTTTAAAAGAAGTTCCATTCTGCCTTTGCCATGAATTCTGCTGTCTGTGAATTCCAGCTGGTAAATGTATAAGTAGAGTCACAGACTGAAACCTACATGACCATGGAATTATGCCTCTTTCAGTTCAAATCTGCACCTCTATGAACGCACACAATATCTGCAATACATCTGTAAAAAGCATTAAATTGGATATATTTTGCCCAAATAATTAACTGTTCCAAAAGGATCTCAACAGGAGGAATGCTGTAATTTAGTTGCCAACAGCTTGTAATGATCTTACTTGTCTGAGGATTTAAACACACAAATGGATATTTCTAAAAAAAGTATACCAAAAACCAATTGCAGATTCTTTAGTAGATTAAAAATAACTAAATATACAATGAAAAGGAAAAAATAATTTATTTACACTTAAAAAACCAGCCCAAACTGGTTAAGATTATGGAATTAACAGTTTTTGTATTTCCATCCCTCTTTGAGCTTCAGTTCTTTGAGATTACTATGATCTCAGGCATTAAATCCTACTCTGTATACCTGGAGAAGACAACAGCAAAGCATGAAATCAGGTTATTAGTTAAACAAAGCTTCTCCCTTTTTAACTCATGTCTCTGGTTTAATTGATTAAAAACTCTTCTCAGCACACAGGTTGAAGGAAAAGATAAAAGGGTTTATGCTCCATTTTACTGCTTATTCTGCTTCAATGAAGAATAAGAACTCACCATAGGTCAGAAAGTACTCATCCATATTATAAATTCATATTAAAAAAAAAAAAAGAAAATGAATGATGCAAACGAAAGTGACCTATAGTTCACTGGAAGAAAAGAAATCTTCAAATACATTAAATACATAAAAGGAATACGGGTTATTCAAAAGCTACACCTCACACCTTTAGTAAAGATCATTTTACTTTTGGAAAAAGGTAGGATTTGAACTATATATCTTATTTAAAATAATTTTATTTAATAAAATCTTCTATTCATCTACATATGGGGTAGATGTTACAACACATTTCTCCCAAATATTCTTCTTGAATATCATAAGCCAAATACTTCTTTCCACTGACTCTACTTAGACATTTCTTTTACATCTACTTCACCATTTTAGCCAAAAAATAGAATGCAGGACAGCAGAGGCAGAATGTACATCTAAAATAGTTACAAAAGGTAGCTTTTATACATTTTCACAGTAAGCAAAATTGCCATTAACTAGCAAAGGGAATTTCATTTGCTCTGGTCAAAGATTGCCACTTTAGCTGGGACAAAATTTATGGTGGGTGGAACTTGTGACGCCACTGCTACGATCAATGGAAAGAGTGCTTGGAGCCTGATCATCTCTAAATCTAAAACAAAGACACATCATGCACTTTGACCTGTACCTTTACTTGCATGGCCTGTATGAAAGAAAAATAAAGGGGAAAAAAACATAAGTAAAAGAGATGAAAGGATGATAATTTTACAAGTTACTTATAAACTTACTCAGCTTTGTGAGGAGAGTAAAAATATAATAACCTCATAGCTAAAACAGTGGACTGTAAATGCATAACCAAATTAAATCTTAGTGAAATCAGCTTAATCTTTATTGAATGATTGAACTTCTGAATTTCTGTTTCTGTTCTACCACACACTTCCATTTGTTGCTTGCTCATAAAAGTACATCCAGTAAGTTACAATCAATACACTGTACCTATCAATACACTGATTACACAGAAGATTACATCTTCTCCCAGTTTTGTTAAAAGAAGAAAGGTCTCTGGAACTCTAGATAAGCCAGAAATAGCTTTTTCTCCCTCTTTTCCCCAGCAAAATATGTTTGAGAAAAAATATGTTCAGAAATCAAACTGTCACTGGCAATGTGGAACACTTAATTTACAGCTGTATTTTCCCACTGCACAGCTTATTACTCTTTTGAAGACAGCCTGAGAGAAAATTTTGACTTGCATCTCTCAGCAGTTTAGAGAACAATATTTTAAACTCAGCTGTAACTCTCATACATACAAAGGATTTTTTCCCATTTATTATATCAATACCACAAATACACTGAAATAAAGACATATTCCATAGTCAGCATCATATTATCATTGTGTCAGGAAACCTCAAGAAAATAAAACCAAAACCTTTTGTTAATGGCAAAATAAAATAAACTGTTACTCCAAAGAATCCTCAACCAGGCATAGGAAAATACTATAGAAAAGTTTTGGTTGAAAAAAAGCAAAAAAACCCCTCTGTCATAGCCTTGTAATAGTAAGTTCATTTTCTCATGTTACCTGAGTAAGTTTCAGAATTTTGATGTCAAGCTATTATTAAATTCTTTCTATGGCTTACTCTATTTATATCACATAGTATGAAAAACAGATGCAAGTCAAGAAAAGCAAAAGACTAATCTTCAAATTAAGTGTTAGAATCTTAGCATCTTCAATACCTTAAACAAATAGAAAATTTTAATTTAAAATTTCAATCGTGTGAAATATGTAGATGCTGCATAGACACGGCTCAGCAGGTGTGCAAGAGGTGTATATATACACACTAAAGGTAAGGACAGACAAGATTTTAATTATATTTAATTTATTGTAGCTGATCATAAAAATAATCCACTCATTATTTACCTAAGTATATCCAAAGGAAATATATTCTATGCAATTGAAATACTCTCAAAGAAGAGACCTAAAATTCCCGCAGAAAACACTAACCTGAAATCCTCTAACTATTGTAAATCTTCAAAAAATATGTACTACATATTACAGATGGGCAAAACCAACAATGTTGTTTTACAAGATGAACTTGGATTTTATGATTGCCTCTAAATTTTACAATAAGTCTATTCAAACGTTCTTAAAAACAGATAAAAAAATTAATGAGGGCAATTCAGAAAATATTTCCGTAGGATATGCAGGCGTTTAGCAACTGCAGGTGTATATCCAGGCACACATTCATTTAGATTCCAAGACTTACACAGAGAAATTGCCCACATACATATTACACAATTATTACGTACGTAATTTGTCTTCTATTCCAATTAAATAAAAAACACAGTAGGACATCATTTCCTCTTAAACAAAAGGCTATTTTATCAAGAAACCTATGAAGGGGTCAAAAATAACAGACTAATGGAGTTGAATGTGTTTAAATTCTCCATTTCAACACTTTCATTACAAATCTGTTATTTCAGCATAATCTAAGTTACCAGTCTCTCTCAGACTGAATATTCTCTAACTTACCATTCCCCTCCGAGCAATCTGCTGCCAGATTTTTAGAAAAGAAAAATTAAATTCTCAGCTGTTAATACATTTATTTGAAAAACTATTAACAAAGTTAATATGGTATAATAAGAATACAATGGGTACTTAATAAATTTCTTTATTGTAATAACGAATCATTTGTGAGCTACCAATAAGTAACGTAATGCCACTCCTTCATCCTCTGCTTTCCTTTTTTTTTCCTTCCATATGGTATGTAAGGATATAGAGCCTTCTGTACATGATACACCTTTAGCTCTGATAGCATTCCAGGATTTTGTGTCAGGAAAAGCCATGAGTCTCTGTTACCCCAGGCAGCCTGAGATCACCCTGGGGACTTTCTACTTTAGGGGATCCCAAACTGCTCTGCCTTGGGCTCACTGCCAATAGCCAATGCTCATATTCACTTTTCTATACTTTCTCACACTGGATAAATATTGGATAAGGATCCTTCCACTAGAAATAATGTGAATAAAGAGGAATAAGTGATGGAGAGGAAAGGACTAATTATTCTGCTAACATGCTACTTTTTGAGATAAATGTTAATATTAAAGCAAGAAAGTATAAAAATAATGTTCCTTAACGCAATGTCCTGTGCTGATCAATGTCTGAGGAAAGAAATAAATATCAAACCTGCAAGAGAACCTGAAATTCAGTTATTTAGAGAATTTCTTGTTTCTTTTAACCTATGCAATCTTAAAAAAAAATCAGGTGTAAACCTATCGTTTATTGGATGTGCTGGGTTTAGACTACTTACATTTTATATTACAAAATATTAACAATTTCCTGCTTAGAAACCATCTATAGAAAGCCAATACAGCCCTTCTAAAAGACACCTCATGTATTTTGTCATGGTATTTAAGTCATCATGAAACAAATATCTAAATTATCAGCTGTTCTGCAGTCATGCCTGCAGTTATAGTACCGTATTAATAAAATATTCAGCCATGAACAATACAGTATTTTATTTCTTCCTTTATTAGCAATAACCATGCACAGTGTCCTGGAATGCAATAAATTGACATTAATATGTTTACAAAAAATTATATGCATATAAAAAACCCCAGAATCTCTCTGTACTGTGTACCCAGAGGAATAAAAATGTATTTACATTTGCATCTACATCTCTGTTACAAAGATACTCATACAATTATTCATACATAGTAAATCTGTATACTTTAATATAAACAACGGGCTTTTGAAAATATATTCTAAAAATCAGATTTGGGTAATAGAGATTCCTAATGTTAAATACCTGTGATTTTATCAAAATCAGAGCAGTATGAGATCTACCTATTCCTTATTTTGTAAAGACTTGTCTTTCACTCCTGCCATGCCAGACTGACAAAAATATGACATATTTGCTTCAAACTATCCTGTTATCAGTACTGCCATGGGACACAATTCAGACTAATTATATGTGAATCATCTGTTTCCACTCTGTGATGACTAAAAAACAAGTCTCCTCAGGCCAGTTGTAGTGTATAAATGTTAAAATACACATAGTAAATGTGTGTGCAATGATTGCCATAAGATAAAAGTACAGAGCTTTTAGATTCTTATATTTTGCAATATAAATAAATAGCCTGGACTGTGCCCACTATTTATCATGTTCATACGGATGATAGAAACATTGCAATTCTATAAAAAATTTTTAATAAGCTGCGTCTTGATAACAAGAAAACAGGTTAAAAATTTCCTTATCTCTGAATACCAAATTCTTTATAAAGTTGGACTTGTCTTTCAGTGGCAATCATGAACTAATGACAAGCAAATAATATGCTATATTTGCTTGTAAAAATTCCAATATCAGGGTTTGGCTTAGTCCAGTTTCAAAACATAAAAAATTAATAGGAAAAAAGAAAAAAAACCAAACATTTTTAAAGATAATTAAGAAATGTAATAGCACATTTTATCTGCCTCTCTGTTTTTTGAAATTGGACTTACAGTAGCTGGGTTACAGGTAACCAAAATATAATGAAATACAAAACTTTAAATGCTTCTTCTCTGCGGCACCTTCAGAATAGGATTACTCCAAACTCATTATGAATATGAATAAAAGAAAGGGTTTCTTCACTATATTTACCAACCTTAATTTGGAACTAGACTTCATCTGGCTTTAACTGAGTAACAAAATTTCCTCAGCTAAGGTCAAAGCAGCAAAACAATTACCTAGACAATTTCTCTGTTACACAGGTAACATGATGTACTTTAAAGCCATCATGTCAGCATCTTGTCATATTGACCATTAGCAAAAAAGAAATGAATCTGTTAATTTATAAGAAACAAGAAAAATAGTGCACATGTGGCACACTGTATGTATAAATAAAGAGGCATATGCAAAGGCAGCAGAGCTCTATCAGAGTTGAAAGAGCAATACTGACTGACATTCACATGAAAATTATGAGGGAATCAATGTTTATTCACTTGCTTTTAAAAATAGTCTACCTTTTTCTTTCCTGAATGTTCAATAACCCGTATTTTATAGTACAGCCCATATTCTCTTACATGTGCAACATTTTCAAATCAAGACTTTTATTTTAATATTGTGTCTTTGAGTATCAGCAGACATTTAGTAAGTAACTCTGAGATACATGGACTATATTTTGCATGTTAGTTGTCACCCCATCTGTCATCAAGAAGCAAAAGGTTTTTTTCTTTTCTTCTAAGAGCAGAGTAGCTGCAATCTGAGTAGATTTTCAGAGCCTTCTTTCAACATACTAAACACATAGTGTAAATTTACCTGAGCCACAAATTTTTATTGACTTACTTTAGACATCTTGCTCTTGGTGTCTCCTGTTAAAAATGCCAAATTGTTGATTTCATTCTGAATCACAAAATTTTGTTCTTCTCTTTTAAAATTCTAAAGAAAAAAACAAATCACCAGAAGTTTAACTCATCTGCATGTACCACATTTATATTCAAAGACAGAGAGAAATGAAATAAAAAGTGTACATGTGATCTTACATGTGATTTACACCACAGGATAAAAACTTCAGCTACCATTCGAAAGAGTTCATCAGAATCTGCATCTGGTTTCTTTAGCCAGTTAGCTCTAATTATGAAAATAAGAGAAATTTAAAGTAAGATATTTAAAAGAACACAGTTTAACATAATAATCTCTATTTAATAGATCAGGTAACATTTGTCTAGTTAATCTAGGAATTTGCATCTGAGCAAAAGGTGTGAATTCAAGGTACAGCATTATTTAAGAATCTTAAATTACTCAGGATCTGATTCTCACCCTAATATTAAGTGAATTTTGTTCCTTCTGATTGTCTGATCATAGATTCCCATAAATTAAGTAATAAATATGAGTTTAATTATTAGGGTTTTTTACCTGTTGTTGTCTACATAACGTATCAACATTGGATAGAAGGCGTAAAGGTCTCTACAGAGTACAGCAAACTCATCGAGAATGAGCAGCTCAGCTTCTTGGGTGTCATTTTTACTGTCTGCTTTCAGTTGCTCCTCTTCCATCACTATCTTCATGGCCTTTTTCTTCAATTTATCCAGCGTTGGAATAAAGTGAGATCTGAGAAGATCAGGTCTGGCTTTGCTGATGATGGGTTGAGCATAAACTACATATGAAAATATAGATAATTCTGTGATTAATGCACAGCTGGTGTTTTTCATTGTACTAATATGAATGCTGAAGTTTTAGAAACAGTAAAGGTTATGGGGCTTCATATACTTCTGCATCATGAAATTATTAATAAAATTATGAAAGTAGATTTATAAAAACTGTGTATCAAGAGATTAAAAGACTGTGGTTTGGGATTATTTCAGTTTTATGTAAATTAAACTACCATGGTTATGGCAAGTCCCTTGTCTCTAACTAAAAACCTAAAGTAAATAAGGATTGAGACACAAAGCCTTGACAAAAATACTTTTTGTTTTGTTTGGGTTTTTTTTGTGCCTGGGATGGATTTTTTGTATCCAATATCAGAAAACTGCTGGAAGATAGAGTTCTGGAAAAATTCCTTTACCTAGTTTGCCTTGGGCTAGTTAAAATGCAGAGAATGAATGAGTAATTCAAGGTCATATATCAATTCTGTACAAGTACTAGCAATAAAATGCAAACTACTCAAGTCAAAAATGCTTGCAAGAAAAAGATGAGTATATTATCACCTTATAAAGATGAACCATCACTACAAAACTACAAGAAACACTCTCTACAATCAAGCAGAAAACTTCTTCCTAATTTTTTATGGAATCCTTGTTATTATTAAAGAACTTACAGCATCTGAATTAATACCAAAACCACAGTACAAATGGGTACTGAATATTCAAATTTAGCAGGAAATTATTACCTTTACATAGATTTTCTTGAACCATGTTATTGCACATTATTTTCTTACACTATAATATGATTTATAAAATGTGTACATGGTAAACTTCTTTAGCAGGATAGATACTGTATCTTATGCAATATTTTGAAAAAACTTCCAGCTTATTTAACATCTCACACATTTGTTCAAGGAAACCAGCTAATTTTGAACTTGGGTTACTCCCGAGACTATTTCACACACAAGAATGGTGTGAGAGAAAGCTCTCTTCTTACAGTGATGCTAAAATGCATGCATAGAACTAATAATAAAATATAAACATATTTCTCTTATTGTTACTTATCTTTTATTTATCTTTCTTTCATGACGGTTCTAGTTTGTCCTTTTTTTTTTTTTTTTGCTATTAGATCACTGGAAAATGAGGTAGAATATAGCAAAGTAGTTAAATATTATTAGTACAATTACAATGCAAGAAATATTTACAGTACCTGCAATTCTTTTCATCCAAGATGCTTCATCTATTCCCAGATTGTTGTTAATGATTTTCAGAATGTTTCCAAGAACGATGCTCAGATGCTCAGAGGTTATCATTGTACAGCAAGGCCCAGCACTTGGAGGAACACTCTCTGACCCTTTTTCCCACCAATAGGATAAATAGTTGCATAGCATGGGTAAGATCACCTCAATTACATGAGGCATTTCAGTATACCTTGCTCCAGACTCTGCCAAATCATTTATTTCCTTTATTAGTCTATCCAGCTGGGGGATCTCTGGACACATTTCTTCTACTGTATCAGGCATACCTAAAACTGCAAGTAGGGGTGGAAAACCAAAAGATTAATTAGCAAAACGAAAGAGAACATCTATGTTTAAACCCTAAATACAAAAGGCTCAGATTTTTTTCTCCCCCATCTTGGACAGCCAGAACTACAGTGACGCTTTGGGGTATGCAGAGGTATCTCCTTTCATAAATTATGTCTTTCAGACGTTGTGCATATTGCAATGATGCCATAAATGTATGGCTTTACCATAGGTGTCCTGCAATTATCTCATGAGCAGTCCAGCTATGTAACAGTGCAGAACAGAAAGCTTATATTAATATTGGATATACTCCGGACATTGCATCCGTCATTCATAATTTTACGCTGATTTGCCAAAGATTAAACCCACCTCGGGGAAAAGGAAATAAACAATTTAAAATTATGGGTGGGGTTAAAATGAAACTGTACGTAGTTCATCAACTATTTTCCAGCAAAAATGCCAGGAAAAAATTCCAGTTATCATATGCTAGTATTAGAAAATGAAGTATGCTTATTCAGCAAAAAACAACCCATCGCAAGCTAGTGCCAGTCACTAGTTTGAGTGGAATAAATAGGTCTAGTTTGGTTCTTTGGGGCTTTTTGGGTTTTTGTGAAGAACAGTACTTACTTGCTCTTTCTCTTGCACTTTTTGTGTTGAAAACAGACAGTGGATTGTAATGGTTGAGAGAAGGTTCAAGGAATGCTACTGGAATGGCTGCTGCAAGAGATGCCAAACACTCACCGAGTGCGGGGCGCTGCCTGTATGTGAGAGACACTAAAAGTCATCTGAGAGGAAAAGTGTTTCACCAGGCTTTCAATGCATAGCATTCTCAATGAAAAGAAGTATTAATATTCATTGTTGTTTTATTTTATCTTTTTAAAACATTAGGAATTGTCTGACAACTTAGAAAAAAATAATTTCTCACATGAAAGGAACTACTGGAGATCACAGCAGTATAAGAAAAACAGATAAAAAACCCCACCTCCACCTATGTTCTCCAACAATGGGTTAATTTTTGGCATGGCCAGGACCCGGAGGTTTTTCTGTACCTTGTGTCATTGCCAGGGATGGGTCCTTTAGAGCATGTTATGGTGATGGTGAGCAATTGTGAATGGTTCCCCTCTATCTTGTACACCTTCATTGGCATTCCTGCTCTTACTGTTGATTGCCTTATTCCTTGCTGTTTCCAGTAAATTGCTCTTATCTCAACCCATGATATTTACCTTTAGTGCCTCCAACTCTTCTCTCCACCCACCAAGGGGACAGGGGAGGAGAGACTGAGCAAGTTGCACAGGGTTTGGAGTATTTCAGTGGGAAGATTGTGGGAATAACGTTTTGAAACCAGCACCCTTATTTGGCACTCAACACAGGGCAGGAAGGGGTGAGATAAAAGATCTGAGCAGAGTAGGTAGGAAAAAAATGTGATCTAAACATTTGTTGTATTAGGTCCAGAGCCACTGCTCACAAGGTTGCTCTGTCTGTTTCACGTGGTTGTGGTATCTGACCCTGTTTATATTCACATATATGCAATATATGCTCCTCATTATGATATTTTTCAGAGCAGGAGAGGGATCAGGATTGCTTTGTTTCTGCACTGTGTAATATCAGCTGATGACACAATAGCAACAAGGACAATGAAGGCCATTTGGGATGTGTATTCAGGGTTGATCTCCTGCCCTTGGACACTACCTCAGGTAGTCCATTATTACTTGTGCCCAGCCTGTGGGAAGAAGAAGCTGGATAATTTTCCCAGGCTTTTCACCCCCCTACCCTCCTTCAGGCCTGTTACAACTGCTTTTGAGCATTTTGAACTTCCCTTAGATATTAAGGAAAGCAGGCTTTTATTGCTTGGTCTGTTCGGCCCCCTCACTTTGGTCTGCATCTTGGAGTTGCAAAAGAGATTTTTAGGAGAGTATTTCAGAGATCTGCCCCAAGGTTGGATGGCCACAAGTGGCATGGAAGGTGGAAGAAAATGGGCCAACTCTTGAAGGATGGTTCTGCTCCAGGGGTTTTTCAGTTCACCCCAGAGCAACAACAGTGCTCGAAAAAGTGGCAGAATATTTGAAAGAAAACTGCTGTGACATTTTCATGGAGGTGCAAAGTTATGCAACATGCTGGGCTCTAGCTACTTTTTTTGGACACTTCTTGATACCAGACAGTACTCTCAGAGGGAAGAGGAGGAGGAAACCGGATCAGGGCATTTGATGCACTCAAGCTGTAGCTGAACCAGAGGAACAATTTGTGCCAGTAGCAGTAACGCCTACACAGAAGAAAAAATGCAAGACAAAATCAGTCTACTTAGTGAGGGTGGAAGAGGAAGTAGGGCCCTCACAAGAAGAGGAACTAAGGGTGAGAGATAATCACCTGATCCCTATCCCTGGGTGAGCTGCAAGATGTGTGAATAAATTTCATCCAGCAGTTAGGGGAGCCCCTGGTGACCTGACTGCTCCAATGCTGGGATGTCGTGGCCCACAATAAAATTAGATGGCAGTGAAGCTGAGAATCTGGGACTCCTGTCCTGGGATGTGGGCATAGCAAACAGGATTGGGAAAAGGGCAGAAACTCTCAGCCTCCTGACAAGTGTGAGGGAAAGGTATCTTTTCAAGGATCATCTTGAAAAGTGCACCAAGACAAATGAAACACCATGAAGAAAGGGGTCATGTCAGTAGAGCATTAGGGCTCAAAGCAATCAAGAGTTACAGCATTTGCATCCAGTTCTCAACATTTATGAACCATGGAGACTTTTAGAGAAGAAATGTTCACAGAAAAATCAGAAACATCTCCAACATCCTAAAGAAGTTAAACAGTCTTTGTACAAAGGAAGATAAAACATTTGACAATGGAAGTTTGTCTTAACAGAGCAGCAGCAGCAATTGAATTAAGAATTAGTCCTGAGCCCCTGCAGCCAGCAGTGCTGTAGAATCTGCAGAACTATTCCAGCCATAAAAAGAGATATTTATCTCAAAGTGAACTGTGACTCATCCTGCAAGGAAAGGTAAAACTTCTTAATGTCGCTGCCAAAATTTACTAGGAGAAAAACCTGCAATTTGATCCTGAAACTGAACATTGCTTAATTTGAATAACTGTTCAAGTCAGCTCAATCACTCACTTCTAAGTTTTGCTGAAACATTGAGCATTGTGTTGAAATCCTGCTTCCCACCGAGACACTGATGTCTGCCTACAACTGTAATTTAGGAGCCTGAGACTAGTTAAAAACAAACTAAATGAAATCCATGGCTGAGATGCTCTCACACAGCCTTAGGAGAATAATTTGTTTCCTTAGATATATCTAATCTGATCACTCTTCCATTCTAAGAAGACCATTGCTGCAGGCAGAGGTGATGCTGCTAGCATCCATATGTTTAAGGAAACTGTCCAGTGCTTACAGATTTTGCCAGTCAGGTGGAGGCCTGTGCTGTGAGCTTTTCTTATTGAAAGCCAGCTCAAACACAACCATGTTTCATTTCCTGTGAGGTGACCCGACTGCTAGTTTGATAAGGGGTAAGGTACTTCCTACTTTTCCTATCAGATCTATGTAAAGGAGAATTTAATATTTTGAAGCCCAGAAAGAGAAGAAAAAGAGTACGGCTTTGTGATTAGTGATGCCTCAATGCCTGAATGAGAATATACAGCTTGTGCACACATGTGTGTGCATGGAGAGTGGGAGGGAAGATCTGTTCACCAGACAGCTCTTGCATTTTGTATGGGAGAATTCCGAACAAACTCTGAAAGGAAGGAAGGAATTGGAGACCAGCATTTCTCACACTAGGCAAAGCCTCTTCTAACCAAACTACAGACTTGAATTTCCTCCAGTTTAGTCTCTCTTTCCCTATGGATTTTAAACTTTTTATCGTAAGAAAGGCAATGAAAATTGCCTAATCTAAAACTTTCACAAGTGTAAGAATGGGTTATCTTAATCTTGGTTCCTGTCTTGTGATAGACAGACAAGCAATTAGGGTTCTCTTTTCTAAGCTGATAGATATAGATTTGATCCCCTTTCATTGGAAGAAAGGGCTTGAAATATAGCACAGCAACTAGATGCTTAAAGGAATTGTAGACCTTAGTCTATTTTAAATACAGGTAACGAGTGGTTTCCTTTGTAGAGTTAATGGTTGTCACAATACTCTACATATCCTCAGGATTTTATGCTCAGGATAATTCTTTCGAGAGCCCTGTATAGACTTAGGTGTGAAACAGATGCTTTCTACTTTGTACTCAGCCCACTTACCACAGCAATATGTGGTAGAAAAGCTTTGAGAATCTAATGGCAGCCCAAAGAAAAATTTAGCTTTTCCTGTGGGAAAAATAAACTCCCTGCGATACACTGCCTTATGCAGGACGAGTTATTTACTTTTATTGAGGGGTTTTTCCCTGTGGAATTGAATGCTAAAGTATAGGCAACTACTTTAGGGAAAGTGTATTTTAAACATCTCTCACTCTTTCAAATTCACCTTTCATCCAAGCTGCTTTATTACCTAAGCAACAGACTCCAAAATTAGAGAAAATTTTGCATGCTGAGTTTTACACTTAATACCTTTCAACATAGATGTTCTTTCCAGTCCCAAGGGAATAGAGGCTACAAAGAATTCTGTAACATGAGACTTGTACATCACCCACTAGAGGAAAATAGAAATACATTATCAGTATTTATTCAGATAAGGATTATTTTTCAAATATCAAACATCTGTTTTATGCAATCTGTTAAACATCTAAAACCTTCAGCACATATATCACTGAAAATTCTGACTGTCCGTACTCCATGCGGTATTTACCTTCAATACCTCTAACACCTGGTCTATCACCTTATACTCATTTCAAGACCTACCAGGTCATCAGACATTCCAAGAGGACAGCAGATGTTTGCTAACAAGATATTCCAGGTTATCACACTCTCACAGTACAATTTAAAGCTAAATGACATCACTCTGTGTGTGTAACCTTTAGGTACATGATCCAAAGGTTCACCATATTTTTCAAGGAAGTATTTTCATGGTTATCCATCTTTTAATTATGACCCAAATATGTACAACATCTTGGAGTATAACTACAGAAATTAGAAACATTAGAACGGCATAAGACAATTCCACATATTGCTGAATCTCAAGGAGTCATTTCAGTGTTTTTAAACTAACAGAAGGTAAAAATCGGGAAAGTTTAAATTCAAAGACCTACAGTGGTTTTCACATGTAAGGGAAAATCCACAGCAAACTTATAGTGGGTTGTCTCCCTTAATATAATGAAGTACAAGTTTTATATAGAAAACTATTCTCATCCACACATTTGTTAAGAGAGCACTTAAATGAATATTTTAATTTTTCTCTCAATATGTGGAGATATATTGTGCATAATTAACTTTAAGCTGATTGAGCATTATTTTTAAATATGTACTAGAAATAAAGTTCTATGCTGCTTATTTCAGAATTAATGCTGAAAACGTGCATGTTACTGAAAACAGAATTTCATTCTTTGAATACACGTAGTCATTATTAAAAATATTTATAGCTGTACAATACAATAAAATTCAAAAATAAAATGAAATACTTACAAAGTAAATCTACTCCAAAGTGATATTGTGAAATATGTTCAAAAATTGATGTTAAGATTGGTAACAATGCTACTGTAGTATAATTGATATTCTGTGAAACACCCTTCATTTGTGTTCGTGAATGAGTAAATTTTCCCAGTTTAAGATTTTCTGAAGTTTTTTCCAAGTCTTCAGCTGCATTTTCAAAAAAGCCCCGCAATCCTGCTTTAACAAGCTCAGATCCTGATTTCATAACAGTTCTGAAAAATAATGGGGGAAAGAATATCAACTTTGTATTGATATTTAGAGTTGTATAGAGACACATGGACATTTTAATTACATTCTGTCAGTCTTTGAAGATACCCACAAGTGTCAGGGGACTTCACATTATGAACAGAAAAGGGCACTTAGATCTGCATAGCAGTATTAGCAACAATTACCTCTGATTATTTAATACAAAACAATAACAAAAATGATCTTGATTCCATAGCCTTCCCTTTCCAGTTTTTTATGATCTGCTTTTGAATCTCTCAATCCCTATAGCTCTATGGGAGCCACATTAACTAGGAGTGTCAGTCAGGACACTTCAAAGCACCCTAAATTTAGAAAATGCAACACCAGAATCACAGTCCCATTCCTTGACTTATTGCACACTTCTCTGACACCTTAATGAAGATTCCAGTGCTGTTCACAGCAAGTTCACAGTAAGTTAATTATCAGGCTGCTGTGTAACTTAACTTGGCCAGAAAACAGCTCAAATTAGAAGACTATTCTGGCTTCTCTTTTAATCTACACAGTCTTTTAAACGATAAGCTAGAAGAAAAAGCTAGAAAATATAACTATGCCCATATATTAATATACTCTGCATACTTCCAATGACAATTTTTCCACTATGTACTAAACTTTCTTAATATCTGCAGGTATCATGACTGTCAGTTCCAATGATTCTGTCATTCGTATCTCGTCTAAAGTCTTCAAACGTCCTCGGAAAAGGTGACAAGGGTTTTCAGTGTTTGAAGGGCAAACACTGAGCAGAAAAATGTAGATGGAACACTTTAGACAAAATCTGCTAATATGGAGGGAATGATCTGAATTATTGATGCTGTTAAGACCATTGACTACAAATAAAGTATAAAAAAAATACAGAATCAGTCCAACTGCTTTTGAAAAGCCCTGTAAAACCTTTGCAGTTTGCAGTTTGTACAAAAGTTGCAAACTTACCGTGTGTCAAGGGACTGAGCTAAGATGTGCAGGCAGTTCACCATTGTAGCAGAATCACTACCTGGTTAGAAAGAGATACCAGAGAGCACAACAGCACAGAAAACATGGTGTCATCTAATGATCCAAAATGTCCTTACTGGAGATGCAGTTTCAACAAGACATTACATAAGTCTCCCACCTTAGGTCTCCCACTGGAGAGGAAGTTAAGTCTGGTTCTAGAACTAACTCTGAATTTTTTTAAAGTCAATTTCCATATAAGAACTAAACAGAATAACTAATGTCAACTTGGGACACAAATTTACCACCTAACTTTGCAACATTCTGAACTCTGTATTTTGTAGTACTTATATTTCTTTAATTTTTTTTAACCAATATTTATGTTGGGGGTGTATTATTTTTCCCCAGATCCCCTTTTACCTATTGAGAAATTAGTCTATTGGATTGAACAGTAGGATGACAGAAATCAAAACAATTAGTATAAGATTACTTTTGAAAAGTTAAAAGCAACTGCAAAGCACAGATTTTTTTTTTTTTCCAAGGAGTCTGGAGATATGAGAATGGGCTATTTCTCCCTGCTTCAACACTTGACATATTTTATTAAGTGTTACTTTCAGAGCCATGTTCAGTGCCATTACTAATTTCACTAGACTCTAATGAAGCCTTTAACAGAATTCTGCCTATAGTTGTGAAAATCTTCAGGTAAGATAAAAACAGTATTTATGCATTCTTTAAATTTTTATCAAGCTCTTTCTTAACAACTTACCAAAAAGTGAGATCCTATGTCTAACAAGAGCAGCTAGTTTGCAGAACAGGCTAAAGTAGAGAAGAACAGGGAGAGCAAAACAAGATAAAACAAAGGTGAAAGATTTATTTAGAATACGAGGTAAGAAATAGTAGGAATATGAAAACACAGCATAGTTCCTGGAAAGTGAACTTTGAGTGATATGTGATGATAACAGTCAGCTGCATTAAGTAGAGTAACATTTCGAAGCTTCTGAGATCTCTCCTTTTCTGTAGTTTACCTCTTCAGAGGTGTCTTGAAATCAAAAAATTTCTTTTGACAGTGGTTTTAAACAGTTGCATACTATATGGCTGAGCCTTTCTTTACAGCTATTATTTCTGAATAAGAATTTTTTTTTCAAGAACAAGAAAAAAATGAGAAACATTTTAGTGTTTTACTTTGTTTTCTGCAGGCAATCAATGTTTAAAATCTTCATACTGTTTAAAATAATTTGCAAGGAGATCCTTTGTAGATAAATATATCTGTGTTTACCCTCTGATGATGATAATATGAATCCTAAATATAAAACGCACTAGAAGAGCTTCTGGCAAGTATATCGGAAACTTGCATATCTAACCTACCTGTCAAAATAGTAGGATAATTAAGAGAAAATAGCACCAGGTCCCTAAAGATTAAAGGGGCTACTTTAACAAAACCAGCCAGACAGAACTGTGTATCATTTGGGCTGTACTTTACAAATGGAATTAGGACACAAGAAAATGAAGCATAAACCATAGGGCTTGGTGTGCTCTCATACTAACCACAGATTTTTATTGTTTTCTTCACAACGGTAGGGAGATAACACACTCCCTAAAGGTGTAAATGGCAGACAGTCACTTCTCTCAGTGAAGGATGCACAGAAGATAGGAGATAGCTCTAACTGCTTCATATGCCTTTTTAAAGCCATTTTTATAGCCCCAGAATGCATCCTTGTACCTTAATCCAGACCTGACTGACTTTAGGGAAGTAACAGGAGAGAGGAGGCACAAAATTGAAATGAAATGAAGTGACACTTCCACCCTCCTGAACCTGAGCTGGCTTTCCCAGCTCCTGGAGGACTGTCCTGCAGGTTTGGATATATCTGAGAGCTGAGTAAAGCAGAACCTTGGGGACTTAGAACACACAACTGCTGTGTAAGCACTGCCACTGCAAAGAAGAGGGGAAACAAAGGGTAATAGTAATTAAGAGAAATGCAAAAATGTATTGAGATATAAACTGAAGAATGGAATCTAGTAAGGTGAGTCATAGACCTAATCTTATATAATAATACATGAGAAACCTTTACTTTCAAATTTTATACCTACTTTCCAAAAGTAAGTTAACTTTTCAAAAAGCAGTTAACTCTGGTCAGAGCAGTGAAGGAAAAGAAATCTGAGACACTGACAGCTGAACTAAGAAAGCATGAGACTAAAACAGTTTGAAATACTACAATACAAAATTTCCAAAACTAAGTAACCAGCAGCACACTTCTAGTGTGCTTCCACCTCTAGTGGAAGAAAAAAACCTAGAAAATTATTGAATTATGGTCAAAGGTAAAACACAATCAAATATAATTTAATATTAATTTTAAATATTAATTGAAAATAATAGAAATTCATATTTTGTATAGGCAGCACATTATAAATTAAAAGGCAATTATTTTTAACAGAGTTTACTAGAATAACTTCATGTCAAATGGCTGATTCCATGCAAACAGTACAGAGATGCAAAAATTATTAAATTCCAGTAATAGTTGTGCAGGGGCAGAAGCAATTTTGTATAGAATCCATAATTCCCCTAAAATTTATTTACATATATATATATATATACACATATATATAAAATAAAAAAATACCAAAATGAGGAATTTTATCCACTCACTGCCACTCTCATACAGAATAAAATATTCACTTTCCAGCTGAGGAAAGTGAGCTTTTGAACTATCTGTCTTTCTCTTTAATCTAAGAAGAGACTTCCAGTTAACTGAATAAAACCCTGCTGTGGATATATTAATTTTACACTTACCTTGCTACCATTTCCTTTTCTTTATTTGATGCATATCCACTGCTACTGAGGGTTTTTGATGGAGAAGACAGGAAGTAGAGGCAGTGATTTGTAAAGTACTGATCAACTAATGGTAAAAGAACCTAAGAAATACAGATACAAAATGTATTTTTTACAGAACACAATGGTAAATATAACAGCAATGCTCTGGTTGGCCAAAGTTCAGTAAGAGAACTTTAGTTCTGTAACAAATGTATTTTTTTTATTTCAGACACAAACTCATGTAAATTAAAACCTGAAGTCTTACAATTTTATTCAAAACTACATAAATTATAAACAGACTTCCACAGAGATATCTATATTGAATCTAACACTGCATAGGAGTATTTCTTTCTGCTAATTAGATGATATGCACTTCAGTGATATCTTGTGGTAAAAAAATCAGATAAAATTTGTATATTCAGTGAGAGTATTTAATATCCTGTAATGAATAAGCTGCCTTTTAATACATACAGCAACAGATATATTGAAGTATTTTGAAATATTTGAATCCAGCAAATATACTGAGATATTTTTGAAGCTATTTCAAAGTATTTGATAACCGTTTGATCCTGAAAAAATGGAAAAATATATTTCTATTATGTGAAAAGCAGTCTAAAATTACAAATTTACATATTCTGTATGGTGGAACATATATATACATGAAATAATCACTCACTTTAGCAAAGAATTTTATTTCTTGGTCATGTGGAGATTTTTCAGTTTTTCCACTGGTTACAATGGCTTCTGCAAGGACACAATCAAGGCAGATACAAATCAGAAGCTGTTTAATAATACAGTAGATCTTTAAGATAAACTTGAAAAATCAGTTTTACTCAAAAAAGAGCAGAAACTGTTTAGCTAGTTAGTTACAAGTGTGCAATAATTTAATCTGAAAATTAAAAGACATGATTTAAGTTTCTTAAATGCAATAAAAATAGGGATCACTAAAAATGCAAACCTATCAATCAAAATATTTAAGTATCAACAATACAAACTATTTAAAAAAATAAAATCTGCAACTTACCCAAATGTGCAATAAACTCTTGAGCAGAATCAACATATTTTAAAATTTTCTTCAGAAATTTAAAGGCAAACCTCTTTTCCATGGATGAAGCATCCAACTCCATGTCATTCAGGCCCCTGTTTTAGAAAGGATTAAGAGAAGTAGCACTGATGATGGCAGTAGCACAAATGATGACAGTACTGTGAAGCACTTCATGCCTCATCTTTTTATTATGGTAAATTTTCATGGGGAAAAAAAAATGACCATGGTAACTCTTAGTCTTAGTTATCAACTACCTGGGAAGACATGGAGAAAAATCAACTGATGTTAATACGAGGTATAATAGCTTATGATTGAAGTATCCAAAATATATGTATTTTAAGACAAGAACTTTACAGTGGTATCTTATTGCACAAACAAAGCCATCGTGTAGCTGAATCTGAAAAAGTAATGCATTGGTCACTCAATTTCTATTGCTGGCACATTTGAGTTCCAAGTGTTTGGGAAGCCAGCAGTTGCATCTTTACAAAATCAGCCTAAGTACTGCCCTTCATTTGATTAATCACTGTTAAACTTCACTTTGTCCTTTAATTTTATGAAGCAACGAAGCCAAAGGTACTTCAGGTACTAAATGAAAACTTAAATGTAAGTAAAAAAATTACTAAAGTTTTTGAAAAATTTCAACAGAATACAGTAAGTTTTAAAGAGGCAAGTGTTATTTATTCTTTAAGACAAATTTCATGACCTAAATCATGGCTGATCATACAAGATATTAAAGAGGGATAAAAACACATGTGGTTGTCTGGGACTAGATTTAAAATACTGGATTTGATTTTACATACAAGTGAAACCTACCTGACTGAAATTCTAAAATTCTTTAGGATTCACACACAAATAAAGGTTGGAAGGAACCTCTGAGAGACATCTGGCTCAAGTTCATTCTCAAAGCAAAGCCAAAAGATCAGGTTGCTCAAAAGATTGTATGACAATGTACTGAGTGGCTTTGAGGATCAAAATCTCATAATGACTCTGGAGACCCTATAATTTTTGGACACCCTTATCACGAAAAAGTAACAGCAAAATATTTTCATTGGTAGGACTCTCATCTCCCATCTTAGTTTAATTTGGGAAAAAAAATTAAAACTAATTCTATTTTAAGAGTTCTAGTTTATATACCTTAATGACTCCCTATAAATTTGTCACCTGTGCAATCAAGTATGAATTAACAGCTGTGTGTCCTTGAGGGGCATCTTCTGCTGCCTCACTCTCACATAGAAGACTAAGTACTTAACTGTATTTTCAGTGAGGTCACTGTAAATACTTTCTTTTTGAGTTTAAAAGAAGTCATGGTTCCTAAGAGATTACACACAGTTTCCTAAATATTGAAAGATATTGATAGGTCTGTGAAGGATAGAAAACAATATCCAAAGACCTTGCAGATACTTAAAGTTGCTTAACAAAATTCAGCGTTTCTAATACATACTTGAGTAAGGCCTGAGAGATTTATTTGTATGTCACAAACACACAGTTTTTCAGAAATGTTCTCAACAAAGAGCAAAACACCCAAAAACAGAGGCAGATGGTAAATGTAATGTACACATGCTGTTCCGCCTATACATTTCTAATTATAAACAATTCCTATGTTTTAATGATTAGTCCACTATTTTCAAGAATGACATCTTGAAATGTGATAATTGCAATGAGTACTTCAAAAGATTATATATATCTCTCTCAATATATGCATTTATTCATCTGAAGAAAACACTGAAAAGAGGATAATCTTGATTCATCCTTATACAGACAAGCACTGCAAACTCTGCCCATATCAATGAAGAGTTTGAAAATGCTTTTTCAAGTTGATTTGTCCCATGATAGAATACTAAAAAAATTGATTTCCTGACCCAAACACACACAGCTGCAAAATTTGAGCAATTCCATTGGTGTTTCAGAAGATCATTCGTTTGCACTAAGTAAACCAGCTTTTCTTATTCAATGGCTCTGAATCTGTGGAGATTATAAAAATATTTGGTAGCATACCTACATTCTGGGTTCAGGCTGAGAGCCTACCTATGTGGCAGGAGGGAATTTTTCTCTGTAGTAATACAGAAATGTATACTTAGAACTGTTTTCTCATCTCTTAAAAATATTATTGATGGTTGAAGCCAAAAAAGTTACCTTTTTGGATCCTAAAAATTCATTTTTATAAATTTCTGGGTATGCTTTCAGTAGAGACTCAGACTTGAAAAGCAGAAATAAATGAAAACAGGCAAGATCTGACTCTATGCGTGCACAGAAAAATTTGTTCATTAATACATTTAGTTCACAAACATGCTTCATGCCAGAAAAGTGAGGTTTCCTATGTGCTCAGGGGTTTCATGTGCAATAAAAGAGGAGAGTTATTAGTATAGTAATTCACAATTTCATCATATAAAGTCTCATACTACAGTAAGAAGTCCCTACAGGCCAGCTTACTGTGAGACACAGAAATTCAAGTTGCAGTAAAGAAAGTTTATGCTTTTGCTAGAGTAAAAATTAATGCTCACAAAATATCCACTTTGTCTTATTACTTTACAGAACTCAAAGCAATATTTTTTTTTCAAAAAGTGGATTAAAAACAGTTTTATAAATATATGTTCCAGTATCAAACCTCAGATTTATTTTCCCATTATCCTTACTGACACTGCTGACTTAGACACTTTAAATTACCTTCTTGTTTAATTACATTACTGTTGCATTTTGTATTTACTATGATCACATACTTATTAAAAATGCTGCCTGAATATGCTGTTTTAGAAGAACATAAAATAACTCTGATTTACAGACGATATGCTGCACAGAAACTATGTAAATAACTGTAGTGGGATAAGATTAACGTGCTGGTTTGTGCACCAAATGCAAGGAAGCATCTGAAAAAATGTGCAACTCACCGAGATATGATTATTCCATTGACTTGAAGGAATTTGAAGAGCTCCTGTGCCTTTTCCCGGTCCCGTGATTTCTCCTTGGCTGTCAGTGTGTCGTAAGGCACCAACAAAGGGTGACTACCTCCACCTTTAGTAAATAGAAAGAACTGTAAGTTTTTCTGCTGTAAGATTTATTCTGCTTCATGTACAAAAGAAACTGTTCATTTTTTACAGTCTTACATTGTCATCTTTGAGATTGTTTCCTCTCCCACATTCTCCTTGTCTTTTTTGGTGTGGTTTACAGGACTGTGTCTTACCTTTGCTTTCCAACTCCATTTTCTTCTTTTTGGCCCATATATTATGGTAGTTTTCTGCCATTACCTCAACCATTCCCTACATTACCATCAGAAAAAAAACCAAGATGTAAGATTAGGTGACAATTAAAAATTCTGTAATTCTACATAATTTTACAGTCTTGAGTAAAGTCTACACTCTTGTGATAAAGAAACGTTATAGTTAAGTGGAATTTCTGTATTCAGCTGTTCTTTGAAGTCAGCACAAGCACAGAATACACGTATTGTAACATATTGTTGACAGGCCCTCCCCTAGCTTCCTGCTTAATTTTTTCTGGGAACTCAGGAAGCACCAATGGCATGAACAGTAAAAATTTCATCTTTCAGTATGTAAATAGCATGTACCCTTTCTACAGCAGCATATCATAACTACAGTCATAAAACCTAAGAAAATTCAACTCATTAATAATAATTAAACCGAATACATCTTCTTTCAGCAAAATAGGTGTAAAACATAAATACCTGAAGCTCCCTAGAAAGTGCCACATTAGAGAGATCAAGCGGTGTTGGGCTATACCCATTTCCCTGCAGGGGAAAAATATTATTTTCAGATAAAATAATTTCAAATAAAAGAACCAAATACTCGACAGCAACATTTGTCATTAACCTGCTTAGAATAACACCATTCCCAATTTTATACTTTCTTGTAGAACCTGTTCACCTATTTTGTAATGTACTGAAGGCACTGAATGATTAAGAGAATGGGTTTGCTGGTGTGGAAATTTGCAGGTTGCTGCAGATACTTAGATCTCTCTATTTACAAGTGGTAAGCTGCAAAGAATTAAGGTTTTAGACTAAGAGGAGACCAATCATGAGACATACAAGATGTGCCTTCAAAACATCACAGAACCATGTGGGAACAGCCTCAGTGAGCCCTGTGCTAAAGATGAGACAATACAACAGAAAGAGAAATTATTTTCTTGAGGAATTTATGGACTGAGAAAAAGCAGGAGTGTAAGATATTAACACAATCTTCAACTGGTTTAAGTGAGAAAGCTGCAGCTCAAAAAACTTGTTAGAAGTGCACGTAAAATGTGAATGGTTACATATAAATCAGTGATTTCAAACGTGTGCTCGAGTGTGTGCTGAAAACCTCTACTCAGTCATGACTTTATCTTGCATCTCCTTGAGCAAGAAGGCCCAACTGCAGAGCAAGTTCAGCTGGCTGGAAGCAGAGATCCAGAGACAGCAGAATTTCCTGTAAGGGAGTGAGGGCTGCTGAAGAGAGAAGAAATGCTGAAGTACTGTCTTGTCATGGAATGCTCAGGGGCTGCTTTTGGAAAGCAAATACTGGTCCTGGAGAAGGAACCCAGCACAGGCTTAAGGTGCCAGGAGCTGCTCACAGGATCAGGGCTGGTGCAAGTGTGCACAGGGAGTTATCTGTGACACAGCTTTGCACACTCCTGCCAGGGCTGGTGCCCAATGCACTGCTTATTAACTCTCACTGCATTTATGTGCAAATGTCTGTAATTCACCTCGAGGGCTACAAGAACAATTCCCCAACACTTGTCTTAATTTTAAACAGCTTTCCTCCTCCAAGACTTTTTTAACCAGCAGTCTCGACATGAGATTACAAAAATCTACAAATGGAAAAAAAAATCTATCATCACATCAAAATGCTAGGTAATATAGAATTACCTGAATATTTAAAGACATATATATGAAATGTGCAATCTCATTTGTCAGTCCTAATCATAATCTTAATAAAAGCCCATGCTAGGGTCTTCTGTTTGACGAAAAAAAGAAAT
>JAHLSL010000007.1:28176192-28314875 GCA_025920805.1 Petroica traversi | reverse complement strand
TAATAAAAGCCCATGCTAGGGTCTTCTGTTTGACGAAAAAAAGAAATTTACTAGGTTTATTTATAATAAAATAAAGGACATAAAATTTTTTGTCTGTTGCCTTTGAATGACTGAATTAAAAAGCTTTTCAGTTCTTCTGAGAAAATGAAAACCAATGATCTCTTATAGCCTCATTGTCTTAAAAGCTCTTTAGAATCCCCTCTTTAGTGTTGCAGTGTTTATTATAGGGACATGACTTCCAGTCTCAGAACTCTATAATTAAAACTTTCTTTTCACTAAAAGCATATAAAATTGACATCATTGTTTATAATTTATTAGTAAATTAATGAACAGGCCTTTTGCTTTCTAAACTTTAGGCATTCTACCTTACCTGACTTGACTGAGATATGCTACGAAGCTTTTCATTTTCCCGCTGGTGTATTATTGCTTCTCCTCCCTCCTTGGTCCTTTCTAGGCTCCATCCCAAGGCCAACATGGTTTTCAATGATTCTCTGGCAGGCCAACGATAAATTTCCTTCTCCTTTGAAGAAAAGAATGCAAAATTTTTCTGTATTTAGCAAGCAGCAAAATTACAATATTCTGTCCTTCTCTATCAAGCCACATACCACAAAAAGAAAAAAAATTGTTTATATGAGAACACAAAATATAGTTCTTTTTACATGACAGAAAAGCTTTGAAGTACTTACAAATTTTTTTCTTAATTTTTATTCTTAGTGGCATTTATTGCTGGGATACATATTAGAAACCAAGAACACTGCAATGAGCCCTGGAACAATAAAGTAGATTGGACCTGGAAACTTAGGCATTAATTCCACCAGCACAAATAGTAAAAAAATGATGGCACTGTGAGTGCAATAAATTAGTTAAACAAGGATGTACCTTCAAATGCACCAAGCAGACAAGAGCCTTTTTTTTAGTCTTCCTATATTTATATCCACTCACAGATGCAGAAGGTTACTGAACTATACACCTCTTCACATAAACACAGCTACCAATAAAAAAGTAGGCAACAGCCCATTTTCCTTTGAAAAGAAAAAGTGTTAGAAAAATTCTGAAAATTTGTGGCAAAATTCTGAGTATGCCATTTTAAGACTTTTCAAATCAATTAAATAAAAGTATTTCAGGTTGTACCTTAAACCAGTTGCTCAAAATGACAGCTTTTAGGGATAGACTTGATTTTTATGTTCAGAAGTTCTAATTTCAGACAATTCAGAAAATTCTCTTTGAACTGCTTAAATAAAAAACAACAATGCTTTAGCTCCTCTCCCAAGAATCCAAAGCATTTTATAAACCTTAGGAAACTCAACCTCTTTAATCCCTCGTGATTCTTGTTGTATCTATTTTCTGAACAGGAAAAATGTGGTAAAGAGGGCATTTGGAATTGACTTGTATCTCCCAGTGAATCATTACAAAAATAAGTAACAGAATTCAAATTCACTTCAGTGTTCTGACAAGTAGAAGACATTTGTGCCTAGTCAAGAAATTAAAAATACTTTAAATGTTTTTCCGCATTTTTAACTAAATCATCTCCTACACAGTTTTTTACATTTTTCTACCATCTTTCTTGGAGACAAAATTGCCTTCAGAAATGTTAAATTACACTTTCATTAAGCTCCAGTACTTTCTGCCAGTCATTTCTCATCCATGGAAGCCTGAAAAAACTGTGCTACTGATACTTTTGAATACAAATTTGCCCAGGCCTGTGAAGAAACAATGAACATTATGCCTAATGGAAGCAAATTATACAACTCAATGTAAGATTAACTGAAAAACCACTTCAGCATAAAGATGTACCTATTTTTAACAGTAAGAATTCTAGTTTTTGCCTGTGCCTGACATTTAACAAAACATATTTAAAATTGATTTTTAAAAGCCACAAATCAATGTATTTCATATTGATGCAGCTGAAATTTCCTCTCTTACCTTTTCAGCTAGAGTTTTGAAAGGCCTTATTAATGGGTGAGTCTTCATATTTTCATCCAGTGAAACACCATATTTCCATCCACTATTAGTCTGAAAAAGAAAAAAAACCAACCAAAAACCCACTGAAATGAGAACAACATGGATGAGTGAGAGCAAATTATCCAGTTTCCTTTGCCACATCAAACAGCCAACCCACTCCAAGAGCTGCTTGGTGCCACAGGAGAAGAGGGTGGTGCATCCATCTCTGGGCACACGGGAACAAAAACTGCCTGAGACAGAATGGGAGCCACAAGGGATTAGTGGCTCTCACGACACCAGCTCTGAGCCCAACGAACATTGTCTCTTCTCAAGTGGACCCATGCACTGAGACAGCACTGACTGAGGCAAAAAGATTGTCCCAATTCTAGGGGGGGCTAAAGTAAAAAATACAGAATATGTAACATTAACAGATCAAGAGCTGAAGAATGTAGCTGTAATGAATCCTCTACCTTAAACAATAGTAACTGAAATCAAAGATTTGAAATTAATCTATTTACAGATGTCTATGTCTGCGTACCGTCCCTGACAAATTTGCACATATAGGTCCCCCAAACAAGTGAAGTATTTCATAAAACTCTTCCATAAAATTGCTATTCATTTGTTATTAATTGTTTTAATAAATTATTTAAGAATTCATTATCCTGTCTTGTAGCTCTGTAGAAATAATGAAACAGTAAGATGACATGGTGACAGAGCATTTGGAAAATTATAGAGAAATTCAATACATAACAGGTTTCTTAAGGCTGAGAAGAAAGAAAAGCTGGAACTACATATCTGAAAAAAATTACATTAGGCTGTACTTTCTTAGATCAAGGAGCTGCTGCAGTAAAATTGAATCTCTGACTCCCAGTCAAAAAGCACCATTACCAGGCAGAGTGATGCTCTAAAAATTAAAAAAAAAAAAAAAAAGAAACCTCCCCCAAAACTCGAAAAAACTACCCCAAACTAAACTCCCCTTTTTTAGTCCTCTCAAGTCTCTGTCCTAATAAATTTTTTGAAAAAGTGATGAATTGCAATGCATTTTCTTAATCAAGAGGTTTCTTCTACACATCCCTAAATAAATATGTAGGCATCCACATACTCCAAACAGGGCCTATCAGTTAAACTGTCCAGTTTTAATTTTAATATTCACCCCAGGGACCATTTATTATTTAAGTTTTATTATTAATTCTTATTTAAGCTGCTAGTCTTAAAATAACTCCTACCTTTTCAAAGGCCCATTTATCATGGGAATGTTCAGCATATTTGCTCACAATATACTCCAACTTCTCAGGAAGCACAAGGCTGTAAGCAAAGAGGGGTGTGATCATTCAATCATAGGTTACTGCAGTCTAATTTATGAAAAAAATGCCAGCATAATACAGCACTAATCAAAATGCTTCACCTCCAAATGAAGGCTGGGCTTTTGGCTTGGCCATTCCCTATCCTTTAAAAGACATGCCACAAAAAAGGCATAGCTATAGTGGCATTTGCAGAGAACCTACAAGTGCATAACAGTCATACTTTTTAGCAACTGAAAATCATGAAGAAACAAAAACCTGCTTCACCATAACCTGCAGGGGATTTTTTTGCTAACTCTTAATGCAGAATATTATTAACGTGGATGTTTCACGATGCATACTGATGGAAGGATAGGACTTTATTAGCAAGACTGAGCTAGACCTTCAGTTCTTGAATATAAAGACTGTATTTTAAAAGCACAAGATTACTAGGAAAGCCAAATCTCTATTTAATCATCCTATATGATCTTCTTATTTTGCCATATAATGTTTCTACAGATCAATTCTCAAAATTAAGCAAAGATTTTATTAAAATTGGGCTACTGGCCAATTGAATCACCAGATTTTTGTGATCTTGTACAAATTTTCATAAGCTCACTCTAAATAATGATGGTTCCTAATTTATATATTCCAAAAATTTGAACTATTAGGCAAGAGGGTACATAATAAACATAGAATTTACTATTTTCTTTGCAGACATAAGATGGAAATATTTAACATCTGTTCAGGGCTGAGAAGAATATGGTGTATGTCTGGTAAACAGGACATTTTGCAGTGAAGTATTTGGCAGAAGGAAGCAAAAATCCCTGTACTACTTCTGAAAGTCTTATACCACTAACAAGTCAATCAACAGCCAACTCTCCCTATAGAAGATAAAAAAAAAAGTTAATAAGGAATAGTACAAAAATATTTAAGGGAAGGAAACCACTATGAATTATATGACTCACTTTGATGTACTGACTGGTTTGGGATCAAAATTTCCTTCTGGATCCACTGAAGTCTGCTTTTCCAAAGTTGACATAATTCGAGTATCTAAATAATCAGGGGGCAAGGCACCAGCTATAGCACTTAGACAAGGCAAAGCCATTCGAAAGAGCTCTGGATCATACTTCTGCAGGAGAGATAGGAACTGGTTGGAAAATCCAATAGAAAAACATGCAAAATGTTAGTGAAACCCAAGCAGCCATAGCCATGTACAAATATTAGAAGATGCAAACAAACAGTAAGGCACATTTAAAATTCAAACATAGGGTAAAATTATTGTTGTGTGACATCTGTTTTCCATTATATGAAGATGATATATTCTGAAGACTACTCAGATTGACAGAGGAGTGTGCTGACACTCTGTGGGTCAATCTGGCTTCAACTCCAGCTTTCTTTGGGCCATGAAGGCTTATGTAGGGAGGATCAAGGCTTGTTTGCCTGGTTACAGAGCACGACCATCTGTAAAACACTGCCTTAGTTCTAAAATTGCTAATTCCTGCAGAATTAGCAGAAGCCGTTGTCATTTTGCTTCTCTTTCACCCTGCACTACTTCATTTTAAAATATGCTCATTAAAGGAAATTGTGAATTACTGTAGCAAAGTAATTTCATTATTTTTAACAACATCAAAACTTTAAACATCTTAGAATTAAAAAGAACAATGGAGAATACTGTAGGTCACCAGATCAGATTTATACAACTCTTCTTTCACTGGGCTAACAACCATTAACAGGAAAATGAAAATGTTATTATAGAGAGCCACCAGTATCGGCAGAAACATATCATGTTAACTGAGCTGTTAAAATCTAAGCTGCACTAATTGGAAACATCTGATTGCATTAGGCACTCCTAACACTTATGAAAGCAGTAAGAGAGGGGTAAATGTTACTAAAATCAAATACAAATAAAGCTTTAAAAGTCATTTCAGAATAATGCAGATACCATTTTTATTTCCATATTATAAATCAAAATGCCTAGAGGAGCAATCATCTAAATCTGTTGCTTAGAAAGAGAACAAATTCACTGAAACACAATGAATATTATTTTTTATTGTCCTAAAGAAAAAAATTATTTTTTACTGGGCTGAATTTTGATTCCAAGAAAGCACAAAAAGTTTTTACTCTGTAAGACATTTTTCACATCAGAAATGCAACTTTTTCTTACTGAGAGAAAAACTGAGTAAGACAAAAAGTCCCAATAACACATTTTGTAACGGAAAACTGGGAAAGTATTTATTTCATAGTATGTTGCATCATATCTCTTCAGCTGGGTAATAGCCAGAAAACTAAAGAAATACAAATATATATTTGAAGACAGACAATTTATTTTGCATATATCGATAATTTGATAAGCACATACATATATTTATTAATTTTAGTTTTACGTCAGCAAAAAGTAATTTAAAATGTTTAGTAGAGCCAAGATAGGAAAGCAAACAACACTGACATGTTAGTGCAGTGAGAACTAAACATATATATATATATAATGTATATATATATATAATGTATATAATTCTCATTACTACTTAAAGCTTATGAGTATATCAAGTGAAAATTTGAAATTTCATCAGTTGGAGAGAATCTTTCAAGATTCAGCATTAAATTTTTCACTTCATTAAAAGCATTCATTGCTGTATCTCCCATTTTAGATGAAACAACTGCTAAAATAATGACTTTCTGATCTTGGCACAGCAAATTATCACTGTAATGCTTTATACCCACTCCATAATGTAATGTGAATTGCAGCCATTACCTTATGAGACAAGGAATCAAATATTCCCCAGAAAAGTTTTTCAGTTAAATGTAATTCCTCTTCTGCTGCAATTCCATAGCTCCCCATTCCTGAAGGCAAACAGTAATATTTCCAGCACTGCTCGTAGTGATTTGTCAGAAGCTAGATTTTCAAGAAATAAAAATGCACGTGAAACATCAGTATTTATTTAACAAAAAAAACCCTGTTCTATGAAACAGTTAAAGGCGTAGTATTATTTGTGTCTGTCTCTTCATTTCCAGTGGCTCAGAATAAGGGTCTTTTTTTCTTCTTTTTCTTTTTGGAAGAGCAGCAGAGCCCTTATTGTGAAAGTAAAAAGCCTGTATTATCTCCAGCTCCTGCTGTGGGGTTCTCAATGATTACAGGGAGCAGCAAAATTTCAGGATTGTCACCATTTGAGTAAAGACTAGCTCACAGCGTAAAAATGGAGACAATCAAATGGCTATAAGGCAGCACATGATAGATTTTGATGAAAAGTTTTATAAATTCAAATTGATTTTACTCATGTCATTTGTACTGATGGCTTCAGTATTATTCAAAACACTGCAAAAGACACCTGCAAAAGACACCTCTTGGGTATGACTGCTCAGCTCTGGAAAAATTGACAGAAAGAACTATCATACAGGAAATTTGTAAAGTCTAAGAGCTAGCATATATGATTATTGGTGCACTTTCCACATAAATTCAAATTGCTACTAGTTTCTTCTGTAGAACTCATAATTTGTATCCCATGGAAATTTTAAAAAAATTCTTTTAGAATCAGACTTGAATCTTGATATTTTAGTTTTTACTGCAATTCTGTATAAGAAGGGAAAACAATAACTAAAAAAACATACCAAACACTCCCTCTACACCACACTTTTAGTCAAAAATTAATGATACTCCAGAGCATGATTGTGAATATGGCAGCTCTGCTTTAAAGAGGGATAGGATTTCAGTTCTTTCACAAAAAGACACAGACCCTAGATCAGGCTCTTTTTCCCAACAGAAAAGTGAAACAAACCTGTCAAAATAGTTTTAAATAAGAGTTATTTATCATCTAAAAATTATAAATCTGTTTTTACAGACAAAAGGATAGATAAAACTTCAGCTATAAATTAATAAAAAAATAAAAGATTAATTTTCTTCTCTGCATCCTGTCTCTTAGATTTCACTCAAAATGTATTCCTTGGCCGTGCATCTCACCAAGGGTTCATACAGCAGAAGAAGAAATCTCAAGATAACACCGACATTTAAATTGATACATTCAAATACTCTTTTTGTTGAAGCAGTGGGAAGTCAACAGTTCACTACACAAAATCACATAATCAACTATACAAAATCACACAGTCAACATGCCCAATTTGGATTGGCATGGCTTCAAAAATTTTGCAAACATTACAACTAATTTGAAAGACTTTACAAAACAATAGCATTATTTTCAATTCTGAAGTAATTTTACACTGCTTTACCCTTCCTATTCTGTTTTTAAAGACAAGACAACAGTTTATTTTGAAGCTTTATGCTGGATGTGTGTAGAGAAAGTATATTTACCTTGAGAGGCATTTTACAATATTCATTGAGCAGGGGCACATCAAAAACCAGCCTTCTCAACAGCTGTTGTAGCATAGAGGGACGCAAATGGCTGCAATTTTTTAAAAGATAGATGTTAGTAGCAAAATTCATACAGTTCATGTAAATTAAATAAAAATTGAAGTCAATTTACATACTGGGATAGAAAACACTCATTAAAAGTATTTTGGAAAAACAGTGCTAGGTGCTTAAGGAATCTCACTATCTACCTATAGAAGGATACAGCAGAGGAAGTTGTGCTACTTCTGAACCCTCTTAAGTGAACAGACAACCCTACATTTCAGCTCCTGAGCTGACACTGATCATTTATCTCATGGAAGAATGAAATAGTCTTAGGTCTACACTACCCACAAAGAAAAAAGGTGTAAAAATACGAGTCCTGCCCCAAAGAAATGAACTTGTACCCAGGTGTCATACGTACTGGCAGATGGCAAGCAGGCATTCTTCAATAGCGTCTCTCTGAGCTTTGGTGAGGGACCGTCCCTTGGATAACCTGTATATTGTGTGCAGCATGGAGTCAACCAGAGAGGCATGATGCTCTGTTCCAGAAAAGAGGGGAGCACATCTTTTCAGTAACGGAAACACAGCAGAGCAAATATATCTATTTAGGGCCAGAGCTGCCTCTGTGGTACTTAGAGAAACCTGTGTGAAGTAGTAAATGATTGTTAGTATCATGCTGGATAAAGGCCACTAAATATGAAGGCTATAAAACATAATGTAATCGTCCTTAAGTCCCCTAAGAGGCTGGGTGCTAAGATGATATTCCCAGTATATACATGAAGACTAAAGCCATTTCTTTTTTGGGTGGAGAAAATCCAAGCCATCCCTTTATATCCTTTCTCTTGTGCCCCCACACTCTGGACAAATAACAGCAGAAAAGAATATGCAGCTCTGTCTTTAAACAGAAAACCTCCTTAGCATTGAATAACACTGGTCTTCACAATTTCTTCATAGACCTGCATTTTCAGCGTAATTATTGGAAAAAACATGAAATAAAAGCAATCATTAGGCCTATTGCAGTATACTCAATATACTTATTATATTACTGTACAGCCTGTATCAAAATATTTTAAGCTACTTTTTACACTTTGTAAGGGGCTACTGAATGCTTATAATCAGACTTATGCACTAAAAATTAATAGTAAGTGAATTAAAATTGATTTTGTTTTATAGTGAGTCTATAATAACTTTTATTTAAAAGCTGTTTTGCCTTGAAATTCCAGTGTTTTACACTTACAGAGCCACTATAACCAGCCCCCGCACCTGAACTCAATAGTGAAATACGTACTGTATCCAAAGAGGCAGAGGCTCTTAAATCTGGTAAAAATCCAACTTCCAGTAGGTGAAGGAGGAAGCTTTGGTCCTTAATACCATAGACACGGTCCAAGAAAAGTACCATGGGTGCTTTATGATCAGGGCAGAAACTGGCAGACATGTCTGGCTCATTTACTGTGCCATCTACAAGAATATAAAATGCATTTTTAATAGTAGATAATTGCTAAAACAGAAAACAACAGGGCAATGAAAGACATTATAATTACATTGAATGTGTAAAATCACATACTCAGAGAAAATGATATTGTTCAGTTTTGTTCTATGCTGAAAAAGAATAGTTTAGAATAGTACATTTTTATTATTTAAAAAAACCTTATTATTTTTCAATTTAATTATCTTTTACTCTTAAATGAAAGCTTAGAAATGAATAGTAAAATATTCTAGAAATGACTGGATAATGAGGAAATACAAAGAGACTGAGGCCAAGCTTTTATATTTTACCTAAAGAGGTAGCATCTCTAGAGCCACTGCTGGAGACAAAGTACTGGCCCATTAGTGTGGTCCTTTCAAGTATTTCTTATGTTCTTACATTCTCTGCTCTACAGGAGCAAATATCTGTGCTAGTGGAGCAGCTCTAATTGATACAGACCTAATTAAAATTTGAAGAACAGTTCTCTGTTGGCAACTCGAACAAAACTGCCCTTCTTTACATCTAAAGGCTAATGTAGCCAAAGACTTTTGGAAAAGATAAATGGTCTAATAAAAGTATTGAAGTTACCTTTGTTAACTGTTGACAACTTGAGTGGTATACTTATAATCCCCACCAAATCTTCAGTTGGCACTAGGGATCGAAGAATTGACCTGATCCGAATAGCTTCCCCTTTTCCACTTTGAATAAGCTGTTAGAAAAATTCATCAATTAAAAATTTAGTATTGAGGAACATAAGAAAATTTTCCTCAAAATATTTCTATTAATATGTTTTTACAAACATTGGAAGAAAATTCACTGAAATTCAGTTTATCCAAGAAAGAATGAAGTTGCCAAATTCAGCTGTTCCTACTTTTGCATCTGTTCTTATTTTTATATCCATGATTTCACAATATTATAAATTCCCAATAATGCAGAAAACTCCCCATTGAATAGATTCCTAAACCAACTAGATACGGTGATGAAACCAAAACTTTGGAAATGACCATGTTACCGAGAGAACCCATGGTGAAAAATTTTGAGCTTACTTTTTTACACTACAAATGGATGCAGACCTGTGTGATATATCCATGAATTTTTCTATTATTTCTATGCTGTAAAAACTTCAAAAGGCAATCACAACAATGAGGTGAGCAAGTCCTTCCAACTTCTAGCAGAAATCAGGTATCCATAACCTGTGTCTGAAAATCTCTACCAATAATTTTCATAACATGTCACTACGGTGTCTGGCAAGAGAGAGCTACATATAGCTAATAAACTTAATAGCTTTGTGTAATAGTAAGCTGGGAGGCTGCAAGCCAAACTTCTTGCTCTTATTTTATAGAGATACACAGAGCATTTTTCAGCTGGATTTAAGCTACTAAAGAATTTTAAGCAGCAGTCAGTCTAATTAAAACCAAGTCTTGCATGCGGCTGTTACAGGCATTACAGTTGAACACTTATTTTACATATTTTTTCATGTATTCACATGGCGTGGGCACCATGTTTCATCATTGCACACAAAAAGCAGCCTTGTATCACATTCTTATAAAAATTATTTTTATGGCTTTCTAGAGAATAATAAAGGGTTAATCAGAAGTTACTATACTCATCACTTAGTTGTGCAACACATGTAGTTCATATTTGCTTTGATTCCATGGTTATATAAAAATTATTGACATTTTAGATAAAAAAAGCATAAAGGAATCAAAAGACAATGGTTCTTTATAAACAACTTGCTTGGGATACATCTACCTAGATACAACAAGTAGCTATAAAATCTACTTTTTGAAAGGAAGAAGCCTTTGAATAGAGAAAGGTTTAGTTAGACATGTAGAGTTATGTTTGTAAATCTCCTGCATTTTCTGAGCAAGTGGTAAAATGAACTTACATGCATTTCTGGTGCACAGCGCCCAAGCAAATCTATGAGAGCTGAGTAAAATGACATGATTGCATTTCCCATGTGCACAGTCTCCTCTTCGTCCTCCTCCTCCTCACTAAAAAGTAAAAAATAACAGTGAGCATTTTTGCTAATCTAAGTTTTATAGCTCTTCTCTGGAGCTACAGACATGATTCAGAGACTCCCCATCAGACATACTCATCCCTTTGGCTCCAGACTAAGGGCTTTTTGTCCCTAGGGTAAGCATGCAGTCAAACTGTAATAGCTGACTTCACATGAGCCTTCTATCTTCCTTTTTACCCTACCTTAACTTTAGCTTCATTCCACAGCAGCCTTCTCATTTGTTTTGTCCTTCAGGCTTTTTCTCTCTGTAACTGTTATTCCACTTTTATCTAGCTAATGCTTCATGAATACCGTGTGACAACTGCTTGTGGATGTGAATCTCTAATTCTCTCTGTTTGTATAATGCGTTACACAACAGGGTCTATTATCCACACGCTGCAAGCACGATTGAACCAGCTATTAAATCCTCATTTGCCAAAGAAGCATTCGCATTTACTTACCCTTCTCTTTTATATGCCTGGGAAGGAAGGTCACGACTAGGATTCTCTGAGATCCTGATAGCTTCCTGCATAGCAGCCAGCAAACCATTTCCTCCTTCTCCCCTAAGGTCTGGCCCGAAGCACTCCGGCCGTCGAATAAGGAGCTTGACGACAACACTTGCATTTTCCTCAACACTTTCACCTGAGGACCAAAAAGCACTACACATATTTTCTCCTGAAAGGTACTTTTAAGTCAGGAGAAAACTTCATTTTCTCCTAATTCTTAAGAAGTATAAAATAATCCTCATTTGGGCTCACGTTGTAGAAGTTTGTGGAGGACTGTCTCGCACAGGAGGGATCCTGTGCTAGAGCATGGGAAGAGGCTCTTCTCCCTGAGCAGTGGCAGGAATGTATTGATGTAACCCCCACTGCTGGTCTTCCTGTGCCAAGGAAATCCTAACATGATTTGCTACTATGGCTACAGGTTAATCTACTCAACTATGGGGTTTGCAAAAAAATTAAGAAAAAAAATACGGTGATGAAGAGTAAAACAAAAATCACTATAATAAGCATACACCAGTAGTCTTATGTTTGCCATGAGAAGAGCGTGCATTTACCTCTCTTCAGATTTAACATACTTTTATGGTTAGGGAAGTCAACCTAAAGGAAACATTTTGATGGAATTTGGGATGCCAAGAAATTAGACTTACTGTTAGCAAAAACTGCGAATCGTAAGAACGACAGGTAACGTTCACCCTCTATGGGGTTCCATCCAATGTCTGGATATCCTTTAGCCAGCAGCACTGGACAGCTCTGCAGGCCACAACCTGCCAGGTAGGTAACAACCTGCAGTACAGAGGCAGTCATTTATTCTTCTTCTTAGAAATAAATTTCTAAAAATAGTTATAAACCAGAATGAGCAAAGTATTTTTTTTTTCAGTCACAAGGTTTTTTATATAGGGGCATTTAACCTAAGAATCTAACAACACAGCTCATTATTTTATCAGTCTTAATGAAAAAAGGTTAGCACTCTTTTTTTCTGAAGTTACTCAGTTATATGATGACACAAAAATAAAACAACAAGAAAACGTGTAATGTGAAATGTAGAATAAAATCTTTTAGAATCTAAATCTTTTTGACAGTACATACACAAACTAAAATATTATTGAACAACTTTAAAAATCTAGTCAATAACCATGAATGGTTTATTTGCTACAATAGCAAAATAAACCTTGCATCAACATTTTATATAGTGTAATTCTAATTTTAATGCATATGAAAACCATTGCATTTTTCAGAATATTGATAAATATTAATGAACAATTTTAAGAGTCTGAACCCAGAAATATTAAAAAATCTTGGCAACACAAAAATTTCTAAAACATTTCTTATCAAGATGAGTATCTTTAACTAAGGGAAATATTTGACATATTATGGCAAATTTCTTTATTTATAGTAAACTGAATTTAAGAAATATACAGAATAATTTCCTCATTCATCTGAAATTTGCAGAGAACTGTGTATTTCAAATAAAATTTAAAAATCATCTTTGTGCAAAGGACAACATAAGAGCATGTTTATAACGCTAAAAATAGGTAATGAATATGAAGAATCTTCCATGAACTTGTGAAAAAACATACTAATTATAATTTCTTAAAATGGTAGTCAAAAATGGATGGCAAAAGGGAGATATATTCTGAGATTATACTTAGTCATTGTCCAGTGCCCTAAGAGAGAAAAAGTTAAGAATTTAAGAAGAATAATTACATGCCTGCTGATACAGTATACAAATGGCCTCCAAAAGGCTGCAATAGTAGAAAAATGGGCTGATGTGAAAAATTTTCTTATTGCAGTATGCAGTAAGGAAGTTACTCAGAGCACTCTGTGGAAAAAGTATCTATTTCCTAACTTGATAGTTTTCAAGCATTTATTCAAAAGATACAAGGGAATACATACTTGTAGGAGTCTAGAAATGCAGCTCTTATAAAATGTGAGAAAACCAGCAGAATAAATCTCTTTCTTCTCTTTTAAGCCATATATTTTTAATCTATTCAGTTTACTGCAGTATGTCATCAAGTCATGAGATACATTTCTTGAGCAATCCTCTGCCTTCCACACGGTCACACATTTGCAATAAAAAGAGTTTAAATTTGCAATGGCAAAAGTTCAAAAGTTAAGTTGCCTATGTGTAATTTATCTGCTTTGCACACAGTTCTCACAGTATAAACTTTAGGCACATAGGAATGCTGTATCATTCTGTGAATAGGTGTCTGTCACATCCATCAACTAGTATCCAGATAGTATTAGTTTTTTCTGGTTATTTAGTAAATGGATTTGTTTACTGAATAACCTCCACATACTGCAAAGTCATTGACTCACCAAAGGTAATACACTGCAGCCAAAACATTATGATTCTTACAGCTAAGATGACTAATGAATTTGAGAAGTCCAGTCCGAGGCACATACAGATTAATTTTTTCAGCATAAAATACACTTATGTTACAACTGATATCTGTTACTTTTTGAACATGAAGGATTTGTACTGTGCCAAGTATTTCATAAGCAAACTGCCAAGTATTTCAAGGTAAGCAATCAGTAAATGAGAAATATGTCAACAGTGAAATTTAGTCTAAGTGACTTCCTCTACAGTAATTTCCATGAAAATACAAGCCAGTCACTGGCAGTGTTCCAGTCACCAGTGTTGTATCCCAAGGATTGATATCAATACCATTCCATTTTTTACTTATGACAGGACAGAGCGCACTCAGCAATTTTGCAGGTGATAGATAATTACTGATCCTTCTCAACAGAATACTGCCTAGCAAGTATATTGCTGTGCTGTCTCACACCCTTTCCACTCATATTCTTTTCTGTCTTCCTCAAGTTATCGCTGTAATCTGCCCATTTATTTCAATTTCACAACTTTTCCTCTCCCACACCATACTCTGATCACAAACAGTCCCACGAGTTCCACTGTCATGAGAGTTCCACAGGATCCTCTCATACTGCACAGAGATTTTCCCAGTGCTAAGCTGTCATTTAGGGGTTTGACTCTTCCCTTCATTTACATTAAACCTTGCCTTCTGTTTCCTGTACCCCAATGCTCTGCTAGCGTGTCTAACTTCCTTTAGGTGCCTTCCTCCTCTTCTGACTGTGTACTTCCTTCTCTAAATCTGTTTTCCTCCTGTGATATACAAATAACTTTCATGCCATTTTTACAACATTTTACCACATTTTCCTGGCTCATCTCACATTCCCCTTTATTCCTAACCACTTCCAATGACTTGAATTCTGGATTCAGTTTCCCATTGACCTTACCCTTAAAACACCGTTCCACCTGCCTTTCTGTTCTCTTAGCTCTAACCTCCATCCCCACAAATCCCTATGATTTAACCCAAAAGACCTGTGCCCTTTTTTAATATTCTCCCCTTATTTCTCAATTTTTTTTCCTTCCCAAACAACTTTTTGATATTCCTGTTTCATGTCTTTTTTTCTTGTCATCCTTTCTACCCGACAACAATAGTGAAAGGATGGAGAAGACATAAATCTTTTCTGCTCTGATTCCTGACAAGCATAAAGCAAAATCAGGGAAAATACTGCTCAGTCAACCTTACCTTGAAACAACACATACCTAGAGTGGCTATTTCTGAGGACGTCATATTCAAAAACTGTTATGACCAAACCTGCCCTTTTAAACCCTTCTAGCACAAGTACACCATCTAATAAATGGGTAAACAGGTCAGATGGCCACCTACCTTATCAAGGTCTGGCTCCTCCAATGCAAGTGCAAGCTCGTTGTTGTCCATGACAGAGGCTGCTGCCACATCGAGGGGTGTAGAACCCCTCATTGAAGGAAATGCTGCAGAAGAAAGTTAATATACAATAATTAAATGGAGTTTGCAGTAATCACAGTCATGCAGCAGAGGGCAGCAATCACGCTGCAATCGAGAACATAAATATATTCACTGTACATTTTAAGGCAGGTCTTCATTTAAGAATGCGATCAACTGTTTTCAATAATGTGAAAATGCTGAAATTTGTTCTTTAACTTAACGTCCATATGTGTAAGCCTACTCAACTACAGTGGTTTTAAATGCAGATGAAAAAAATCGGTACTAACAAATCAGCAAATCAGAGGAACACTCCTTAGGAGAGCAATATGCTAACCATGTAATTCTGCACAACCTTATCAATTCAAGAATTTAATACATGCCTATGTTTAGCAAAAAAAGACATTTCAAGCTTCAGTTACCTGTTTTCTATCTTTAATATTTTCCAGTTTTCTGGGTTTATTATGGCCAAATGCAGGCATGGACAGCTATATCACTGTGAAATCACATGCTATTTTCCTTGACATATCTTATTATTGCAGCCATCTATCTAGCCAATAAAATTTTCTTTGTGTTACAAAATCTAATGCACATGTATTTAAAAACCTATATTCAGTGTTCAAAACAAAAATATGAAATTTGCTTCTGTAGCCTAAACTGTAGAGGCAAGGAAAATCAAACCAGATGAAACAGGCAAGCACCATAAAGGGTCAATTTAATCCTAGATTTCAAACCACAACTATTTTGAACAAAAAATGTCAAACTGTATGTTTAATATTAATTTTTTCAAGGTGTTTGAAAACACAGATTCAGACTACTCTGTTTCTAATACAGTTCATAGACACACAAGCATGAAAAAGAAAAGAAAAAAAGGTGAAAAGAAAAAGGTGAAACCACAAGGTGGTTTAAGCATGTTTCAGCTTGCCATAGGAATTAGACAGCAGCGTTGCGATATCACAGTTGCTCCTACTCTTGCTTTTAGGTGTTGCAGCTACTTGGCATACCCAGTCCAACACTGCTGTTTTCCAGTAAGTAGCTGAGGTGCTCAAACATGGCCTTTTGGTTCTGACGACTGATGCGGCAGAAGTAGCACAGGAAGCGACAGCAGCTCGCCACCATCTTGGGAAAAGTGATCTGCTGGAGAGGAGAGTTGACAAAGCAGTGAAATATGTTAATCACCAATCTGTTCCTGCAGCTCTTCTTCCTGCGCTCCCAACCAGGAAAGCAGAGTGAAGTTACCAAGGTGATAAGGAACTGACAGTTGGTTTGGTTCTAACTTAAGAAAGGACCCACATTTCCTTTTAACTTTCGCATTCATTAGGCCATTAAAGTGTCGGAAAATCACTTTGCAGGGAACTATAGGTGACATATCAGTTTGAACTGACAAGTTTTTACCTTCCCATTCTTCTTTCACAGACAATATATGTCTCAATACTACCTCATGATTAAACCATTTATTCCAAGAGATGTAGCTGGAGATCTAGCTTAAACAATCTGCTGCCACAACCTAGAAAAATGCCCAATCCCTAAACCACAGACTACATTTCATGATTTCTTGTTACATCTCTTGAAGCTACAATATTGAACAGAAAGAAATGTTCACAAGGTACCTACTGTCTACATGCAGTTCATAAAGACAGAGGGATAAAATAGATTATTTTGGGTGGCCAAGCACATTTACAGCTACAACACCAGGCTACTGAGCAGTTTTCAAGGTCTGCATTTGCTTTGAGGGATATCATGGTAATGTCTGTAAAGCAGTTTTGTAGATTTGTGTTTTTAAAATTTTCTAGGAAAACATTTTTAATAGAATTAGAAGGCATTGGGATGGTACAAGTTGTAGCAAAACCAGGGTATTTTAATGCCTATAAATTAGCGAAGTAATAATAATTTTATAATTAATTGTGACTTGCCTTGAAATAAAACATGAAAACTAAAACTGGTGTGTGAATACTTTGTAGAACTGCAATGTTGTAGGCAGATTCAATGTATAAACAATTAAGAGAATTATATAAGCAATATGACCAAAGAGGCAAAGAAAGAGTGGAGCAGTTGCACATAGAAGACAATTAAGTCATGAAAAAATTGAAAGACAGAGAAAAGTTAAGCAAAAGGGCTGAAAATTATTCCAAATACATAAGAAGAATGAGTGGTCAGGCAAAGGAAAATAGATAAGGAATACTGGGATCAGAGGAGACCTCTCTTTTAAGGATGGAGGCAACAGCATAAAAACATCAGGCACGAGCAAAAAGAACGTATGCGAGCTTCAATTCTCACTTTCTTCAGGAGCGAAAATTTTCACTTACACTTCTCAAAATTTATGCCATTCTGCCTTTAAAATAACACATATATATTCAAACATAACACAAGGAAAGGGAGAACACAACACTGCAAGAAATTTTTTGCTCAATTCAAGTACATGAATTTGAGCATTAAAATTTAAACTTTTGTTAGTTACTTGTTATAATTTATTGATAGTAACACTTCATCTATGATGAAGAGCTAAATTTTCCTAGCAGAACTACACCTCCAATAAATGCAGTTAAAGTACATATTTAATTAAAGATCAAAACATTTTACAACCCTATTAAAAGATAAATGAAACAGGTAGAACAATCGAGTCCAAGGCTACTTGGCTTCTCCCTCTAGTAATATAAAAAAATCTACATTAATGAATATTTTAATTTGGACAAGAAAAATCTATCTTACATGGGATATATTTTTGTTCACTTCTTAAACATCCTAATATATTTTTGAAGAGGTTCAAAATGCAAAACACATAACAAATTGTGGTGAAATTACCTGAGATTTATCTCCTCCAAGCACATTCACCATCACATCCATAACAGTTTCATGCATGCCCAAGACTCTCATTAAGTTAGGGTGCTGATAAAACACCTTGTTGTTCATTATATCCCTAAAATGGAAGAAAAGACAATTTGTTTTTCAGAAAACCCAGATTAATTTAAGTCAGTGCACTGATATTTCAGAAGTATGCATTCATTTTATTAACATCATTTTAATTTCTTAGAATTCAGCATAAGACAAAAACACCTGGGAACAAAATGCTTCATATTTCAATATGCTGTCATTCCTCTAATTCTCATAGATTCTTCATAATAAGAATATTAACCTCCAAATTATTTCAAGATGGCAATTCTTCATCTCTAAATTGCTCTTACCATCAGTTCTGTTTAAATTTTAAAAAAATTATTCTGTGATGATTTAAGTGGAAAAGAATATGCTTTGTTATCTTTTAAACTGAGAACAGGAAGCAAGAAAATGAAATTTAATCAATCGTATTTCTGCAGTGGCCTGTTAATTAATTTTCTCAGTTCACAAAGTAAAGACAATAAATGGATTTAGTATTTAAGGTTATCTGTTATATGAATTTCACCAATATTTCCAAATTCTGACAGAAGAGGCATACAGGTCCCTTTTGAAGGACAATTTTAACTTTTTCACTCTGCCCACCATTCTCTCAAAGTTTTCTAGAATTGGCTATATTTGTTTCCTAAGCCAAAACACAATTTATGTGTTTCAAAATAATCCAGGATTTCAATAGAATCCAGGGATTTCTAGCATTGTAGGACAACCTGTTAAAAACAAATGGCAAATAACAGGAATAATGCCTGCTTTAAAGAAATACAGAAAACTAAGAATGGATGGCTCTCAATCCAGCACCTCTTGGAAGGTGTTCATATACATACCAAGTTTAGGCAAAATTTATCCTTTATATAACTCATATTATTCTCAGCAAATTTGCAAACTCAGCATCAGGGGCAAATTGGGTAATTCTGTTGCACACTGCCTAATGAGTCATTGCCATGACTTGATCAACTCAAATGAAGGGATTAATCTTTGCAACTTTCACAAAAAACAGTACAAATTTTACATTGAAATATTAAGAATAATGGGACTTTCTTGCAATTGTTGTAAAGGAGAGAAATTGTTTAATATTCCTGAAGAAAGACAAATAAATACACTTCTCAAGCAACAATACTAATTGTCTCTCTTTCTAAATGCATTATTTTAATTGAAGCTATTTACTTTCTGTGATTTTTTTTTCCTTCCAACATTAAATGGTTCAACCAGCATTTAGTCACAAAGGAAGAATAAAAGACCTTTAGGCATGCACCATAACACCTCTGCTTAACAGAGGTAATTTTATGGCAAAGATGCAGAAAATATTCTCACATCATCAGGTGCCATATAAAGGAAATTTCTTTTGAATTTTCAGTTGAAAAGACACCAGCAAGTTTATTCACCCACGCATGAAATATAAGATGGGCTTTAAGTTTGGGAAAAATGCAGTATAGCCAGATGCCAGCAAAAATTTTAGTGATCTTTCTCTCCTGAGCTGCTAAAATGTGTACTTTGATTAGGGTTTAAGCATCAGACTTAACTGTAGTAAAAAGAGTCCATTTTCTTTAGATAATACCTTAGTTCACAGAAACTTTGACCCTTTTGATACTGTTAGAGATCAGTTGGAGTCACCTTGGACATACACATGTAAATGTAAATCTCTGGTATGTGTTTACACTTCAGTAGAGCGTTACTTTTCATTTAGGATAAAATATTATAGGATTTATTAATATAACAAAAAGCTTCACACCAACTTAAAAACAAAATTCTGTGAATTCCATACCCTAATCCATTAATCATTAGCAACTCCTCCTCTTTTCCCATCCTCACACTGAGAAGCGATCGAATCTGGCCCAGTGCTGCGAGCAGGTTTATGGTATCCTTGACAGAGGCAGCACTGATGGTGTATGCTTTCCTCAGGGCCTGCAGGAGCTCACCAATGCTGTCATACTGCCTACGGAGGAGGCTGTACATAATCCGAACTAATTCAGGATCTTGGATCTGATCTTCCTGGGACCAGCGCACCATTGTCTGCGATATGAGCTCTTTCAGTGTAGCTGAAATAAAATACATTAAGTGTTACTAGCTCTTCCAACAGAAAATGTCAAAAATGTATTATAGTAAAATATGTAAGAGTAGACAATAGGGCAGTTGTAAAAAACCACAAGCAGACTGAACAGGATTTTTAAATTGGAAAAAGCAACTTTCAGATCTTTTGAGATAAGCGTAATGCTCTTGAGAGATAGAAAACAATAAACATCTACTTAGGGTTCAAGTCCATACCAGCACTGTTGACAATGTACACCTTTAAGCTGACCACAACTCTGAGAATATTCCTGCTAAATTAAAGGCTGCATTTAGACTTTTAATTTATCCTTCATTTCTACATCAAGTCACTTGGGAATGCACTTTCTAAAAACATTGTGTAGTTCCAAACATTGCTTGAAGCACTTGTATTGTACACATTGCAAATTCAGTGATGCTGAAAACAATTTTGCTGAGCCCAAAATTTAGGAAATTTACCTGAAAGCTAGACACATGTTCCAGTCCTTGTTCAACACATGTTGATACTTGTTATCAAGTAGAACAGGAATAATCATCTTCCCTCTTAAAACAATGCAAGTTTCTCTCTTCTATTACCAGTAAACAAATCCCTTGACTTTCCCAGACTTCTTCCAATGGCAAAAACAGCTCCCTCCCACGTTCCATCACTAAGGTGTTATAGTTAGTGTAGATCCATTGTGTCTACACTATTCTTTCACTTGCTAACACTTCTTTCTTAGTTCACTTAATATTGTATTTATGCAAATCCATCATTAATTTTGAGGTTCTTTTCAATAAACAGGCTTTCAATCTGTGGGAATGAATTCTGTACTTCACAGAGGCAGCCCTACTCTTCATGGCACATCATGCCTTAACTCAGTTTTGACTTGATAGTTACAAAAGTCCTATAACCTTTATTAACACTAATTCACTGCAACTATGTGTTTATTTTCAGAGTTTTTAACTTGTTTTTAAACACAAAATTTACTGATTCATCATTAACACTAGGTTTAAATTGCTGACATGCCTAACTTGAGTAAAAGTTCATTTGTGATAAGAAATGAATGTATGCTTAGAGGAAAGGAAGTAAAAATTTGTAGTAAAAATTTCCTTCCTGTGAATATTCACACTCTGAGTATGCATGACCAAGGGCAAGACACTCAAGGCTGGAGATTTTTACCTGGGAAATAGGTACGCATCATGCACAGCACCACACCTCTGCATGAACATAAGAGGATTGGGGATACACCCATTTCCTGTAATCTCTGAATTCCAAATTTCCCAGTGTCTATAGGGGAAGTGCACATGGAATAAAACCTCAAAGACTCCAGCCAAAGTCAAGTATATAATATAATATAATATATTTATATAATTTTTCATCATGGTTTGAATGAGTTAATCCATGTGCATATTTGTACTATATATCACCCCAAATGAAGCCCAAACCTGAAGAAATCATCTGAAATTTCTAGAAAAATAGACACTGTAGGATCATTTGTCCAACCTACATTTCTGGTGACCCAAAGCCCTGGTACATGAAATGTGTAAACTGCTCTGTTCCAAGAACCAATCACCATGTGCCCTGAGGCTTTAGGAGTGAACACTTCCTGATTCATGGCAAAGCAATCCACATGAAACCCAGAGAAGAAATGATATTTCCAGATAGTGAGCAGGTCCTGCTACCATTAAAGAGAAAGCAGATGCAAACAAATGAGTCACTGGAGAATGGAGCCCTGTTTCAGGCAGCATATCAGATTGCTGTAAGATTTAATGTACTTACAGCACAGTACTGAGCTTAACAGACCAAAATATGCTTTCAGACCAGGACAAACACTCTAAGGTGCTTTCCAGAGCAAGCAAATTATGCAAGAGGTGTCATGTGTTATAAAATAACTTTGCTGTCTAATCTCAACACAATTCTTGATGAAATTATTAAGCCTGAAATAAATGAACCATTCCACATCTGTTCATGGGCCTATAGCCAAACTGAGAAACTTGAAAAAAAAAGTAGGAGTAACTATCTTTGATTGGAAGCACAGCCTCAAGTCACTTGAAGAATCCTGCACATGATATATGGATGGTTTTACAGAAATTTAGAGCTAGAAACCCAGTCTTGATTCTGAAAGGCAGTAAGATACCTCAGTAAAAACACATCCTAAAGGCCTGGAGGAATCTGACTTTCTGCCTTGCTGATTCCTTACCATCCCTACCCACTACTAAGGATTGAAAACTCATGAACATATCACAGCAAAGACAAATTCTGTGAAATTCATACCACACTTCACCCTCACTGGGGTGAGTTCTCATGAGCACAGTGGCAGTGAAAGGTGAGCAGTTCAAAGAAGCTCAAGAAAAGCTTATGCAAATAGTTGAGGAATTGCAATCACAGAATCAAACTTACCTATATAGACCATGAACACCTCTTGCATGTAATGGAAGAGGGTATGGGAATTGATATGTACAGGAGTACTGATCAGAATAAGAAGTCTGTGCTAAAAAGTGTTTTGGGGGATTTACGTACATTTCTGTATTTGTGTATGTATGTAGCCTAAGAACAGGTAATAGATGGAAATGGAGATAAGCTCTAAAGAAGAATTTTTTACACTGAAAAAACAGACCATAAAAATTAAATCTTCCCATTCTAAAATGTTGAGTCTAGATTATTGTGCCATAATTAGCCTTTTACAGTTCTTTATAAAGAATATGTAAATTTTCAACCCCAGAGTTAATGATCTGAATCCAAAATCTTCCACTCATTTTAACTTCTGCATCTGAGGTGTTCAGTATGCAGGATAATAGTTCTAAGATGCAGAGGACACTTAAACAGGTAGTCTCCTTCTTCTTCAGTCCTATATAAAATTTTATTAGACAATTTGATTAGATACACTCCTGTTGATTGTGTACAACTTGCATCATGGAAATATTTATATGGAAAGAAAACTTACTAGGAGCTTTCTCTTCTTCTTCCTTAGGCTCCAATTTTTCTGCTTTGGGTGGACCTTTGATTTTGTACATTAATGAACGGAGTTTTCCAGTCAAGGAGGAATCTTCCTCTTCCTCCTCCTCTTCTTCTAGGGGAATACCTTAGAAGAAAATAAAACTGGTTAGAAGCAAAACAAAATCTTTGAAGTTTAACTCCCTCAATATTTAAATAATACCAAAATAGCTACAGGAATCTTTTTTTAACCAGAAAATGTCATATAAGATAAAAGAAGAAGTAGTAAGGCCAGCAGCTTTAACATGTAGGACCAGAAGCACCCTTCAAATTATGTTCATTTCAGTACACATAGCTCTTATATCCAGATTTATTTCACAATTATGACCAAAGAGGTGTTACTTTTTTAAGGGTCTGCTTGGCAATGAAATATGACTCACGGTCATATTTGATTAAATATCCTTTGTTTCATATCGTAGAATGTAAGCTAAAGAAAGAAGTGTACAGCTCTACCTTACAACACAGTACAGTTTTTTCAGTCAAGATACTTAGCAGCCATAAACAAATATATTAATTGAATTTTAAGCTGTAAGAAGGCAGGTGTTCAGAGATTATATGGATAATAAATGCTTTTCATGAAAATGTACAGTGAGATAGGATGTCATTTTACCAGGTAGTTTAATACTGCTCAGTTCACTACACTGCTTCACAGCCATTCACCTCTTTGTGATCATCAGACAACACACATGTTATGTGCAGAAGCAAAGAACAACTAAGCAGGCTCCCTTCAGATCAGAGCTAAGCTGAAACGCAAGCTTCTGCAGTTTGCTTGTCAAAGAGAAATTGAGAAAAGTTTTTTTCAGACAGGACACAAGAGCCACAACCTGAAGCATAGGGGAAAATAATAAATTGCAGTGGCTGAAACCGGTACTAAAAACTTAACTAAGAAATAAAATAGAACAGACATGTGATATCAAGTTGGAGAAACTTTGCTGAAGGCAGCTACAAAGAGGGAGTGGAAATTATGACTAGGAGTGACTAAGTGATAAAATTCAAAGGCAGTGACAGGGAATAAAAGAAGTCAAAATCAAAACTGGACAGTAAATACAGAATTTAAGAAATGGGATAAGTGAAACTAGCTTGGCAAAATGAAAAGTTAAGAAAGAAGAAAGGATACAGTCAGTCTGAAAAAAGTAAGAACAGGAAATGTCACCAGTAGTGAAAGGAAAGAGAAAGCAGATAAGGATATTAAAGGAAGAAACTATCTGGCAATGAAATAAAACACAAGACACTAGAAAAAGACACTGAGAGAGAAACTCTTAAAAAGCTGAAATGGACAGACAAGAAGAAACACCCTGGGATCATGAGTTAAGACAGTGTTGGACTGGGTCTGTGACTCCTCCAGATGGGGTCTTATTTACTGTTCCACATCATTAGTTGTTCATTCTGCAACCTCTTAGAGCTGCAATCCATTCAGAAGCTGAGCATCTCATGTTGCGACTGGCTAATGGCTTCCTTGAAGTGGCAGAGGTCTGTGCACTGCCACAGGTTGTTTCAACCCAGATAAGCAGCAATTTAATATTGTACTACAAAATACGTTGTAAGTTTGTTTGGTTTTTTTATAACTAAGAAATTGCACATAAAAATATGATAGAGGATCATTATTTTGCCAGCAAAATTAACTACTCACAGTTAGGATGTGCTGGGATTAAGACTGTCTGAGTAACTATTTGCTTATATTCATTATGAAGAAGCCTTTAATTACTTGATTGCATACATAGTTTTCCACTTAGATGGCAAAGTATACTTAGTACTAAAAAGCTGATTAAACATTCCAAGCAGAACTCCTATTCATTTAATCTGCAGCTGTGATTGCTTAGTACTGATTTTCAGGACCAAGTCAGGACACAGATAATGAGGAGCATTTATCCACAGCGACCACCTCTGATATATCTGTACAAAGTAATGAATATGGTTTTGCTTAATATCCAGAGGATGTTTAAACTATTTTAATCATGAGACAGCTCTTTCTCTATCTTGAACTCTCATTCAAAATACACATTTATAATGTGGTAAACAAATAATAAAAGTATATCCCTAAAAAGAAAAATCTGAATGCATACAACAACTAGTGTTTCATCTCATGAAATATGAAGAGACATCAGGAGCTAAACTAATTCAATGATCATGGCAGCCACAAGATTTCAAGCTAAAATTAATTGATCGTGGAGTTAAGACATTTCCAAGTTGTAGGTCTTTCATAACCTCCATCCTGGAGTGTTAAAGTACTCTGTGCCACCACATGGGCATTATCTTTGGAAACCAAAGGGCAGATCAAGGGCTAAGTGACTGAACAATGGAGATGGCTGCAAGCATTTATTATGATATATGTAACAAAAACAGAGAAAAACAGGAGTAAATAGGAGGGTACAAACTATGCACTTTAATGCTTGGAAGAAAAATGATGGAATGAAAGAAACAGTTTTTGGTAAGCACTTAGAAGCAAGGAGGAATGAATAACAATTAACAGAGGGTTGTGAAAACCAAATAGTATTAAAGCAACTAAATTTCTGCCTTACAGATACAAATCTTGATTTTAAGGTTTTCTAATACTGTCTTATACAAGACTCTCAGACGTAAATTGGTGGAGCATGACTTAGATACCTGCAGACCTACTCATTTTTGGCTGAGGCTGAGGTAGTTGAACAATTATAATTGGCTTATCATGAAATCCCAGCTTTCTGGTTGCTGGAGATTCTAAGAGGGTACTCAGATACAGCAGTGCAACTTAATAGCAGAAGCCTTAACAATACAAGCACAGAATGGTTTAGGAGGCACTATGGCTGCAAACAGGAAACAGAAATTGAATTACAGGTCATTAAAACAGCACCATTCCATGAATGAGGTAACACTGGTTTAGTGATAATCAGCAAAGAAAGATTTATCAGACTGTACTGCTGAACATTTGATAATGACCTCAAGCAAAAAGGTGGACAAGGAAGAGCTAACCATTAGGAATATCATGCTCTTCCTGGGGAAGAGATTGAGATGGCCAACTTACTGTAATGATATTGGCCCCTTCTTTTTGGACAAGATGGATACCAACAACCATAGGACTAAGCATCACACTGGGAAAGTAACTATGAATATATCTACCAAGTAGGTAGATGGGAAAAGCTTGTTTATTTCAGTTTTAACAGCATAATTACTGGGAATGAACAGTAACAATTAAATGACTCAGACTTTAAATGTTAATAATTCCATGATTGTCTGAATTAGAGTAAGGTCTCAATAAACTCAGTAAACTAACAATAAATATACATCAAAAATCCACATAAAATTGCACAGGAAATCCAAATTAAATGAGTGGGGGCAATTCAAGCTGTAATATGCAGTGCAACAGTGTTTTATAATGACTAACTCTCGCAGTTATGCATACACCAGGAAACTAAGCTAAAGCAGGGAGAGAACTCCACAGCTGGTGTTTTTTATTGAATTTCTGACATTGAGCTTCACAGCAATTTTGTTCCCTCAATACCTTTTATCTGCTTGTATTCATACATGTGTTTATATAAATCTTTTAAAGTAAGCCAACCTTCTTCTTTGGATTTTTTTTCCCCTAATAACAGTGAGTGTAAAACTGGCATATAAACAGTATAATATCAGATAATATTTAATAGAGATTTAACAGTGAAACTTAAAACCATGCACAGGTTTCCCATATTTTTGTAATATACACCAAAGTCTGTCAGTAAAGTCACCTTGTAGGCAGTAATACATCTAAAAAAAAACCCCACTCATGCTAGTTTATTTTTCAACTGATCTGTCCAGTGCCAAAAAAACAAAACTTGTATCAAAACCTTGCTACTCACCACAATGAATGAGAAGGTCATCATGAAATTCATATAATTCCTCCCGAATGTCCTCTGGACAGGGACAATCCTCTCCCAGTTGAAAATTCAGCAACATATTAATCTTTAAGGAATTTAAAACATAATTAAAACACTGAAATATCTTAAGACATATTCTGGTATACATTCACATATTTTACCTGTTTATAACTTTGATTTACAGCTTAAGTTCTAGAATACAATTTTCAGCATTCTGACATTCTGTGTTTTGTGGCATGAAATAAATTTATTTTCAAATTCATTTTGGTTCTCCAGTGAGTCAGAACTTTTGCTGTCATCACAAAGAAGTTCTTTAATCTTTATTTCAATCTTTGTTTTTTAATATTACCTGTTCTTGAGGAGGAGACCGAAATTCTTTAGTCTTCTTGGCAGTCAGTGCAGCAGACATGTTCAAGGCTTGCATGAGTTCATTGTACCTGTATTTCTGGTTGTACTGCAGTTTTGATACATAACGGTCTGCAAATGATACAATTGCTTCCACTCTGTGTTGCAGTTCACAGTCACAGAAATAATTGAGTAAATGACACATCTAGGGTAGAGAAAATAGACTTAATCCCAACAGCTTTACAAACTCTGTGGAAGAACTTGAGTACATGCTATACACTGAGGCAGACTGTAAAAATTAAAGACATATTTCCCATATTTTTCTTTTAACACTGTAAAGATCACAAAATTTAGTTTCATTATCCTATTGGTAATATTATATTGCACTCAATCTTTCACTCCATGCACTCAAAATATCTAGAAATCACACACTACTGTGGCTTGGAAGGGTCCTTTAAAGATCACCTGGTCCAACCCTTCTGTTTTTATGAAATAAGTAGGTATTCACCTATTTTCAATGTAGATACATGGAGAAAGAACTGCATCATCATCAAATTTTTTTTTTTAATTAATTTTAGGTCTTAAGGCAAAGTGGAATTAAAGACCTACAGAATTTCAAATCTTAATAACTAGAGAACAGACAAAAAACACAACCATTTTTTCATCAAGGGTAGAATACAAGTAACATATTTATAATAAATGTTCACCTGGAGCTTGACAGATTCTGGTAACCTTGTCTGCAACAAGCCCTTTGCAGGAGCTTTCGCTTGTTTGATTGCTTTCTCCCCAGCTTCTACAGCTTTTTCTTCAACTTGTGTCACTTCTTCCTTCTCTGTCCTCTCTTCTGTTTCCTCCTTGTGTTCCCCAAACACAGTGGGATCAATGAGGAGCAGCACCTGCTTCACATCATCATCATCAAAAACACCCATTATGAGCAGTGTTGCTATGAGTTTCAGAACAGGAACGAACTGGAATGCAACCTGTCCTCCAACAGGGTCTCGTATGTGACTCCCACTGCACTGCACTGCCTCTGTTAACATACTTATGGCCTTGGATTTCAGGATCTCCAGGGGTATCTCTGGGATGGAGGTCTGATGATCTTCGCTGGTCGCAATAAAGCATGGAGTAGAAAAATTAAAGTCTGGTTTAAGACAAGTGCTAAGCCCTACTCCAGGTAAGCCATGCTTCTTTGTTTCATCGGGGTACAATTTAATATTTCGAGTTTCGTCTGTAACTGGAATGATAAATTCATTGCTCATCATGAGCTTGGCTTGCTTGGCGTGCTCCAAGTGAATGCTAATGAGCAAGTCGTAGAATCCAGAACGCAGAAGTCCAGGTAGGTATTGATTATCTATTGTATAAAATAGCTGAGATACATCCACATGGCTGCAAAGTGCATAAGCAACTCTAGTGTTACCCAGAGCACTAACTGAGCTGTAGAGTTTTAAAGTGTGGTAGTGAAACATCATCAAATCTTCTTGTTCACATAGTTCCAAAATATCAACACATCTGTTATGGAATAAAGAAACAGAATACCAGACAATTCCATTAATAAAGACTTTGGAAAAGGAGAGTTTTATAATCTCTGAACATTTCAGTTGGTTCCTCTTTAAACCACTAATATAGAAGTTGATACTTACTAATCTTAGTATGTGCATAATTAATACACAGTAAATGGTGGAAATAATTTGTTGAGACTGTTTAAAATCAGTACTCCATCGGAAAAAACCCTCCAAAATCTAAGATGGAGATGCTTATTTGGAATTTATCCTAAATTAGAACTTGGTTTTAAAACATTCATGCTGAGAATTTGCATTACTACTGTTACTAAACAGTGCCTTTCTAGTTTACTCAGGATTATTGGTTCATTTTTTCCACAGGACACAGTTTTATTAACAATAAATAAAATTGAGTTTTGAATCATTAAAAGAAATGTAAAAATTACTGATAAAACTACAGCTGTTAAATGATCTTTCTGCTGATCATTTGATTTTTCACTGGTTATGACATTTGATATTTGAATAGATCCTTCTTACTCTCACTCTGAAGATAAAACCTAATGAAAATCAAAGAAAGGCATGATCTTGTCAATAAGAACATAAGAACTTCATTCACGCAAATTCAATGCAGATGAAACAGGAAGAGATTACAGGTTTTTATTATAGAAAAAAATCAGCAAAATAGTACTTGCATATTCTTTATACTTGTTTTTCTCAAGCTGAGAAAACTCTCTATGTTTAAAGACCTACAGATATAAGAGATGCTACTTCATGATTTAAATTTCAACGAAATCAAACAGTCATGCTTTTTTATATGTTCGCAGGAGCTGGTACATGGTATTAAATTTCAGTCTCTTGTATTTACTTAAATTTCACTAATAGGACAATATCTGATATGATATCAGATAAGATCAGCAATTCTCAACAACTACAGGGTAAATATTCAACAAGGCAGGTTTATTCAATACACTGACATCTGTTTCCAGTATATTTTGTCCAAGTAATTTTATTTCGTTATCCATGCACCTGTTTTCTTCTGGGATATGGAGTGCCATCATCTGCAGAGGTTCCAAGCACTGCACGACCCAGCCGTGGCGCTCGCTGACCCGCTCCGTCTCCACTCTCAGAAAGCTGTTGGGCATCCGGCTCCATAAAACTGGGGTGATGGTTTGCACATCCAGGCGAGGGGGACACTGAGGAATAGGATTTCTTTCCTCACTTTTGAAAATTGCTGCTGATAAAGGCATGGTATTCTGAAACAAATAAGTGTACTGATTATTTTTGAAATGCGTAATTATGAATAAACTCATAATGCCAAAAGGAAGCATAACTTATAAATAGCAAGGAAATCATAGAAAGGTAGAAGTTATTGCAAAAAGAAAATCGAATAAAACCCCCCAACATTAATGGTGTTTTCCTCAAATAATATTAGCTTATTTTGATAAATGCAGATAATCAATTAACTGCATATAATAACAACATTTACAGAAGTAAACGTAGAAGTCAAATTAAAAGTCATGCCATTAATTCAACCTTCCCAAACAAATTTAGCTGAGCATGAATTTGCATGGAAATCAACAGATTTAGAAGAGCACATTTACATAACTATTGTCTTTCTATAGAATTAAAAATACATCCTACCTTTAATTTACCAAGTTCAAACTGAATCAAGTTAGTGCTTGTAGGCTGTAAAAAAGTTGCTGGGAAAAGCTTCGTGTTTGGTTCAACCTAGAAGTGAAATTAGATTAATTTTTTTTAAATTAAAAATTGGAAAAGAGTAATCTCCCTTAATATGATATTAAATAAATACTGTATACTTTGTTAAATAAAGTGTTGAATAGTGTCTACCTATAATATAGTAAAGCACTTGCAGTTATCTTTATAGGAGCTGATTTTCAGACAGGTGTTTCTGCAGCCTTGTCTGCACTCAACTCCTAGAGATGGAACTTTGGTAACACGGTGTAGTTTCTTCTCAAAAACATCCAAATTCAACAACTTGCTCTAGAGGTTGAGATCAAATCATGGGATGAGGATAATGCAAATCTTTATTTCCAATTACAATTGGTGATTTTTTAATCCATAACCTAAAAGTAGAAGAATGTAACTTTTTTAAAGTGCTCTTTATTTTCAGGCCTAGCATTGGCCTCCAGACATAAAATCACAGGGAATCACAATGCTGTAGTCTTAAGGTTTGTGGTTGTATTTGGGACTGCTATGACAGTCATTTTATCGTTTTTCCCCATTATAGCTGTATTCAAACTGTATGGAAGTGTAAGAAGACCAGTTTATTCTGAAGAATGCTGATCAAGATTACCTATCACCACTGCCATGAAATAAAGAACTAAAAATACAATCATAGAATAGTATATTGTTTTTAAAAATTCAGTGCTCCGGGGTGGCTGAAAAAAGTACATCGATGCAATTAGGTCAAAGTTTTAGAAGTTCAATTAAATGAATTAAACACATCATTGTGCATTTTCTGTGTCACGTACAGACATTGTACATAATAAGCACAACTACAATATTTGTGCTGTGAATGAGTACAACTCCTAACTTGAGGACAGCAATCTATCAAAAACTGTTTTCTCACAACTATGACTATGGGCATAGACAAAATAATATAGGGCTAAGTATGTACATTCCAAACTTTTTGGTAAGTTAAAAAAACCCACATCTCCAAATGCAGAGTAAAAAGGCATTCTGTTCTGCTTGGTGTATTGAGTTTTTTTCTCAATGTCACCATGGCATTCAACAGTTAAATCAACCACAGAAAAATTAATTTCCTCATGTTGACCTATCAGCCTTTTAAAATTAAATCAGCAGACAAATACTGTTTTTCTATTTCAGTTAAGAAAACTGAAAAGTGCATGCAAACTCTCATAGGATTGGAATAATTACCTAGACCAGACAAATATCAATTATTTGTGGCAATTTGAGTGAGGCAATTTTATTTATTAAAATATTTTTAAGGCCTTTCTTTGCGTTAAAAATCAAGACATGAAAATGAAAACTACATAATACTATTTTCATTACTTTCCAAAAAAAGAGAAATATTTAAATTACTCAAGTAAAAATTGAAAAAGCTTTCACCCTTAGTTGTAAATATCTTGTTGGATTATACTATTTTATATCTATAGAAAATACTGGATACTCTCATTTTTTCAGCAGACCTGGTGCTAACAGGTTTACTGAAAAAATATTTCACAAAAAACCTTTATTTTTCCATGAAAATGAGAAGAAACAGAGGAGAAATAATGGTATTTTCTGATATAGTTTTACATTTAGTACAGAGAACATGGTTATATTAATTGCAAGTCATATAAGGAAAAACCTTATAGAGAGTGTTATTTACACTAAATTCAGTAACATGCATCTTCCATGTCAGTCTTTTCATAAATCTCCTTGCAAGAAAAGAACAGCTACAGGCTGCCCATTAAAAAAAAACCACAAAAACTCACTACAAAAGAAACACAGCAAAGTTTCATGGATTTGCTCAGAAGCTTTCATATTGATTTGTATCGAGTTACAAAAACAACAAGCAGTGCTTAAGCACTTTAATCACCAGTTTTCCCAGGATGCTGACATTCAATATTCTCCCAGTATGGCACTGAAGTTACTGATCTCTATTACTAAATATTCCAAAATTGCAATTACTAGATAACCTCCCGCCCCCATTTACAGGCTGTGTGCAACCCAGCCACATCCATTTTCAATGGAGTCAGTATAAAAGTTCCATTAAATTTAGTTAAATAACATTTCAGTTTTGTCTGTATTACAGACCTGAGGGGGTGATATAGAAGGAAGCAATGAGTTGCTACTAACACTGGACAACCTCTCCCACAGTGGGTGCTTTACTACAGACAACTGACCTTGCAAGAGGAAATCTCAACAATCTGGTGCTGAAAACTTCTGCCCACCACTGGTTCATTTGCATAATGACACCACGTTTTGAGGATGTCAGTAGCATGTAGGACCCACCCCACTTATTTTGGCTTTGGGCATTAATGCATACATGAATTTTAGGTTTTGAAATGTATCAAATCACAAGGTCTCCAAATGAAAAATATCTGCAGAAGACAGAGCCCCTGGTAATAATGAACTAAATTTTTCTTCTCAATTCATATAAAAAATTCCTATATCTAAATTCTAATTTTGACTTTCTGCTAGTTTAAATATTTATTTCCCTTTTATTGTATAATAGATTCAGTTGAAAAATAATTGAAATAATTAACTTTATTAATAAAGATTCAGAGCCACACAAAGAGATGTAAAAAATATTTGTCTGAACATACTGAAACAACTTGAAAAACATAGCCTAACAAGAGAGTGAGAAAAAGAGGGATAAACCAGAATGATATAGAACACATTATCGTCACACAAATGGTGTCCAGCTAGATCTCTGAAAAAGAGAAGTAGCATCAAAACAAGCAGATTAGTAGATAGCTCCCTGAAAATCTGATAATACCTGATAACAAGTGCCAAGCTCTCTTCCATTGGCTGTGAACGACACCATTCCAGTAGCCAGGTCAACAAAGCATCCAATTTCTATATCAACATTACTGCGACCTGATCTCTGGGAATTAGCAATTACATCTCCTCCCCAAACCATGTAGCAGTTGCTGCGCTTCACACTGAAAGAAAAGCAAGAACAAAGCATAAGTCACACAAGCTGGTGCTTGTTGTGCTATTAGTTTGTTCACTCTTTAATAAACTTCCTTTTTTTTGGTAAGGTATCATCATCATCATGGATAAGGGATCAGATTTAATACACATTTTTCCCCCCCGTTTTTATAGTTAGGAAAAAATTTCACAGGCATCTGTGTGCACTTGTAACCTACAGTAAAATGAATGAGTTTATCTACAGGGAGTAAATATAGATATTAAATTAAAGAAACATCTTTTATTTAAAATTCTTTCCAAAAGAAATATTCTTTCCAACAAAATGTTAATGATAAATTCATTTTAACATGTCTACATGTTAAACACATTCATATATAAATAAGCACGGAAAATTCATACTCCAGAATCTATTTTATTAGTTGAAATTAATATTTAAAATATCATCAAGCTTGCAAACATCTAACTTTTAAACAACAGTATTAAAGTACAAATTTAATAAGCAATAAATAATTCCATACCTTTCATGAACTCTGCCTCTCTCATCACCCAGAGTAACTGTCACTGTACAATTTTTATTTAGGTCAAAATTCTCACTGTAAAAATGATAGTCTGGTGTTACCCAGCCAACCCAGACAGAGGACGGGTCCTGGCCAGCAAATATCCGTAGTGAGTAAAAATACTGAAATGAGGAAAAGAGCATATTATTAACAGAAATCTAAAATATTTTATCAAGGAATACTCAAATATTGATTGCAAAAAACCCTCTCCTATATATCAAACTTTAACAATAGTAATTCACATTCTTCTAATCAGTAATTTAAAATATTCTTAAATTGAAAAAACAGACTTGTGTTTAAGTTTGTGTGGTTTATGTTTACACAAGTTGCAAGTCATGCAACTCTGGACATCATTATTATAAACAGTGTTATATCATACAAAATTATTAAAAAGGTTTCTTTCAATACATCAATTTGTTATGAAGATGCTGCCACTCTCAACATATTTACTTACCGTAGTAGATGGAGGAGCAATTTCTTGGCTGTGCTTTCTACAGAGAAAGGAAAATCAGTAAATAAGTAAAGAAAAAAGAGTAGTAAAAAATTGTCATTATTAGGCTGAGTATAATTACAAGCTAACTAATGTTTGCTCGGTGCTGAGTATGCATTAACAAAGACTGTACAGAATACAAATATACAAGTAAAATAATTGCAGTTGATTGAAAAAAATAAATTATTGAAAATTGATTGCAGTTAAGGTAGAGAGTGGGACAAGAGGCAGATTTACAGCAGTTAAATAACGATAGGAGGCAACTGTGAAAGGTCTAGGACTCAGTAATACGTTCTGTCTTTATAAACCTACCCTACAATCTTTTCTTTTTTTAATGAATTAGGCACTTTATCTAACAATAATGTTGATGAGCAATAATCCAGTGGGCAAAATATTCTGAGCTGGTTTTCCAGCCTAGCTTTTGCAAATCCTAATAATTCAAAAAGAATGGATCTGCTTAGCAAAGGTCTCTAAACCTTGTGATACACGTCTTTAGAAAAGGCTCTCTCTTGTCTGGACACAGCATTCTGCAGCAAAAGTGGGTCATAAAACCATTGAGAATAAAAAAACCCGGAGTAACATGTATTTTATGGCAAACTGTGCTTAGCGCAAGAACAAGTATGAAATTTTGAGTTATCATGACATAGATTAATGTAACATAATACATTTACACTGAAAGCAAGAAATAGGATAACCAAACTCAAGTCTAACCGTTTTTGGAAAACATCAGATGAGGCATTTTCCACACCCATGTTGAAGTTGAATGATGAGTGGAACTCAATGGGCATACTCAAACGACAATATATCATGTCTGAATTGCTGTTCTGTGTGCCAAACGTTTTGTGAGTAACTTTTAACCGAGGTGGACTCTCAATAGTCCCATCAATTCTCCATATCTAAAAATAATAGAAATATTTTTAAATAATGCTATCCAAAAAACACTGAAAACTTCCATTAAGTAACTAGAGGATGAGAAAATTGAAAGAGACAAATTATTCGTAATTTATTTCTTCAAAACTCTACAGCTTTGTTCTCTGACATTGAATTTAACCTGAAGAGTAAGGGAAGCTAGAGATTCACTATATCCTGACTACAGTAAACATTTTCAAGATGTTCCATACAGGAGTAAAAAAAAAAAGTATATATTTTATTAAACTAATTCACTTTGAGTAAACAAGTCATTGAAAAACTGCATCAAAAGAACCAGTAATTTTCTACCACAATGAGAAGAAACATCAATTAGAATTGTTCAGAGGTTTATTATGGACTCTGAGCCTGATCTTTTCCTGGTGCAGAAAAAATGAGTAAGTATCCAAACTTTATGACAGGAGTATTTCAAAAACTTTTAAAGACAGGAAGGGTGATGAATTAATCCTGATAAAATAAAAAAAAATGCTGAGATCATTTCGTTCTAATTCAGTGAAATTCATTTTGCTTAAGAAGGAAATATTCAGAGAAAAGCATTAGAGAATAATTGGCTACACCTAAATTAAATGGCCTAGAGAGAATATAGTAAAAAAATCTCCTCAGGAATAAAACTTATAATTTTAGAATATATTAATATGGAATATTTTATAGAAAAGGCAGGATATATTATTCTGCTCTAGGACAGATTTGGGAATTTTGGAACTCCTACCACTGATGCATCATAATGAAAGAATCAATCTGCAATACCACAGGTACACTTAAACGTCCCCATACTTCAGCTGAACAATTTTCAGATATTTAAGAAAAATGTATAGTAGAGAAGGCTTAAAAAGTGAAAGCACGTGTAAGATAGAATATTTTAAAAAAAAACCAAAACAAACCATAACTATTATGTTTCCAGGAGCTTAAATTAGTAAGTCATATAATAAACCAGATAGGTATAGCCATAGGAATCCATACTACCATAAATGACACTGAAGATGGACAAGATCATCTGGAATTATCTAAGAGTGGCTTAATAGAGTTATATGACAAACTATCTGTTGACAGTAAGTATTAGTAAGGGTTTAATGTCTCAGCTTGCTAAACAAACAGTCATTGAACAGGTGTCTCCCTGACATGTAACGTTACCTTAATGTGAGGATGACTTTTTGGCACATTGACAAATGTTGGTAAGCGTTTACTAAACCACATAGCAACATCTCGGTTCATGTTAACAGCAAAAGGTTCAAAACCTTCTTGAAGGCCACACATTGTGTAATACTTGAATGTACTGGCATCCATTCCAAGGTTCATGCGACCAATCTGGGATAGGCCCAGTGCACAAATTGGAACAAAACCTAAAGAAACAAAAAAAAAACCCAAATAAAACTCATCAGCAACTTAGTTCAAAATAATTTTGTTTAAAACCAGGCATTCTTTATTTTCCATCCATCTAATGTGAACTAAACTTTGGCTCCTACAAGTAATGCACATGAAGTGATGACAGTAGAAGAATTTAAAGTTGCCTTAAATACTAACGTCTAAGTTCAATTTAATTGCTACAAAAACCCCTGAGGACTTGGGCACCATCCCATTTAATTTATCTTTCTCATTTTTAGACTAATAAGCATGGCTTTATCCAAGAGGCTGGACACTGGAAGCCAAACTTGGCTAGATCAAAGCAATTAACAAAAGTTAAGCTTGGTCTCCAAGGGCCTCAAACTTTCAGAAGGACTTTGAAATGACATTCAGGTATCTCAGTATATTTGTTTAAAATTCACTTTATCATCAGTAGCTACAATTTTTTTTTTACCAGCCTTCATTCCTCCATTATTCACAATGGGCAAATATACTCTCCTTTAATGCTATAATGTTTTATGACTTAACTTTTTCATCTCTAAATGTCCTTAGACAGGGATTAAAGGCTGTTGACTTATTTCACCGTTTCCCAAGAAACGGGATTTGGAGCAAGATTAGGGAAAAGCCTAAATAAGTTCAACCTCTAAAGGGGAGATTTTCTCTCCTAAATTTAAAGACTTCAGAAGAGCTTTGTTAAGGCAGTCCCTCATTCTCTACCTTTATCAAAACTCTATCAATGGTAAGATCAAAGAAAGGCAGTGAGCAGCTGCAAGGTTTTCTGGCAATTATTAACAGGTATGAAGCTATTACTCGTTGGAGAAGATACACTTACAAAGAAAATGTCAATGAAAACATAAAGTAAAACAGTTTTAAAATATTCCCCAACTCCTTTACAACAGTCATGTAGATATCACTTCTTGAAAAAACAAAGGCCAAAAACTGAAGTGGAAAAATATCCCAGGTAAATGGGAAATTCTGATAAATTATGAATAGGACAGAGAAAAAAAAAACAAAATTAGACTCGAGTTCTGTTGCAAAGATCTGTTCCTTTGATACAGACTCTTACCACATAGTACTCATTTTGTCCTTCACAGACACACACATAGTACATTTATGCTCCAGTGAGATTTTGAAAGACTACATTTTCAGGTTTTGGAAATTTTTCAGCATGCTTATTATTACCACTTCTTCTTAGCACTGAAGTCCTGAGAGAAAGCCTAGCAACAGTGAGAAAAATTATCCACTCTGCCTGCTGAAACCCCATTGATGTGGTTAAAGGAAAAGAGAAATTCAATTTGTGCAACATAAGCACTCTCAGAACAGGTTTTTATGAAGTTAATGTATAGCACAGTCTGAAGGCTCACATCAGGGAAATATGATTTTGCAGCTCACTGAGTCATTATGACAGACTCGTTTCTCTGTTTGTTGTATTATTTTGTCTTCGAATAACCACATAACTTTAAAAGGGAAGTTACCATTTTCTATTCCAAAGTCAGCAAATGCAAGTTCTGAACCTTTACTGGTTATAAGCAACTCTCCATTCAGAGTAAAGATGATTGACTTGTCATCCAAGTTTATCATACAACCAACCACATCTCCTGGTTGCCAGCTTCGTCCAAAGAATCCACTGCCTTGATGCCAACACTGGCCCTAAATGGAAAACCAAGTAAATAAACACAGTGTTGAAATTAAAAATTAAACATAAACTAAATAAAGAAACCCAAATATTTTATTTTCCAGGATCTCAAAGTAATTTGCAAGATCATGACTTTTGCCTTAGACACAACAGAGACATAGAGCAACTGAGGCACCCTAACTTCAGCAATTTGGAACCTGATAACTACTTTTCACTGGATTCAACTTCTTATACACAGGGTCCTTATTATCCTTCTGGTTCTTTAGGAGTCAAGCTTGCAAGAAAGGACTTGCAGAAAGCAGAAAAGACAGAAAAAGGAAAACAGAACTGTGGTTTTCTCAGTTAATGAAGAATATTTTTTTTATTTTTATAAAACACTTCTTATTAAAAAATGGAAGTGAATGTTGCATCTTGTTTACAGTTATGACAGACCCTAACCTACATATACACCAACACTCCTTTGCTAGCAAAATCTCATAACCAGAACCAAAATGAAACAGATATCCAGCGTGAAAAACAGCTCAGAGATATCTTTGCTTAAATCAAAAATATTCCTGTAGTTGATATGGAGTACACAAAGGAAACCTATCCTGTAGCACTCAGCCTAGCTTTTCGTAGATCAAAAGAGGTAAGGGTGCACTGACTTTGCTTCCTTCAAACACGAATGCTTGGTCGTCAGCTCCCAGCTCTACGTCAGGTCGGCAGCCTGGCCTGGCCCAGCCAACACGCATATCTCCACCTGTCACAGCCTCAAACTCAAAGTACCACCTTCCAGACTTCACTGCATAGGATTGTTCTGCTCTGAAAAACCGTATCTTGTCAATGCTGACTTTTTCCACTGTTTGGTCAGCTGTAAAAATAAACAGAGAAAAAACCCCACTGTTATAATAAAATGGAACTATAAATGTCACTAAAAAAGGCCATGATTCTTATTGAAAATACATACCTATCTCTTGGTCAGGCGGCTCAATACTGTAACCATAGCCTGCAAATGTTCTGACAGCTTCACGGAGGCTGTCTCTGTTGGATTTTTTGGTACGTTCGTCTAATAATGCATATGGCACTAGCCGAGGATTACGTTTGTTCTTAAGATCCTGAAAGGGATTACAACACACAACAAGAATTAAAGTCTGCTTAGACACCACAAAGGCTTTGCATAATGAGACCAGAATGCGTTTTGGAATCACATAAAGATTACAGAAGAGAAATAGCATTGATGAAGAAGAGTTCTCTGAATGAATGCTCAATTAACCATCTGTTAATAACAAAGAAAACCTAAATATAAGAATGAAAGAGAAGGATGGAAATATATTCTCATACATCTGACAGCTGCAACCATACAGGTCTAACAATCCCGAGTTTTATAGGTAGGGTTTTTTTTCCTGCTCCCCACCCCCTCAGGCTTTTCCAGATATTACAAGATATTCAGTATTTATCACCTTAACTAACACTGCCTCCCAAATTATGTTCTAGAATACAAAATTTTATAATCTTTAAATATTCCAAATGCACGTAAAGAAGATCCTACCTGCTGAATGCCATAGGTCCATCCTTGCTTTATTCTGTCTTTTGCCCAGACATTATGTGCATTTTCTGCTAGCTTGTCTACTAGAAATTCTTGAGCAGGTAACAATTTCACTTCAGAAAGATCAAGAGGGGCAGGTTTATATCCATTTGACATCATGTAACTGTAAGTTAACAAAGCAAAACAGAGAGTCAAGATATCCCAGTTATGGTATTTAAATCTTTCTATGAGGCATTCATAGGGTGAAAATCACTTTCTCCCTCCACTTTTTAATCTCCTACTCTCCCATTTCTTTCCAAAAATCTTGCATTGCATTTGATCATTGACTAGGATACAAATTTGATTCTAGCAGATAATCTCATTTTCCTCCTACTTGCACAATAGCTAATTAAATGGGACTCAGATCCATATATTACCCACCTAAATGATTGCTACAAAGCAACAAAATTGTTATTGAATGACTGCTTTATTTATACATGGTTTTATATTTGTCATTTAAACATTTCAAGTAATTTCTATTTTAAAGGTCTGGGTGATGACTTCATATGAAACTCGTTATGTATTATTAAGTATGGCATTTTAATAAACTATTCTGTAAGGACTCCATTAGCATTTTTTCCAATGAAAGAAAAAAATGTAGCTATTGTTCTGACCACTTTTTTACTGAATAAAAAATTTAATAATTTTTCAGCTGTAGCAATTATCTTCTCTAACCCTTCCATATTGTATAAGGATTATCTGCCCTTTTAGACATGTTCAGATTCTCTTTTGCCCAAATCTCGTAATTTTCCTTAATTGGGATGTCTTATACAGGTAACAGATAATAGTATTAAACCAGTATTATGACTGACTGCAGTATGAACCTTGAGAAGAGAACTTTTTTCCTTTTTTTAATTAATGCCATCAACACAACCAAGATTCTCATCTCTCATATCATAAAACTATGTATTTTACAGCTCACTTAAAACAACTAACTTTGTTTCTCATGGATAAATTTCTTTCAGGAAAAAAAGACATCTGGTGGTTGATAAACTGAGGTGAAATGGCAAGTATCCAACTTGCTGTTACTGTCTCCTGTGGTAAAGTGGTAAACCCTCTTTCAAGTAAATACATTTACCATCATATGAATAGACTGTTCTTTACTATGAGACAGAAAAGCACTGCAGGGCTGTGTTTAACTTTGGAGTCTCTGTTCTAGGCTGATGTAACACCACTACAATTGCCTGTGGTTTAAATGTGTGACTGCTTCTGTCTCTGAACAACCTCAGGAGGTGATGCAGTGCAGCAGCATTCCCATTCCACCATCACCACAGGCAAGGTAACCCCAGCTAGAGATTTGTAAGACCCCAATCCGGAGTTCGTATCCAGTATTCTTTGAATGAACTTAGAATATTTTATATCTACAATAAATATTATAATATGCTACCATCATAAGGTACATACTTTTTAGGAAGTTTGACTTTTTTAAGATCTTCCTCAGCTGCTGGATGAGCGTGAACAATGTGACATCCAAGGGCCAAGAGGGTTCTGGCATAAAAATGGCATTAGTGAAACACAACAATGTAGTTCCCATGCATTGTATAAATACATAGAAGAAACTATTTTAAAAACACAGAAGTAATCCAAGATATTGGTATTTTAAAACCCAAATATTTTAATTTATCACAAATAATAAATAAACCCTTCAAAGACTAAAAAGGCACAAATCAATGGCTTGAGATTTCTACCACTTCATAAAACAGGATTTGGAGGTGTTTTTTTCTTTGCATCTCAGTAGAGACAAAGCTTTTCTACATCAACCTGACTGGGTTCCTGGGATTTCTAGGAAAGTTAGCAGAATATCTCTGATATGTGATCGGTTTTTATATCTTACAACAGTATGATGCACTTGAATGAAAGTAAATTTTTAAAACTTTATTTTCTTTTCTATTCAAATCTCACTTGAGGGTTTCGGTGGACATCTGTAGATTATAATTCTTCTCTGTCTCAGGCAGTTTTGAGAATTCCACAAGACAAGGATGGTGCCTTTTATTATCATCCCGTATCTGCAAAAAAGTAACAGAAAACAGTACTTTCTTGATAGAATCAATAATCACAATAAAAACCCAGCAATGCAAAATTCTTTGCATTAATGAAGACAATATAAGCAGTACCATTTCTCTTCAATGACAGCTACTCATAAATCTCCTTTTCCCACGACTCATTTTCAATGCTCACTGTAAGTACTCCTCCATAACAAATGAAATAACAAAACCAAGGAATTTGAGGGATTTGAATATTTACAAAAGCCACCTGAAAGTTAATACCACTGTCTCCTTCGAGCTTACATGGTCACCTGTTGTTGGTAATGTACAGACCACCACTTCACACCCTGTTTAACTTCCAAGTCCCGATTTGGGCTGAGAATTAAACTGATACAGGTGACTGTCCCCAGACAGGTCATCCAAAACATACCTTGCCATATGTCCAGCCCAGTTCTATTTTATTCATTCCCCACAGTTCATGGATATTTTCAGCTAGTTTGTCTCTGATCTTTTCAAGATGAAAAGGAAGAGCAATCTAAGAAAAAAGCATAACAATACCAGACATGAGGACAGCTCGCAGTTACAACACCAAGATCATCTAGTTCAGTTAATAAGCACAACACACAATTAAAGAATTGCTTAAAAAGAGGTAAGGTTTTATACCGTGAATTTAAATTTTGAACAGATATATGTTATGGGTCCCATTATTGCAAACTTTACGTACCTGACTGGTGTCTATTGGACACGGGATAAAAGAAGCTTGTGAGAGAAATTGTGTTGTACCCAACAAATCTCTTACTCCTTCAAAATCTCTTTTGTATTCTTTAACTGGTTCCAGTTTCATCTTCTCTTTTGGAAGCAGTGCTTCATAACAGGGAGCATAGCCAGCAGGAGGCAGGAACTTAAACTCTCCATGGCGTCCACCCAACAAGAAACGAACTCTGTGCAATTTTCAATGAAACAATTAGACTCTTGAGTTGTCAGCATATACTATCATTAAGAATAAATTATTTAGAAGCCTAAGCATATATTTTAATGCAATTTACAAAAAATCTAGTGTGCTTTATGTTTTGGTAAACACCACAGGTTTACCAAGCAATCATACTAGCAGATATTATCAGTAAAAGCATCACCTACTCTTACTTTTTAAAAATTTGGTTTTGCCAGTGCAAAACTAATTATTTAATGTGGTGGCATATTTAAATGTTTCTCACTTAAAATCAAATGGTTGTAAGTTGTGAATTGTTTAATGGATTTAAGGGATTTGGAAACACAAATTGAATTTAAATTGGATTGTTACTTTAAAAATACTATTGGGACTATTGATACCTAACTTGAAAGTTTTAAAGTTACTTCTCAGAGCACACATGCAGACAGTTGGCACATGAGAGAAATTCCAACAAATCACTAAAATCATAACACATTAAGAAAGTAAACAACATTATACCAAATATTACAACTGGGAATGAGTTCCAGAAGCACAATTAAGATTCCTTGTAAACACCTAAGTGTTATTTTTCTCCTCAGATATAGATTTTTTAATATAAATTTAAAAGTATACCAGGAAAAACAACAGAGACAAAAACTATCCAGCTGCCTACTTTGGTCCTCAAGTGGGCAAACTCTGGAGGTAAAAAACCACAGAAAAGCCTGTTATCTCTAGGAATTAGCACCTATGTTTGTGTGATGACCAGAAGCCTATGGGAATATTAGAATAGATCAACATAGTTTGTTTAATTTTTTAAAAAGAGGACAAAAATTAATACCCCAGAACACCCTCCTTCACTCATGAACTCAGGATTCCCATGTAAAAACATTTTCTCTGATAGTAACAACACAGATGATGACATCCATCTGCTATAAACATCAGTGACATAAACCACAAAGGAAAATTCTCTCACAAAATTTAAAAGTAATATAAAGAATCAACAAAAAATAAAATAATAGCACCAGATTTTTTTTTACAGCAAAAAGGAAAGTACATTTTCAAAAGCTTTGCATTAAATCGGCTACATAGTAGGGCCACTCCTGGGCAATAAATGAAATTGATTTACTAAACCTTTCCCAGCCCTCCTTTATTCTGTTTGATTCTACAGGTGATTTTCTGAATTCATTGAACGTAGACAACAATATAAATTGAATACAGTAAGTTCAGTGTTTCAGCTATAGAAGAGGTAAGAAATGGGCAACATTAGTAAAGAGATTCCAAAACTGCTTCTCATCCGTTCTGTCTCCTACTGTGAACAGAGTATCAGTTTTCATGATGATTTAGGTTTTTTACTCTCTGCTGAGAAAACCACTGAGAATCTTAATTAGTGCCAAATATGGTCCTGTATTTCTAACATGCTTTTCTCACTGATAATTGGAATGAAACAAAATTAATTTCCCCTAGGTCACTGAATACCCATAAAATAATACTTTTCAGACACTGAGACTTGGTCAAATTGTTTACAGGCCCACATTTCACTTTTAAGTGAAATCAGCACTGAACAAATCATTACTTCCCTGCCCTCCTTCCAGCTGCTATTGGGGCAGAACTGGTGCAACAAAACAGAATAAATCATATTAGATTTTTGACACTATTTTATGTGATAAGACAGCGAAGAAAACAATTAAAATTAAGTTGTACTTACTTTACACCTGCTGATAAGCTTACGACAGGGAAGAAAAACCCTTCGGTACTGAAGTTCTCAAACATTCCCTGTACAGGCTGCCCATTAATGCGGAATGAAATGCTGGGTACACCTAAATCCAAGCAGCAGCTAACCACATCATCAGATGCTAATAAGTGCTGATTGACAGAGGCCACAGCTCTGGGTACCCGACCTAGGATAAAAGTATTTAGGAATCAGAAGATTTAAGCAGATTTAATTTTTTAAAATTATTTATTCAGCCATTTCTAATTGAGTATGCTACAGGATGCCTCGTAGTCTTCTCCAAAACCAGATAATTTCTGACACTGGATAATTGTTCAGTAGCATTGAAATCAAATATTGAATTATTTGTGTCTGCACACACATATTTTAAATAGAAAACCCAGTGCTAGAACAATGTTAATATAATTGATAAAGGAAACACTCAGATTATGAATTGCTGGAATGTCATAAAATTTACTTCAGTGTATCCATATACACTCTCCTTAAAATACACCTTTCATTTGCATGGCCCCACTCCATTGTTTTCAGAGAAGTTAAAGAATACGTAGATGTACATGGCATTTATAGGCACTGAGAAATATGGGGAGCTAAGGATTTTGCCTACATGCCTTGAAAATTGCATATTAAAACATAACTGATAAGTTGAACAAGCTAAAAAATAATCATCATTTATTGTGCATGCAAGAGAAATCTGGAAGAAAAATAATTTGTTAGCTCATAATGTAACACTCTACACACAAAGACTAAAATAATTAAGTTGGCTGTAGTATCGCAATTATTATTTTTAATTGAAAAAACTTTTATGAAACTATTTAACAAAACTTTAATTCAATTTATCAGATCTATCAACAGGTTTTAAAAAAACAGTCATTTTCCTTCAGCTGTAGATTTAAAGTAAAAGAATAATGCAAATGTCAATTTGCATAGAATTAATTTATCTGAGATCAATACATCCATTGATTTTGGAGAGAGAGAATTAAGTCAGTATTTATTTAGGTCTGAAAAATGCCATTCTGTGATCAAAATCATGAAAATAGAAGCAGTCTGCTAAAAATCCTGATTGGCATAATTCAATATTGGCTAACATCTCAGACAAGAAGTCTGATCTAAACTTGTAAATAACTTGATGATAGCCCAGAGTTCTGAACGTAGTTCACTCTAAAGTAGCACGTTACATTTACAAATAAATGGAAGGTAAAGGTAGGTAAATGCTAAACAAAAGGATAATTGGTAGCTCACAAAGGACTCACCAGACCACAGATGAAGGCCATCAAACCCATAAGAGTAGAGGTCATCACCAACACCATTGCCTCCCCATCCTTCTCCACCTCCAGGATAGGGGGCATACCCTGATGTAGAGGCCCATCCAACTCGTAAGTGGGTGGGTTCTGCCGTCAAGAATGGATCAACCTGGTCAATTATTAACTCAAAGTACCACTTCTTGTATTGTGCAGAGCCCTCAGCAACACCCAGAAATATGTTTGGTCTTATGCTAAGAAAGAAAATGTATGCCAGTTAGTGTAAACATCAACTGTGACAAAGGAATTATATTGCTGAATAATTGTCAAAGTCACTTTGCAAGTTCGATACCAGTTTAGATACCCACATTTGGCGTACAATATTTTAAAAAGTGAACCATTTTGTGTAACTTAATAAAGCTGCTGTGGAATCATCATCTAAGGTAGAGGTCCCATGCTCTGAAAACCTTACAGTCAAAAGAGAATTGACAAGATTGTTTCCTAAAATTAAAAAACCAGGAGTGAGGTTGCCAGGAGATCAAGCTCCTCTTAAAAAACAAAAGTACTTCACAGAATGTGTACATATTCTGTGCCCTGTTTTGACTCAGAAACAAGCAACTTTCATGTTCCCATTTTAGAACAGCTCTGATTATGAATTAGCAATTTCTGTTTGATCACAGGTTCCATTAAAATGCCATATTGTCAGTAAAAACTGTTTTTTTCAGAAGCTGATAATACATTATCACTTCCTAAAGTGTGTTTCTCAATACTGAAAGCTTTAGGACATTTCTTAGGTTAAAATATTTTATAAAAATAATTACTGAAGATATGGAAGTTCAATTTTTTTCTAATATAACAACAAAACATATCAATACCTTGTCACATCATTAATCAAACGTGTTTGCAAAAGTAAGTCTCTTCTAGGCAGTAAATTGTCACAGATCAAATTCTGATTGGCACGGACTGCAACTCCATTACAGACACAGAGAGAGCAAAGCAAATCGAGAACCTTGAAAGAAAAATCAGAAGAAAATAAAGACAGCTAGGACCATATGCTATTATTCAAGTGGCAGCTTAATTTACATTCATAATAGGCCTAAAGGAAGGTATATAATATACATTATTGTTTTCTATGTACTTTTCACATATAGGCACCAAGTACAGTCTGTACTACTAATAGGTCATATCAAACATTTGTGGAACATAAAATCAGAGCACAGGGTTTGAGAATGCATCAAAAACCTTCCTTTAAGATTCACGATTCTCATTTTGATCAGAAAAAAACAAAGTTAAAACAGCCGTATGTCAACTCTTGAAGACTTTCAAATTAAATCTCATTTAAAAATTGAATATAAAATGAAATTCCTTTTCTGCAGCCCCAAAAATATTCTTTGCAAAATTAGTGGATAATTCTCAATGGCAATGATTTGACTGCTTATGAGTCTCTTCTGAAAAGAATGTTTTCAATTTGAGAAATAATCCATTTATTTAAAAAATCAAAAATTATCTAAAAATATTTTGCTTTAAAAATAAAGCAAAACAGAATTTCAGGAAGATGCTATTTCATTTTTTTTTTTCACTTGAATCTGAAAACTGAAAGAGATTGATACAATTCTTCCAGAGAACTGGAGCAAGAGGTTTTGGAAGAGAGAACACAGTAACATAATGTTGCTTCATGCTGAGGAACAAAGCTGCATGCTTCCGCAAAAAAAAAAAACACAGAGAAGCTTCAATATGTACTTGACCTCTGACAGGAAGTCTTTGAGCAATGAGCCCAAATGGTCTAAATTGCTACACATCACCTCCATAACAAAAGATACATCCTCACACCACTGATTATGTTATTACTTTTGTACAACTCCAGAAATAGCAGAATATAGAATTCATTTTAGCTACTCCTGTTGCCTGACTAGTGAATTTAGCAGAAAGCCACCATCAACAGCTTATGCTGTTTAAGCTAATATATTTGCTTAAACACTTTTCCATGTCCCAGCCCATGCATTTTCCTTTCTACCACCTCTGCTACTGGGCAGAAACCATCGAGCAGAAGGATAGAGATAATTATTTAAAGAACCACATAAGATCTGACCAGTACTCAGCTGTAAAACATCTTAGTAACGTTAATCATTACCAGCAACTCAGACTTTACGTTTAAACTGTTCAAACAATCTCTCTGAATTTTCTGACTCTATTTCTGACAGAAAGGTTTTAATTTAAAAAGTCCTTCAATTGAATAATTTCCAGGACTATTTTGCTCATTATTTTCCTTATTTCCTAAATCTCCTAGAATTTCTAATCTAGCAGGAGAAAAGATATACTGTGTGTGGAATAACAAATAAATTAATTTCTTCTCACTCTTCATGACACGCTGAGGTATAGACACTCAAATGGAAATGAACAAATCCATTACCCAGTATAATTCTTCTCCTGTGTACATTTTCTCTTTCTGCTCTAAATTCTCACTATAAGATCTACATTCAGATGTTTCAGACAAAAGGTTCCTTGTAGGTGACTGGCATAACAGAGTAATCTAGCTAAGAGCTAAAAATAGTAAGCTAAACTTCCTGCTGTAATTTCAAATTTTCATCTTATGCCTACTTATATAAGTTCATACTCCTCAAAATACTTTTCTCCTTTGCTGCTTCTGTAGTTGGTTAGGTTTTCTGTATTAGTGATTTACAAGAGAAGGTAATTTCAGCTCACTAAAACTTCCTCTGTTCTTCCTCGAGGTTATCAGTCTTTCAAATAAAATTTTAATTGAGGAAGGAAACTCACATCAGAAAATCACACAAAAACCTATATCTTCGTCTGTGTTGTGATGTCATCCTGGTTGCAGCCAGAAACTCTGTTCACCTTCTTCTATCATAATAAATTGCATATTGATGTCTAAATTAATTTCATCCAGTATCTCTTCTGGAAACTCAGGGGTTTTTTCTTTCTTCAGAACACCTGTGTTTTCAGATATTTGGATTATTTTTCTGATTTCTCAATTTATTTTTTTCTTTTCTGCTACTATTATTATTACTTAAGTTAGGAATGACTTTGCAGGATATAGGTCTCTGTATCTGTGGATACCACGGCAGTCCACTGCTTCTGCAGAGCCCTGAATCACAAAGCAAGCTACTCTGCTCACTTTCTTACAGCCACCAGAACACTTCTTTTTCTCATCAAATCCAATGTTCTGACTGGTTACCAACATTTCTTAACTGTTTACTTCTCATACATTATTTTGGTATTTGAAAATTGCTGAAAAGCAATTACATATTAAATATTCTTTTTATCTCAACAAAGAAATTTTGCAGATGTGCTTTAAGGTTATTTTATTCCTCTAAAAGTTCTTGAATCACTTATTTCCATGAAGACATTTCTCATCTTTATTCCCCCACAAGTCATTGTAAGATAAACATTACACCCTTAGTTTTTCCAAACATACCTTGTAATTGCGCCCATGTTTATCCAACAGTGAAATGATGGATTTGATGTGTTCCTCAGAAATTAGATTTAAAGCTTCTGGGCTTTCAATCAAGATGCAGTGCAACACTTCCAAAATACCTATGTGAAGGCCACAGAAATAATGTCATTAAATTACTCTCACCACTGAACACAACCAAAAAGCCCAATAAATGAGAACCGTACAAACTGCTATGTATTCTCGGGCCTAAAAAGAGAATGAAAACACTTCTAAGGAGTATTAATATGGATAAGGTACATTAGGAATAAATGAACAATAAAAATGTTAATTTCTATTTTCTTTTGAAGATATCCACAATTTTAAAACCGCTTGAGAAATTAGCAGATTTAGCTCCTTCTTTTCAACGGAAGAGGCAAAGGCAAATTTTAATAGGGAGCACTGTAGAGTGTATCAGAATTTTCTTGAATACTCCACTGTAAAAAAACCCCTATAAGCCACATCTATATGGGGTGTATTTGCATGCCACAAATTGGTGTTATTTCATGGTACACTACTCCTGTTTGGCCCATTCACTTAATTCGTTAGAGTCATGGTCAACATTGACTGGGTGTAATACTGCACATCGAAATGTATTGAACAAAAAAATGCCACAAAATTGTCTCTTTAAATGTATTACTTTTCTCAATGAAAAAAAGAACAAACCCAAACCCCAACCCCTACCCAACAAAACCTCAACCACCAAAAAAAAAAAAAAAAGCAACCCAACGAAACCAAAAAAACCAAACAACCCCAATCCCCAAGAGTGTATTTGTTTTCTAATACGTGTTAGCTTCAAGGAAAACTGCTCTGACAACAATGTAAAACAGGCATTAACTGATAGTTTATTTGCATTGTAAAAGTGAGTCTCACCTGAGGAAGATTCTAATCTGTCCAATTTACTGATTAGCCAATCAAGGTTACTGGAAAATTGAGCACAGTTGTTCCTGTTGCCACGAATGAGAGCAGCTGAAAGAAAACCACAAGGTATAATTTTATAATGTTTTGAATCACCAGTGCTTATGATATATATTTTAACACAACTTTTAGAGTAACTCCATTAAACAATGAACAGACAAGTCCATACATATTACCATAATAAAGAATTGAGATTTTCACTACTTTGAATATCAGCAACTGACGTAATTTCTAAGGAGCACACAGGGGTCTACTGGATAAAGAATCTCAAAAAAAAATGTTTTGTTTACATTTTATTTTGTTACTAAATTTAAATAGAAGTTATCCAGCACCCTTGTTTGATGTCAAGCACTGTCACAATCATGGGGCTGAAACAGTTCTTTTTCTGTTTCTTCCTACCAAGCGTGGGAAGATCATCTGCAGAAGTTTGAGATCAAGTTCAGATTGGCTGTATTGGTGTTTAGTTCTACTTTCTGATTACAATGTTGTAGAATGCACAGCTTTTAGTCTTTCAGTAGTGCAGCCTGCACTTTGAAAGTCCATCAACATTCAAGTCTTTCAAGCAATACTGTTGGCTCTCTTCCTTTTAAAAGCCACAGATCATGGGGGGGGGGAAAAGCAACAAAAAAGCACCTTTTGTATACAATTGTCAATGATTTTTATTATTAAGCATAATAAATATTACATCAGAACAACTGTGTTCAAAATGTACCTGCAGACGAAAATCAAGATAAAAATCTGATTTCTTTTCAGCCTACTTTCCTTTAAACTCATAAGACAACAGTAAAAATGTGGGCAATGGTAACATCTGCTTTTTAAGGCACTGAGATTTCATCAGAAGCACCTGCACGTCTGTTCTATGTGAATAACCTCACACTTCAAAGCACTTCACTGCTTTCTTCTATTCTTGCCTGACACTCAACTTCCTTATTTCACTATGGATTTGTAATGAAATTAGAATGTATTTAGTCTCCATCAGAAGACAAGATTCTCTTAAATGAGGAATAATGCAAATCGGGTATCAAATAAGAAATTTAAAGAAATACATATATACATACTTTCTTGCTCTATAATTTCAGCCATTGTACAACACAGAAGCAGTTTGCTCTTGAATAGCAGTGCTCTAGAAACTCTGGCACTGATATTGAAAAAAATATTCCCACTTCTGTTTTATGTCATTATTTTTATTAACATTTAAATCTAAGCCTCAAGGAATAAAGGTGGATCAAGCAGACCTGACTATTACATTTAAACTTTTTTTAAGCGCCATACAAAAAGACTGTTTTCCAGTTTTCCTAATTTTTAAAATAATAATTCACATCTATTTCCATATCACAGTTACATTTATATTTCTTTTTTTAAAGGTTTTGGCCATTGCTTCCCAGAATGTTTTTCTAACTGAGATCTAATTTTCTGATGTATCATTGCTCAATAAACTCTGTCCTCTGTAACAAATAGCAGTAAGTATATGGAAGATATTCTGTAATTTACATAATGAACTGAATAATACTCAAAGTATTCTTTGGTGGTGAAGCAGCAAGAGGAAACTAAGAGCATGTATTCTGGGGGGGGTTTACATTAACAGGTTTTGAAGAACTTACCTAATAATTTATAAAGGAGATTCAAAATTTCTTTCCATGATGTACCACCATGTTCTTCTCTTGCAATTCCTGCAAAATGAGCTGCGCTGTTGTAGTCATTTAAGCGATCAATGCAATTTAGAACTAGTGCCAGCATTCCCTAAACACATATGAGAGAGAGGAAAGTGAACTCTACATGAAAAAGCATTTGCCACTGAGGTTTTAAAAGACATTTTCCTGTATATATTGGAATGTTGCATTATCTTAAACAAGGGAAGTCCCAATTGTCAAACCAATTGTGCTTAAAAGGTTTGAATATTTTTTAATGTATACAAATAATTAATTTTAGAGAATGGTTCTATACTGCTCTGAACACAACTAAGTATTATAAAAAATAAGGAATAAAAGTCTGAAAATAAGGCCTTTCACAATTTTTAAGAACTCTCATTTTTACATAAAATCTTCCTTGCATAAGAAAAAAACAACCTTTAAATTTAGATGAAAAGGGAATTTTGTTGATTAAAAAATGTGGAGATTTTACAATCTAATAAAATACCTGTAAACTGAAGAATTTTAAATACTACAAGAGATTTTTAACTTCACTTAGCTTACTCAAATGAAAACCTGCAAGCAATTCAAATATGTCCAAAACCATCATAAAATATGTTTAGTATTTATACAAAAATGTAGTTATTCCATTTTCAGACTGGAGAAATTCAACAATGATGTAATACATATCTTTTTCTAAAACTGGCATTCTTTCAGTTTCTAAAGGTAAATAGTTACAGGCAGGTACACAGGGCAGAGGAGACATCAGAAAATCATCCAACTCCAGATTTGTCATTCATTTGGAGTCTCCAGATTTTATAATTTCACAGAGAGAAAAAGAAATTTCTTGTAAAATGAGATCTGTTTAAAGATGCTCAGAAGCATTAAAATCAAATTTCATGACAGTGTGTGGCTTGTGACAAGTTTATATACATATATTTATGTATATATATATATATTTCAGCTAGGAACAATACTTTATCAATCATATGCATATATATAGAGATAATACGCATAAATCTAGATTTTTCTCAATGCTTGCATGACAATACACTTAAAATAATGTAAAAAACTTTCTCTATACCTCTTCTTTGAATAGATTTTGTCTGTTTTTGAGTGAGCGGAGTTTGTTTTGCTTATCTTCGTGTTGCAGGTCTTCTTCGGGAAGCTGGAAATAGGTGATGAGGTCCTGCAGAGTCTGAGCCATCTCCTCAACAGGCAGGGCAGAGGGTGAGAGGGCTCTGTTGTTCCCACTGTGCAAAACAACCAGACTGGCAGCATTAATCATTTTTGCACTGTAATTTACAGTATTATGCAGCAGCCTATTCTCTTTTGGTATCTAAATCAAGTCTTCTTACACGTATTGATATATGAATATAAGCAACACATGGTCTGAACTGAATGCCATTCAAATATTTATTACTTGGGTGTCCAGCACCCAGAGCTTCCTGAAGTGGAATCATATTTCCCTTTGTGCACTGATATAAACAGAGAGAACGCTTAAAAAAATTACAAGAAGAAACAATATAATTCAGTAAAAATAAGAAAAATACATGAAAGCTTTTTTTTCTACAGTAATTGATTTTGTTTAGATACTTTAAATCTCAATAAAGTTATAGGTGTGATGTGCAGTAACAGTAGCAGTTATTGAAGTTATACACCCACAGTCTTCTGGGAAAAGAGCACAAAAGTAGCAGGTAATGCTAACCATTAATTAGATCTTCTGTACCTATTCCATACAGAAAATAAAGAAGAGTGGGATTTAAAAATATAAAAGCGTTTCAATGAATCTCTGTTGTCAGTAAAATAATGTCCTCTTCTGTTCAAGTATTTTCTCAGTCTTGGGTGATAACCCAGTTCTCCAGAGCCTGACTACTATAAATAGTATCATTTCACAGGCACTGACTGCTGGCAAAGGTGGCTCTGCTTTATATCCTCAGCCCAAATAAATACAAAGGAGTGGTGCAGGTGCTTGAGATACTGAAGTAACCATATTTCAAACACAGGCTCATATGGCAGGCAAAAAATTAATTACATACACCATTTTCCTTATTTTTTTATCAAATATTACATTAAGTATTACAAGGGTGAATATTTCATCATTATAACTAAAACTTCTGCCGAGCACTACCGAAAAAAAAATAAATTTCCTCAGTGCAAAATGCATTAATAGATTTAATCACACAAATTTCTAGGTACTATTGAATACTCACTAACAAAGTTCGACTACGATCAGTTTAGCATGTTTTTTTCAACCTGGATTGTGATCCAGCTTGCTTCTCGCTCCAAGGTATTAAATTCCATGTAAATAATCTCAAATAAACTGTTCTATCTATTTAATGGCATAACTCATCAAAATTGCAAATTTAAATCATTAAAAAATATTTCTAATAGCTTCTAAATTCAAATAATTTAAATCAGAACACAAGGATTCTCTTAGAGAAATTCTTATCATTTCAGAACACTTTATAAACAGGGTAACAAGTACCTTATAAAGTGGCTGAATAAGCTTGTGGTGTTGCGAATGATTCGAGCAGCCTGGGATTCCTCACGCTGGCATCTTTGTAATGTGAGACCATCATCCATATGACCTTCTTGGTGTAATATAACCTGAGGAGAATCAGTAATTATCACAATAATTACTTTTTTTTATTTTACTTATTTCAATACTGAACTGAAAGAAGTAATTTGCATATGTACAGGTGGGTTACTCACTTTATCTGGACACCTATTAAATAACTACAAGTTTTTAGTCTCACATAAGTTATTCAGAGAAGGCAATGTGATGTATTTTTATTCTTCCACCATTCATTAAAAACATACTCTTAAAAAGTACTTTCAAATTGTAACAAGAAGTGTCATTTTTCTATATTCTAGCTCTCAGTGAAAGAGGAATTTCAGTTTCTTTAGCATAATTTACGAAAGGATTCATGCTTTAAGACTATTGACAAGAATAATCAAGCTGGAGTGTCAATCAAAAATTAAAATGCAGCTAAAGGAGCAATAGTGTTATGAGTAACTTCTGAATCATTTAACTATTTCTACACAGTATTTTGGATTCTTATCAGAACTTCTTATCAGAACCTGATATGAACATCAAATGAACTTCAAGCAATAACAGAGATCCTTTGGTGGGGTTTAAATTTTTCTCTTTGAATAAACATACAATGTCACAGAAAGCCAGCAACACTTTTAGGTATCACAGAAACAAGTCTTTGTCATTTTGGGTCATTAAAATCCTACAGCAATTTTGTAAGAAAGTAAATGTGAGTTATCCTGCTTCTTTGTACAAGAAGCAATCTACTGAATTCTCAACCAAAAAAAAAGTATCTTTTCAGTTTTGAGTTAATAAAAATTTGCAACCCACCTTCCCAGTTAGCAGAGTAATTCTGAGGCCATGAATAGTTAACAGAAGGAATAAATGATGTGATAAAAGTGGTTACTGCTACAAATGGGAAAGGTATTTACCAACAGCTTTTGTAGGTACTAGCATACAGGTACATCAAAGCACTAGAAAGTGATGTTTTTCTATGCTTTGCAGTATCTACATTACACTCTGTTCCTTCAAACATGTTGGGGAAGAGCTTTAAAAGAGACAAACACCACCTGCTGAGTTTATCTGTACAGCAGAATCCATGGAAATATGTTGGAGAAGACTGGGAAGATATTTTTGAATTATCACATAAATCACAATTTCTTAAAGGAGACTAGTTTAAAATTTGGTCATCTTTCCTCTTTTCTCAAAAACTTCTTTATATAAAATCGCCCTTTGTGTGACCAGCTTAAATATCACTGTTTCTATAGAGAAGGACCTGAGGCCTCTAAACTGAAGAGTTACTGAAGATCTGCTCTTCCCATCACAAAACTAGTAAGAAAACATTTGACATTCACATAATGTTTCCTCAGGCCATTTATGTAGCTCCAGATTTTGGAGCTACAGGAATGAAAACATTTGGCAGATAGGGTATTAAAGCTATCATGCCTTGCAAAACAATTGCATCTTCATTACTGTAGAGAAGATATGCACTCTTCTCCCAAAGAGGAAGAGGGAAAAGTCTTTTAGAAGGACCTAGTCTTTTTTATTTCTCTGACAAAAAAAAAAACCCCAAAAACAAAAAACAAAAAACAAACAAACAAAAAAAGAACAACAAAAAAACCCCAACCCCAGAAAACCAACAAACAACCCAAACCTCAACTAAATCATCCAGAAACATCACAATAACAGGAAAGTGCTATTTAGAATTCCAGTAAGTACATCACAGGCAGAAGCATCCAGCGCTGGCTGCATCAATTCCCCAGATAAAACACTCCTCTGCATATGAAAAGGGGCATTTGGCACTGCTTGCTTGTTGAAGTAAGCAAGGCATTGTCCAGCACTGTGAGCAATGGCCTCCAGAGCTGGTTCCAAATCACGTAGCATATGTTTCCCTGCTCCCTGAGCTCCAGCATTTCGAAGCTCTAAAGGAGTTCATTGCCTGCACAAAAGCAACCTCAAACTGAAAAGATGGACATCCATCACTCATGGATGGTGGAGGGATGTTGATTATAATACTGATGCAAACATCACCCTTACCTGGCAAAATATTGAATCCTAGGTTGCCACAATCTCAGAGGGAGAGACAATAAATAATAATTCTGGCAGGAATCTTGCAACAAAAATGATGCTAGAATTTCTTTCATATCTGTTAGTGTAATAATTGGATACATGAAACTACACCAAAGCCAAAATCGGAAATTTTTACTTGGAATTTTTAGTATATTATAACAGAACTAATCTCATCATTTTCTCCTCTCTATAGCTTTACAGAAGCTGATGGTGATAATAGCTAGGTTATGTCAGAAAAGAATCCTTTGCCTGTTGCAAAAACAAGGTATTTCTCAATACTCCTAGGGCTAATGAGTCATGTCACATATAGTGCAGGCCAGCTTCAGAAGGGATACAGGGAAAAGTGAAAATCACCTGACACCATAATGGCAGAGGATGAATACCAAGCAATGACTTCAGCTCTAACGTAGAATAATTAATTTTATATGAAATTTAAAGATATATATATATATATATATATGTGTATATACATATATATACATGTATATATACATATATATATACATATATATATAATTGCTTACAAGATTATAGCCCACTATCATATATTGCAGAGTAAGAAAAACTGTTTCTTGCCTCCACAGGAATATCAATTGCACGAAGCTAGAGGGTTTGGATTTTCTTCTCTTTGAAGGCATCTAACAAGACAGAATACTCCAGGTGAGAGTGCAACAAAAGATTTGAAGTCTTTGAACATGAATGAAACTGTTTCAAAGAGAATAAAAGTGACAGGCAATTATGGAGATTCTTTTAGCCCTTTGCTGCTGTGCAGAAAACTGGAGAAACAAAATACTAAACGCCACAGGAAGCTATTGTAAAATTCTTCATTCAATACAGAGGAAGAATCTACACATTGCCTTTTCAAGAAGTGGAATTGGCCCTCTGAGGAAACAGAACGACACAGCCAGTTCTAGCATGGGAAAGGAAGAGGCCATCATTGTGTGGCTTTTTATCAAGAAAGTATTAAATGACTGGCGTTCAAAGAATTTCTCTGATCAGCCAGGTTGCTGAGAGGTGAAGGGGTTGGGCACTCACTGCTCATTGATGATGACCATCTGTGAATAAATAATGAATAAATGTGTTTGTGCCTAGGGAGTGTGGACACCCTCATGGTTCTGTACTACAGTGCTTGTGTAGGGGTATTCTCTTATGAATGTGCATGTGTACAAGTAATTAAAGAAGAATTCCAACTTCCTTTTGGAAATGAACTTGTTTTTCTTTTTTGTGTGCTTACGATGGGTTCAAGTTGCAAAAATCTACAAATAGAGAATCAAGGAATCCTTTGGTAATGATGCAGTTATGGGAAGTTAGTACTAAACCCCTTAACACTGGATGGAATATGAACATAAAATTTGAAGCTATAACAGGTCATATGCCACTAATTGAGAATATAATCATATCCTAACATCAAAAGACTGAGAGAAAGACCTTACTGATGTCACATCACAATTACATCTAATATTCGGGGAGGAAATTATTCTCTAATATCCCTTAAGAAACCCGATTATTTTCTAAAGCGTCTTCTTAAGTGACAAATTTAACAACCATTTCACATAATACACTTAATTAAAAAAATCTGAAACACCAGTGAATGTAAGATGACTTTTAGTTTACACCAGTTACATTTAGATTTTAAATTATTATCCAAATCAGGAATTTCCATCTCTTTCTGGTGTAAAAAACAAAATTGGGCACAAATTAATAATTTCTTCTGAGAAAAAAGTAGTTAAATACATTTCTTAATGCCAATTTTTTTCTTCCATTACGTAGTTACATTACTATCTATCACTGTTTTTAATTTAAAAGTAAAATATTCACATTTTTAATATACAAGCACAAAACAATTAAGCCCACAAATTTATTTCACAAGTAATTAAAAATAAATCAAACATTACCTTTCTTTTCAAGGGACCTAAACGTGCTGATTTAGCATCCTGTGCTTTGTAAGTCAACCATAAGGCAGTGGCCACATGTTGGACAAAGCAGCTGGAATCTCCATACTTGATTTCTGGGACTCCCATTCCATCAATGTCACGTTTAAGACTCGATTCCTGCTTTTCCTTCAGCTCCTAAGGAGATCAGGTAAAGTTGGTATTTAATCACTGTATTGGAATGGGATAAAGTACTGAATTCTACACTGATTTATATTACTATACTGAACAATCTTTATGTTACTTATTCCGTTAAGATGCAGCTAAATTTCAATTCACTTTAATTTCAGCTTCTATCCAATTAATCTTTCAGACTGTGATTAAAAATCATTTCACATTTGAAGCATCATTTTCAATGAAGCAAGAAAAATCAAATAAAATCCATTACAGTGGATTTAAAAAACCCTAGATATTTATCTTAGCCTATTCAATAATAGAGTTACAGATGTAAGTAAAATTTTAACAGAGTCTACAGAACTCTATGTAGCCAACATTTTGAATTTTAGCTTAGACATGAAAACTGAAAATAAAAATAAACCTATTTTATAATGCAGTTAAAATATTTTTATGATAAATAATTTTTTGTTTATAGCTTGCATATATAGATACACACTTTGCTTAGAATAATTCCTCTGTATTGAACAACCATCAAAAAAGAAAATATTCAAATTTTTAAAGGTACAATTTGGCTTTTGTGTTTACTTTACTTTTGTATTTCTCAATTTTTCTACATTTTTAAATATAAATAAATAAATAGTGGTTTTATTTATCCACTTTTTAAGAAGATTTGGATCCTTTCAAACCTCTTTTAAAGACATTGCTCAATGTTTGGCTGGAAAACCCATTTTTTATGCCAAATTTATTTCTTAATCCCATTATTCTTCATTTACAATGGGGGGATTTTAAGACTTCAGCACTTTAAAATAAAGTAGTTGTACTTTAAAAAAAGAATTCAGGAATAAGAACAGAATTATGCTGCACACTTTATAATAGCACAGTTTGGATACATATGATTCAAAAACATAAAAAGAAAATAGAGTAATTAAATATCATTTTTCTATGATTGCAACAGCTGATGGCTTTAAGTGCAGATAGTTGTTAACTTTTTTTGCTCACTAAACAAAATAGGTTGGAAATTAATACGCACTCTAAATTTTTATATATGTAACAAGGTTTTTTCATTTCAGATTACATAAAGTTCAACATCTGTGGAGTAAACAGGAATTGTGTTTTATTGATGCTAATCTGCTTTCATTTCCATGTAATTTAACTGTCACATTTCAGTGATTTCAGTTGAAACAGGTAACATCTTAATGCCAAGATGAAGTTGAACGAAATTACAATACTTTCCTTGGAGACACCATTGCAATGTCAAGACTATGGGGAAAATATGTCACATCATATTTGTGTGGACTGAGCTATCACATTCAGAAAAAGATGAACTATTTTAACGTACATTTTCAGTGGGGGCATAGAGTGAAAAATACAAGAAAACAGAACAAATTCACTGTCAGCAATTAATTATTTGTCTCTACAAAGTATGCTGAAGTTTAAAATATTTTTTCTCAAATATTGTGTCTGCATCAGTAATCAAGCATTATGAAAATTTCAAAGAAAGAAACCATAGTGTGGTAAGAAGCAATCCTAATTAAGTTACTTCTTTGAAAAAATTGAGTGATACTGCTCCCTTTTGACAACACTAAACACAGTGAAAAAAATCCACTTTTTAAAATTTCAGAAATAATTTTTTAGACGTATTTCAGCAGCCTGAAGGCTGTTTTCACTTTGAGAAAAACAGCATAAATTCCTCTTCATCGTGTTTTGCTCCTTGCACTCTGTCCAGCTTCTCTAGGATTCCAGCCAAGTAATTTGATCACAGTGTGCAAAGACATGGTGTATTTTATAACAGCTGAAAAGTCTGGTCAGATAAAGATTACTGGGGGACAAGGAGGAAAAAAACTTATCTAGATATTTGTATCAATCTTAATAATAAAATATCCAAACAGATTTCCTTTGAAAACCCTCTCTTCACTCCCTCAGGACATGAATTAAATCAAAGGAAAGAAAATCACATAATGGATCTGGAAGTTGGCAAATGAAAAATAATAACAACAACAACAACAAAATACCCCAAACCAAACCAAACAAACAAAAAGATGGAATGAACAAAGGAATTTGAGTGCAAAGCTATCAAAGATAATATTTTCAAAAGACGTTTGATTTACTAGAGGAAGGGCAAGAATTAGAAAGTGAGAAAGAATCATAGATCCCCACATGATAAAAGGAATATAAGGAATGGCAATGTGAACAGGACAAATAAACTCAACTTTCTTTACCAAGATTTTGCACTAGTGAAAAAACAGAGCAGGGGTAACATTTTTGCCAGCTTAGGGGCTTGTTTAGACAGTCCTAAGAATGGCAAACAACCTGACTGCTGAACTCTTACTAAATCTAACCTGCATGAGCTAATTAAAATTTTATCTTTTGGTATTGCACACTGTTATTACATTAAAAGTATTGCCATAGATACTCCAATTCATCAAGAGTAAAAGATAAAAGGTCTACAGATACAAGAGCTGTCTTACTACAAGTCTTACTGTACTCTCAATTCTTTGCTTTATACATTTGTGCATCCCAGTAGAATGAAAGAAGTTACTTTCATTTCACCTTCTACTTTCCTCACCTTCTATTCTCATAACAAATAAGAAAAAAATAGTTTATTACTGTATTTGAAATGCAGTGTATATTGGTGTCCGGCCAACCCAGGACAATTGGGAAATTATAAATTTTAAAATATTAATTTAATTAGTATTTGAACTTTTAGAGACAAATGTAGGTAAAGACCTCTGCAGTACCTATGATCTTATTCCAAAACCAAATTAAACTTTATGATTACTACCATGCAATTACGACATCCTAATGCCATGTTGAGTCCCTAAGACAGCTACATGTTGGCAGGAATATTAAAATGATATCAAATCCTTCTGCATGAGTCATCTGTGACTTTTGAATGTGTCAGAATGTTACTTACCAAGACTACACCAATAACTCCTTCATTGTCAATTGTAAATACCACCACAAAAACAAAATATGAAAACTCAAATATTAATTCTGGGCCACACAAATAAAAACAAACAATTATTTTTAAACATACTCTTGTTTCCCCCGTGTTTAGTCTCAAGGAAATTTGTAAGCAGACCCAAGATTCTACTCAGCAGTGTACACTGAGCCAAGTACTGTGCTGGAATGAGAACATCCCATTTCAAAACAGGATTCCATCTGGTGTAGAGAAACTGCTGTCTCTGTTGTCACAAGGCATTACAGATCTGGTGCCTTAAAATATAAAGCTTGACATTTTAAAAATTGGTCAAAATTAAGTTCTATATTAAAAACAATAAAAGATGTAATTTGGAAGGGAGGTGGTCCATTGGTTTCTGATGCCTGTAAGATTGGTTTGCAGTAATTAGGAAGCAAAACAGGCATGTATTACATATGTTATTTTCATTGAAATCAGCACCATAATGTCCTTTAGCATGCACCTTAACTTTTCCAAAATTTCCCTTCTGTTCTTATTTACATAAAAAACATGTTAAGGAAAACACTAATTAGAATTTTATAACTTAAGATCAATGTTTCAATTTCCAGTGTTACCCATCAAAAGGAAAAAAAAAAAGTGCAAGTAAATATACTATGAATGCAATCACAGGTTTTGAAAAGGAAGGAACACACTAGACCACAGTTTGGGAAATAAGACTTTATTTGAGTCATATGTTTCAGGCTTCTGGGAAGCCTTGAGGATCTGCACATCCCCATAGGTCTGCTCTCTGGCAAAGATATTATCTTTTTTCTATAAAATCCTTTTGCTGCCTTCCAAACTGGAAAGAATACCACAATGGAGAAATGTTTCACTTCCTTTTGGATACTCTGCAGCAATGCTTATTGTAAGCAAACAGAGTTGACCCTACCTGGAGCATAAGGCTGGACTGGATGGTTCCCACGGTCCTTTTCAATCAGACCTATTCTATTAGCCTGAGCGTTAGGAGTGCTGTGAACAGACAGGTACCCAGCACCCTAATTTTAAGAATCTGTACACAGCTGGACAGGAAGATGTTAGACAGGTATCTTGAAATTTCCCTGAATTCATTCCAAGGTGCATGCAAATGAAAAGGTCTCTTCATTGAGAGAATGAACAAATAAAATGTTTAAAAGTACATATATGCAGCAATTAAGATAAAAACATCTGCATATATGTATTCTAACTATTATTTCTGAGGTCCTTTTCCCCCTCAATCTGCGTGCAAGCACCGTAAGAGCCCTTTTCTTCTTACATTCCAGGTTGATCTATGAGGTTTATTCCCTCCCAAATATCTCCTTTCTTTCTTCAGGAAAAGTCATCATTGCTTGTTCCCCTCACCTCTGGAAACACTAATGCCTCCGCCCATGGGACAGTGCAGCTCTTACCTGACCAGGCAATAAATAGCAATTCTTACTCTTGGTACCAAATTAATAACCTATCATGAGGTAAAAACATTCTTTTCTATATAGGACAGCAGAAATGGGACAGAATGATGAGGCACTGAGCTTGGATTTAATATAAAAATGTACATTAACAACCATATTATATACAAACAGAGTAGGCATGAATGACTTTGCAAAATTAATTAATACTGTACTTTAGTAATTTTCGGCACTACAATAAATTTCACTTGTGTGCCTTTGAGTCACACCTCAACAAAAAGAGTAGGAAAATAGGGCATGTTTACTCATTGTAACAGAAATTATTTTATGAATGTGCAAACATAACCTCTAAATTTACATACTCAAAATTTATACATTTATATGCATTGATTAAAATATTGAAAAACATCAGGTCAGCTGGTGTCCAATTAGGCAGTGAGTACATCCAAGGAGTTTTAACTCAATGTTTAACCAGTAACCATGGCACTCCTGGGATACTCAATATTCTTGCCAGGGTGCCATGATTTGTCAATAATGGGAAAAAATTACAGCTGTAATAAACGCCCCAGCTCATCATCATTGTACAATCTACAACCTTTACACTGAACAAAATATGATAAATCATGTGGTAAGAAAATCTTAGCAGTCTAAGAAAATTTCCTGATAGTTTTTCAATTATTTTGATTGGCTAAAATAAAAATATGTAAAATATCATACGCAGTCACACTAATAAACGTTGCTTTGAACATGTTAGAAATAATTATTTGATTTATTACACAAACAAAAGTCTAGCATTTGTCAAGACTCTTAATGTTAGATTTTATCTAGTGTAAAACTAAAGATTCTTTTCACTTTTGGATTTCTTTTTTCTTAATGATCATATAGTGTTCAGAATTACATGGAAAATTTAGCTTTTTGTAGTTAATATAAAACTCTGTTGTAACAGCAATGGTAACTGTTTATAAGTAAAATCATGAAAGAACATAAAAACTTTTAATCATCTTTGATTATAAAACCTTTCACTTCTTGGAAAAAAAAGTTATTAATTTTGCCTACCTTCATAATCATTCTTCATTGCCTCTCCCTTGTAATGTTTTTCCCAGCTGGAAACAATGAAAAAGCTAATAATGTGCAATTAGCAGCTCACTAAAGAGCATAATTTGAAAACATATGGGTTGGAAATCACTGACTACATTTGCCTTACATTTAGGAAAAATTTGATTGAATTCAGTTGTCATCAGCACACTGCATAAAGAACAGCAACTGAACAGAATTGAATTGAATTCAATTATGACAGATAGAGCTGGAACGTGTAACACTCTAATGAGATTCTGTCCAACTAAAAGGAGACTACAATTATTAAAGTATTCATATGAAACCACTGTGTCTCGCACAGTATTTAGTTTTAATCTTGTTTTTTAAAACTCGTAACAGTTTACTCTATTCTAAAGTTTATTAATCACCCTTATTTTTCCACCATGAGACCTTTATTATTCTTGACTCAGGTTGTTTATGTTAGTATTTAAATGCAAAATCAATTCAAATTAGGAATTACTAGTAATTTATACAGTTGTTGAAACAACTCAGATTTAGTATTACAGGTTCCACACTCAGAACAAATGTGCATTTTTTTAATTTACCTTTGATGCTCTAAAACAAAAGGCAGTAGATGCTGTGTCAGACTTTTCTCTGTCCAGTATTACCACTCCTTCATCCTCATTCAGAGCCAGGTACTTTCCTGTTGTGATGTGCCGAAGTCGGAAAGGCTGCCCCCACCTGATGTTACTGCCACTCCAGCTAAACATAAGAGACATCCAAAAACAGTTTCAGTAAAACTCGTTTTTCTGCTTTAGGTTTTAAAGGATGTTCAGAATATAGAATGTGCTGTATACGCATTCCTTTCTGGTTCTCATTTTAATACTTGCATTAAAACAGACGTAAAATTGTTGATTCATTTGCACAGGGAGCCCTGGAAAGGAGTATGGCTTCTACCTTCTTGTTTCTACATCCTCTCTCCATCTTACCAGGGTGTCACATATGGTATCCATAAAAAAAATCTACACGTGTAAATTAACCACTATATTTTTGTTGACTGACTAAACAAACAAATTAAACCTAAGTGGGGACTCAGCCTTCCACAGAATTATTCCACATCTGTGTTAATTATGATGTGGAATAATTCTGTGGAAGTATTTCATTTAATCACAAACCCACCAAGGGTAAAACAAACATACAGCTCAGAAGGCCATTACACTCTTATGATATACATTGAAATTTCACTTGAAGGGAAATAACAGGTAATCACATAGGAAGGAGATAATCTTTTAAAAAACAAAAAAAACCCAAGAAACACAGAGGGGATATTATTGCTCTTATTTCTGCTCAGGCTTATAAAACTCCAAGTAAAACTAAGAATGCATTTTGCTTTTGGAAAGAAACAATGCTTTAAGTAGATATATCTCATAGGCAATGCTGCTTTTGATATGGGAGACAGAAAAAAAATCTATCACAGTACATTGCTTTTTATTATTGATAAAGAGCCTACTAACATATACCATAAAGCATGGCAAATACATATTCCACCTTAATGGTCTGTAACAATTGAATTTCTATTAATTCAACAAAAGTTGCTAACGCAAAAAGTTATAACAATATCAGTACCTTATTCGAAGGGGCTCCACTCTCCACAACGACCTTGCTCGACTGCCTGCTCCTCCAGTTTCATAAAATACTTTCCTACAGAAAAGATTCAGAAGGCCATCTCCTTGTCTTTATTTGTGCTTACATAGTGTTTATAACTTACTTCTAGGTAAACTGTACATGACCCACTGCTTTTCTCCCAGTAAACAAATGTCATTGAATGGACCGAAGATTCCTACTCATCAGTGAGACTATGACAAACAATCCAAATGTTCCAGGTAAATTAGATTATTTCCATTAAGGTAGTGTCTCTCAGGAGCTGATAAAATGCTTAGCCTTTAAAGTGGCTGGGAAATGCTTCCTGTCATTTAATCAGCCATAAAAATGCATAATTCCTACAGTTCCCAAGATATTAATCTGCATTACTAATGGTCTTAAATACATACCATATTTTAAAATAAAGACCTACATTTTCAGATGAAAACAGCAAAAACATGACATCAGAGACTGCATTCCTAAAATTGCTTCTATGATTCTTATTAAAGCAAAATGGTGGGGATAACAAAAATTCTTTATTATAGTGCTCACAAAACTGTTAATGCATTCAGAGAAATAAAAAACAGGAAGTGAAAGGATTAAGCCTTTACTATAATTTAGTTTTCTTGAACTATTGGCTGAAGGTTATTAATATGTTCTTGTGCAGGAACTAATATTCTACTCCAGAATCACAGGCAAACAAAGAAAAACTATGGTGGATTAGTCCTCTTTACATGAAATTTTTAATGTTTTAATAGTCATTCGTGTCTTTTCATCTAAACAATAGAATTTGTATAAACTTTCTTATTTATAACGAGTATAAGAAATTCAATGGATAATAGGAAAGGTCTGAATACCTGCCAGAAGATGAAAACTTTCTTACATGTTATTTCTCTGAGGAGGACTAATCTATCCTAGCATTCACAGAAACTGAACCTTCTATTGTACTTCAGTGTCTGAAAAAATGTGCTGCAAGGGCTCCCACTCTGGAGCTGCATTCCAGATGCATAAAGATGCCACAATCGAGCTGTTATATAGCTGAATTAAAGTAGCAGTTTGAAATGCAGAATTTTAACTGGCTTTTCAAACTGTCAAATTCTTTTCCTACTTTTGACAGCTAGCAAGCAAAAATTTAAAAAGCTGTTTAGTATTGTTCTTATGCAACTATAGGACCTGAAAATTAACTTGCAAAATGGAAGTTGTGGTTTTCATAACTGGGCAAGTATTTCTACACTTTTTCTTCTACTGACAACACTTAAAGGTGTCTTTTTTGAGCAACACCAATAAAATACTAGAATAATCATGAAGGATGCTAAAGCATGGCAAACTATTTGCATCCAGCTGCTTTATAAGACGATGGACTTTTATTTACATCTCTACTTTATTTAGGAGTCACATTTAAGAGTACACATGATATGAAATATTTCAAAATTTTAGTTATCCAGAGAAGTAAGAATACATATTCCTCATAGTAAAGTATCCCCTACACATCTTACCTTGCATGAAAAAGTATTCCTACTCTTGAATAAAAATAAACCAAAAACCCCCTAGCTGTGAACTCATGCTCATTTGCAGTCTCTGAATTTGATCTCTGAAGGTCATTTCCAACCTGGTCTGTTACATGATTCTCTGAATACACTGAATGCACAATAACAATCTGGAGGTCTCCATTTTCATCCTATGTCTCTGGTCCCACTGACCTTACTGATTTTACTTTCGGCAGACTCTAAATCCTAGCTAAGCTCAAAACTAAGTATTCATTTCCACTCTCTCTGGCCTCCTTCATTTCTCCTTGGCCCAACTCAACCATTCTCTCTCTAAAGGACTATCATAGGCATATTCAGTGTCACAGATATGGTTCAGCTCACCTTATATAGTCATAGATACAGTCTCTATTCAACTCATACTTTTAATTTCTATACTTTTTCAAATGTCAAATATTTTTCCAGCTTTTTCTTTATGCAATGCTGGACTAGCATTACTGACCTGCTCTTTCAGTAACAAAGCTGAATGTAAAAAAGAATTTCTGCTTTTTCACAACAGCATCCACATGCCATTTTTTTTCACCAACTTGATTCTACCTACCCATCTTTTTTTTTCTTGCCAATCTAGCCTTTGTGATGCTCAATATTTCCACCCCAAGTATTTCCATTTGGCCTGTAATAAAAGACCTTAGGATTCTTTTCAGAGACTACTCTCTTTGTGAATTGTTAAAGAGCATTCTTTACAGAAACATTCAAAAATAAGGTTTCTGTTTAATGAAAAGAGAAATTTTCACTCTTGTCTAACTTAACTTATTTAACATTCCTAATGAAATCCATAGAACTGATTAAATAAAGAGATGGAAATGAACACAACCATTTTGTACATCTCTCTCTCTCTCTTGTTGCTATTACTATTTGGAGGTTTTTTGTATTTTCATTTTCTTTTGATATTGTAAACATGACTCCTACAACTATGACAGAGTACAAACTTGGCATTACATCTTTACTCAACTCATAAATCCAAAAGACAGGACAACTTCAAATCATCTATCATTATCTCACATTTGAAAATGTTCAATAAAGCATTGACATTTTTTCCAGTTTTAGGATTATAAATATATAGATTTTGTTTAGGCAAATATATGCCTTAAATTTTCCCTTTCATTTACCTATCATAAAAACATGGAAGCAAATACTAAGGCAGTAACAATACACATCAACCCTATCTAAAAAATAACATCATACTGGGGAATAGGACTCTACAAATAGTTTTAATATTAGTTATACCTGACTTCTAGACAAGTAACAGAAGTAGTAAAGCTCAGCATTTCTGAACACACTGAAACAGCTCAGCATCTATTTTTACCTTGCTAAAACAGGTCCTTTATAAAGTAAGTCTGAATAAAAGATCTGTCTACACAAAGTATGCAGATCCTAATCTGTTTGCCAGTTTTTCTTTACTAGGTGACTACATTTTCATACACAGTCAAAACTTCTTTTCTTTTTTTCTTTACACCTATGAAGAGAACAGCAATAAAAAAATTCACTGAGTGAATTTTTCTGGTTTTCAGTTTGGGTTCTCCTTAGGACCTGGAGACATTTTTACTCCACAGAAAGTAAACATGGAAATTTTAGAGCTGACAAGTTTACCTGACATAATTGAATATTGCTTGTAGTGTCATATTACCTAAAGCACAACTTATTTGCCACAATAGGTAGAAAGGTCTTATTTGCTGAATACATTTTTAAAGCTAGCAGATTTGTGTAGCAAAATTTTTAGCTCACTTTTCTTCTGATTAACAAAAATGCTTTTAAAATGCAGAAAAATTCAAATAATAAATCAACATACTAGAAGAAAACTGTAGATATAAGTTTTATACAAAAGTGGTTTAGTCAGGCTAATATGACTTAATTTTCTTAAAACATTAATCAAATTCAAGAAAGCTAAACACTTGCAAAAAAAAATGCAAAATATATGAAATATGAGTTAATGTAGAGGCCAAACTTACTGGAATTTTTTAGGGATTTTTTTTTCACATTATCATCTTCCTGCCAATACTTTCTTACCTCTACTTAAAGTAATGTGCACTAGGGAGAAGCAACATAACAGGATGAAATCTCAGTGAAAATCAACTACTTGAATTTCAGCAATGAAAGAACTCATGACTGATTTTCAGCTTAGTAGGTCTCAACTTCTTGTACAATGTCACTGCCCAACTATGGACTGCTGTAAAGAGTGTTTTTTTCTACCTAACCTCAAATTCAACTGACAATCTGCTTTCTTTTTGAAAGAAGGACATGTATGAAAATGCACCATCACTTACTTGTGCTGTGAATCATTCTGATCTGTAGATGGAATTGTCAAGCACTCATCATGGCCATGGAAGAAACGTACTACATGCCCACCAAGAAGGAACCCTGAAAAAGCAGCTCATTTACTCATTAGCTAATACATTGACAGGAAAATAGCATCCTCACAAAAGTTTAAAAAATTCAGAAGGCCCTGATTAGATCTATTTTCCAAATTTTCACTCATAAGTGAAACTAAACAAGAAAAATAAATTTAATGTGACAACATACTATTTTTAGTATATTTATTACATTAAAATATTTATTCTGAAAATGAAGAAAAAAGGTGCAAACTTTTAACATTTAAAATTTAAGATAGGGTTCTGAGACATAAAAGGAAATTAAAAACTTCTTTAATACAAGAAAAATAACTCCTGTTTTGAAAACTGAATGCTCTAGATAAAAGTCAAATTAAATAGATAATACCATCATTTCCTCCCTTCAGTTTTATTGATCTCAGTATAAAGTAGTTTCATTATTTCATCAGTTTCTTTTGACATTTATCATTTGTGTCAAAATTAAAGGTGCACAGCAGCAGCAGGAGACAGAGGACAGAAAAACACTTTACAGTTCTGAATATTAACTTTAATGGAAGGTAACTTTCCAACCCATTTAATACAGAGAGTACAGGTCAAAATCAGGCTCTCTGCCTCACATAAAAAAATAAAAGACAAAGATGGTGTAGGTGAATGACTCATCAGATTCTGGCCCAGTGTTCTGACCTTTTAAGTGGAATTACTGCCTTTTAAAAGAGCACACATGAAGGAGGAAGGAAAGAAGGAAACTTTCATGCTGTCCAGCTGGTTCAATATAAACTTGTATATGAGGAAAACTGTACCTGACAATTACCCTCTTGCCAATTAACATAAAATTCAAAGCAAAGAAATAATGGGGGGAAAAGTAATTTTCTGTTATTTATAAGGAGAGGAGAGGAGAGGAGAGGAGAGGAGAGGAGAGGAGAGGAGAGGAATTTTTTGGTTGATGTTCTGAGGGTGATCTGGTGTTTAATTTTCCCTCTTTACCAAAAGCACAGAAATTAATCTGACTTATATACATTTCTGCATAAATAAAATGGCAAACCTTCTGTAATATTGCTTCCTGAGCATATAGGATGTACATTCCATAGTGTCTGCATAAAGGAGGCATCCACCTGAATATTTCCATTTGACACGGAGAGATGCTGAAACAAAACAATGGTAACAGGAAACAGTGAAAATTATGCACTTAAAATATTTAGTATATTAATTTATCAACAAAAGAGAATACATCATTAAGTAAATATACAAATATTCTTCTAAAATTCAGGGGAAAGGCATGGAAGTAAACTTGTTCTGGAGGAGAGACTCTCACACACACACACCTCTTTCAATGAAAAAAAATAAAAATGCATTACAAACAGACATTATTCCCTAGATCAAAAACAAATAATTAGTAAGAATTCCAACCAAGCTCCACATATCCCCATAGAACTTTGTATTTTCCCATCATTTGACCACTGTCTAAAGGAACAAACTTACCAGGTATCTTTCAGAGGACACACTGACCAGGATAAGGTCATCACCTATTCGAACTTTTTCTCCCTCTGACCTTTGCTTGGAAGCAGGGTGTATTGTCCACCAGCACGCCTCACCTGAGGGACAGAGCACCAATCAAGGTTCTAAAAAACGGGCAGCTCCCAAGAAGTCTGAGGATATCTTTATATAACATTGAAAAACCATTATAAAAATTGTCTTATAAGACATTCACCTTATAAAACCATGTCATTTCTATTTTCATTTCCAGCGCCTTTCTTTTTCCTTGAAATTTTTGTCAACCGATCTCTGTCATATCTGATATTTCCCCTTTCAGGTATTTTTAAAGAGACTGTTTACAAAGCACTGCTCAGAACTGCTCTCCCTTGGAGGCTCTCCTTGCCAGGAAACTGCTGTCAGCTACCTTAGCCTTAATTCTTAACTTTTGGGTCTTCTTTTGTTTAATGGTCAAGTTTAATTCACAACCTTCTGTATCACGTAGCATAACAAACCTGGAAGCAGTTCCACCAGCACTGCTGATCATATAATTACAAAATAACCAAGCCTAAGTGTGACAACCACAGAATGTTTCCTACACATGAAATGCGAGATTCCAGGTTACTCTGCAAATGCACACGCACAGAGATTCTGGGAAGATCACCTAATTAATTTCACAATTTCACACTCTTCAGAGTGTGCAAAATAAGACTTGAAGAAAACCAGTTGAATACAACTTTCTCACCAGATAATGCAAAGTGAAAAGAAAAAAAAAAATCGCATATTTGGTAGAATCAGACAAAGCACAAAGATTTGTTTGATTGATTTAGATATTTCATGTAAAACCTCATTAAAAGAAATTTGAAGGTTATGAAACTAATTATAGTGAAGACAATAAATAGAAGTTACATCCATTCAAGTGTAAAATGCTAAATCTTCAAAGGGAATAATTTTTAATAGCCAGTGGCTTTGTCCTCTGCTACAAACTTCCTGCAGCTGAAACGGATTCATTAGCAGTTTCATAGGTGAGGGAATAGGGCAATGGGAAGTGATATTATGGCACTCAGTTTATGAGCTTTCTAAGCATGCAGTAGTCACCAAAATCCACTGTGCAGAAACACAACTAAGCAATCTTTTTTAGTCGTGTTAAATTAGTTTATTGCAAGCCTCTCCCATTCTTACACAAAGTCAATTTGCTGCAAGTCATATGTACTAGCAGTCATTTCTTTCAGTCAACTTATTTCTGATTAAATAAGCTTACATTCATAGGCTCATAGCTACATTAAACTCAATGCCTCTTCTAAAACCAGACTCATTTTCCTTCAAAAATAAATTGCCATACCTGCTGCATTTTCTCGTAGTCCCACATCAAATGCAAGTTTATCTGTCTGGGATCTTGATGATGTTAAACATGTCAAATACTGCAAAACAGTGACATTATTGAAAACAGAAATCAAACAATATCCATTAAAACACATTCCAAATGATTCCCATTTCTTCATCTTACTATCATACCTGATTTTTCTAATTAGTTAAACATGATGCTATTTGTACAGAAGCTCTTCCTGAACTTAAAACTTCAAAATCCTTTTCCACTGCAGCAAATTTCTACTTCTGCTGTGCAATTTAGCCTCTACCTTCTGAGTTTCACACAGCTCATCAGAGAGAAAAAAGCAAACATCTAATTACAGCCCTATCATAATGTTTGATTCATGAAAACATTGAAAAACACACCAAAAGGCAGTAATCATACTTGTAACTCTTGTATATCAAAGCAACTACAATTTTCATGGTTCATAAACACAAGAAACATCGTTTGAAGATTACTGGAGCATTTACAACTACAGGAAAAAGGAGGAAAGATGTTTTCCTGACTTCACATTTATTCAGCCTTCTATTAGGAGTATTTACATAGGCCCTAGTAGGTCAAAGATACAAAACAGCTGAAATTTTCCAGCTGTAGAATATAGTGCAATGAAATTTATACAAGCCTGAAGACAGCATCTTTTGGGCATAATCCCAGGGACCTGTGGGATGTCAAATATAACACCTGATCTTACAAAATGGGGAAGAAAATAACATATATCACAACAAATTCATTTGCTGTAGAAATACTTGCTAATGAAGTATTATTAAAATGCATTCCTTAAGGGGACAGAAAAAAATCCATGGCCAAAGGAGCTTTTCAGTCTGGCTTAGGTAAAGAATCTGAACTCAAACATTTCCATTACGTTGAGACAGCGTAAGTTATTAACTTATTTTTTTATCTAGCGCGGAAGATAGCTTGGAAAAAACATCATCCCAAATTTTTTTTTTTTTTTATTTTGGTGAAAAAACATTTGTGATGGATGGCACTCATCCTGTGCCAGGCACCCTCACTCACCATTTCACTGAAGGAGTGCCGGAGCAGAATGGCGTGGCCGTACAGCAGCGTCCGGTGGCCACCGCCCTGGGCTGCCTGCAGAACAGATGCACAAGGTCAGAGCCCCACTGAGTGGGCCATGATCAGAGCCAGAACAGCACCAAGAGCTAGGACAGTTCAAGGAATAAGTGCAAATATTCCAGCGAATTAGGAAATGTACACGCTGGAGGGAAATTATCATAATAATGGAGTAGCTACAGCAATAGCCAAAGGGAAAAACGTTGTTCTTTGTCAAAGGCTTTTATTGTTACCTAATTTTTATGATGATTTATGAAAACATGGCATTTGCAAAAAAAAAAATTAAGTTATATAAGATACTACTTACCTTTCTTATAAACTTCATGCAGGCATTAAAAAAAATAACAACAACATAAATACATATATAAATACAGAAACTGAAATCTGAAAGTGAAAATAACATTCCTAGTGCCCAGAATAGTTTAAGCATATACTAAGAATATCTACTTGCTAATATTAATCTCTAACACGTTTCAGATTAATTAAAGCAAATGCATCCATAGTTTCAATCAAGTACAGTTATTAGTTTTCAATATGTAAAATTATGACAAGAGCAGGGAGTGGCTTTGCTTCCTGTAGAGGTTTTAGCACACATCTTTTTAGTTCCTTTTGGATGGCATTTAAGGTCAATTCTCATCCTTGGATTTATTTGGAAGAGAAAAAGGTAATTAAAGGACATTCCAAGAACTCAAATAATGGTCATACGTGTGTAGACAAATTATTTTATATGCTGTGAACCATACGTAAGTCAAACTACCACCAAGCTTCCTCAAAATATGTCAAACTAAATTTGATATGGAAAACAAATTATTTTTTATTTCAGCCTTGCTATTAGAATGAACTGCTGTGTTCCTAATACAGTTTCCCCAGTGGGTTATACCAACTTCAAAATAAATGAGAACAAGATCATTCCAAAATAAATACAGCACAACAGATTACATTGTCTATTTTATTTTCTACTGCTCCTTAAGCAAGAGAGTGATTATTTTTATTGGAGAGATTATACTCATTCTACTTTCAATCCCAAATAAAACATTCATATATCTTTATTAACCTCAGATTAAATCTTTCAGCTGAGGTTTGGGGTGAATATTTGGGAAATATTAAAAATTATGTAATTTCTTAGGAATCCTAGAAATTTTTTAATCAATTAATTTAATTAATTCCCTGAGCCTGTGACTTTATTTTCACCAGGACTTGTTTTACAGAACACAATGTAATTGCAAAAATAAAGAATCACACTTTTTATGCAGTGGAAAACAAAAGGTCAGTATTAATGAAGTCTGAAAACCATGTATGCAAAAGTTGCCAATGCAAGATCAAAGGTGGTAGCACTCCTTCTTTCTCATCTGTGCAATAAATTGTGGCAGTTAAAGATCTGAAGCAAAGAATAAGCCATTGGGTTGTAAAATAAATAAAGCCATAGAGTTTTATCATGCTCTGTTTGTTAGAGAATAAAAGTTCAATTCAGTTCAGTTCAGCTAAAATTGGAAAATTAGGGTCAAAGCAATAAAATTGATGGTGTTTCTGCGTTTGTGGATTGCACATATTTGAAAGACAGTTGCAGCAGCTCCTCAATGCCAAAGAGATTTAATATGGTTACAGCAGTGGAGCAATAATGTCCCAAGAATACTATGTATGACACCAGGACCCTCTTCTAGAAAATCCTGGACAAGGAAAGAAATGAGGACAATATATATCCAGATCTAATGTTCTTTGAGGTCAATTTACTTACCCCTTCACTGGCATTCTCCCCTGTGCTGGCCAGCATTTCTTGAAGGGCTCTGACAGACAGTGACTGCTCAAGGACGAAATTACAGATGCAAAGGTCTGGAGGGACATACTGTAAAAAGAAATTATACAGTTCAAGAACGGATTTTCAGAACAGGTGAAACAGGATGAAAAGTGTGTTTATTTTAAATTTTGAATCTAAGCTTAATGACTACTCATTTGTTTTTGAGATATATGCTATTTTCCTGTGTGAAAACAATATCAATTCATTCTTCATAACTTGACGAAACAACAGTTTTACTTTCCTTAGGCTGTATTCCTCACAGTAAAATTAAACTTCTTCAGGTTCAAAAGCAAAAACTTTTCCCTTACATATTATTCCTTTTCTGTCTTTTAGAACGATACCATGAATGTTTTATTTGTTTTCTAATGTCACTGACAAAACAGAAGAGAAGGTATACGATCTTATTTGATGTATGAGGTTGATAGAAGATATTTACAGCAGTTACTAGATAGCTAAGATTCAGAATCTTATCACATAATAATATGAACTCTTTTAGGAAATCTCAATTTTGGAATCAATAAGTCTGCTGTTTTTGAAACATGAAACATATATTCACCACAGACTTTTGGTTTTTTCCAATTTCTTGGCACTGCTATGTACAAACAAAGATATGTCCAAGAGGAAAAACTTCCTGATTGATAATGAAGTCAGGAGCAACACTTAAAACCAATAACTAACAGGTGGAAATGCTTCTAAAATTATCAATCCAGTGTATTGCTATATCTGAACCTACAGTAATAGAAATAGAGGGGTTTAGTGAACTTAAGTATTAATAACAGTCTGAAGACTTAATCTTGAAAATAATAAGTATTTCAGTTACAGTAATTTTCTTAATTAGTTAAACAATATCAGCTTTTGACTGTTCTCAGGCGTGTCTTGAAATTTATTTGGAATCTCTAGGAAATTTTTGAAAACTATTTTAAGACGCAGTCAGGAAGAAAAACATTCATAAGGTCCCTCTAGCATCACATTTGAGAAACCACAATTAAATGTGCTTGTGAATAAGTAGGTTAACATTCACTGATCAGTTACACCAGTTTAGAATATCAGCTTCTTACTTTAGCTTCTGATGTTGGCTCCAAAAAGCACAGGCGATTCCCAAGTCCCTCAGCTGCCAAGCAAAACTTCCTTTGTTCTTTGTGAATACTGGCAACGCACTGAAGTACTACTTCATCATCCTGTCACAATACAAAGAAAAAGCAAGAAAAATTACTTGGAATTTATATGCACACTGTAATGTTAGGGAATCCTGAACATCTGTTGAAAATTAACATATTATACTTCTAAATCATATAATGTACAAATGCAGAGATTCTTTTGATGTATATCTATAACAGATCTACAAACATGTAAACATTTCTATATAGATTTATATTCAAGACTTTATCAAAGTGACAAAGACTGCTCAAAGTCTCCAAGGCTTTTACAACTGTTCTGTCCTTTTACTTCTTTAGCAATAAAACAAACAAACTGTAAGCACACTGTTACACGGTTTCACTCAGCAAAGCATTTTTAATGCCTACAGTAAAAAACCTTTGCTGCAATTTTGCAAACAGCAGTTATTGTGCTATTTGTTAGCACAGTAATCTATCCACGCTATTTCTCAGAATGCAGAATCTTAACTTTTAGGTTTTCATGTAATATAGAAATCTCTGTGTACAACCAAAGATCCAAGAGGCATTTTTCAAGGGGAAGTCCAGAAAAGCTTGATCCTCAAAAGTCATATCCCAAGAATAAGAACACTCTGGAAAAGTGCTTTTACAGATGATTGCATAATGTAATGCCAAACACATGAAGTGCCAAGCCCTTTTTCACCTCTTTATAAGTCATACTATAGCTGATATAAGCGAGCCAAAAGAGATTATTTTTAGTGTTTGACTGTGTCAAAGCTATATAGAATTAAAAATAATTTAATTTTCCAAAACTTGTCCACTATCTGAGAGTGTAGCATGTAGAAGCACTTATTTTATACAGGCATGTAACTGTTCACCAAAAGACACTGCCTGACAAGTTTTTAAGGGGGGCGGAAGCTGATAGAACAGGAGTGATATGATATGTCACTGTCCCCTCCAGCTACAGAGTTGCACTGGTGTCAATTATTATTATCAAAGCAGACACACAACAGCCGCCTGTGCTGAACTCTGAGATCACTTGAACAATTATGTTCTAAAAGCAGCACTGCTATTTAGGCTGCCCTGATGCAACTGCAGTGCTATGGCACCACCAGGGCTTTGGGCACTCGAAATGAAAGCTGGGAGACACAAAGTCATTTTCACCAAAGAAGCTCAGTGACACACCCTTTAAACAGGGAAATCTAAAGCAGGTTTTTCATTTGTCTGGTTCTACAGGTGTGTGCAAGCTCCAGGGCTTTCTTTTACGTGACCCCTCACAGCCTGCTTGCTGCTACCTGCTGAAATGGGCAACTATTACATTTCAGACTCATCAGCACTTATAGATAGTGTTTTTCTTATCCAGATTTGCATGACAAACAACAGTGGTTTCAATAGTACAGAAAAAGAATTCAAGACATTTTTTCAAACAATTCTAAGAGGTAGGTGTTGGAATTAATTAATGATAAAAAATTATCTTTCCTCCTGTTGCTTCTGCTTCCATTTTTATAAAATGCTCCCTGAAATTTTCAGCTTTCAAGTTCATTAATAAAATCAATTTTTGCTTTTTAATCTTCAGTGTAATAAGTTGCAAAATATTGACAATATAATTAAGCACTCATTACATGCCTCCCTTGATGAACTTTGAAAAATTTAAAACAGAATTACATCTGTTTAGTGGGGGAAAGTTAGAACATATGTATGATGAAAATAAAGATGTTTAAAACATTTTTCATCACCTGTTTCCTGTGTCAATATTTGAACATACATATTTTAGAGCTAAAAGTACTAAAACACAAATTTATAAATACCAAAATTTGGAATAAAATTGAGATTTGCAACTTAGCATGCACTTATCATGACATTAAATTACTTCTATATAACTCAAATTGTATTTATTTTCCCTACTACATTAAAGTACTCATCATTCCACAGAGGTGTTTACATACAGCCTCCATTGTAATTCAAACTTCCCAGAAAAAATAAAATTATGCCTTCAGACTTTTTACAAGGACAAATCCTAACTTTTATAGGACAAGGGGTAACAGCTTCAAACTGAAAGAATGTAGGTTTAGCTTAGATGTACACTGGCACGTTGCCCAGAGAAATTGTGGATGCCCCATCCCTGGATGTCTTCAAGGCCAGGTTGGATGGGGCCCTGAGTAACCCAGTCTAGGGGAAGGTGTCCCCACCTATGGCATGGGGGTCGAGTTGGATGATCTTAAACATCTCTTCTAACCCAAACCATTCTATGATTCTATGAACATACGTAGAAGTTACTTAAAAGGAGAATAAATCAAATAAAAGAACTATTTTCTTTTTAAATTCACGTGCACAGAAGGGCAAGAGTTTCTAATATAATGAAATTTATATTCTAAGATTGTAGAATTCAGATAAATAAGCACTTAGAATTTACACAGGCATCACAACTTTATCAATCATTAAGTGCAGTAATCCCAAAATTCAAGCACTGAACGTCTTAAGAAATGTGTACAGCATTCAACAGTGATGTTTGATGTTATTCCCCTAACACTTAAGCTGGGTATTTTCTGTGTAGGACAAAAAACTTCAATAATTCTTAAGAAGTGGCAAGAATACTACATTATATGGTATTTCAGAATGTTTTTTCAGCAAAGTTTTTAAAAGTTTCGTTCGGGACTGAGCATAAAGAATTAGCAAAGCCTACACAAAGAGCAAATGAGACAATTACTCTCTGTTAAGATGATTCAGTATTAAAGTGTTCTCACTGAAAAAAACACCATTCTGGCTGAGGTCTGTAATTGCTTTTCTGGCCTGAAGATGCTAATGGAAATGAGTTTTATGGAGTTGCTATGCTATCATGAAAATGCAGACCATATCTTAGCAGCACCTTGTTTTCAGTACCTGGTTTGTGAACCATAAATTCGACAAATGCAAATGGGTTTGGCTTAGTAGGTGTTTAAAATGCAATTTTTCTCATCCAGCAGCTCTGACATTTCCATGCTCTAGTCCATTTATTTTGGGGCCTTGGGGTTTTTTGTGGGGTTTTTTTGTTGTAGTTTTATTGTTCAGATTGTTTGGGGGTTTTTGGTTAGTTGGATTTTAAGAAAACAGGCATAGAGTGCATGGAATAAAAGACAGAAAAGGACACCCACGAACAATGGTCAACTACAGGTAGGTATTTGCACAAGAAACTGCTTTTGCTATTCTTCCTCAAAAAATACACCCTTTCTAAGTGTCAGTTACTAATAATTGCTTTCCACCAGTGGCATCCTCATGAATTATGTAAAGTTGACCATGAGATACATTTTGTACTACCATCATTCTATCTATTCTCAAGTACAGACGCATAGCAATTTTAACCCTTTTTTTTTATTATTATTTTTATTTATTTTTTTTTTTATGAAGAGGAAGTGGAAGTTCTCCCCTTCTGTCCAGAAATCTCCTATCTGGTTAGGATTCATCTCTCAGCCCTTTACCAAAAGGGTTCATGGGCATTCACGTTCTCTTTCCATTGACATTTGACAAATTACAATAAATATTGTAAAAGGGTTACTACATCTTACAATTAGTTTCTCTACCAAATGTGCCATCATTCAGGATGATAACAAGCAGAAATCACACTAATTTCATGCTATAGAAATCCAGAGAACAAGCAACCTGGCTTTTTATACTCCATTACAAAATGGGAATAGAGAATTAAAGTTTTGACTTTGAAACTTTCTGCATACTAATGTTTAAATAAATTGATAATAAAATTCCTCTTTTTTCACTCTTGTTTGTTAGTCATAAAGGAGTTCTCCAAGCAAAATGTAGTTTTAATTTCACAGTGACTTTTCTTTGAAGAAAAAAAACAAGTCAGGCTGGGAAAATAAACCAAGAAAAAAGTTGATTTAAACAAGGGAATGAAATGCAACACCACAATTAAAATAAAACAAAAATACATTTCAAACCACTGGATGATCATAGACATATTCCCTGTTAAAACATTTGTTGATAACTGAATTCTGATGCTCCCAGGTGCAAATATTTTAAACTTGCACTTTTGCAATTCTGTTCCTGATTTTGTTTCAAGATCCATAATGCGAAAAATCAAGGGAGGAATCAGAAATTTTCTTTCAGAAAGCATGATTCCAATTCACTTAGATAGAGGAAATAATTGTTTGTTAATTGTATTATTTATGTCCATAGTAATTATATAAATAGTTCAACTCTTAGCCTCAAAAAATACTCAATGCATCACAGCCAGTTTTTACCAAAAAAAGGAGGATCATACAGTCAATATCCACCTACATCATGGGTAATACAGCAGTTTTAATAAAAGCTGTTGGTTAGGCCTTCGAATTTCTAGACGGTGTTTTGTGGGACGTGAGTCTAACTCAGCAGACAACAGCAAAAACACAGAATTAAGTGGGTAGTCAAAGTGCTTTTTCACTTGATCTGAGTCTATCTATCTATCTATTTATTTATTTATTTTGGTAGAGTGAGAAATCTCTGTGCTGTAGTCAAATTTCACACCTGGTATAAGGCTAATGATGTATGTGAAACACTTGTCACACGCATCCCTTGGTTTGCTGCATTAAGGAAGATAATTGAAGAAAGGTGACTCAAGTTAGCAAGCTGATGAAGTGTACCTAGGCTTCCAAAACACTAGACAAAAAATAAAATGAGATAGCTATATGTTTCTGCTGTATAAATCCATTTAAATAATCCATTTTAAAAGCGTCCACAATTTACCTTGTTTCCAACTTCTTAGTAGAAACAGTCAATTATTCCACTAATTCTAAAACAGAAGCTTCATAGAATAAAGGATTACACTACTTTTATATTTGAAAAGAACAGAACTTATAAACTCATACACTATTACTGGGATTTATTGCTTCAGTTATTGTTACTGCAACACTTGGCAAATTTGGGTTTTTTTAAAATTAATTTTAAAAAACTGAAACAGAAAACAGTTCTGGTATGGCTTATTATTTCTGCTACTGCTTTTCTACTTCAGATGAAAGATGTGGAAAAATTCTGGCTGCTGAATTCATTATTTACCAAGGCAACACAGTCCTAAGTATTTAGACTTCCTAATTAAGTTCATAAAAATTAAAAGCTTCTTTGATTAAGTCTTACTTGGATTGTTTTGGGTTTGAGGCTACGATCCAGAAAAATAACTTAATGTATTCATTTGCCATCTAGCTAGAACAATTCAGTTTATTTAGGTTCCTGTACTGTAAAAATAGAGTAATTTTCCTGCAATTAAAACAGTATTTTGGTAATTGTGTATCACATGTCCATGCAGAAGTCAGCTTCAGAGCAAAGTGCATAACTACATGAGAAGTCTTGTTTCATGGTCATTTCACTTTCCCTCTGCCATATAACCCTGAGCTATAACCCTCAACAAAACATTCCTGGGGGGGAAATTTCCAAAAGCTCCACTGTATTAATTTTTATTTATTTGCTATGGCAATTGCATTCTTCATAAACAAAATAATTGTTTATTGTTACATTATGACTGACACTTATGTATAGTACGCAGTACAGATTTGACTGACTGAAGTTTTGAATACCTTGGATTTTGTTTTTGTTGGAAGACATTTCTCACTTGAAAAATAATTTTTATTATTGTTACAAAGCTAGTGTATGACATGGATTTTTCATTTTGCCTACTCTCTGCCAAGATTAAAAGCAACTTCTTTCTTTTCTTGACTAGTCCTGAGGAACAAAAAAGAAACAGGAAACCAAGTAAAAGTAGCTTTGCCTTACAGTGCAAAGGTTCACTTTGGGGAAAGGTTCACTACAGAGTGGTTGTGTGAAGGAGCAGGAACAATCGCCCTCCTCTGTGAGCTTGGCAAGGGAGGACAGCACGGAACCTCCTCTCTGCACATAAACTAAGGGTGTACACGGGAAGGAAAGTGGATTGTGTCTTTCAGGACAGTTTCATTGTGTACTCTTTTATTCTCTTTTCTTTTTCACATCACAACAATGACAAGTCACCCAGTCCTTCAGCAACTCAAACACCTCTTTTTAAGTTAAGTAATATGAGCTTTAATCCTATGCTTCCTTATAAAATTAGAAATAAGCAGAACAAAGAGGCAATACACAATGCCTGTGATGTGTGTTGAAGTTGTGTGAACATTTAAAGAGCTCTGGAGTTTAAATAATTATTTGTCCTCAGTCAAATGCTCTTATACTTTATATTTCTATTCAACTTAGAAGGCTGTGTAACAGATACTCACATTGCCATATTCTATTCAGTATTTCCATGTTTAAGGGTGTCAATCATATTGTCAGGAAGCAGAAGAAAAAAAACCTGTGCCTGCTCATCAAAAAATACATTAATCACAAATTGTAATAATGGGGAAAAATCTAAAGAAAACTGTAAACTGCTAAGAAAGATAAATTATCATGACAAATTTAATTATTATCTTTCATTTATAAAAAAAGACCCAAACTACATTTCCAGTCATTAAACCATTTGTCTTGTTTTCTCTCTTACATACATGCCAGCAAAGCAGATGTTTCCTGTTTACAGTAACACCAATTTTGTCTCACAGCAGTTACATTCTGCCATTCTGCCAAAGAGACATGAATCTTCTGTACATCTCCTGAGAACACTTCTTTTACCCACGCTATCCACTTATAAGATACAATTTTTCAATAAATGCTAACATACTTGCTCCATAAATTAATACTAGAAATATTGTCTACTATAGTATGTATAAAGCAAGGTTTAATATCAGAGTCAGCTTATGAGCCAAAAAAGATTCATAAAATATTCAAGCTTCATTTTTCATTTCTGTAATTAGAAAAGCTCATACAGGTCTGCAGCCATAAGATAAAATTCATTAGGACCTCCACAGAGTAGTGCATACCACAAGAATATTTTGGTCCCAAAATACAGACATCATAGTCATGTAATTGAATCAGGAAGAGGTGGCATGAGTAAATCATCTTTGCCTTAAGTGTCTATAAATAAATCTTCTGGTAAGTACTGCATGTTAACATCTAAAACAAAGGTGTGCTTAGACACCTCATATTGTAAATCACCACAAAACCCACAAACAAATGAAGGAAACCAATATCCAGAGTAGATCTTAAATCAGTGGTGGTCATGGGGAGGTGGATTTTCAGGATATTTAGCTTTACTTCCAGGACTTGCTATTGGTTGTTTTTAACATCTTTTTAAAAATTAGAAGCCTTTATTTCTTCGTAGTAACATACCAAGGTCTGTCTTCCCCCAGCAGCATACAAATTTCTCCCAGTAACCACAGCCTGTCCACTGCAAATGGATCCTTATGATGACAGCAGAGTTCTTTGATGGAAATTCACACAGCACCCTCTGACAGTTCTCAGAAGGTCTTAAAAATAGAGTTGGGGTTTCCGTTGTCAGTCTACTCCTTCAACAGTGGTTGGACTAAAGCCTAATCATAACTCTGGAACATACTGCCATATCTTATATCAAGCCATCAGCAAGGCAGGATAAGCAAATATACAGCAATAAAACACAGTCAGTCCTTTTCACCAAAAAAAAATCCAAAAACCCAAAAATGAAAAAAAAACCCCAAAAAAGACCTTTGCATAAAAAAATGCTTCAGAAAGTAAAGTATTGTGATACTGACCATTTTGCTTCTCTTTTTTTTTCAATCCAAATTCCAGGCTGTATACTTGCCATTGAAGCATTTAGATAGTTTTCTGCCCTTTGTATCACAGCTTTCTCCACCTCTCCCTTTACACAGCTCTTCATGGAAACGAGATAGCATGAGATAGTGACCACAAAGGGACATCCACACCAAATACCAAGACCAAGTGCAATATCCAAAATATTTCTCTCTCATCTATCATTAAAGCTGAGTACTAAATATTATTTTAAAACCCCTACTTTTATTTTAAACTGTAATGCATGAGAAAAAGAAGACTTATTAATAGATCTGGATAAACTAGCGATGCTTTGCCCATTCATATGTCTTTATTTCAATCCAGGTGTTTTCTGGAGAGTGGCTGTGTGGGGCTTGGCTGCTGGGTGGGGTTAAGCATGACAGAAAGGAAGTGACATTAAGTATACATATTAATTAACAGAATGGCAGATTGACTAAAAGCATCAAGATATATGCCATGCTGATCAAGGAAGCGGAATTATCCAAGAAAGGTGTACCCTGCCTAAGCATCTTATCATTACTCCTGAATGGACATGTTAGAGAAGATCCCAAGGAGGGCTGTGGAAACTGGCAGAGGTTTGGAACAGATTTCGTGACAAGAAAGGCTGAGAGGGTGAGGAAAATTGTCTCATCAAGAAGGCTGAGAGAGCTGGAGTTGCTCATCCTGGAGAAGGCTTCAGGAAGATCTAAGGGGAGCATTTCAATACATAAAGGGACTTTTAAGAAAGATGAAGGGAGACTTTTTACCAGGGTTGGTAAGGACAGAATAAGGGACAACAGTTTTAAACTAAACAAGGGTAGATTCAGATTGGACTCAAGAAAGAACTATTTTAGAATGAGGGTGATAAGACACCAGAACACGTTGTCCAGAAAACGTGAATGTCCCATCATTGGAACAGGTTTCTGAGCAACCTGATCCAGTGAAAATGTTCCTGCCCATGGCAGGGGGCTGGACTAGATGATCTTTAAAGTTCCCTTCTGACCCAAACTATTCAATGATTCTATGAGTTGTGGTGTCAGTACTGGCATGCTTTGCAACTCTCACATTCATAACCTCTGGCAAAGGTTATATAAGCAAATGAAGAAATATACTAAATGTATTAGCAAAGGAAGGTGTTATAGCTCATTTTAATGGAGCATCCTTTTGAAGAGAGACAAGAACATAAAATACATTATTGTTTATGTACATACTTGCATATATTATGTTTGTTTTACCCATTTCTTTTACATCTGGTGTAAGCGAAGCAGGCTAACCAGTTAGCAACAGCAAGATACAATATAGGACACCCATAATGGTAAATTTACAAAAAATTTATTTTCATTTTACAAATTAACTGCTCACTGAAGTTCAAAAATGTATGAGACTTCGGCAAAATAAACTGAACCTGCAGGGTTTAGCTTAGAAATTTTTACTGTTTGAAAAATGACCATAAATATTAATGGAATAGTCAGTGTCTTGTCTCAATTACAGATGAACCAATTTTAAAAACTTGACACCTGACAGCAAGAAGGAATCCAAATAGAAGCTGTCAGCCTTTTGGAATTTTAGTGCATGACCACTACCAGATTAGTAAAGATATCAACAGCAACAAACATTTAGATCATATCTATTTCAAAATGAGAATGGGTGTGCACTGTATTTAGCATATTCTTTAAATCATGTATTCCATAAATGACTAGCCTCTCTAAACCATCAAATATAAATATTTCAGATATTTATTTAATACCACATTTAGGTAAAAATGTAGGATTTCCGTTTTGAACTTCCAGTTTTTGCTAGAAAACTTAAATGCTGACTTCAAGGCAAAAATCATATGGATTTTTTCTAAAGAACCCAACACCATTCAGGGTTTTACACATTGTCTATATCAATTGTTGTCAAAAGGGCTAATGAGTGCACCACTTTGAAAATGAGGGACATATAATAAGACAAAAAATTATGCACCTTAAATTTTAGGAACTCAAAACAAATTAGAAAGGGTCCTACAAAAAGATTAAACAAAGCAGAATTTGCTCAGTCAGTATAGGAAGTTGTAGGCTAGCTGCTTTCTACATGAAGATACAAGAAACCTTTATAGATGTATTTCTTTCAAAATAGTATTCTCAGAGGAGATTTTACAATGTCACAGTGACCTGAATTTAAGTCTCATCCTTGTCAAGTGTAGGCAGCAGAACCACAGATAAAGAGGCAGTAGCATTTAAACAAACAGGGTGTGCAAGACCCAGGACTTTGCACCAGGTCTCAGAATCAGAGTGAGCCAATAAACTCTGGTGAGCTCAGAGTGATCTCAGAACGAGTGAACAGCCAACAAATATTTACGTGCTACTTATCCAGATTTTAGGAGGAAGGGAAAACAAAGACACGAGAGCTGGAATGTTTCCATATAAATAATTCTTTTTGCCAATGACCCAAAGATGATATGACATCAGCTAAGAGATAAGAGAGGTCTGAAGCAGAATTGCAAGGTACCACAGGGTCTAGAATTGTTTCATGCCTCTTTGTAAATTTTATATCTCAGGGAAAACAATGACAGGTTTTAAAGAGATTTTAATCAAGAAAGCAGAGGTTTAGATTAAATCTGAGGCTTCTTCCCCAACCCTTCTATAGACAAGACAAATACAGCTGTGAACATATAGCTGATGAGCTGCCAGGCAAACATGGATTGGTAAAACGGGAGAGCTGTGAAACAGGTTCAAAATCACATGTATGTATGGGGCATCACAAAAGAGAAAGAATTCCAAAGGAATTACAATACCTCTGTACTAGCATATACATATACATTCATGTATATTTGAGCATTCAGTCAATATACACATATATTAAGGGGTGTAGAGGAAACTGAAGAGATTTTACAGGCAGTGCTCTTTCTCAAAAAATTAATTAAACTTCTCTGATAATATCCTTATTGAGAGAATGTCAAAACAGTGAGCCATATGTGGTGGTGTAACTTCCCCAGTGTTAACCCACAGAATTAAAGAAACTTTATAGAGTTATAGTATCTACAAATTATTTTTAAATATGTTTAACATGAGGATAAAACGCCTTTGAAAGCCAGCTGTTATCTTCCATTTCTTAGTCCATATTCCATTATGCTGATACTGCACTATGTATATGCACATACCTGTTAGTTTGTCTTGTTTTTTCTTTCAGTAAAACTTTTTAAAGAAGTCTGCTAAGATGAATTACATTCTTATTTCAACAAAAAGTTCTGAAAACCATAAATTACTGAAATGTATATTTGAACCTAACTATACACTACAATCCTGAATTATGACTCCTGAAATTTATTTTAGAAGTGAGCTCTCTGATATTTTTGGGAAATCTTTTAAACAAAAACCTCACTAATACTCGGTAATCATCCACATCTGTTTCAGTTGAAAAGATAAAAGGCATCAGATGCAGGGAAAATTACAACAGAAATCATTCAAACAGGATTTGAAAAACACACCAGATACTTTAACAGCCTTCATACAAAATACATGAAAAAAACAAAAAGACTGAATAAAGTAGAAGAGCTAGCACAGAAATAAAATGTGAAAATTTAAGTACATTTAACTGCTGTCCATTCCATGTCAAGCACTTACAAATACTAAAAAAGCTGGGCTATAGAAAGCTAAATACTTGAGGTTTAGGCAAGAATTGGTGGACCCAGGATACTGAAAGAGCATAAATGAATCATATCCATCAACTATACCCTCCAAAAGAAAATATTCAAACCACCAACAAGCAGCTGCATGGCAGTTTGCCCTGCATAGAGGCTTAAGTCTTACAAAAATTGCTACTCCAGTAGGAGATACCCAAAAATCTGCAGGCAGTAGAAATGTCTTTAAAAAGTGACACATCAGTCAGTATCCTCCAGAAAATTTAGTGGGAATATGTGAGCTAACTATGAGTTCAGACACTGATGTCATTACACTGGGCAAGTACAATTCCTGGAAATAGAATGATTTCTACAAAATTAAGAAAAAATGTTTCTCAGTGTCTACTAATTGATGCTACAAAACGTAATAAAAACATATTAGTTTGCTTTGTGCTTTTTTCATAAATTAGATGGTGCCAGAGGAAAGTGCATTTAATTTCGCAATTAAGTTGATTTCTATAGAAAAGTAGATAACACTGTTCTACCAAAAATCAGTCAACCCATTCACCTGCAAATCAGACAGCCATAGTTTGATATGTTTTCAACAGAGAAGTTCATAAAATTTAAATGTTTAATAATCACTTACATAATTTGCACTTTACAAATTCACATCAAATTATGTTCACCAGCCAGCCATATCACAAGAAGCAAAAGATACACAACTGGCTTGTCACCAGGCAGCAGGAGGGGACCTAAGAGATGAGGGGAATGGAACCAGGTCTGTGCTCAAGGCAAGAGGTGAATCCCCTCCCAGCCTTCCTCACCTTCCCAGGTGCCCTTATCCATTTGGAATGAGGCTCTGGAAGTGAGGGTCAGGCACACAGCAACATGGGCTAAGGTTCAGAGTTTGGGGAATTGTCCAGGGTGGATTAGTCCACCTGTCACCACAACTGCCCCAGTTATGAAAAAAGTCATCCATGTCTCCCGTCTGAGAGAAACAGAGGGATAAATATGCTGACCAGACTCAAACCAAAGGGAAGTCTGCTGCTTCCTTGGGATCCAGGTTAGAGATAAAAGCAAGAAACTCTCCAGTCTGGTACAGCCCTCTGATTATTATCCAGTGCTGGTTTTTCAGGTGGGCAGTGACAAAGTCCCAGGAAGCCTGAGGAATATCAGGAGGGACTTCACCACTTTGGGGTAACTCATTGAGGGATCTGGAGCACAAGTAGTGTTCTTTATTCTGGCAGTTGCAGGGAAAGGGGGGAGTAGGAAAATCACAGAGTCAAATAACTGCTCTGAGCCTGATGTTACCAGCAGGATTTTGTGGTTTTTTGTCACAGATTGGTTTACAGAACAGCAAGCCTGCTGCCAACAGATGGGGCACACCTGTCCCAAAGCAGAAACAGGATCTTCACACAGCCTTTAGCAAGGCTCACTAAAAAAGCTTTAAATTGGATTTGAAGTGGGGAAAGGGATAAAACCAGGCTTGCTAGAGATAAGCCCGGGGGTAGCATTTCAGAGACCTTATCACTTTCTACAACTACCTGAAAGGAGATTACAGCCTGGTGGGTGTCAGCATCTTCTCACAGATAACAAGGGACAGGATGAAAGGAAATGGTTTGCAGCTGCAACAGAGGACGTTTAGATTGGATCTTAGGAAAATCTTCACAGAAAAAGTGGTCAAGCACTGGAACATGCTGCCCAGGGAAGTGGTGGAACCAAGAGCTCTGTGTTCAATGTGGCACTTGGGGACATGGTTTAGTGGTGAACATTGTGATGCTAGATTAACAGTAGAACCCAGTGATCTTAGAGGTTTTTTCCAACCTTGAAAATTCTGCCTCTGTCTTGAGTAGGAAATGACCTTTAAAGACTGTCTAATTCTACCCCCATGCCCAAAGCAGAATCAACACCAATGAGGTGCTCAGGACCATATCCAGTTAGATTTTAAATATATTTCTGATATTCTGTTTAATATGCAGACACTCTTCTCTTGCAGAGTAACAAGTTTTCTTCCTCAAGTTTACAAGTTACTGTGTGCCTGAACTTTCAAAATTCATGATCAAACTGCCTGCTTCCATGAAATCTTAGTTATCACTAAGAGCTAAATTAGGTTTTCTAATCATGAATACCGAGGCGATTCTATGCTTGCACATATGGTAAGTTGGATTCATCTCTCTCTTGACATATGAAGAAAAAGGAAATTACAAAGTTACAAAATTTATCACCACTTCAACCTGTCTTACAGGGAAACTGTTATATTCCCACTGTGAGTTTCTGCTATAGAAATTACTGCCTGACATCCATTATTTCAAAATGTTCATGTCTACAAAACTCATCTGGGGAAAGAAAATTACTTGAGATATGAATATTCAAGTATTCTGTACCTCTCTTTTTTCCTTTTTTTTTTTTCCAAATCCACATTTTTCTTCACACAGAACTTTTAAGTTTCTGTTAATCTAAACCTGCAAAGTATAAACAGCAAAAGCTCTCATTCTATTTTTATTACCACTGGGTAGATCAATGATCTAAGTTACATCCATTCCACTCATACTTCAAACAGAAGCATCAGCGAGATAGGCAGAGATTTAAAGTCCATCTGGTAGACCTTTTCTTCATTGTGAGTCACAATAAAAACAGGGAGACTTTAAAACAAAACATAGAAAGATAATTAAGTGTTCAGATTTTATTAGAATAATTTTAAGAGATCAGATTAAAAATTAATTCAGTGACAAATCAGGTATCTGAATTCAGAGAATGGATGAAACTTTTTATAGCTGTGTCCAGACAAGACCAAAAACTTGGAAATAAATTATTGGAGCAATTATTACAGGTCTTAAATAATAAATAATGAAGACACCGTTAATAAACATTAGCAGAGAGAAAAATCTCTTCAAACTAATGCATCTGGCACCACTTCCTGTAAAATCTGGTACTTTCTTCCTTTGTAGTTTATCCTGGGTTAATAAATATTGTGTCAGTTACAAACTTCTTATTGTCTTCATATACAGAATGCAGCAGAAAACAATAACTGAAATTTCTGTAAAAGTTCAGTAATTATTAGCATGAAGTCCAAAGCATAGCTCTTTAAAGTTAGCTTATCAGATTTGTTCCTTTTTTTTTTTTAATAAGATCTGCACATCCACATTCTGATATGATTTCTACCATTCCCATCCTGACCTAGACTTTACTGATGCCGGAATGGTTTTTTCCTTTTCTTTTATATATCTTTTACACAGTTCTGTGAATCCACAAGTATTAGCATGCATGCTTGTAATCCTTCACTTAGTTTAGTGCTTAGTTTTCTGTAAGTGTTCTGCAGGCCCTGAGACTGAACACCCCAGAACTGCAGAGCCGGGGAGACCAAACATTCCTACTATCTCAGGAACCCAAGGTCTCAGAGCAGGACAGATTCTGTGAACTAGAGCTTAGCCCACCCCAGCCCCATTATTGGGCTCCTGTGTTATATAAGCTAATGTGTAAAGTCTGTAACTGGTGTGTGTGTGATTGACGGTGGGTGTGCATTTTGCCACGCAATCACCTGGGTGAAGTGGATGCATCAAACAGGATCCTGATTAAAATATTGAGGTAAAGACCCCAACCCCTTTAACCGTGTCTAGTTTCATTTTCCTAACACCACGAAAAAGGCATCATTACCACCAAATTTTTGCACTCATAGAGTTTTTGGGGAATTTTTAGATGCTCATTCAAGATAAATTAAGCAATACAGATAAATTTATTTATTCATTTCAAATCCCACACTATCTCAAAATCAAATGAGTATACTATTTTATTTTTTTCTTTGATGTTAAGGCACAGAAATTTGAGTCCTTAAGTAAGATAATAAAGAGATGTTCCAGCAGTAACTACTGACATGTTCTCTGACATTGTCATCTTGGTAGCTTTTGTCTAAAAAATACAAGTGGCTAGACCTGAAAGTCACAAGAAACTTTCAGAAAAGCATCACTCATAGAACACTCCTATCCATCTTTTGAAAATTCAGATATTACATAAGCAAACTCTTTACTGGACTTGATTTCATTCATTCAAGTTTCAAAAACGAAAGATTGATGGTACTCACTATATGCATTACATACAAATATTGTGGAGAAAAGAAAGATTTTTGCCTGAATTCTCTTGTTTAGGTCCACTTAACTTGGATCTTTTAGACAGAGTTCCTGAAAATCTGAACCTGGATCTTAATTTCCTGCCTCTAGCCTATTTGTGGGGAAAATGGGAGCCATGATACTTTCTACTCCTGTTTTTTGGAGAAGGGGTGGGAAACCTTCTGGACAGAAAACACTTACAATTTTGTATAAGGTCCTGTTCACACAGCGAAATCTGTAAAGGTCTTTTTAACCTGAGGGTAAGATTGGTTGAATATTTTACTTCAAATTATTTTGGGACCCAGAGGGCTCTGAGCTGTTCTTGATGTCATGTAAGTTGGTTAACATTGATATTTCAACCTAACATGAATACAAAGTATTCATTCATATTAGCCAAAATTAAAACCGTGACACAACAATGAATGTGTATTAAAATGCTAAAAAAGAAAAAAAAAAACCACAAAAAACCAAACTCCATATACACTCCAAAATTATGCAAGAGTATATTCTGTCTACAGTCACAGAAGTTATTACTGTGATATTAATCAGATAGAAATTATTTCATAGGTTACCAATAATACCCTTACATTAACCTTCCTTCTCTGTAGCCACTAATGCATTACAAAATATTTTCAACACCTGAAAGAAACTGTCATAGAGCCACAATAAAAGGATAAAATTGAACCTATTTGTCATCATACAAGTGCTAGTTAAATTTTACACGTATACCTGTATGCATGGTGGTTAAAACTGGCTGTCTATTGGAGATCTTTTGGAACATCTCCTCAGACAAGGCTTTTAGGCAGAAATAGAGAACAGTAGGGTAACCAGCACAGAAAAACTTCCACCCTTACTTGAGTAACTAAATGAGTGTGCTAAGATATGTTCTCTTTAAATGATTACACCAAGATAATCAAACACACTAAGAAAATCACAGACAGGTAGTTCAGCCCCCAGGTACACACCTTTCATCAGGTTGTCTAACAAAATATACAGTGCAATCATACAGTGCTTAGGTATGTTTTGAGTGAGCATACAATAACAGAGAGCCTTTTCACTTTTCAATTTTTTCCTAAATGCTGACTGTTCATGCTATCAGCTGGTACATTTCAAATGAGAAAAAGCTACCAATGAAACAGAAAGTAGAATGCATAGTATCTCTAGTCACCTTCAGCAGCATGACATCCCTCAAGAGTGGTTGTTCTGATAAAACTCTAAGGATAAGCCTGAGTTAATTGCTAGGGATAACATTTCCTTCACAGAGATAAGAGCCGAATAATTGAATCATAAACACAGCAGACAAATGCATAATAAATATATAAGGCTGAATATTAAAATCATGAAACCCGTAATCAGAATAGAGAACCTTTTGACAATTAAGTGAATGAAACATATTAGAAACTTATTTCTGCACTTTAATAATAACAAATTTTTACTGATCTTTATTTTAATGGGAATTCAAAAGGTGTCTCTGAAGATTCACTGCAACCTACCTTTCAGAATTCCAGTACAGAATCATCAAAATCTTAGTTAATAAAATGTGTTTCTCACAGTTGTACTTTGACATGAAGACCCAAAAAGAACACTTTCAAAAAGCTGAACCTACATAGCCCAGCTATTAGTTCCTCTTTTTCAACTTCGCACATATCTCATGTCCATTCCTTGCATCATTTCTCACCACAGTCTTTGTCATATATTGATTTTCTTCACTCTTCATTTAGCACATCAATCTGATAACCATTTCTCTCTGTGTATCCTATCTGTCTTCTCCACTGTACATCCAATCTGTATATTTCATTTGAAGAAGAATTTTGGCTACTTCAGATATGTATGGGCACACCAAATTCCCAGACACTGTTTATAAGATGTAAACTCTCTTTCTTGATGCAGACACATCTTGCATGAAAATTTCATACCCAGCTAAAGAAAACAAGAACATAAACAACTTTTTTGAAAAGAATACAGTGAAAGAAGCCAATGTAAACTTTAAATCAGTGTCAGTTTTGTGGTTTGATAGTTGTCAAATCTCCCAGCCAGACCCAGTGCAGCATAGAAACAATTCTGCAAGATTTGATATACAATAGAGCTAGAAACACTTTTCTTAAGCATGACAAAATGTTGGTCTGTCTGTTACTAAACTGAGTCTCTACTGAAAAAAATATAACTATGTTCTGTACCAGGTAGGTGCTAACAGGGCTCCATCAATTTAATTAATCTGTTCCTTTTTTGTAACCAAAATGTAAGGCAAAGATCCCTTTATCCCTTCATTGGGTCTGTTCTTCGAGGTTCAACATCACATATATTCTGTTCAGAACGCACTTCACATATGTTACACATATTTGTTCAATCATGGCTTGTCAGGATCAGCAAATTGTAGAAATGTAGCGCGTTGGAGATTCGTCTCCCACAAGCTGATCTCAGCTTGTCTACAGGAGCCTGGGAGCATCTGTTTACGGGGTAGACACCAATCAAAAGACCTCCATGGCATACAAACATCACCAAACCAAAACAGCCTGTGTCATTCATAAGTGACAAAGAATTCTTCTCTGCCTCCTTCTCCAGTCCAAATGTCAAAAGGGGCAAAATATTCCAGTTTTCTCTACTTCTCTGCCACTGTGCCTTCTTCTACCTTATTACATAGCCCCTTAATGCTTAGCAGGGTCTGTGTTTCCATCTCTCTTATCTCTTTCATCTCTTATTTTGCATGGGAAAAACAAATGGGTAAATATGATCTATTTACAAATGCGCAGCACCTTTTTTTTTTAATCTCAAGAGCTACATATCTATCTCCTTCTCATCAAGCCATTTGCCACACTGGAACTTTCTCTCTTCTTCTTTACCAAGATCTTCAGATTGAGGTTTCTGTCTCTATTCTGTGATTCTAACTTTTTCTTATCTAAAGAGAATTGAGGAAAAATTGAAATCTCATCTCAATTTACCAGAAATAAAATAGAAACAGAAAAGAAAGTAACAGAAACTGACAGGCAGCAAAGCAGAAGGAGAGGAAGAAAAAAAAGTTTGCAAGCAGTTATTTCAGTAAATATATAGCACAAGTCATGGGTTCAATTGCATTTGAAGGGATTGTTTCACCAAGCTGTTTCACTCTATGCATTTCCAGCACACAAATAATTGAGTCTAGGAAGCACTTCAGAAAAAAGTAAGCACTCACAGCACCTATGCCAGAAGCCAGGTAGGTTACTTTGTTTTTTTAATATGTGAAATCTTGAGTCTGAGAAGCTTCTAACATACTTGTGAGATACTGTACATTAAGCACAGAAGAAAGAAAATTACTACCCCTTCCTAGTATCTTGTCCACTGAGTATAAAATTCTTACAGGGTACCATGTGCAGTATTTTGCTAACTGAAATAACTACTGATATTATGAAAGAAAACTGTTATGGGGCAGTATCAAAGTTCAGCCTCAAAATATCAACTTATTGAATAACCTGAATTTAAAACCCAAAATATAGTTTATCCCTCGAATCCCATTTGTGAGTGAAAAGTAGAGCTTAGGGCAGGTGCTGGATTCTGAGCTGGAACAATGCAGTCCTGGTTGTGGAGTGTAGACCTGGGGCATGAGAGGCTGGAGAGCAGTGTCAGGGAAAGGAACTTGGGAGTCCTGGTCAGTGGCAAGTAGAACACGACTGAGCAGTGCCCTGGCAGCCAGGAGTGCCACCCGTGTCCTGGGGGCATCAGGGTCAGCATGGCCAGCTGGGCAAGGGAGGGGATTGTCCTGCTCTGAGCTCGGATGGCCTCACCTCGAGTACTGGGGGCAGTTCTGGGTGCCACAATATAAGAAAAATATAAAGTGTTAGAGAGCACCCAAAGGAGGGCTATGAAGGTGGTGAAAGGTCTGGAGAGGAAGCCGTGTGGGAATGGCTGAGGTCACTTGCTCTGATCAGCCTGGAGGAGACTCAGGGGAGACCTCATTGCACTTACAGCTTCCTGTGAGAGGAAGAGGAGGGGCACACCCTCTGTGGTGCCCAGGGACAGAAGCTGAGGGAGTGGCCTGAAGCTGTGCCAGGGGACGTTTAGGTTGGGCGTGAGAGAAAGGATTTTCACCCAGGGGGTGTTTAGGTACTGGAACAGACTCCCCAGGGCAGTGGTCACAGCACCAGCCTGACAGAGCTCAAGAAATATTTCGCCAACACTCTCAGGCACAAGGTGTGATTCTTGGAGTGTCCTATGCATGGCCAGGAGTTGGACTTTGGTGATCCTTGTGAGTCTCTTCCAACTCAGAGTATTCCGTGATTCTCTGATTGTCTTATATGGTATTAGTGTTTTCTGCTTTAAAAATTGATTTGAATAATAATTGAGGGAGTTTTCTATACACTTGTGTAAAATTTTAGATTTTACACAAGTGTACAAATAGCCTGCACTGCTATAATACCAAATAATAAATAAAATAAATTATAAATCCAGCTCTTCAAAAAAGCAGAGTTTATTTGTAGACACCAAAAGAAATTAGGAATACTTTTAGGAGGCTGTTACTTCATAACTTCCTAGTTCTTAATATTTTGTCGACAACTGAGTTGAAACACTATGAGAAACTATGGTGTGTGATGACATGACATCAAATATCTTCATCATATGATGAAGGACAGCTTTTGCTGACTCATAGTGAAACCAATCACAGGCTTGATGATTATCACGTGGTGCAAAACTGAGCCTTTTCCCTGCCTGTAGTGGAACTCCTGTGCAGCATGGATGTGCAAAAACCTCTAAGCATTTCTGTTAGGCTGCAAGAAGAGCTGGTATATCCACTAACCAATACACTGTTACCTTATTTTCATATAAAACTAATTTTATTTGCAATAGTTTTTGTATGAGAAATCAGAACAAAGCTGAGAATGCAGTAGTTTTGTGCATGAAGCTCCAAATTATATAGCAATTTATATGGTAAAATATGAAAAAAGGTCTTTTGCTGCAGAAAATAAGTGTTATCATAAAATTTTTGCCAAAGCTTTGCAGCTTTTGCTGAATGAATTAGAGAAGCTGTGTTTTATATACAGAAAAAAGTAAAAAATGTTTGCATAGTCACACAGGCAATAAATATTTCTGTAAATTCTACGAAGGTTAGACATGGATTTTTATGTAAAACCAACATGAACAAAGTGCATCTGTGAATGTTGGAAAGATATGAACTAATCTTGTAATACAGGACTGATATTACTCCGTAACTTTCCACTTCTGTCTCACGGTAGCTGGGACATCAGATTTCTTTTTGCATGACTATTTTGTTTAAACAATGGTTTAAAATCAAATGTAAAGAAGGTCTTTGATTGTGTTAGTGCATGCTAGAAGAGTTGTAAGAGAAAATTTTCTGAATATAATAATTTGAGAATTATTAAATAACTCCAAACAAAACTAATTTTATATTAAAGGAATAATGCTCTTCAATGAAAAACCCCAAAATATTTAAGTAACTACAGATTCATCTACAGCTAGCACTATAATCTCATGGTGATTATATGTCATTTATAGAAATAACTGACTCAAATGTCTTAAATAGTGCTTATTTTTAAATGTATTGCATTAACTGGAAATCATTTAGGACATAATGAAAAGTTGGCATTTAGGTTTCTAAGCCTCACGGTACTTAAAATACCCTACTATATTTTTAGTGTATCATTCTTCAGGAAGACTACACCATTAATAAAAGTACAATCTACAATTCCAGTATTATACATGTGTGAATATTATATGATTTTTAAGATAAACAGTCACATATTATTTGTTCACATAATATTTGTTCACATAAAGCCTATTCTAAGCCTCACATCTGGGAAAAACTTATATTTCACAAGCCTTAACACATTTAGAGCACCAGTCATTCGTGACTTCATCCCCCTTCATGGGATTGCCTTCTTGTTAATCTTTCTTCATTTAAAAATAAAAGCATAAAACACTTTGTCCCAAGATAGAAATCACTCTGCACTGGATAACATACAGTGAGAATTTAAAATAAAGCCCATCTCCTGAAATAAGTGCTTCCCCAAAGAGTTTTTATTAAACATTTCAACCTTAGCACCACAGTACTGAACTGGCTGTTCTCAATATGATGAAACCACTTGGCAATGACAGAGGTCTGTAGTGCTTTGCACTTGAAGAGATTCCTGCCTCTCTTGTTCCTACAAGCTCCTGTTCCTCTTTGTCTCCCTTGCAGAGATTTCACAATACATTTTACTAGGACTTTTATTTGCCTAAGAGCACAAACTCAGTGGATTGATTGGCACTTTTCTGCTCTTTATGTGTCTCCACAGTTTAAGTGCTAATCTCATATTTTAATGCCAGTGCTTTTGCCTGAGTAAGTATATTATTTTAGTCAACATTTTCTTCTATATTGGAATTGGTCAAGCGTGCTAATATTCTCTCTTCTGCTTCCTGTCTTCCAGGTAATATATTTCAGTCGTCAGTCTCCTCTTGGCTTCCACAGACAATTTTGAAAAAAACACAGACAAATAAATAAATAAACTTATAATAACTATGCAAGGCAGTGGATTTAATAAACAAGATAATTATGGTATTTCCATTATATTAAATATTATCATTTTGAGTTTGATTAATGTCACAAGAGCTATTTACCAGACAGATGTAAAAGACTGGATTTTTTAATTAAAACTGTCTGTAGTCCGACATTCAAGCACACCAAACATAATCAAATGCTGGTCTGAGGTTATAAGTCTTTGATATCATTACAAAGAAAACAAAATCCAAACACATTGCCCCTGCCAACAAAAAAAAACAGCTGACAAAATGCATATGGATAAGTGAAGTGCATTTTCTGTTCTAAATTAGGAAGTCAGTGAATTGGAGACAGGAAGCGAAATTATTTACAAATCTATTGTGGATTAAGTGTTATCTAAGAAAGGAAAGGAACCATCCAGTTCTACTCCTTTCTATAGAAATAGAAATGTAGCTAAATTGAATATAAACTTTGTGCTTCAATTATTAAAAAAAAAAAACAAAAACTCTCTTATTTAGGCAGAATCTCTGAAAGATGTGTACATCATCATTTTAGAAAGGAAAGCCTACTTTGAGTATTTAGCACAAAAATATTTTAGTTAATTTAACAAAGCAAGATCCTGAAAAAAAAAACCAGAAGCATGGCTTGATTCTGTGAAATTAACCTGCACTTTTTAGGTCAGTGATGGCCACAGACAGTATAATATTCACTGCATTTACATTTTAAGTGTTAAATATATATATCCCTAGTCCTGGGACTGCAACCACACTTCCCTCAAATGTTCTGTGTCTGACAAACAGCAGAGAGTGGAGACTCCTTTTCTGCCCATCAGTTTCTGCAGCTCTGGTAGGACTTGTGATCGATCTCACCTCACTTGCAAAGGTTGGTGCCACAGTTCTAGGGGGCATCGAATCTTATGTTTACCTAACTTGCAGTTTCAACTAGGAGGGCAGTCCATGCTCTCTGAGTATTTTCTAAGCAACATGAGGCAAAGACAACCAACGGTTCAAAGAAATAGTGTTTAGTAAGACCCAGGTAAACAGAAGTGGGACGTGTTTTAAAGATGCAGTATCCTGAGTACTTCCTGTAGTACCATTAAAGACTGGTAATGCAAGCAAACAAACAACCAATTTCAGCTGTAATAAAATGTGCGTAGTTTTCAAGCTGTGCCAGTTTTTTATAGCTATGTCTTTGACTAACAAGAAAAAATTAATTCTGAATAAAAATACAACAAAATATATATAGCATCTATTGTTACTCCTATCAGAATAGTTGCATACAGTTAATTTCAACACAGAAGGATGTGAAGGTCTCAGGCAAGTCTCCAGGATTTCAGGGTGGCTTCATTATAATGACTAAGTAATAATAAAGTCAAAGTCAGATGGAAGTGTAACCAGAAAGACTAAGATGAAATTAATTTAATGTCCTCTTAGACTGCCAGCACTTGATTTCTGCTTAAGAGAGAACAGATACATAGAAAAAGAAACAATAAAATCTACATCCAGTATGCACCAGGCATCAGACTTCAACATAAGACAGAACTTTCTCTCCCTGGTTGTATGCAGCTGCATATAACTGAAATGCATAAAAATATAGAGCATACATATAGGCTTGGGATCAAATTATTTCAGACATAGTCAAATCAGTGGTACAGCTTCTGATATGTCACTGTGGTTTAAAATGAACACCATTACTCTGAGCAAAGCGCTTAAGTATTCACAAACCACCTTTCCCCTCCTTGTTCACTCTGCAAATTACCATGCAAATCTGAGTAAGTTGGTCTTAAAACCATTCTGGAACTTCCTAATAGTCTACAAATGTACAGAGGTTACTTTATATCTCTTGTACCAGGATGGAGTGCAGAACTCCTTGCAAAACCCTTGTACATTTCATGTCAGAAAACCTATATTCTCTAGTATCTTTTATTCTTTCTGAATGTGAGACTTCTACTTCAATATGATTCAAAAGAATTTGTCGTCTTTTCCCTTCAAAATTTGTCTTATGCTGAGAATGGGTGCTCCTGTGAAACTTAGAAAGCATCTCTGTCACAGCACTGATTCTTTTCTAAAGGTCACAGTTACTTCATCATCAATTCATGCAAGAATATTTCCATACTCACAATACTTCGTCTCTCATGTCCTGAACTTCAAATGTGGCAATGGTACTGTTCCTGCAAATTGTGAGACTACAGTCTGACTCATCACTTCAATATTACTCTGTCCTAACCCTGAATTTCTCTCATGTTCATGAGGAAAATATGAATTATTCTGAAGTGGTCATCCTACACCAGAGGAGCAGTTGCCTGCACACTTAACAAAACCTTGCTTGGGGGAAGTTAGGAAGGAAAGGAAGACCTAAAATGAGACTGGAGTGGATTTAACATTAGATAAGATTTCTTTACAGTGGCAAGATTCCTAAAGAGTTAAACTAGATATGGTTACCATGGAGCTAAGACTCCCACAGAAAAAAATTACAGCATTTTGAAACATTTGTTGGAAGCACACAGGCAGACAAATAAATGACACTGCACCACTTTCAGGCTTTATTAGGTCACTTAAATTCTACCTGTGAGTGGAAGCTCAAGGGAGGAATTTTTATAGGCTTTTATTTCAGCCACAGTTTTTCTAATTTAGAACTCTTTGGCTGAGAACTGCAGGTAAGTTTCTTGGACAATGGAAGACTTCACCATATTAATGCACTTCCTTATTATCAACAACGGTTCCAAATGAGCTGAGTGACTTGGTTTAACTATGAATGTAAAAAAATCCCAGCAACAACCAAACAATAAAAAAAACCAAAATAAAACTGACTTCTATCTTTCCCCTTCTTTGTAGGAACTGCATTTCTGCTCTTGAATTTGATTATGTAAAAGGCATCTCATGCCTGAGAGGATTACTGCTATAAAAATTACCTCTCAGTAGCTGGTCATGACACTGACTTCTATGAATATGTTTGTATTTTGTCTCAGACATAACTAATGCATACCCCAAGAAAAGAGGATTTTCTGCCTCTAAAGCCATGGTAATAAGGACATATTAAAGTTTTTTAAGGAATTTTAAAAATAAACTATTCTGTTATTTGTTGAAGTATAGCAGTTAGCTCTAGCTCTACTCTAATGCACATTGGTTGCATGTTCTAGTTTAGATACAAGTTTCCACCATGGGCTTCCTGAGCACAAGTCAATTAATATTAGGACAATCAACCTTTATTCTTCACAAACTCAATGATCAGGAACGCCTTTCCTACTCCCAAGGATAGTTGTCTCTGTGAACAAAAATGCAGCTATGAATGTGAGCCTGATTTAGAGAGTTTTGGCTTATAGACAACTACTGTGCTATTCCTAAATTTTTCCTTCTGACTCAGCACTAAGGACTTTTTCTCTGGCTGGTTCTGTCTCAGAGGGCACACTTCTGATAAAGTCCTGTGCCTTATACAATATGGTGAGTAAATACTGTTAGAAGAACTAAATCACTCAGTGGTAACACATAATCCGTTAACAAACAGCTTGGGGAAGAGTGGCTGGAAAGCTGCCTGTGGAAAAGGACCTGGGGGAGTTGGTCAGCAGCTGTCTGAACATGATCTGGCAGTGTGCTCAGAGAGCCAAGACAGTCAATGGCATCCTGGCTTGTATCAGAAATAGTGTGGCCAGCAGGATCATCCCCCTGAACTTGGCACTGCTCAGGCTGCACCTTGAATGCTGTGTTCAGCTTTGAGCCTCTCGCTACAAGAAAGACACTGAGGTGCTGGAACATGTCCAGAGAAGGGCAAAAAGGTGGTGAAAGGACTAGAGGTATGGCTGAGGAAAATGGAGCTGTTTAGCCTGGAGAAAAGGAGGCTCAGGAGAGACCTTGTTACCCTCTGCAGCTCCTTGAAAGGAGGCAGGGAATCAGACTCCTTCCAAATAGCAAGCAATAGAAAAAAGAGGAAATTGCCTCAAGTTGCACCAATAAAAGTTTAGGTTGGATATTAGGAAGAATTTCTTCACTGAAATGTTTGTCAAGCATTGGAATATGCTGCCCATGGAAGTGGCTGTGACACCATTCCTGGAAGTATTTTAAAGATTCAGAGATCGGACATGGTTTAGTGATGAACGCAGTTGTTCTAGCTCAATATCTAGACCCTGTCTCAAGGGTCTTTTCCAACCTTGATGATTTTATGGTTCTTTCCTACGGTGCTATGAGGAGAAAGTGTATTTCCGTAACTATTTCTTTCTGAATTAAAATTAAATTTCCTTCAAAACTAAAATGTGATACCAAAAAAAGCACGCTTAAGAGCATCAAAAGCAGTATTACAGTCATCTCTAAGTGATGCCAGTGTAAATAAAAGCTAGAGACCACCGAGCACCTGACAGTTCACCAGATTCTCTTTGACAGTACAGAGAGATCGCACTGACAGAAGACCACTCTCAGTATGAACCTAGGAAATTTACTGCTCTGTACCTACCAGAACCTTGCCAGAAAATATCTTGGCAGCCTAGGGGCTGTTTCCAATAGGTAGCACAGCTAATATCCCGGGGAATTCATTTAGCTGTATCATGTGGCTATATACTTCCACTTTGCCTCATGGCTAGTGAATTGATTGTTTCATTTACTAACATAGCCAGAGATTTTGCAGCCTTCAGAAGAGGTTTAGATACATAGCCTGCCTTCTTTCTTTAGGTTGGTGTCTAGGTTGAATTTCTATTATTTGATATATGCCAATATGGCCTTTCTATGAAAGGTGAGTGAGTCCTGGCCAAAGAAGAGGAATTTACAATGTCGCTGCCCAAGAAGTGGTTGTCAGCAATGTTTAAAGGAGAACGAGACAGAAGGACAAAAATACAAGGAAACCAAGCATCCAGTCATATGAAAGTAAGGTAAACAAGCTCCGTTTACTCATTCCAGAAAAGACAAACTGGAGAGGGAGTAGAATTCTTCTTTTTAAATATTGATAAACTACAGGTGGGACACATGAAAAAATCAGGATATATATGAAAATGTTTAAGCTGAAAAACCAAAGGAAGTTTACTAGATCATTGGATTGTTACCTTGATTAAAGCAGCAGGAGAAAAGTTATAATTAGGTCTAAAATTAAACTTCAGTACCAAATGGACTCAGTTACTCAAAAAGTTCTTCCCAGTCCTCTTTTCTAGTGATGCCTAAATAAATGTTTCCTCATTAACTGAAAGCAAATGCAAGACTATCCCAGGAAAAGATAGTTCAGATGGATGATATGTGGACAATATGTGGATGATATGGATGAAATGAGACAAACAAAAAGACTGGAAAGTCTCAATGAGTGAACAAGTCTGAAGGAGAACCTATGAAGATGGTCTTTGTGGAATAATGACAGAGAAATTTCAGCATTGTCAGCAAAGTATCTTAATCTTTTTGTTGTATTCATTACTTATTTAGGAAACATGGCCTTGTTTATTACTGAAAGTAGATTCCACTTTGAAGCTGAAGAATTAAAATACCAAACTATTTGTAATTTTCCATTAAGAGCAAGCAAACTCCTGGTAAGACAAGTCATCCATATAAAAATTAATAAAAAGCCTGCAATTTCTTACAATGCTTTGATACTTCTTGTGTCCTCAAACCACATGAGACAGAAGGCCAGTTGTTCTCACTCTGGTTTTTACACCCTCAGGTAGCTCTAAAGAAGAAATGGGTATGAACTGGTGTGCCAGTCTCTCCTTGAGAATATTCACTACTGATGTGCACTCACAGTGACTGAATAGAGAGATTTTTAGTCCCCTAGTCAATTCTATCCCCATACTTCCTTTCTTTTTTTAATCACTATGATATTGCTAACCTTCTTGTCAAAGAAAAAAATCCATAATTGTAGCTTAGTCTTTTCCTTCTTATCCCATTAAATAATTATTTCTTTTACAATGCATCTTTCTTTTGTCCACAAAAATCAAATTCATTTCCTGACATGCAACAAGCCAATATGTACAGCTGAGAGAGACATTGATTATTTATTTCAGATCTGTGCAACCCTGGATGTTCGGAAGTATTCCACAAATCAAGCACAGCAACTACCAAAAATTTTTACTATTCATACATTTTAGCAAACTAAGGAATTAGTATTCTTGGCTATGAGTTGCATAATTCTCTTATTAATTATTATTCTGTCTTCTATTGGTTAATGATTTTCTTATTTCCCACATTGATTGCTCCACATGCTCAGGCTTTCTCTTCTCTTGAGTTGGTGGGTTTCTTGTTCCAGTGGTCACAATCTCCCCCAGCTAGAATTACCTTTTAGGCAGTTGGAGCTGATTTCAGCACACTTGCTGAGTTGTGTTTATTGGTTTCTTCCTTATCTTGGGAGCTCTGCCAAGTGGCCTATAAATTGTACATTCTTTGTGACCACTTTCAGTGGGCATCCTACTTCCCAAGGCTTGTTAACCTCCCCTTAGGTCTGAGATTGCTGAGGCATGTCCAGCTCTGTACCTTAACAAGGCAATTGTAACAACAAGTGATTTGTGTTTCCAACTCATGGACATCACTTAGAGCCTGCTTGTTAACTGCTCTCTCTTTCAGGGATTAAATCTCCCTTCTTGTTGATTAGGCTTGAAAGCATTCAAATATCAAACATCAAAGAACATCCTTTCTTGAGGGAATATTCCACATTTTGCAACACTTCTTTTAGATGCCATCCCTTCAATCAAGCAAATTCCATTTCTGTTAACTTTGTGGTATTAATCACAAATGTGCATCTACAAAACATTCAAGTTAGGGGTTGGTTTTTTATTTTGGTTGGGGAATCATCTGTCATCTCCCACAGATGGTAATTCCCTGTTAAGGTATCCCATTTTTCTGATTTGTTTTGGAGGTTTTGTTTGCTTTTTTTATTTCACCTGTTTCATTTAACTTTTATTTAGCACCTTCACTTTGCAGTGTAATATTTAAAACGTGTGATGACTCCTTTTCATACTGACCATTCCTTGTGTGCTCATCTGCAGCCTGTCCATCCACACATCTACTGGATGCACTGTTTTCCTGCACTTGTACACAAGTAGATCCTAGCCTTTATCTGGGTGCAACAGAATAAAAATCAAAACTAGACAAGTATTCCAAAAAAAGCAAAACAAGGAGTTTCTTGCCCTGATAGTATTTGTGTTACACCACAGGTAGTATTTTGCTTACTTAGATTAACACCACAGTTTGAATAACAGCTGCAAACATTAAGAGAGTACTTCAAAGCAAATTAATTAGGCTAAAACATGGGTTTTAATCATGGGTCACTTGAGATGGTTTAAAATAATTCTTTCAAATTTGGCCATCATTAGATAACTGAACTGAAATTACCGCTTCTCATAGCAACATAAGGAGTGGTTGTTCTACTTCTTCAATGCTGACTTAAGTCTTAATATGAAAGGCATAGAAATTAAATATCTAATTGGGTTTTTTAATTGAATCACAGATGCAGTTAGATCTCCCTTTATGCATCTACAGTCTCTCACATTAGAACTTTTACCTTCCAATTAGTATTTAGCAACAGTACACTCTCCCCACATATAGCTACCAACGACTGAATCTTACAAATAGCTATAACATTTTATCAAGTTCTACACATTAACATTACACTAACTTGCAAATAGCTGAAGACCAGACCTGCAGCCAATGATTCAAGCACAGCTAATAGTCACAAGAGCCATGCAAACTATGTACGTTCTAGGCAGAAAGCAATCAGAGTGAATATGCATATAGAGTATTGTAACAGGAGAAGAAATACTTGGGAAGAAGCAGGTGTTGCCATTGCTTCAGACCTCTCTTTTAGGACAGAAGCACATTACCCAACATTGTCTAACACAGCATTTCTGCAAATATTGTAAGTCTTCCACTTGCACATCCCCACCCTGCTCCCCAAAAGCTTACAAACTAATGTGCAATTATCCTATAATCAAGCCACCAACTTTAAAAAAACCCAAACAATAGTCTTGTGTGCCAAGAATCCTGACTACTCTGTTTGAACAAAAGGAGATCTAAGTTACTTTTGAGATACCACCTCAGTCAAAGAAACCTGCACTTGCATGGTAACATGGTCAGATGGGAGTTAACCCAGCACTGCTAAAAGCTCACTACTTTTGTCATGTTTACACAATATTACAGAATCACACAATATTACAGAATCACACAATATTACAGAATCACAGAATTAGCTAGGTTGAGAACATTGAGTCCAACCTATGACCAAACACCATCCTGTCTACTGGACACCAAGTACCATGTTCACTCTTTCCTTGAACACCTCCAGGGATGGTGGCTCCACCACCTCCCTGGGCAGCCATTTCCATGCCTAAACTCCCTTTCTATGAAGAACTGCTTCTTTATGTCCCATTCCTAGTTTCCAGAAAATAATAACTGTGTCTTTGCCTCTTCTCCACAGCTGCTTTTAAGAGGAAGAGCTCTGTGACTTCTATTGTAACAACTGCAAGCACCAGTTTGCTGTGAAAACACCTGCCTTAAGAAATGACAGAAAGAGAAAACAGAGTACACAGAAGCTGCTCTCTGGTTCTGGTGCTCTGATATAGCTGCATTACACAGCTGGCTGATAGGGTAATTCCCTACAGCAATAGTGCTGGAGATTTAAGGGATGCACAGAAATAAGGAGATTGGATATTGTTAACTGATGTTTCCTGGAAGTAGCCTGAGGCCAGGATAATCTTCCATCAACTGCCATGTTATCATTGGCTCTCTGTCTAGTTTGGTTTAGAAAAACAACAAAAAGAGACACAGATGTGAAAAGATAAAAGCAGTAAATTGATTAGGCTACAGCAAAATTGTATGAACACATAATAGAACTGTGCAATAATGTGATTAATTTTCTAAATAGCACTGGAACTATTCTATGGATGTCATAGATTATCTGTATCAGAATATCACCTTTCTTCATCTTTTCTTTTCCTTGCAGATTTCTCCTGCCCATCCCCCACAATTTTTTACATTGTGGTGAACACATTTCACCCTTTAGAATGTTGTGATTTATGATTCTAACTGGTCTTCATATTGGCAAAGGTAAGGAAGGTCATATTACCACTCTAATTGGCAAGTTAAGCTTCATAAACAGGCCCTTATTTCGTCAGTGATGTTATTTAAGCCTAAGGTCAACCTTGAGAGAAGCTGGCTTGGGAAGATCCCTGGCATAAAAAAATGCATCTTTCTAACAAAAATAAATTTCTGTCACAAAATTCAGTTTACATGCTCTGAATGAATCTAGAGTCTTCCACATACCACCAAGCTTCCTGAATTTCAAATAAATCACAGAAAGTCCATACTTCCTTGTTCAGCTTCTCTCAAAGTTGGTGTTTTTCAGTAGCAAGGCATCAGTGGACACAACATTGCAGCTTATTGCTTGTGACAGGCAAATATCACCTGCAGTAAGAAATAGCAACTATACTGTGGTTAGCTGTAAAAGGTCATTAACACCAGCTTCTGTAATTTATCTGCAATTAAGGTAGCTAGGCCATTCACAATGAGTCATCAAATTGTGGCTTTTCAAAGCAAAAAATGGACAAAAGCTTTTTTCCTTCTGATAAAGTTATCTTCCTTAATAAAGATTTTTTTTTAACATTATCAATGTTAAAAATGTTATCAATGTTAATTTTCATATATTTATATCAATATATTTTAAATGCATGTGATATCCTTATTTTTTTCCTCTTTGAGGAAACTCATTAGTGGCTAACAATGCAGCAATTAGTGTGTCTTCCCTACTGGAAGAACAATCTGGTTGTTCAAACGATGCTTGCAACCTGTGACATATATTGTAGCACATTCTTTTGGACCTTATCATTAATTTAGGACAAGCTGATTTAGTACCTCTTCTCTTAACTTTCACATTGATACAAGTATACCACACAGCATTGTTAATTTTGTCCGTAAAGGCGATCAGATGCTGAATGTGTGAATGAAAGAATTTGAAACTCTGGCTGGTTTGTGTAAGCAAAGCAAAGTGCTTCCTCCCCAGGCCAGGTTTGATATACTAAGCTTTTACTATTTCACACATGAAACTGAAGCAACAATGGGAGAATGTTCACATCAGTGGTGAAGGATATAATCCCATGTACTGTCAAATAACACTGTTGTATTCCCTTCTGTGAAACTTTGTCCAGCAAACGTGTCTTTGCAGTGCAGCTTAAAATTACTGCTAAGAAACAATTAATCTTGAAAAAGAGTCATAATAGTTGGTCACTTTTCCTTCTCTTGTAAAGCAAAAGTTTATATTAACATACTACTATTATTGAAGCTCTTTTTTGTAAATGCTATAATAGTTTTTTTTACTATGTATGCACAAAGCAACTTTTTCCATCTTTTTAGAAATCAAAGTATTAGGAAAAAGCTTTAAACTATGCTTAGTTTATGCTTTAATTGCTTTAGACATATCATCATTATTTTACAAAAGATATATCAACATCTTTGTTAAGAGAAAGGTGAGAAGAAAATATTATGGGTCTGATTAGACAAAAAATCAAATATAATAATAGAATCCAAATATTCTACACTATATAACGTGGCACAATATGAGCTGCAATGTCACTGAATTGTACAGGTGGAAATATTTTGGACCTGTACGAGATCCAAAATTTTACCTCATTTCATTTCATGGAAGAAATATTTTAAAATCTTGGTATATCTTGAGCAATGTCATAAACACAGTAAATAAATCTTGAATAAAACCAAACACCTAAAACAAATACAGATAATCAGCATTCACAGTGACTGATGGAAGAGGTGCTGATTGACAGAATTACTTTAAAGAGTTGTAACAGCAGAAAGTTTACTAAAATTGATAGATTTAACAAGGCTTAATTGAAACTTTGAAAAGAATAATCAATGATTAGTGATCCAGTGAGAATACCTATCCTTTCTAATCAAGATTTTCTTGAAGAGTTATTGTGGAGGTACTGCTCAGTATTCAAGCACTCAACTCTTTTATTCACTCACATGACAGAGATTCCTTAAAGACAGGGCCAGTTTGACATAGCCTAAGACAGTTACCACAGAGAAAGTTCATGACATTTCTGAAAACTTTGAGTTAGACTGTTTTTTGTTACATTGTGCCAAAAAATTAAAAAACTGACAAAAAAAACTCGAAATTTTTTTAAAATCTACCTTCCCAGTTGACACATGGGTGATTCAGCCACCAAACCTGTTAGTCACCATCAGCCACTTGTAATTTCACCTGTACTAGATTAACTGCAACTATTTCCAGACTGGAAATAAAGTAATTAAAATAAACAAATATTTCCAACAGATTTTCTAAACTCACAACTCTTAGAGAATATGTTTAGTGTCTGCAAATTAGAATGTTAATATTTTCCTATGTACTTTAAAAAACTCACTCTTTATTAATTCTAATATATCAAAGTAGCTTATAAAATAAAGAAAGAATGCAAATATTTTAATGAAGGTTTGGCACACAATCTTCCTTAACTTTACACAGACAAATCAGAAAATCAGGTCTTATAAATCCCTATTAGCATTTAGACCTGTTATCGTCAATATTAATGCAAGAAAGAATCTTTTGTCCTGTGAATGTTCTTCACAAAAAGGTTACCTTGTAATTAAAAATGCAAGCATAATATATGTGATCAGACTGAGGTCTTCCAAGTACTAAACTCAGCTTTTCCCAGATTTGGCCACATAGAAGCTATAATGTCTATTGATTTTGATGTCTTGGAAAGTACAGCAGAAATGGATATACCCTTGAGAAGACAGTTATGCTGGTAACTTGAAGTTTAATACTGACAGTTGGGAGTTAATATTTTTTTAGTCGAATTGGTAACTAACTGTATCGATATTTCTATTCATTCTTTATCAGCTTCCGAATTCTACAAACTACTGACATCAAGTATCTTTCATATGTATCAGGTGTATAGGTCTTCTGAGAATTTTCCATATACAGAAAAGATGAGGCAGTGAAGTCAATGAACATCAGATAGAGCCTTGGGAAATGGGAGTCATTTGGCCTTGAGCATTCTAGTGAATCATCTGTGACATTAATACTAGTACATATTCTAAGCTTGATGATCCTTGTACTCCAGTTTGGACATTTTACTGCTGATGTAGTTCGAAAGCATGTTAAGCTTCCAGTGCTCTACATTAATTCTCCATCTTCTATTAAAAAGGTGTTTCAATTTCCTAGCTTAAATTCTTTTTTTTCGTACAAGTAATTTTTAAAGAATCTATTTAGTTGCAGTCCTTCTGTATTAGTTTGTTATTGAGGAGATTTCAAATTGTTGCAATTGTGTCAAGGGAAGTTGGTTTTCTGGTACAAGGTATTGGAGAACATGGTTGAGTGCTGAAGTAGCTGAAATACTCAAGATTGACAGAGATGTTTGCTGTGGACTAAAAACAGCTCAGGCGTGAGCTGACTACTCAGCTCAGTGAGGAACTAGCACTTGCTTATTTGGATAAAAGCCCAGTAGAAGGAACAAACCTGATGTTACTACTGAATCTTTCACCTTAGGTTGCTGGTGTCTCTACTGATAGTTCTGCTGACAGTAGCTGACACTCCTCCCCATAGATGTGATGTGCCAGAAGAGGGAACTGGAAAACGAAGGCTACAGACTGGTCATCAGCTCCTATTTACAGATGAAGCCCATCTGTGGAGACTGAGAGCTGTCTGACAGCAGGTGTGCAATGAGTGACAGTCAGCAGCTCTGAGTGCCTCATTCTGACACACTACCAAAAGCAGATCTAGCAGATCTCCCTACAGGCTTTTGTAATTCCAATGCATATCCCAATCTCAAACTAATTTAGACGCGTGCTGAGGTGTCACATTTTTGCCAATTGCACTTTAGAACATCACTGTAATTTTAACGAAACATGTTTCCAAAAGTTACCCAAGCACATCAAGTATTTAGGTGGAAAATATCTGCTGAAATTAGAACACACATTCCCTTAAAGTAGTATCTGGTACACAATTTTAGATCTTCCAGCACCAAACCCACTATATCTACCAAGTTAGAGACAGAAGGAATGGTCTGGTTATGTTGTCATGACATTAAAGACAGAATATAAATTTAAATTGACTATATTGAGAAAATAAACCAAAATACTCCCTGTGTCATACATTAATACCTTATATTTTCTTCCTGAATCTTTTAAAGAGTATTTCTGTTATCATTTTTTTTAAAATTGAGATAATAATTTTACTGTCTAGAGAGGTCTGCGCTTATTGTATAACTGCGCATTTGGAAAAACATGCATTTTGCATATGAAGTCAAGAAACACACAACTTTTAGCTAATGTCATGTTAGTGAATTCAATATCTTCAAAATAACTGCATGCCAATTTCATTTTTCATGTCCTACATGCCTGCAACTCTGTTTTAATTTTTGGAATGTGTAGCTAATGCACCTGGCAGCATTTGGCTGTGCGGTCACAGCACTGCCATGGGAACTGAGAGAGGCAATATTCACTGCTGGATTTCAATATGAATCATACCCAGTTAGGATGGCATGGGACTAGAGATCAGAAAAGCTACTTGCTGCATTCAATAAAAATGCATAACGTCACTAACAAATTCACTATTTATTGCTGAAGATACTAATTCCCATTTAGACATCAAAAAGCAGAGCACAAGCAGAAGGCAAATCCCTACAATAACCAGTGTGCCTAGGAGGAAATAGGGAAATACTGCTTGGGTATTAATTTAGGAATATTGCATGGTCACAAATCCTATCAAAAGGCTTTTCACTCACTAACCTTCTAAGGCAAGATTGAAGAGTTTTTCTTGATTGTAACAAATTTGATGCTATTTCAGCAGAACTGCATCAACATCAAACACTCCCAGAAACACAACGGCGGGGGCGGGGGGGGGGGGGGGGGAAGAAAAGAAATTAATAAGGAGTTAGTTAGATCTATCCTAGAAGTTAAATCAATCATGAATATGTTCAATCACACAAGTATTTTCTAACATTACACTGGATTTATAACATATTAGTATATGCACTGATTTCCTTTTGAAATAGCATTTTTTAAATTTATGCTGTAGAAAGAAGCAGTAGAAAAGCATGATGTTGAGTTCACATAGTATAATGTTGCTTTGATTTTAACTGATGTAGAATGGTCTTACATGAAGCAGCTGGTTAAAGTGCAGCTTGTTACCTATAGTTACATGTCCCATTGGTATATCATATGTAATGATATGTCCATACATATATCATACATACAAGTACTATGATTATATATAGTTATAAAATGCATCTCTAAACTTTACTGATCTACATCCTTGTAGAAAAAAAATAACATTCTGCTCATTCTACAGATCCATGCTAAATAAAACATAAGAAATGTTTCAAGGAAAGCACCTAAACAAGGTACAGTCTCAAAAGCAATGTAAGGAGCTTTCAGATGTGTGTTCCTACCTCAACTACCTTCAATTTGATAGAAAGAAATCCACCTTCATCTCTGATTGATCATTATGCAAGTCTTCACTGTTCACTGTTTTATCTGCAAAAACTCTACTTGCCTTTTCCTCTTTCTGCTCCCCCTGTCTTCCAATTCAACATCACCCAGAAAATGCATTTTTAACAGATTATTTATTGCGGTGGGTTTTTATAAACTTCAACCAACTTTCATCAAATTAAACATACCAAATTACTGAAGTGTTTCCCTTCCCGCTGAAACATGGTGCAAAGGACTATTTCCTGCCAGGATTCTAAAATACACATTTAAATTTATTTCACTCCAAAAGAGAAATTATTACAAAATAATTGAAAGGCTGATACAGCTATCAAGCAAGTACTCCAATATGTTTGCAGGTTAAAAAAAAAGACACACCCTATGGTCTGAAACCAGGACTATTGTCTTTATACTGTGGTAAAGCACTTACTTAAAATTATGCCTTGAAAAGAGGTTGCATTTAATTGTACAAGATTTACTCTTTATTTTATAAAAAACAAGCACAGCATATCACAGCATATGATGCACTGGAAATTTTGTCATATTCTAAATCTGTCCTTAATATGATCCTACTTCCAGCAGGGAAATAGTCCTAAGCAAAGAATGACCATAAGTAGTGCTGCCTATAGTGAAAAACTGGGCAAAAATATTCATAAAGTTGATAATACATGCAGGAAGTGAAAGTGGCAGTTGAATGAGTGAAAATAAACTGAGCAACATTATATTCAAAGAAGGACACTACAAGTTGTTAGAAACATAACTCAGGATAAATTTACAACATTAAGTATTACTTCCATGGTAGAAAATGAAGGAAAATAAGAGTGATTGTGAATAGCTGTAATAGCCTGAAGTTTAAGGAGCAAAAAACAAGTCTATTTGAAAGAATCTTTTTAAAGAGAGGAAGAAACATGGTGTAGTTATTGTGTTTGTTGCTCAATTTTTGTTGTACTTAAAAGACTTAGATGTAAGGACTGCTATGCAGTTGAACAGCTGCAGCAATAGGATCTAAGGGGGAGATTTAATGCACAGAGATAAACAGATAAACAGATACAGAAATATTTAACTCAAAAATAACTGAAGTTCTAATACCCACCAACTCTCAGAAGCAATTCAAGGTTTATATAACATTATTCATTATTTTTGTCCCTTTTTTGGAAGGAATTGACTGACTAATGAACTGCTGTATCATGAATTGCAGCACATTTTACTGACAATAGACAAAATGTTCTCATTAATTTGAAAACAATACAATGGAATACACACAGCTGTTCAAAAAGCACACAGAATTTGTGCCAGCTCCCTTAAAAATGGCTTCAGGAAGATTCCATTGATTTGATCTCAAGGCATTTCTTATCCTTTCTATACTTTTCTATAAATTTATGTACAACTCAGTTTCCACATTTTCCCAGTTTTTAATTAAGCATTGCTAACGGCTTCTCCCTAGAAATATCTTCCATTATTGCCTGGTATTTGGACATTTGTCCGATATATTTGTTTACAGGCATTGGTCTGGTGAGTATTTTACTGGAGGTATCTGTACTTTACTGTATCATGCCACAAAGATCTGTGCTACAGAATATCAGCATCCAGCCATTAGCATAATTATTAGATATAAAGTTGGACTGTTAAGGAAAAATTATTTTTATATCTCCATTTCACATGCTTTTTGTTATGTCACTGGAGATACACCACCAGGGACACAGATTTGATGAAACAGCAAGTATTAGAAGCATGCAAGAACTAGTTTTATGCCACACTTATTTCTGATAAACTGAAATTATTTAGTACAACTCTTAAAGAAGTTTTTAAGAAGCATGATCTAACCCCTTCTTAGATTTATATTTGGCCATGGTGTAAATGATTGGGAAGAAAAAAGAAAATCTTATTCACACTATACCTGACAGTTCATATGGTCAAACTGAGATCACTTCACATCTCCTTTGTAACATCTGAACAGTGGAAGACCTCCTTTTCAAGAAATATGGCTAGAAATGTGTATCCACAAATAAATATGTGTATGAGCCACTCAATTGTCTTGATTCTGAGCAGCAACTCAATACACAGATGATCCTAAAAATGTCTGTAAACTCATTGTGTAAATTTACATATATGAACTAGATCTTGAAAATAAAAAACCCCAAATATTCTCTTCTGGGTCTTTGTAACAACATTATTTTACTAGGTAAGTATAACAGATAACTACACTCAGTCAATGGAAGAAAACAGTTTCCCATTCCTATGTGTAAATTTTTAGATAGTGATTGCAGAGGTTTATCAGAATACTTGAAGTCTTTGAGAGAAGCTGCTAAAAGAGCAAAAGTTAAAGAAGAATCTATTGGTAAGGCCTTTGTCACTCACAGCAATGAAGGACCAGTGACCAGATGGGGAAAGAATCACACTTATATATGCACAAAAGCATATATACATTTCTGTCCTGACACACCAGCACAAACATTATTTAGATTTACAAAAGATGAGGCAGAACTTTCTTCACTAATGACACATTTAAAAAAAAACAAAAAAGAAAAAAGGTATTTCTATTAAATAAGAAGAAACTCTTTCTATTCATAGCATGAATTTAATGAAAAATAGCAAAGCAATAGACCTATTAACTAGTGTTGCCACCATAATTTGGACTCTAAGTTGACAAACAATTTTCTTTTGCGTCATTACATTTAAACTGCTTTGGGAAGGGGTGGGACTTCCCCTCCATCCTTGACCATGTTCTCAGCTACTGTGAGAAAATTACTACTTAGGTATTTCTAATGGAAGAAGGTTAAAGCTCTCTGTTCCAAGACAGAGATCACCTCCTATTTGACTAATTCAGCAGCAGTTGCTAGTGAATAATTTCCAGAGGGGAGGAGACTTTGTCAATTTATCATAGCAGTGAATTCCCAGTAGCTAGGAAAGGCTCACTCATTCACATAAAGAACAACAGGGTTCTTTCTGTGTCCCTCAGTATTTTATCTCACAACAACACAGGTTACCACATGTATTCTCACCTAATGCTGCATAATGTCAGCTTTCCCACATATTCACACCTTAGGGTGCCCAATAAACAATAGGGGGAAATGATTTAAACAAACAAGAAACTAAGACACAGCAGTATTGCATGTTACACACATGCAACAAGTGCTTTGCTTCTCCCATCTATACATATCACACTCATTATCCAGAGCCTAATCCAGAAGGAAGCCACCAACTAGAAAAATAGATGAACAATTCCAAGCACTATTAAAAGAAAAAAAAAAAGTCAAAGATTGCATAACAAAGACACAAAAACAGAGTAGCAGTGTAAGAAAAAAGTACGTGTACATATATTTATTTATGTTCATACTGAACTTACAAGTCAGGGAAAGGTTCAGAACAGAAATTACAAATTACACTGTATAAATAACACCTTCCTTGAAATGCCGTCATTGCATGTAAAGGCTTTACACAAGCATTGAGACATATTTGGAATGAGTACTGGAGACACACTACTACTAGAAAAATGCTAATGTTGTCATCCTCTCTGGAATTTGTTCTTTAGGTCTTTGTCATTCCCATAGCTGCCAAACTAATAAAATATAAGGAATGTTTTGGATCAGAAAGTGATATTAAAAAGCTTTTCATCAAATCTTAGAAATGTGCCCACAAGTTGCTGCTCCATAGAAGCAAATACAGATTTCACCACCATGCATTAACGAGCTTCTTGACCTTTTGTATGAGGAGAGAACATAAAAATGAGGCACAAAACTAAACAGCAACTTAGATCTTGAAGACAAAAAAGTCATAACCAACAAACAATTGAAGACAAATGGACATTTGTCTTTAAGATAGCAAACAATAATCTAAGCAGACTTTCAAGAGTTGATTCTCCCGCTCTTTCAAGAAATACTATATGATGTCTTTGAATCAAAAGACATCTAATCTTATTTTATACCTATACAAGAAAAAGTTATCCCCAAGATCCTAAAACATCTTAGACAACTTCTCTCAACAGACTCAAAAATAAAAATACGGATATCAACATTTTGAAAGGAAGATTCAGCTGCACAAGCCTCAGAAACATTCACTACTAATCCAAATTCCCAAAAATATGGTGATTTGGAGAAGATCCTAATTGATTAACAATTTCACTGGAAGAGTTCTTAAGGGCTACTGTCCTTTATGTTTGAAAGCACAAACAACGTCTAGGCAGCAATAATAGTTGTAAGAAATCAGTACTGAAGGTGTATCTCACTGTAGCACACAGTATTTAATAAATGTTTTCTTTCTCAGTATGTTAAGAAACAACAATTTTCCCGTGCCTCCCAAAGGTGAAGTTTGCTTTATAATGGAGAGGAGACATCAGTAATTGATATGACTGTTTAGAGCAAGAAGTAGCTAGAACTTCCAAGATAGAAATCTAGTCCATTCTTTCCCCTGTAAAAGATTTCCTAGCACTACGTGGAAGGAACACTTCTGCATAGTCTCCTTTTTGTTATTTCTATTTTTGGCCCACACCTCTATTTATCGCTTTATTTTAACCATTGGAAAGAAGTTCAATAGAGTTACTCTAGCATGGGAATGTATCACAGCATCAGAAATTGCCATCTCATGTAGCACACACAGGCTACCTATGAAAGGGCAAAGCTTCTCACTCCGTCGCTGAGGGTGACTGTTCAGTCAAGGCAACATCCTAGAAAGTGAAAGGATGAAGGACACCCATTTCAAGCTCTAATCACAAATTAAAGCACCTTCCCCCTAAAGGCTGAGTAATCTGCTAAACTAGGTGCCTCTAAAAAGTGTAGTGGAGGGGGGGATGGATAATGACAATGAAAAGTCTTTTCCAACATTCCTCCCCTCCATGAAATTCTCTGAGGTTTAAAAGTGCTAATGACACTTCATCACACCTAAAGAATTTACAGCAGCAGCCATCGCCTCACTCCAACCTTTATTTCCCGTAAATAAATTACCCCAGCCTCTCACAAATCAATCTTGTAATTTCTTCCTTTGGGAACTTAGCATGTTTTATTTTAGTGACTTTTCCTTTTTAAGTTGAAGCAACTGTAGAGGAGCCTGTTTCTGGAACATTATTTCTGACAAATGAAAAGTAAAGACAGCATGGAAAGAGGAGGGAATACACACATTTAATAGCAGTTTTTCCATGCTAGTTACACAACAACACACTCTTAGTCATGCAGGGGAAAAATAAGGAGACACGAGATGAGACATGAAAAGGATGTTATCTTCTTCCCAAAAATTAATTCATGTACACAACTTGCTTAAAAGTCCAAATTAGTTGTCATACTAGATTTGGATAAAGCTTTAGGAAAGAATGGTGTGAGGGCTCTTTATAGAAAATTACACCAAGTGGAGGATATTTCACTAATTAACACCCCTTCCTAACAAAATGCTTATGTCCTTTAAAGATAAGCTTCTTTTAAGTAGAGAAAAGACCCCAAACATTTGCAGAGCCCGGACTTCAACATCTGTTGGTATTCTCCACACACAAGTGTGCTTCTGTGTGCATGTTTATCAGAAGAGGTCATCAGGGGCTTGCTTGGTTTATTCATCATTTTAAGGCACTCCTATTTGCAAAGCTTCTGTTAATGTCAGTGAAATCTAACCCAGACAGAAGTTTCAGAGGTCACATATTTGGCATGCTGCATTTAGAAACCCAAGTACAAAGTTGACGAGGACGCTTCAAACACAGGGGATTACAGCGGAAATAGGTCTCCTTATACCAAACTGGCTATTGAGGAGATTCAGGGAAGAACACACCGAGATTGCATGATGCTATTAAAGCTCTTATTCTTGCTTTATTTTATCCACTGACTAAATCAATTCTGCCATTTGGCAAAGCCCAGCACAGAAAGAACACTTTATTTTTAATACCACAGAAAAGAAACAGACATGAGACACAAAACCATGTACTACATGACCTACAAAAAGCAGATACTTACAGTTCGTAGGAACTGTATTTCATCTTCCCCTCCTTCACCCCCTTCAGCCATGGCTCTTGAGGAGTCAGCTCTGCTGAGGCTGATCGCCTCCACCGTCAGCTCACTGCGCTCTGTACGCTCCTCTCCTATCAGTATTAGCATATAGCTAATCCACAGCCATATAGGGAGCTCAGCTAACTCCACTGCACTGCAGACTGTCAGTCAACCCCCTCACTGCCAGAGCCAACTGCGCTGCTTTTCCAGCTCAGAGCAAGCAATTCTCTCCCTTTTCTCTCCACCCTGGAGGCAAAACCCCCTACTGTTAAGGTATTGCAGGAAGCGTTATATGCATCACTAGGTGTTGATTTTTTTTTCCCTCCAGATACTGTCTGGGCAGAACAGCAATAACGGGGAAGTGTTAATAAAAGCAGAGCTTGTGCTTCCATTTTCACAGATCAGGATAGCAAATTTTGCACTGAAATGTATCAAATTCAGCAATTCTGAACCTACTGGTTATGCAGCAGAAGGATGTAATCCTGATGATCACAGGACAAGCTGATTTTGACAGCAGGTATTTTCAGCTTGCTTACAATAATTTCCATTTCTTGCTTCTCTGCATAAGCAGCTGCAAATCTGATTTCCAAGATGACTTCATGATCTAAACCAACTATGTGTAGTTATTTGTGCTATCCCTTTACATGGTATTTATACCTATATCCTAAGGACTTCAAGGGCTTTATCTGTAGCTTTTGAGAACTGCACCTGAATATTTATAGGAGATAGTACTTATTTACTTTAGAACCTATAAAACACAGTTATGTTAAAATAAAACTTAAAATAACTTTAAATTCTTGTTCGATAATGAAGAAATTTGCAATTAATGAAAACTGTTATTTATTACTTCAATATGAGCAAATAATCAAGGAAAAAAATAGTTTAACACTAGAACAAAACCGAACTAAGGGAAGGGAGGAAAACAAAAAGGACACAAGGAAACAGGAGAAAGCACCAAGGATGCTCTAGCCAGCCAATTCACTGTGTGATCTTGAATCCTGTGATAAGATTGCAACCATAGCTTACCCCTACATTCAACCCCTGAGAAGAATTACCCAAACTTTGTGGAGTCGCTATTTGACTCGATACGCTCCCTGACAGGCTTCCATATTTTTCTCAAAAAGAATGTATTTATGGCTTACAAAGAAAAACACAGGTATGATAAGGGAACATCCTGGGGCCACAAGGACAAGTGTAGCACACTGAAAACTGAAACTACATACTCTGTGCCCACAAGCTAATAATTTCTAGACAACTGTCCTCTGGACATGGAACCCAGTGCACACTGCCCTTCCATCCCCCAAATTAATAGTATTCTGATTTTGCACTAATTAAAATAAGCATAGTCATAAGACAGACAATGAGATGCCCAAGATTTTCTCTCCTTGATTAGTAGAACTCTTTGAAAAATGTTTTATTTCACTCTCTCTTATTACCCTGAGAAAATCCATCCAAAAGATAATGCCAAACACATTACTCAGCAACAGGCAATTTCAGGTCAAAAGCGACTCAGAAGCCTTTAGCTGATAGAGTCATACAGACTCTCCCTGCCAGTCCATCCATTCCCTTTTCCCCACCTCACCATTTTTGTTGGTTGCTGTGAGGAAGAAAAAGAGCTTTGTGCAAGGGAAAGGCAATGTGGCAGAAAAATATTTCTCTGAAGTGCCAGAAAACTGACTGGCATTTGAACTTACATTTTTGTGTTTGGGGGTTTTTTGTGCGATTTATTTTAACTCCAGCCATTTTGGATCAATGTTTAATCTTATTCCTCATCAATAAAAAGAACATACCGTAACAGATCTTCTTTATGGAATATAGTTATTCCAAAAAAAAAAAAATCAGATAAGTGGGGAAAATTTGCCCAAAGGCAAAGCATGCCACTCAGTGATTTTACTAAAATGAGTAAGCAGTGAGGCCTACTATGACACATGCTTATCCATACATTTATATTCTTTTCTGTTTTACATTCTAGTGGAAGGTTTCCATGCCCAGAGTAGGTGAAGACGGGGCGTTGGAACTAGATGATTTTTAAGGACTCTTCCAACCCAAAACATTCTATGATTCCATTATATAAACAATGGATTTGATACAGATACTGCAAGGCAAAACCTACACATGGAAGGACAGCTTCTCTGCAACATCTTGAAGGAAATAACTTTTCAAGCATACCACTTCACTTTGGAAGATTATAAGCAATAAATGCCTAAAAACTTGAGAAAATAAGCACAAGTGCTGTATTTCCTTCCCAAATAGAAATCAATGTCATTTAGTATATGTGCTGGCCAAATTTTCTTTCAGTTATGCAATAAGATTTCCAGATAATAAGTTCTGAACATGCAAAGCTGAGATTAATCCATCTGAATCAAAAGAGAAGGGGGAAAATATATAACTTTTCCAGTGTTTTCTTCATATGCTGGAGAACCCATTAAAATGCTTCCTATGAAATGGAAAAAAATAGAATAAAATAATATATTTATATCAGTTAATATAGACATCTATGTCTATAGATATCTATGTCTGTAACTCCTAATGAGACAGATAGAGAGGTTAACAAATTTTTTTTCCTTTGAGCAGATGTCAACATGGTAGGATATTTCTTTGAGTTTTTTAATCAACAGACAAAGCATATTAAAAAAGGAATATTTGGAATACCTTGAGGATTATAACAGAGATAAAGTAAAATTGTGATTCATGTCAAACCAGTAGGTTTGGGAGTTTTTTTGTAAGTTCCTCTATTTGATATTCAGTTTACAAAATATCCCGTGCATTGTTTTGGGAAACAGTATCCTGCCATAATAGGCAAAATATTTTCATTAGATTTCCTCTTTTTAAAATTGTCAAGTGTAATGCAAAACCATTGCATAGCACTTCTGTTCCCTAGATTTCTTTTGCTGCTATATATATAAAGGAAAAAATTATTCACTTACTACAGCATAATGAGAGCCACATCTCCTCAAGAGTTGTTTTCTGTCTTCCCCATTGCTCCAAGACTGAGATTTGGCTGTAATGATCACATATCATATGTGTATATATATATACATATCTATATGTAGATGTATATAGAAGTGTATATATATATATACATACCCAGTCACTCTGCTTCACTGGATATGATGGTAAAGTGCAGAATTCCCCTGTGAAAGCCACATAGCTCAAATAATCTGAATTGTTACCACTTGTGTGTTTTATCATATTCTATTTATCCCAATCAATCCTCATGTGTAATTTAGCCCTTTTGCTGCTAACACCCTGGACAGAGTTCATGGTATTTTAAAGCCATCAGAAGAACTTGTTCACAAGCTGAATTTTCATTACAGACATGCAGTCTAGTTATCCTTCAGCATAAGCTCTCTCCTCTCACCAAGCGTTTCAGGCTGACTGACTCTTCCCATGTATCTTTCATTGTAGGACATAATTTTATAGTAGCAGTAGCCTGGCACTGAAATAATAAGATAGGTATTACAAAACAAAATAAACAACCATCACGCTGTAAAAAATGAATACTCAACAATCAATAAACAATTTTGTTGTGTGTATTTTACCTTTATGGAGATTGACTTAACACCCCCAATCAAAGATGAATCAAATAGCAAGAAGATATTTGCAAAACCTGCAATGGTACTACACGCACGCTGACATCTTTAAAAGTACAGGTAATACCAGTTACCATAGAGTCTGTTGGGTGAGGAATGAAAATTATATTCTCCACAGGTAATTACAGGCCTTAGAACTAAAAGTTAGTGCTGCTTGAAAGGCTGTTATATCTCTACATGTTTTATGTGCCTCTCAAGTACAAAGAACAATGACAAATACAGGTTTTAAAATGCCATTAAAAGAAACAAATTGTTTTCTTTACAAAAACTTCACAAAAGTATTCAAATTCATTATGTTGGCCATCTTCAGCAGGCAGCTCCTTGCTCAGCTCATGAGTGTTAGGCACTTAAACAGGTGAACATTTCATTCACCCAACAGAAAACTGCTTCTGTGAATATCCAATGAAAAAGTTCTTCATTTATTTTTGAAGTTTTTCATGTTGTCGTTTTGTTTTTTTATTTGGGTTTTTCTGTTTTGGTTTGGTTTTGTGTTTGTTTTGTTTGGTTTGGGGTTTTTTTTTTTTATTTTTAATTTATTCTAGATGAATTGCATTACATTTTCATGTGTAAAATGTAGGATCTTGATCAAGTCAAGGAAAACATTCATCAGAAAATTAGTACTTTGAGAATTTAGAAAGAGAATGGTTTTATTTACACACATTTCCAAAATTCATCTACATTTTTTCATGTCTTTTAAAAGTTATTTTGATGAGTTTTATGCTTATCCTATGTCACTGCTTTGTTACATATCACAAAGTTGTATTTTGTTTTTAAAAGTTGAGAAAATCTTTGAGGCCATTTCTGTATGAACGCATGAAGTGTATTATTATAATGATTCAGAATTCATATCATAAGTTCTAAGCAGTATCAATACTGCTTGTAAGGCCTAATTCAGTGACTTTCCAAGCAAATTCAGCAGTACTTAATGCGAGATGAGGGAAGAACCGTATCTCAGAACAGGTGAGCAAAACCTCATTCACCAATGATCAAACCTTTATGTTAGATTGCCATCTGGTGGTAAAGTTTAAAAAACAGTCTATGACTAAGTAAGCATAACAGTTCATTATCTTAGCCTAAGATATTGGAAGTCTTATTTCCAAATTTTACTATAGATTATGCAATACATTTTTCCACAGTGGACCAACCTCCCTGCTCTAAGCAGGGTCATCCTAGAGCACATGGCACAGGATTGTTTCCAGGCAGTTCTTGAATATCTCCAGACAGGGAGACTCCACTACCTCTCTGGACAATCTGTTCCAGTGCTCAGTCACCTGCACAGCAAAGGAGTTCTTCCTCATGTTCAGGTGGAACTTTCTGTGACTCAGTTTCTGCCCATTGTCTCTTGTCCTCTTGCTTTGTACCAGCAGGAAGAGCTCGGATCCATCCTCTGACACCCTCCCTTCAGATGCTGATGGACATTGATGACATCTCTTCTCAGCTGCCTTTTCTCAAGGCTCAACAGGCCCAGCTCCCTCAGCCTTTGCTTGTCAGAGAGAGGATCCAGTCCCCTCATCACCTCTGCTGCCCTTTGCTGGACCTGCTCCAGGAGCTCCCTGTCTCTCATGACCTGAGGAGCCCAGAACTGGGCACAGCACTCCAGGTGAGGCCCCACCAGGGCTGAGAGGAGGGGCAGGATCCCTTCCCTTGACCTGCTGGCCATGCTCTTCCTAATGAGCTCCAGATCCTAATTTCTTGCCTGTTGGGATGTATCATTCTTGAGCCTGGAAGAAGTGATCCTCAATATCAACCAGCTCTCTTGGACCCCTCTTCCCTGCAGAGCCTGTTCTCACAGGATTCTCCCAGCAAGATCTCTGAAGAGGCACTGAAGTTAGCTCTCCTGAAATCTCTGGTTGCAACCTTACTTGTTGCCCTGCTTCATCCTCACCCAATACTAAACTCCACAGTCTCATGGCCACTTCAGCCAAGACTGTCCTCAACCTTTCCATCTCCAAAGAGGCCTTCTCTGGTTGTTAGCATAAGGTCGAGCAGCACACCATTCCTTGTGGGATCCTCTGCTACCTGCAGCAGGAAGTTGCCATCAGTGCTTTCCATGAACCTCCTGGACTCTGCTTCACCACGTTGCTCCTCCAGCAAATGTAAGCGTAGTTAAAGCCCCCCACGAGAAAATCAGTGCTTGTGACTTTGAGACTTCTTCTGGCTGCCTGTAGAAGGCTTCACCCACTTCCTCATTCTGAACAAGATTAAGTATTTTGCCTAAGCGGAGTAGAAATTTAACTAATTAGAGCAATTAGAAATGCTGGCTTTGCGTCTTATAACAGTTGCATGTTATAGAGAGATTATCTCTGGGAAACTAGAATCATTCCTTGTCTCAAAATGACACAAATGCCAAACTTTGTTTCTGCTTCATACTATAATATATGATAATATATAGATAATATTATATATTGTATATGATGTATATGATAACAAACTTGTATTTTTAAGCTTGCTTTATTCTTGAAATATCTCTTATATATTCCCAAATCTTATCCATTTCTCACTGATGAAGCATGACCGTTTCAGCATAATTTTCTATAAGCATATGAGCACAGACTCTTTTGATGACCAATTAGGAAATTTTAATGAGTGGTTTTCAAGGTTTTGAAAGTTCACTGAAACTAAATTATAATTTTAAGGAAGTGACTATGGCAACACATTATGAAGAACCTGGGGTTTTTGCAAAGAAAATTTCAGCCCATCTGTCAACAGAGAACTGCATTAATTCCGTCTGAATTCGATACAAGCATGACCAGCCATTTCCAAAGCACTGAGATGGAAAAAATTCTGTACTAGCAATGCTGAGTAACTGCCTCCCCTACTGTGATACAGAGTACTGAAATAAGCCAAGTGATAAATTCTCAAACTATAATACAACAGAATTAAGACTTACCATGTAACTAGTGTTTCTCTTGCATCTACCATGTAATTCAAGATTTACCACCAGAAAATGCCATTTCAGCTAACTATAGAGCTGCAAGAGTGCCTTCTCACTGTTAACTTATATACTGTAAATATTAAAATCAATATTGAAAGACAGGCCACAGTGGCATACCAAATTCCATTATTACAGAGTCTGCTCAACTCACTTTTCTAGAATCAGGTCCCAAAGTGAATTAGAATGCCTCACATGTATTTTTTAAGTGGAAAATGTCTTCAAATGACACTTTACAAACTAGACTCAACTGTTCTTTAGGAGTGTCACAGGAAGGGATTAACTGTCAAAAGCAATTTTGACTACATTTATATTAAACTCCTGAATATTACTACGCAATCAAAATTACCTTATATATCATGCTGATATTACAGTCTGACAGAGTATAAATGCCCCAGGAAGGTACTCTTGCTTATTACACATGCAGAAATTAGACTTTTATCACATAAAGGGGTATCATTTCTAGGGATATCAAGTACACAACCAGACCTATTCAAACCATAATGATCTTCATCTTATCAGTTCTAGTTGAACCTAAGTTAAATTGGACAACCATATAAATTTCAAAATTTATATAAACATTTATATTAGACTTTCAAATTAGAAAGTTACATGAGGACTACTGAGTCAAAGCAAAGGGGCTTTTCAGCCTTTTTCTGGCATTTTCAATTTGTGAATATACAAAAAGTAAAAGAACAGAGCAAATCTGCTGTAATAGTCTCACAGATTTTTCCACTCTGTGCAAACCTACAAATGTGGGATTCAAAATCCCATTGTATTTGAACAGTTGAATGTAGTAACTACAAATCAGTTGGAGAAAACAGCCTTTCTAAAAAATGAATTTGGTATAATTAATAAGATAAAGATGTAGGAAAAGTAAAAATTGAACAGAATTTGTATTTCATTCAATACAGAATTCCAACTTCTACTTTTTATGACACCAAATTAAAAAAAAAACAAACATATTTTTCCTCACTGCTCCATGGCCAAAAACCAAGAAGCCTAAAAGCTTCTTCCATAAAATTACTTATGCTGTACTGAGTGTCTCTTAGTGTAGTACAAATTTATTGATATGTATTGCTCTGTGCTTTAGATGAAGTAGCCATTCGCATTTCTACTTTGTACATATTCCTATTTATTCACCTCTTTGTTTACTTGGTTCTACTTTCAAGTTTTTTCCAATTTATACAGCTTTAAATAGGCAATTTAATATCCAAATGTAAGGCTTTTGTCACAACTTGTTAATCAAATGCTTTTTCTCAACTGCAGCGTAGACACCGTGAATATATTAATCTCACTTGTGTTTTAGCAAGTGGAAATGTGCTGGAGATGCTTTAATTAACTTTTGTAACAAGATTCTGAAAATATTAGATATGATCTCTTGGGAAAATGTAGAAACCAATTATGGGACTAACTCTTCAAATATTCCCAAGATAAAGGAGTCTAAATCTGAAAAAAAAAATCAATAAAAATGCAATAAAAATTATGCTTTTATTGTCTACTTTGGATTAATTTAGGTTCAAGAGCACTTCTAGAAATATTTAGTTTAATTATTTGCATTCATCCATTGGATGTGAGAAAAGGAATATATTTAATCAATTACAAAGAGATATGACTGTCTAGATTAAGCAGTCCTAGAAGCCCAAGCTTAAGTAAGAACAGGTATTAGCCCTGACAGAGATAGAGACTATCTCACTCAGACTATTAGATGGTCTAACCAGCTTTAATAAAGAAAACTATTCAAAAATTATTTAAAATAATTTAATAGAGAAGTAAAATTTAAAAATAGGGAAAGGATATGTTATTTAATGCTGTTTCAATTAGTGTAGTATTCTTTGAGGAATTGAGGAATTAATTTTATAGCTTTGTGTTTACCTTTACAGCTCCTCAGTACTTTAAATAGCAGGTACTGAAGTTTCATGCAGTTCTGAAAACCACTATGGAGTTATTTTGATGATTTTCATTAATTATGTGTGGGTCCTTATGCTCATTGTGTGGGCAGAATATTATAATAAATATCTTTTTTCCCTAGAAAGTGTTTCCAACAAATAATTGTAATAAAAATACAAAAAAAAAAATCACAAGTGTAATATAAAATAAAAATACACTTCCCAAAGGAAGGGAGTTACAATGAAATTCAAGAAACCTTTGATTTATGTTATTAGTGCCTTTGCAAAAAAAAAAACCCCACCAAACCCTATTGTGTCCAACTGTCCTAGCAAATTCTTAAAAAATAAAATAAAATTAATTATTTTGGGTTGCCATTTTAAGTATGGTCAGTGTTTAAAAACTTGCTATGAAAGAACAATAAGAGTGGAGAAAGGAGAATCAGCAGTTTTCTTCATGAACAAAAATAAAACTAACAATAAATAAGGATTATGTCCTGCATAGATGCTACACAGTAATTGTTCTGGAGTTAAAGAAAGTCATGGCTACATAATGTAAAGTGTCATGTTGGATTTACTCCAACTTGCAGCCCAAGAAAGTGCCACACAGTGTTGGTCCTAAAGTTTTTATTTTCTCCTTTTTAAAAAAATATATGTTCCAAATATTCACAAAAATGTGGACACTATTTAATTGCTTCTTGACCTGCTTATGCATATATATTTACATTTACTAACAACTGAATGTGCATATATCTTTACACTTACAAACATCTAGGAATTTTTGGCATGTTCTCATAATTAAATATCTGAGGTCATGTATAGTTGACCCTGTGAATTTGGGCATTAGGATCTCTATGACATTTTTTCTTTTTCTAATACATCCTAATCTTAGTATTTGCCGAGTTTTTTATTACCCTCATGCTAGATTTATGCCTATTTCAGCCTTAGCATTATCATGTTTCTTTAATTAAGGGGCTAAGATAAATTTACTTTAATTTCCCCATTTCTACACTAATATTCCTGCTTCTAGATTTATACTGTATGAGAATTTTAAGCTTATTTTTATAGAAGAATAAAATTTTTGGCCTCTTTTACAGCAGAAATATGCTTCCTCCCAACCTGAAAACTACTCAAAAAATCAGCAGTGGCACCATCAAATTACTTTTTTAGACTACAACAATTTTTAAAATATTGTCAGTCACTTTAACCTGCTCAGGTTGACATCCTGTTTTTCCCAAAGGTACTTAACAAGTGTTATTTGAAAATGTTTCAATTTTGATTACTATTTTGTCCTTTAGATTTGTGTTCAAAATATATCTCTATTTGTAGGATTTGTATCTTAGTGGCCAGTTGCTGAAACTTTCATAGCTTAGCAGAAAATAATAACATGCCGAGTAATTATTTCAAAAGATAAATATTAGTATTTTAACGTAACTTCATTCTACAGACACCTATTAAAAAACTCCATTTCACACTAACAAATTGGGAAAATGTAGATGTGGAGGCCAGTGGGGCTGCTGACCAGGACTCTGAAAGGGCCTGCTGGTAACACAACCCCTAGGGCTGAGTTATCCTCCACAGTAGAGTGATCCAAAGTTATTCCCCCAGGCCACCCCAAGGCCTTATATACATTTATTTTCATTCCATTCTCCAGCTGGCCCCTTGGCCTTCCCGCCCCTTTTGTCCTTATCTGGAATTTCTCTGGAATGTTCTCCCCAGCTCGATGCCCCATTGGCCCCTTCTCCTTGGTCCCTCCTTCTGCCCCTCCTCATTGGTTCCCCAACCCATCCATCAGCCTTGTCCCGCCCCAGCCCGCTCCCTATTGGTTGCTTTAAACCCCACCTCCTTCGGTACTTAAGGCCCGGGTTCCCCTTTTTGGGGTCTTTGTCCCTGGACCCTCCAGGCTGCGGAATAAACCGGTCCTGGAACCCGCACAGAGCCCCCTGTGTGCTCCTTGTGCCGCTGGGATCGCTTCTCCCCCGGGCTGTGTGTGCTGGGTACTGAGTGTGAGCTCCTGCCCCAGGCCGTGGAGATGCTCTCAGAAGGTCACAGCCCTGCCCAGCCGGACACCACCAGGGCCAGCAATATGTAGATAGTTGTTCAAGTCATCGTATCTGAATGTACATACGGCTGTGTTTCTATTTCTCTGTTTTTCTTTCTCTCATATTCTTTATCCGCCTTAATTTCTTCAAGTTGTCAACTTTGACCCCAGAATGCTGATTTGTAGAAATAATTGGCAGAACATCATTCAAGCAGAATTGTTTCTCTTTAGCTTCCAGACAATGCAGGAGATAAACTCAGAGACTGACCGTTATTATTCTGTTCAAACAGAGTTAACACCACCTGCCCAGTATTGCTTTTGTCACATCTCTAAGTTCTTCCAAGGTCATGCATTATTAAAATATTTAAAGAACAGGATACCTCATTTCTACCTACAGTAGACAATTTATTTACAAACCTTTCTGACAACGAATGAAAGGATTCAGTAACTTCTCTGTAGTGCTAATTGTGTCACATATCCCATCCAATAGATCACTTGAGTAAGAGACACCGTGGTAGAATTGCCTCTTTCTAACAGGTTTATGGGCTGAGTAGCACACCAGCTGCACTTGTTTCCTGCTCGGGCTATGCTTGAGCTTATGCAGTTAGTTTTAATCCATAAAATCCTAAATGACTTAATTCCTGGGTATTTGTGGTCACCTCTCTTTTGGTGCTACTACAATTATATTTGTCATATTTTATATATTAGAAGGCTATTGGAAGGTTCTTTCACATTCCCTAATTTACCAATGTAACTTTTCTTTTAAATATATGGGAAAAGTATGTAAAAGACCTAAAAAACAGATGAGAATGTTCTGCTGCATTAAAAATTAAAAGAAATTGCAGATGAATTTGAAATTAACAAAATAAAACAATTACATATTTGAATGAGCATATGCAAATCTTTAATTACATATAGGTTTATATACTAATACAGCCATTTAAATAACATTTTTGGATATCTTACATTACCTTAATTTCTTCTATTTACATTATTCCATTAAAAATTGATGGCTTTAAGCTGGATTGTCATAAAATACTCATTTGGTTTGGGTTTTTTCCCCGGAGAACTTTGTTTTCTGGACACATTTCTCTTTCTTAATACACATAAGTATTATCAAAACTGCATTTAAATTATCTTGATAATGGTTATCTGGGCAAAGTGTCACATTAAAAACATTTTTTCCCTTTTACCACCACTCCCAGAAATCTGTATGGACATTATAGATCTTTCAGCAGTTTCCTTTTAAAAGGTTTTGGTAAAATATCAAACGAGCTGGAAGTTGTTTCTAATGGGAAAACATGAAAAATGTACATTTGTTTAACTTTTATATTTGGCAAATGAGATTAAATTTCATAGTAATATCCATGGACGTACTGAATTAGGATGAATATGAAATTAAAAGGCTGTCAGAAATAAGGTCACATGTGGAAAAGTGTAAATACATTCTTTGTGGTTTTAAAGTGGCTTGGTAATTTATAAAGTTAAAACCTAATAGTAATTTGTAGTTCAATGAAACTACAAAATAGCTTGATCTGAAGCTTCATAACCATGAGCAACACCATGTCATGAAGCAGCTATAAAGTACATTTTTCTTTTTTCTTTCCTATATTTACATAGCATTAGCATAATTTCCAGAACCTTGTGTCAATTCACCCTTCAAATGTGCTTCCTTAAGCCCAAATTCAGCTTCATATAAATCACATCTTTTGCTCTGAATATTTTTTGTCACGAATATTTGTCAGTTTTGCATACATCTCTTTGAAGCAGGTGTATTGTTGTTTGAGCAGTTCTACTACAGGTCTTCCAAAGTAAATCTGAAAGTAATATAAGCCCTTGTTAAGAACTAGTTCTGAGAGGACAAAAAATTTCAGTTTGAATTCTTTTAGTTCTAATATTGTCTTAGTTGTTCTTCTGATCAAATATATCACGTAAGCTTGAATAACTTTACTCTTTCCTGAAAGTGTGCAGGGAAACTGTATTTTCAAGCTCTTTAGTTTTATAAAATTGCTAATGCTATTTCAGTGCATGTTTAAATGTTGAAGTGTTATCTATTCTGTTGTCATTATATGTACTGGTATTTCAATTGAAAGGGTGTTTCAACAGTAACAAGAGCAACTGAGCATTGCAATTCTAAAATCTGTCGTGCTCCTTCTCCCGACACTGTCTTTAAACAATTGGCCAGAGTTTTTAGAAGGTCATTTGTCTGCTCCAAGCAGTAGCTCCCTTTCCAGGTGGTTGGTTTACTACGATGATCAAAGTCTGCAAGATGTAATTAATTTAGAAATACTTCTTCTAAATTGGTACATGCTTTCTTTAGGGGATTCCTGACTATCTCTCAGGGGATTCCTAACTCTCCCTAGAACATAAAGCAATGAACAGCAATCTTCCTTGCCTGCTCCCCTGCCATGTGCCATTCTCACAGTAAAGTGTAAGGGCCTTATTTATTCAGCCAGTCTAATTCCATGCATAACTTCCTTGTAGAAAAGATCTTTATTTCAAATGCTGTGGTATCTTATACCTGTATGATGTGCTTACAGAAGTATCCTGCTTCTGCTATGAGTATTTGAATATTTTTGTCTCAGAGGCAAACTTGTGGAACTTTCTAGAGTATCAAACTGCAACTATGCAATTAATATAAAAAATATTTTGAAAAATGCATGAATTTTTTTTTTGCATGCAAAAGAAGAAAAACACATTCAAAATTTCAATAGCTTATTGTATTCTCCTGAAAGCTTCTAGCACATTTTGGGGAGGCATACTTTTTAATATAATAATAATTTATATTCATAATATATATTATTATAATGATGTATAATTATATAACATTTATTTATTATTTATAATACTTAATTTTAATTAAAATTTGCTTATTAATCCAGGAAGCTCGCACATAGCTAAGTCAGGCATTTCCTGTCAAGTAGACTCAGTGAAAACAAGTTACTATGTAGCACTTTTTAATAACAGAAGACCTGTTCTCTATCTTTGTAGCTACTATCTGTCTTCTAGTGATTTTCTGACATACACAGTTTTGACATGTTTGTGCTTTTCGTTGGAAAGTGACTTTGGAAAAAAAGTTAGATTGCTGTTATTACTCATACTGGTTTTAAATCCTATGTTCAGGGGCCAAGTTGGATATTAGGACAATTAAGTTGAATGTCTTCACCCAAAATTTTGCTATTCTAATATTTTTACATGATTAAACAACTGCTGAGTAGATATACCTCACTGCCATCTGGTTTTGAGTACATAAATATTCCACCTAGAATTTTGAGGAAATAACTGGCTTGTATGACTGAAATAGGTTATTTTTTCCCTTTTAGAGTGTGTCTTTTATCCCTATGATCGATTGCAATCTTTTCAAATTCTTAAAAAAGAGCAGCTATCAGGAATGTTTCTGAATGAGAGACCATTGGCCCATGACAATTAATTTCAAGCACTTCCAGTTTATTCTTTCATTTTACCTGCTCAAAGACAAAGTATACCCTTACCAGCCATACACAGATTTAGCTTACTTCAAAGCTCAACAATTAAATCTTGTTGCAAAGATTGAATTCTACACTGTATTTCCCCAATATTCAAAGCAAGGCATCTTAGTTTGCCTTTTTTCCCACCACACAAATACTATGTAAATAAACCTTTCAGCTTTTTAATGTTTTTTTAATCTGTTGGTCACTGAACCTTTTTCAAGATATGTCTGTATCTTACTTTATATTGTATGTTATATATCTTATTTTATGTTGTATGTAGAAATACAGAGGCGTAATATTGCTTATAAGCCTATATTTTAAATGAACAAAATGTAGAAGCTTCTTTTAAAAATAAGAATGCTACTTAAATCACGGGAACTATACATTTTCATTTTCATCCAAAGATTAATATTACTGCAAAAAGATATAAAATTTATCCAAGTGTGTAGCTGGGGGAATGGGGAAATCCACAGCACTCAAGGCCATGGAAATATTTTGTTGAAGCTAAACTAAAATTTTTAACAAAGTCAGGCTGATGACTGTCAGCTGATTATCCTATTTAACATTGTCACCCCTTAGTTCAAATCTGTTAGGCTTGCAAAGCTTCCAACTGCTTGGAATTTGAAGGCAATTTAAGTAGCATTTGAAAGACTAGTACCACTGCTACATGTGAGTCCTCTTCCTGGAATAATTGGGAGTATAAATTGTGTTTCTCTCTGCTGCCTTAGACTTGGCACACTCTGCTTTTATGTAGACAGAGTGCATGCCAAGTCTGGTCAGCATCAGACAGTTACAAAAAGTTCAAATGCTTCAGACATTTAATGACTGCATTTCTTGAAATTGTGCCTCTAATTTGAACTTTTTGTAACTGTCTGATGCTGACCAGACTTGGCATGCACTCTGTCTACATAAAAGCAGAGTGTGCCAAGTCTGGTCAGCATCAGACAGTTACAAAAAGTTCAAATTAGAGGCACAATTTCAAGAAATGCAGTCATTAAATGTCTGAAGCATTTGAACTTTGGGATTTATTTTGGTGAGATTACATAAATGATGGTTGGAAATAAAATATTTCTTAGTAACTTTCAGAACAGAAGTAAAGCTACTCCAGTTCTAAGTTAAATATTCTGATGAGAAATATCAAACTCATATGATCAGTTTATGAAGCAGCTCATGTGATTAAACCATGCAAGGTGATCTGTGTTTTTCACCTTCCAAATATGTGTTGTGCTTGCAGAGTAGATGAATGTGTGACTCTTTTTTTTTCTGAATAAATTGAGAAAAAAACCCCACAGGCATAAGGATAAAATGGTTTTAAATAAAGGGGTTTTTTTCATAAATAGTAAGTTTAGTAGCTAATTGTGGTCTGATGGTATTAAGTCATAGTCTACTCCTGTCACTGTGTGGAATAAGAAATTTTTTTTCTGCATTACATAGGAAGAAGTATTAGTCCATCTTTGCCAAATACAGAGAACTGGGTGTTTTCATCTCAGTTTTGTGGTGACCTTAGACATGCAACTTTCCCTTAGAATGTTCTTTGACTCTTTAAAGCATGAAACTAAGATTCTCACAAGGTAACAGTTTAATTAAATTTTGCAAAGCATCTTCACATTTCCAAAAATAGTTGATATAAGGTCAGTTTTCTTCAGAGAGGTTGCAAGAGCCACTGTATGGTTCTGAACTTATTTTGTAAATATTTTCAGACAGTGATGCTGAACACACATTTAAGTCTGACTCTTTTGAACACAGATTGCTTTTCTTCTTCTCCACATTTTCCTTCAGACTGCTAGGCCTGACTAATTACAATCTTGCATCTAATTAATTCTAATGTTGCTTGACTGCATCTGGTTGAAATGTGTCTAAAGCCTCTGATACAGGCCAAAAAACATGGTTTTCCTACATTTCTATTTATTGTGCAGGACTGCCTGATGTTTTGTGTTAAAACCATTGGATCACTGAGTGTTGGTGAGTTTTTCCCTTAAGTAAGCATTTTTAAGATGTGCTGTATCTGTTAAGTAAGCTTCTGTTATCATTTTGGTCTCTTTATTTTCTCTCCTGACTTTTCAAATATTAAACTGTAGCATAAACATCAAGTACAAAAAATTAAAGTGGATACTGGAGACATAAGTCTGAATTGCTTTTATCAGCATATAGATGAGTGTCAGCTGAGACTGACATGGAAACCAAGAGGCTTTCCACTTGTGCTTGGCACAGTTTTCCATGAAGCCTGTATTTTGAATTTCAGCATACTGAAACTGGGCTCTTAGTTACAGCTTTTAACATCTCTACCCAAACTGAATCCATTCTGCTTGAGGAAATGTACCTCCATTGCTCCATTTGATTCTAGATTCACCAGTGACTGTACAATAGTACAAATACCAGAGAGAGAGAGAGGAGTGATAATGATTTCAAGCTGTCCCAAGATTCTTTTATCCTTTGTCTCCAAAATCTTTCAACCAGTATAACTGATACATATATCTTGTAATTATACATTTTTTTCTTTTCTTTTTTTTTTTTTTTTTGGACACAGAATTCCACAACTGACCTAAATAAATGGCTATATCTGCAGTTGCTATTAATCTTTCCCAGAAGGTATTTAATACCATAGAGTCACACACATATTTTTTTCATAATATTAGTGTTTAGTTTGCCTGAGAAGTCATGCCAATTTTATTGATTTTATAAGGATTTGATAGTGTAATAACTTCAAGTAAATCTCTTGGTATGGAGTATAGACCAAACATTAAACTCCTCTTTTCTCAAATAACAGACAAGCAGTCAGTATTTATAATCATTAGAGAATATTTGATATTTCCATGCATTTGTTTACAGAATAAAATATGCAAATGAAGATTTTTTTCTTGTTATAATTTTGTTTTGACATTTTAATTTTCACCAGTTCCCTTAATTTTCTTCTTGTACTTAAGCCTGTTAGAGAATACCTCAATATCAATGCACTGATGAAACTGAGCTTACTACTTCAACTTTAGCAATTTTAGCCACTTAAATACGTACTCATTTCCAGAGAGATATTCTATATTGTTTTCTGTAACATTTTGTCTGCTTTCTGTGACAATCCTGATTATGTTCTTTTCCCATAAAAATAAGTAATTTTTCACCCTGCTCTCAGATTTTTGCAAACACATACTTGCATTTGTTGTAAGATTGGCTTCCCCTCTGTCCAAAATCAGGTCATTTAATAACAAGAATTGGCAGCACTTCAAAGTCATGCATCCAGGATTTGGAAAATTACAAAAATTCTCCTCTGCTGTCTTTTGAAGTTCCATTCTATTAATCAGAGAAAAAGACATTTTGGCCCAAGTTACTTAATCATATGTGTGATTTGGTATAATTTGAAACAGACAAACCTGTATTTCTCATTAGAATAAAATCTTTGATATTGATGTATATAATGGATTGCTAATGTAAACTATTATATTTCTCGATTAGATTGTTTTAGATCAAGAATTTATGAATAAACCAAATTAACACAAAGCAGTATATGTTGCAGGGATAAAAAAAAGCACTGCCCAAAACACTTCCGTCCAATCCATTTAAAACATGCGTTTCAATATATTTGCATTTATGTTGTTCATATAAACAGTATTATTAGGTTTTTTCCTGTATAAAGATACAAATTAATCAAGGTCCTATTTATATTAATAGTTTTTAAGAAAATAGATTTTTTTTACACTTAACTAGATGAGGATTTTTTCTTTGTCTATCCATTTTGTTGGACAATTATACCAGTTTTGTAATTTCTCCTGTTAAGGATTCCATAAAATACCCCAATTTGTTCTCGATAATATTGAGCAGAGTCTCTACTGAGTTTTAGATTTGAGAATAAAACTCAGCCAGGACAGAGGAAATCAGAATCAGTAGCAGTTACCATCCCTGAAATGATGGCTCATGCTGCTGTTCCCAGGCCTGGGATTTATGGTTTGAAGAATATGGGATGATGACACTAGGGAGATTTGAGAGGGTGCAGGAGGAAGAACTGAAGTATAAAGAGTTCTGGGTATATATGCCATGTCATGAGTTTATTCAATTCATGTTTCTAAACAAGTCAGGAATAGATTTAAATCTTTTTGGTGCAAAAGTGGCCATGCAAATAAAAGTAGACAATGAATTGTTGCATTATGGAGCTGCATTTATTGGGAATTCAAAGCATTAATTTTAAGACTAAAATATTAGATCTTATATCCCTGTCATGTGGAAGTGTCAGCTCTGATGTGCAATTTTGAGACAAGAAAATAAACATATTAAAAGACTGAAATAGCAGTTCAGGGATGAGAATTTGCTGCAGGTATGGGGGGGAAAATGGAAAATAAAGTTGTCTTATAGCTCTTTGCTTTTTAGTTCTTCAGGTGCAAAGGTACTGGTAATAATTGCTTTGGCAGCAAGCTGTGATCTATTTCCTACTCCCCTTTTTGCATTATACAGTTCTTTTCCTTATGTACCTGTAGATTACCCATACATCTTCATGAACATGTTTTTTACAATAATACAGAAAAATAGTCATCCTTTGAGAGAAAAGCACAAAGAATCATAAATATTTAGTTGGCCAGCCTGTATCCTCATTGTTAGTCCTTAGAATTTAGTTAGGTTGTCAGGCATCAAAGCAAATCAGACATTACTTCTGAGAATATTTTTTGGTAAAGTGTTTCATTGATGTCTAGCTATGATTTCTGGTGATTTTCCAACCTTCCCAAAGAAAGGAGCAGCCTGAACAGGAGGCTGTTACTCATTCCTTTGTCCCATTAAGGTCGTCACTTGTATGAGCCTTCCACACTCAGTGGAACTGAGACTAAAACGCCTGATAATAACACTAGTTCCACTCAAAAGCTTGGGTTATTCACTGGAATTCAGCAGTTTATAAAGTCTCCTGAAAGGTTTAAACAAACACTATTGTTTATTACCATACACAAAGCCACAGATTAAGAAATGAAACGGTAGCTCAAAGTAAAGGTTGTTTCCTCTAAAGCAGGGGCAGTTTGCATACTGGAGGTAGTGAATAGCTTTCAGCTCTAATTAGGGTATTAACTTAGCAAATAGATGACTTCCAACCTTTAATATCCTTTAAAAATTGAATGGCTTTAAGTCCCTTTCTGAATACATTTCTACACCAGCTCTTACTGGTTGCTTCATAGAAACCTATGCTAGTGTTCTATAAAGGGTAAATGAAGCAGAAGGCAGGTTGCATTTATCCTATGACAAGATGAAAAGCTGATTACGCAGATGAGTGCAGATGAAGTGGAAACCTCTCAGAGATTAGGTTTTGCTCTCACTGTGCCCTACATTGCAGCCCAGCCTGACATAACCATTTCATGTTGGTTCCTTCCTGTGAACTCTTGTTTCCACATAAATCACGTGTTTGCAAAATGAAGTTACTAAGAAAGTAATTGTTGATCTTTGTTTAAAAGTACTAAACATCAGAAAAGCAAGACTTGCTTTCGGCCAGGGCTTTTTCCATTCCCTAGGCTGCAGACGTGCCTCAATATGCACAGTATGAGCTAGTACTTGTATAGGTGACCAGCTGATGGTATAAAAATTTCAGGTACAAAGTAGGAAAACTCATTTTTTTAAGTTTTCAAAAGGAAGGAAGATGTGAGTGGTCTAAAGTGATAAGAATCCCCTAGTATTTCAAACAGATGTAGAGGTTCACTATTTAAGTTCCGTAAGATCACAACTATGAAAGGTCTGCAGTGAGATAATGGAGAATTTAATGAACTAATTAATGAAACAAAACGAAATGTGACATTTTCAGGGGGCTACAAGTTACAACAAGAAAACGTATATTGTTGCAATATTTGAATACACAGACAAGGGTCTTAAATGCCCGTGGAAATGACAGGATAATTTCTTACTCCTAGTTGTGTCTGTAACTAGAAATATTTTAACCTTAACTCTGTTACTTGTGTCTCTATAATTTTTACCTAAACCAGCTATTCCAAAAGCCTTTTTCTTCCTTTATGGTGCCTTTCAGAAGGGAGAACTTTCAGGGAAGAGTAGCAGGAAGATTACTTGTAGAAAAGTGAGGTTCAGACCGGTAAACTAGGCAGGTCTTGCTCCATCCGTCCTTTGAACTAGTAAGGTATTTTGTCAGGTGATTTAGGACCGCAGCTTGTATTCTGATTTTCCTCTTCTAGCAGTGTCAGGAGTGAAGGAGAGGATTTCTTGCAGTTCAGACTTATGTCTGGCTCGCTCGAGGCCTCGCTTGAGGCCATCACGGCGGTGAGCGGCAGCGACGTGATTGGCAGCGATGCTCAGCCAGGAGGAGAACAGAACTGACAGATTATGCAACGGCGGTTAAGGAGCCGGTGATGAGGCTGCGGGCTCGGTGCGTTAGCGCCCCGCAGCCCCGCGCCCGGCCGGGCAGTCGGTG
>JAHLSL010000007.1:28131633-28175792 GCA_025920805.1 Petroica traversi | reverse complement strand
CATTTTAAAAATTGCTGAGAAATGACAGAGGAAGGAATTTTGAATATGTTCCTAATTTTAATTATTTGTTTACACCCATCCTTTGAATTGTTCATGATGGCTTAATGATCATTTTACTTGTAGAAATATCTTGTGCAGGTGTTATCATTAAACTATTATGAACACATTTAAAGATATTTCTACAAGTATATCAGTTTATGTAAATCACTTCCACATAGTGTTGTGAAACTTTCACCTTTCAGGTAGCTTGGACTGCATTTGCAGGTGAATTGGCTTGTTTTGGTAAGTTTCAGCAGAAGCAGTTCAGTAACTTTGGGTTAAATGGAGAGTGAAAGAGAGAAGAACTGGGGTTTTTCTGCGTTATTTTATATATATATATATAAAAGAAATAGTTAACCCATAACATCATTAACTTAATTTGAAGGACTGTGGACAGAAGGTTGCAGTTTGGTATGAAATCAAGCATATTGTGAGCAATGGAAAGAAGTTTTCACTTGAGTTGACCTAACTCACTAAAAGTCAAGTGCTATGGACATGCGTGTTCCTGTGTGGTTTTTTAATGGATGTATGTGTAAGGTCTGCACCTACACGGCCAAAGGTGACTTAATAGTGTAGTAAGTAGTAAACAAAAGGATAATGTTCCTCTAATATTTTGCATCTTATGAAGATAAGATTGAAGTAGAGGCACAGGTAAAATACTATTATCTCTGTAGAGATTTTCTTAGATACACAGGTATTTCCAGGAAATTGGCACTTTTCCGTTCAATTTCTGGTTTCAGATTCTCATATCTATAAAGTGAATGTTCTAGGCAAATACCAAACAGAGAATTGGGAGATGTCTGGGTTTCAAAATAAATGCCAAGATAATGAACATCAACTTTATTGACATTTGTCAGGATATAAAAATTTGGTGAAGTGACGGTTCTGCCTTGGATATGAAGAACTACTTAGCAGGGGGTGGAGGTTGGAGATTTTGTGGTTTTGGTATTCATTGGGATTTTTGTTTCGGTTTGGATTTTTTTTGTGTTTGGTTGGTTGGATATTTTATGTTTACCTAGGAAAAGACCTGGGACCTTCAAGTATCATTTAACAAGGTCATCCTTCCTGCAGCTTTGATTCTGCTTTAACTTGCACACATAGAATGTTTGAAAATTGAACCAAAGGTCAAAAGCAACCTTTGCAAATAAATCCAAATAATACTTTCCAGAGAGTGGTCAAGAGTAGGAAATGCAAGGTCATAGAGGTCTTCATTAAGGCTCGAGGTTTGGATGGCTTTTTATAGTATAGTATTTAAGAACTGAATCAGTTCCATTCTTAAAAAAGCTCCAAACTTTTCTGTGTGCCTTTGTGTTGCTGTTTCCAAAAATTAGTTTGCATCTCTTTCTCTACCCAGTCTTCCTGGAATCCAACTCTGACAGCTTTTAATTTTTCTTTAGCTATTTTGGTATGAAATAAGTTCCTCGTCTAGCTTGGATCTCATATGATTTACAAAGAGATATATAATCTGAGTCTGTATTCCATTAGATTTTGGTACCAGGAGGAGTACCAGAATGTAGGAAACCAGCCATCATGGAGTGGTCAAATAGATATAACTCAATGGAATCTGAACCTTAACCAAGTATAAATTGTTTCTACTGTTTCAGCATGTTTTGTATATTTATACATTATTCCTTGATGACAACCCCTCTTTTTTAATTAATAAATCAAGTCACTGTTATAGTTTCTGATTGTGACCATTATCATTTATTTCCCCATACTTAGAGACAGTAGGAGCAAAGACTGCAATAATATTTTAATGAAAAAACTCAAGTTGGTTCTTGATTTTTTTTTTAATTTGGTTTTATGTCTAATGGCCAGAGTAGTTCAAACCTTCTCTGTGACAGTGAAGCCTCTAGAGCTTAGATCTGCCTGTAAAGGGAAACCCAAGGGAAGGGTTATTTTTGCCGTGATCATTTAGTCTTATGCAATTTCATTACATCTTTCCAGATTGATGTTTGTGAGTTTGTTTTTTTTTGCCTGTAAGTTGCCAGACTAGAGATACAGTATATGTAGCTAAATATGCAGCATGTATATCTCAGCACTTCTGGCTGAGAAGTTGGAATGAAAGCACACAAAATGCAATGCATGAGTTCTTATCCAAGTCCCTGCCTCCTAGTCAGGCAGGTACCACCATTTCTTCTCTTTCCATGGAAGACTGAACCTCTAATCACTACTTTGGACATTGAGCTTGACTTTAAATCCGTCTCTGTGTGCTGATAACGAAGGGTTGATTATCTCCACAAGGCCATTTATATTTTGTTGAGTGGGGCCCTTAGAAAATTACAAAGGACCTTCAAATTTTTAACATTGAACTGCTTCTGTCCTCCATTTAAAGACTTGTTAAGTCTTACAGATTAAATTAAATGGCATTACTGAAATCTTGAAGTAAAACGAGCATTTCTTACTTCAAGATTTAAGTCAACATTTTTCTCAGTCATTCTCTTGATCCTGTGGTATTTTAAGCTTATTACATTGAAATACTGTGTCTTCATGTTTTAATCTTATTTCTTCTTTTCCCTATGAGGGTTGTATTTTGCTTAAGTTAGAACTCTCATGGGGAATCTATGTAACCTGTTTAATCTTAAACTAATTTGAGTTTTATCATTATTTTAAATTATTTTTGATGGTAAAAGTGCATTTGCTGTTGACAGGCTTGCTGAATTTAATAAAAATTCTGTGTTCAGCCTTCTGTGATAGGGCACAGACCAAGAAAATTACAATGACATATAAGCAATTGACCATTTTAAAGACTTTAAAAAATGCTAATTGATATGCAGTTGGGACTGATAAAACAGACTAAATGTATATCTAAACCCCAATGCTTACTTGTTTAAAAGGCCTTTTGAAAACCTATAATCTCTCCTAGAAATCTGGTTTATCATTTTTGTTAATTGTAGTCATATATTGAAACCATTTAGCTTTGTATGAAATGCTACTAGCAAAAAATTGGAATGAAGAAAACAAACGCAACCATGGTTCTCTGTTCTAATACTTTCTTCTTTGAAGTGTTAATATCATCATCCTAAGTCATTACATCCCATTTTATCTCCTATAGCTGAAGTTTTCAAAACTTGAATAATACATTGTTAGAATTTTTGAAACAGCTCAACGCCCCTAAAGGCTGAAGTAATTTTAAGACCACTAAAATTTTTGAAGGGAGAAAATTCAAAAATATTTCTGAGTTTATTCTCAACTATTGCATTTTTTAAAAACTATGCCTAATTAAAAATAGGTTTAATAACTTGTCAAATACATTTTAGAAAATTGGTCTTGATTCCTAAGAACTTGACATGGGACAGAGTCCCTTTAATTACAGAGAGATATATTCAAAGCCTGCTGTACTTTGTGGGGGAGTTCTTCTATATGTAAAATGTTGTTATAGGAGGGGTTTTAATTGCTGTAATTATTCTTCTAATTCCATTTCTGTCCTGTTTTCACCACTGAAGCTTCCTTAGGATTTGTCCCTCCTTTTGTGATTGGTCCAAACTGTGTTCAGCTGTATTTTCTTCCCTCATGAAATAGCTCAAACATTAACTGCTACATAGCCTTTTAGTTTCCTTCTTTGCTTTCCTTGAATACTGTCTTGGATTTAAAGTTCAGGATATATGGCCAGCTACGTCTCTGAAAGTCATGTTTGGTGAAAGGCCTCTGATCTGAAAGCCTCATTTCAATATCATCACGACGCTAGCAATGTATTAATTAAATAAATAGATATGTACTTTCTTGGTTTGAGGAAACTGAACATGTTAGTAATACAATACAGAACAAGATGCAGCTGTTGCTGAAGAGTCAGCTACTTAGACAAGCAAAATTAAAGCTTTTGGACAAAGATTAACAAGAAGGCGATCCTTTTATTTTAAAAATACTTATTTAATTCATGTTGTTTTCCTGTAGAAAAATCCTATACTTCCTGCCAGAAGTGGAAACAAGTTACTATGTATCCTGTAAAACAAGTTACTATGTATCCATTGATAAAGTATTGGAAACAATGTTTTGTTTTAAGGGGTATTATTTATCTGGGTTAAAACTGGAAAAAAGTTATGTATGCAGTTTATGACAAGTCTAACAGGTACAAATATGATGTTGCAAGTTTGTGTCTTTTTGTTCACTGTAAATGTAATTTTTTAATCTTACTTCTTCTGATAATACAGTATTTTTTTTGTTGAGATATGAAAAGATTATATTTTAGATAATGTGCATAGTTTGTCTGTAGAAGATGTTCTGGTCTAGTATGACTTTTTGTTTGTTTCTTTGTTGCCTGAAAATCAGCTGACTATTAATAAGTGCAGCTTTTCATTAAGACATCTGTATCCTGAGGCAAAAGATCTTTTCCTCTTGCCTCTAATTACTTTTTACATCACTATATGAGTTTAGCTGAGTATCAGCCACTATTCCCTGTACACAAATCAAGGAGCAGTTTTCTATTTTAAGTTGAAATATTTCATAGTGAGTGTTGATCCTAGGTACCGAGGATATAGGGGAGGTGATCGGGATGTGGGGATGTTGTAGGGGAGAGTTATTTGTCTAAATAAGGTACATATATTATTATATTGATGTAAAATTAGTAAAACACAGTATACTATGTGATTGTTTTTGAGGAATGAACCTGTCTTTATTTTAAAATAGATAAAATAATTGTAACATTTAATTTCCAGATTTGGCAAAATACTCTTTTCACAGACTCTTCCGAATAATAAGAGTCCAGCTCTTAAGTGAATGGCACATACAGGGATAGAACCCACAACTGTGACATTAGCACCATGCTCTAACCAACTGAGCTAATTGCAGGTTTTCTTACCTTCAAAGAGAGTTTGGGGTAATGTTTGTTTGCTCATTTATAAGCGTCTTTTGAATCCCTTCGAATCATAACACTTCAAGCTTCTACATATGGTGACAGCATGAGGAATGTTTTTAGTGGTACTTACCTTTCAGTTTGATTCTTCAGCGGTCAGAAAACTCTGTTCTAGTCAAAAAACAAACCAGAAGCAAAATGATTGACTCATCTGCTCACTCAGTTCTTTCCCTGCCAAATGCCTAAGAGCAAGGTAGAGAGTGTAAAAACCTGACTGAAGTGCAGAAGGAATTTTTTTGGTTTTTTAAATGCTGTACTTCTTGAAATAGTCTGTTTCAAACAGCTGTTATTGTGTTATTTCTTCAGGATATGTGTACAGAATGCCTGTGCTCATTCTCTCCTCTAATGTCTGATGGTTTGCTACTTAATGTACTTCCTACATTAAAGACTTTTCATATTTGTAATATCCATTGCAGACTTTTTTATTAGCAACCTCCTAAATAGTCAGATGGGTGAGTTTGTGATGGAAATCTCATTTGGTAATTAATTCTTGCAAATTAGTCACCTTTGAAAACCAGATTTTGGACGTTTTTGTGGTATGGTTCACTCTACTAACAGTTTCATGAGGACATGTTGTGTGACATCTCTTTTTTTTTTCTGTCTGGCTGATGCAGTTGTGCCAGAAAAAGATAGATACTGCTTTGCTAAACTGAAGTAGGCTACAGAAGGAAGAGAACTTTTATGTCAGACTCCTTTGGGGAGCATTTATTTGAGACCAGGTGGTCCAAATAATACATGTATTTTATATTTGTCTAGTCAAACGCAATATACCTTTTTTTTTGATAAATGCTGAATATTGGTTCTAAACCCCAAATTATCATCGCTGGTTTTTTTCCATCTTCTGTGCACTAAGAAAGTAATAGGCTTATTTGCAGCTGTTCAGAATGAGAAAGTGATCTGCAAATAACCAGAACAAGTCTGGGACACTTTGGCTACTGAGAATGTTTTTGTTCCTAATGAGGGATCATCATATCATTCAGTCCAGCCAGAAACTTTTAATCCCCATTTTCATTGACTTTATATGCCTTCTGTAAATTATCTTTTTGTAAAATTATGGGTTTTGGTTTCAAGAAGTTTAGATTTCCTCATCTTCAGATCACAAAGATCACAGAGCTGGGTTTCAGGTTTTCTTTCATGGACTCTGTCCTGGATTTCCTGATTCTCAGAATTGGATTAGCTTGAACAGAATGACACAGCCAAAGGTTGTATTTATGGTTAAAAATTGGTTTTTATATACAAAGCTCTGCATTGTGGATTAACTTAATAACTTTCCACCCTATGTTTTGTGTTATCTCTCCGTTTCATCTGAATTTATTGGTGGACTCTAATATGCTTTAATACTTCCCTTCTGCCTTTGGATGAGATCTGAAATTTAATAAAGCAGCTCCCTGTCTGGCATAGACTCTGTTTTGTATTCCTTAATGCTCTCTTTGCTGGTGTAATTCAGTACTTGTGAAGTTGAGAAGAGCAGTATTTTAAACTACTGTTGCTAACATTATGCAGTATCATTCAAACTATTATACAAATAATTAAATACTCTAAATTTGATTGGTATTTCTGTATGAGGTGTTTGGTTTGGGGTTTTTTTATTGGTTTTGCTGCAATCCAATAAACATAATGTAGACTTAGTGTTGGAAAGTTTGTTATGGAATACTTTTACTTCTGTCAAAGCTGCTGGAAAAAGGCTGTAATATTTTGTCTTCATGAAGAGATTATAACTTTTTATCTTTCTAATGACAACATTTGTAAGTCAAATGAAAATTTGAAAGATTCTCAGAGAAACTTGAACGTTTAGTCAAAAGAAGAAAATGATGGAGTTTGTCTGTCTCTATCAAACCAGTTGTGCTCATTTAACAAACATTATGGTATCGAGCTTGTGATGTGAAGCCTTGGTCTGTTCACATTTTTACTGCCTTTCCTGTACCATGCTTTTTCTGTTGTGTTGTGTTAATTAGCTGCATAGCACAGAAAGTGAGTCATAGTGTGCTCAGAAACCAGTGATCACCTAGTAGCAATCAGATATTAGGGAGCTCTAAGAAAGTGAGGAATTGCAATTTTGGCTTACTTAAGTATCAGGGAAAGTAGGAAGACCATCTGTCATGCTGAGAAATGAATGATGTGTCCTGCTAGGGAGAAGGAACTGTAGGAATGGAGTCATGGGTTTTTGAGAGCACATTTTGAACAGAAGAATGAATGGATGTGTTGGCATTAGACTTTGAAGACCACTGTGACATTTTTTATTGGTAGACTGAAAGAAAATCCATCAGCAGAGCAGATTTGCTTCTCAGCTGCCTATTTAAAATTTTCAGCTGTTCTTTCCACTTATTAAATTTCTCTAAGTAAATGTTTTTTTCCTTGAAGCAGTATTTTTCACTGAATCCCACTGCTCTGCTACTCTGCATTGGAAAGCTGTGTAAGAGAAACTGTTAGCAGTGGTGCTGAAAGTTGTTTTCACTGCTCCATGTTATATGTTCTGTAGTTAAAATTTTAAGTTTTCTTGGATTAATGGGCATTCTACTTAACCTTTATGCTTTGCCTGAGTGTGGCTTTGATTTACAGTATTTCACTCCCTGTAGTGAGGTGTGCAATGGAAGTCGTTTTACAGGCAAATTACAAGATGAACAGAAAAGCTGGGGATGAGTGTTGTAATAACATTTGAAAGTCCTCTATCAGTTTCTTTCCTTGACATAATTCTCCTGATATTTTCTTATAATGTTTCTGCTTATACAGCAGGGAATTCACTTCTTTCTTTGTTTTCTGATGGAAGATTATAAAAAAGATAGAATAAGATGCTGAAGGCAATGAAATTAAAATGTTTTCTTGGTCATAAACTTATCTACTAGTAGAAATAAGCTTCAAAATACCAGCAAATAGTGCTGTGCATGGTATCACATTTTCTTTTAAATCAATGAAAGTTTTGATACAGAATATGTCATTGGCCTATTAGTAACAAAGTGTCCTTTGTGTTATTGCTATTGTTACTATTACTGTTTTTTTCTAATAACTCACTTCTAATATTTAATTTCAAAGTCAGTGTAAATTTTTTCATTACAAGGAAGTGAGTTACATGCCACTCAGTGATTCTACATTTTAGTGTGTCAATGTGTGTGTACCAAACCCATTGTTTAGTTTGGTGTAACTAAGAAGATAACTAATAAAATTGTAGCCTTTATACTAGGTTAAAACTAGCATAAATTTGGTATTCAAAGATAATACCATTTTTTAAAAACTTCAATAGATTTTTCTATTTCTAACTGAAAAAACTTTTAATTTTAATCATTTTTGCAATATGATTCAAGGAGAGCTGTAGGTCTCATTTCAGTAATGTTATGATTCAGCACTCAGATTAGATTGGGAGAGCTGCTTGGTTTTTGGGAGGGGCATAGCTCAGCAAGTCTGTGCAGCCGACACAAGGGCTAGCTAGTTCTCTTATTTACACATACTGTCTTTGTGTCACCAAAAACTCCCAAACCAAAACTATGCATGTTACCAAGAGTAATTTGCTTTACAGAATGGGGCTGCCTTGAATGTGGTCATGTCACAGATGCCATTTGAGGATACTAAATTTGATCATAATGTCAGGATCTATAACTACTGGGTCTATAGTTTCCATGATGCTATTTCCTAAGGGACGTTCACTGCTGCTTGACTGAAGAATGAGTAGGGTTAAGAGAGCTCCCAATATTTCTGTATGCAGACTCACTCTTGATTGCATCTGCTGGTGGCACAAACACCCTGTGACTGTAGGATCACTCTTTGCTAGAAGAGCAGCAGGCATGCGCAGCTGGAGGCAAGGAGGACTGGTGAGGAAAGAGGTGAGGCTGCTTTTTTAGGCAGTCCTCAGCCTTGCCTGTATCTCAAAATCCAGACTCAGACAGTGAGTTAAACAAGAATAAAAGAGGAAACAGAATGGCATCTTTTCCTTAGAAGATCTCACAGGTCTGTGAAACAAGCCAGACTTCAACAAAAGTAGTGACTTAAGGTTTTGCACCCTTCCTACCAGTTCTTGAACTTGAACTTCTGACTCATGACACTCAACTGTTAAGTGCTGGTGAACAGAATTAATAAGCTTATATAGCTCTGATGGAAGATTGTTCCTACTGTAGTCTCTCTCCTTAGGATATCTCCTCTGTCTTTAAGGATTATGTGTACATATTAAGAATGTAGCTACCATGAAGGATTATACTACTCAAAGTAAATGGAAAGTTTGAAACTGTTTAAAGAACTTTATACACAGATGGAATTAAATCACTGCAGTAAATGACTCTTGTTGATAAGACGTTTCGGGTAAATGCTGCTTCATTCTTACAGTTAGGATTCACTAATTACTTATAAAAAGTTATGGGCATCATTATAAAATTATATCTGACTTTGCATAGTAGCAACTGATACAATACTTGTATGTTTTTGGATCTCAGTGAAGCTTTCAATACTGTGTCTCACAATATCCTCCTGGGCAAAACGTCCAGCACACAGCTGGACAAACACATCATGTGATGAGTGAGCAGCTGGCTCACGGGTCAGATGCAAAGGCTTGTAGTGAAGGGGGTGACATCAGACTGGTGGCCTGTCACTAGTGGGGTTCTTCATGGCTCTATCCTATGCCCTGTGCTCTTCAACCTCTTCATTAAGGACTTGGGTACAGGACTTGAAGGAATACTCTGTAGCTTTGCTGATGACACTAAATTGGGAGAAGCTGTTGAGTCCCTTGAGGGCAGGGATGCCCTGCAGGGCGACCTCGGCAAATTAGAGGACTTGGCAATCACCAACCCTAGAAGTTCAGCAAGGAAAAGTGTCAGATTCTTCAGCTGGGATGAGGCAACCCTGGATGTAGGGGCAGACTGGGGGATAAGAGGCTAGAGTGTAGTGCTGTGGAAAGAGACCTGGGGGTCCTGGCAACTGAATATGATTTAGCAGTGTATGCAAGCCAAGTAAACAGAACCTTTATTTTTTTCTTATTCCAAGTTTTCTTGATGTCTTGGCAGTTCCACAGAATAGTACAAGAATAAAATATTCAGCCTTTTTTATTTCCTAAATGTCTTCTTGGTAAATAAACAGTGACACCTAATTGCATTGTGATGGTGTTGTGCTGGTGGTTGTGCTGAAGAAAAAGGCAACAGGCATGCTTGAATGGTTCTTTTTACTAAATATTCAACAGTAAGTTAACTTTTAACAGAGAGAGGGCAAGAGATTCCACCACTGAAATGTAAAGTCTCTTTGAAATGGGTGTTTTAGTGACCATCTGGTGACCTGATGGAGCAGCATTGACTGAGAACTAGAGACAGAGGGATGATGTACGAGAGAGAAAGATTATGACTCCAGCTATGAGTGTTAGCAGTGTCATCCTTTTTGTGTCAGATTTTCAAGGTAAAAGATTTGTATCAGAAAATACTGAGAGAAGATTGTGCTTCTGCAGGCTTGTTATTTGTCATATTAAATTTGCCATAATCAAGTTTGACAGGCTTCTCTTTATTTTTTCCAGCAGACAATATTATTGTTGAAGATTAGTCAGATGCCTTCCGTCCATTCCCTGCCTCACATGCTATGTCATACAAGCTTTGGAACACTTAGAACATAATTTAAATGAATGACTAATTTGGCAAGCATAATGGAAGGCACACATACCATCCTTCAATTGCACAAACCCATTATGGAGCTTTGTTACATCAGCTTCTATCATCCAGAGGGGAAAGTCAGAGGATTTACTTACATGGGCTCTGTAACTCTGGATAGAACCAGTAAGCGTTTCTGTAGCTGCTATCAAGTAAAGGAGAGCTTAGACATGGACCTGGGAGAACAGCCATATGCAAACTTTGGAGATATTATTTTCAAGCAAACTACCACAAAAGACCTTCTCAATGAACTGTACAAACTAACTGCTGAAAAGGAAAATCTGATATTCAGTGTTTTGAGATCGGATTATATTCCAGACCTTAAGGCAGGACATCAGGAGGAAAAGCAACAGGATGTTTCCGGAGTCCCGAAACTTAGAGGTGAAAATTACTCCAGTCTTACACATCAGCAGGAGTTATTGCTGGACTCTACAAAGAGAGACAATTTGAATCACAAAAAAATGAGAAAATACAGAAGGAAGGAGAGCCTTGAGGAGATCAGACATCGGAAAGAGGGAAAAAAGCAACATGAACATCTCTTTTTACTGAGTACACAAGACATACAGCAGAAAAATAAGATGGTCTCCCCAAGATTTCCTACCAGGAGTTATCCCAGTTCCTTTTCTCCCTCCAGCTGCCTAACAGTAAAAGGTAAGGATAATTTACCTGTAGACAATAAAATACAACCAGAAAGGTGGACAGAAGAGGGGCATTTTCTTAAGAGCAACAAAGCTGTGAAATTGGAAGCTGACTTACCAAGTTGTAGCTCAAGAGATATCAGTGATGTTGTTGCAGTTGAACCAGTGCATAATGGAGAGTGCATTTCTGAAGTTACCAAGGTACAACAGAGGACCACATCGGTGCATGCATCTCAGTACAGTCTGTCTAACAAACTTGAGGCATTAAGTAAATCTGCAGCTGCTAAAATCTTGAAAAGTAGCAAGAATGTTGAGCCAGTATGCAAGGAGAAACCAGGAATTGCAGCTGTTCCTGAAGTCCAGGATTTAGACAATTGTATTCAAAAAGTCACCAACCCCCCTGCAGAGTATCTACCTGATTCTCGCAGAAATAATGAAACCATTTCTCCTGTTCTCACAACAGCATATAACGAGTTTATATCAAGAACAGATGTATACTCTGCAGATGAAGCTGCTGGAGACGATAATAACAGTGTGCTGCAGGAAAAGGAGGAAGACAGCTCTGGTTTGCAGTACAAAGCAGAGAGAGTGCACATTACTGATGAGTCATGCAACCTTGTGGGAGCAGTTAATAAAGCTCTTCTGAAAGTTATCCGGAGTGACAGTTTAGATGAAGCTGCAGAATGGAAGAGACTGCAACAAATTACAAGAGTAGACAGAAACCTGCTAGGCTCACCAAATGAGAAAAGGACCACGGTATCCCGGGGAAACGGCAAGCATTTGTTTTTGAACCTGCCTGTAAATGAAAGTCCTGATATTCCTCAGACAAGTAATAATCTTAAACTGGAAGAGAAAAGGCTACATTCACCCCCATTAGCAGCAGTGAGTAATGTTTTTAGTAATTCATATCCGCTATCTAATACACACAAACAAATGTCACCTATTCCTTCTCCGTTATCTCCGAGACTGCCCAGCCCGCAGCTGCATCACCGGATCCTCCCGTTACCAGCCCAGCCCGCCGAGGACGAACCCATGCTCGGTGACTATGGCCATGGAAGACAGGGTGCCATAAACTTCTCTTTCAGTGATTTGGAACCACTGTTTTATCTGAAGTTTTCTGAACCTGGAGAATTGGGATTTGCCACCAGACAACGGGGCCTACATCAGAGTGCAAGTGCAGGACATTTTGAAAAGTGTGCTGAGCAAGAAAAATTAACTACTCAGACACAGCAGAATTTCTGTCCAGGTCAGTCCTATTTCATACATTTTTAAGCTAGTGGAATCAACCAAGCATTAAAGTGTTGGAGTGTTTTCTGGTTTGGTTTGGGTTTTTTAATACTAGCTATTAATAATAAATATGTTAAAAAACTGTTTTTCACTACTTAAGGATTGGGTGCAAAGTTGTTGAATTTTTTAAGTAAAAGTTATAGCTATAAAAGGTTTCAAGGAGCATTTTTATGTCAGTTGATTTTCAGTCCTGTTGTTACTGAATGACCTCTTAGCCAAAGTTAAGGAAAAATCTTTATGTATAAAATTTTAAAAACTCACATGCTTATTTTTCTGCTTTTCCTGTGCTGTGTTCTAGTCTTTCAAAATGTTATGGTAACATTTCTTCTCTGAAATGTTATTTTTGCTTGTTTGGCTGAACTGATAGAATATTTTCTGAACAAGGTTATTTACAGTGCCTTAGGACTGGTGCTTTGACCATTTAGCTACAAGAGGTCGATGCAAATTCTGTAAGAAAAGGTTTCTTTTTAAAATGATTGCATGCAGGAGTCATGTTGCAATGTATTTGCATACAGTGCATGGATTTATAAAGATATACTGTGTAAAAATGCATAATTATCTGACATAATTCATTATCCTGAATAGCTATTTTTATTAGCTAGAATATCAATGTCTATCCCCTTCATTTTTAACTTGAGAAACAGGAAGGCTGGAGGACTGAATTCTGTGGTGGTTTAGGTGTGGCTCAGACCGGTCCCTCTGACTTACAGGGGGCTGGCAGGGCAAAGTGACATGAAAGGGGGATTCCAGAAGGGGAGGTGTGTAGGGATATGAAACCATTACCTTAGCCAGAGGGTGTTGAATACTGCCTGTGAGGTTTGCATTTATGCCTGCTACTTCGAGAAGTTGTGTTAGTTCCACTCAAGACTAAATCAAACTTAAGGTGTTGTTTGGGGAGTTGCCAAGGCTGAAAAGATGGGTGCTAAGCTCTTCTGTAATTCCTTTCTTGGTTCCTGATGTGCTGTGCTGTCCTACCCTCATTACTTCTTGTACTCACTGTGCCTTTTGGTGAGCTGGTTTAGCTGACAAAATCAGCAATTTCACCCTTTTATAGGACTAAAGTAGGACAGCAAATCTTTTTCTCTCGGTTTTACATTAGTATTTTTTAAATTAATGTATCCTTTAGAATTGTTGGATGTGGAATTATACCTATTGCACCATACTCTTGCACTGTCTTTGCCTGGGATAGAGTTAATTTTCTTTACAGTAGCCTATATGAGGCAGTGTTTTGGATTTGTGATGAAAACGGTCTCGATAACGCAGGGATGTTCTAGCTTGTGCTGAGCAGTGTTTGCACAGCATCAATCCCTTCTCTGTTTCCCACTCTGCATCCCCCCAGTGAATAGACCAGGGGCTGCACAATAGGCTGGGAGGGGACACAACCAGACAGATGACCCAGACTAACTAAAGAGAAATTCCCTGCCACATAACGTCATGCTCAGGAATAAAAGCGGAAAGAGGGGGTTTTGGAGGGGTTTGCCATCTTCTGCTTGGGACCTGGCAGGGCAGCAGACTACCCATGGGAGGCGGTGAGTGATTGCTGTAGCATCACTTGTTTTGTTTTTTCTTCCCTCTTTTTCCACTTATCTTTCACTTAATAAACAAATTTTCTGTTTGTTATCTTGACCCCCAGTTCTTGAGGTTTTTCCACGCCTCTTCCCCCGTGCCACTTGGGGGAAGGGAGGAGGGAGGGAATGAGTGGTGCATACACTCACTCTGTATGGTGCTTATTTGCCCACTGGGCTTAACCCACAATGGTTTTCAAGAATCAAAACAACACACATACATGCTAATGGCATCTGTTGGCTGAAAATCCTGGCTATTAAGCAGAAACATCTTTGTGAAGAGAAGAAAAGCAGACAAGCCCAATTTTAGTTCTTGTTTACAGTTACCTGGCAACATTAATACAGATAGAAAATATCACAAGTTTTTTGGTTTGTTTTTTTTTTTAATTTTCAAGTATGATTGCATGCCAGCATTATTACCGGTGTGTCAGAAAATCTGGGACTTTAAGAAAAAATTCCCTATTTTTCTGGCATATATAATACTGTAGTTATGTGTCTGGATCTGGGATAATATGAGTTTCCATTTCCATCTGAACAAGGGGTGAAATCATTCATTTTGACAGAGCATTTGGAATGACACTCTTCTGTAAACATACATGAATAATAACTAACTGACTGTAGTTCAATGAGACAAATGACTTATCTCTAATTTTAGTTAATGTAAATGATATTAAGATTTTCACTTATAAGCTTGCACTCCTGGTTTGATTCTTATCAGATTCCTTCCATGTGTGAAGAGCAGAGCTCAAGACTATTTTTCAGATTTGTCTTCAATGGGGTATTATTTTGAAATGTTTTCTTTCAATTCCAGTCTGTTATTAAATTGTGTATCTACAATGACTCTAAGAATTATGGAGAATTTTAGTCAACTTTTTATCAGTCAGGATTTGCTTCATTGCAAAAATGATGGCCTTTTGAATGGCTTTTCAAAGTTCTTTTGCTGCCACAGTATGAGCTACTTCTTCCTGAAAAACTTTTGGAGCCTTTTGATACCCATGTAACTTTGTATTTGGAAAATTTCATTAATTAGTTAAATATTCTAATTTATTAGTTTAAATTACAAATCGGGCTGATCATACATCACTACACATAATTTTAGTTCTCTTTTCTTATTGTTTGTAATCATGATTCTTCACAGTTTTTCTCAATAATTGGAGAATATTCCTGCAGTCAAAGCTGAAACAATAAGGCAGAGTGCCCTTACTTCTGTACTTCCACTTTTCCTCAAATTCAGTTTCTTTATAGATATATAGATATGTATATGGTACATATATTATAGTTTCAAATTAACTACTAATAAAACTCTGTGTAATGAAAGTACAGTTTACTGGATCTTCTTGTTGAAATGCAACTATTGGTCATGGGAATAGGCCACAGCTTTCATCTTAGTAAGTTAATAGTTAACTGGGAATACTTTATAGTTTGGCAATTTTCTCTTTCAGTGGGACTGGGAATTAAAATTCCTGTATTGCCCTGTAATAGTTCTATTTGAATTATCAAAATTCTAAGAAAAAGCTTTAGAATAACTTAGGGCTTTCAAACGATAAACTGCTTAGTTACAAGCAGCAAAAGCAGAAGTACAAACACTAAAATTTCTCATAGAATGACGTTTATTAAATCCTCAGAAACAGGCTTCCTGCATTTCTTTAGAGAACATTTATGAAGAATCACAAAACAAGTAGAACATGGCTGATAATGACAAGATAATTTTTATTTTTGTTTTGTTGTGAAAGTTGGCAAAAGGAACTGTAACCATTAGAATGTACATTATGGATATAAATCTGTCAGACTTGCTGATGATCCATGAAGTCAGTGTGCAGTACCATGACATTTTGGAGATGCAGAGAAGAGAAGAGAGGAAGAAAAAGAAAAGTGATGTTGAGTTCTGGTTTTAAAGCCTTCAAAATTATAGTGCTTATTGGGTTGTGGGGAAGGCATCTTAACTGCTGGAAAAGAGTGTTGAATATACGTTTTTGAGATTATTTCTCAAAAAATTTTCTTTAATTGACTAGTTAAGGATGTGTACCCAAGAGTTCTTTGCAATATATTCTGGATGTAATTGTAGATGCATCTATCCCTGTCCCTGCTGATTATTAGATGGAGAATGTTGTGATTGCTTGTTTCTGCCAATGAGAATTTTATGGCAGCAGTTCACTTTCCATTAGAAAGAATTGAAAACAAACATTCTGGTAGTTCTGTATGGTTGTCAAAAATTCCGCACTGCCATTTGGAAACATGCCAATTGCTAATGGCTATCTCTGGCAGATCAATTTGCAGTCTTAAAATATAAAATTACTTTAACCTATAAATAACTGTTTTAACCGATGAAAAACTGTTTACTATATAGATAAATACTTGAATAAGTGTTATTCTTAAATTGGCATAAGATTGTATTTTAATCCTCAAAGATCTTGAAGGAAGTGAAAAGCATAGAATGATACTTTCAGTTTGATAATTCACTCCTTGCTGGCTGGAGAAAGTGTTCATATCTGTGCCCTAAGAGTTGCCCTACTCCTTAGGTCTTTCAACTGCCTGCTAAAACTGGGTTATTCCAGTTTTCCTGCATTCATTTCTGTTTGCAGTGTAAATATGGCTTACTTCTACGTGAAGAAGAACACTCTGATTCTACAAATATAGCAGTTATATAGTCTACAGTTCTATACATCCATTTAAATTTCCAGCATTAAAGTAGCAGGATATGAGAAACTTTAGTTTTGGCTTTGGTTGGATGTATAATCATTAACTACAAAATAATGACTCTATTGCAGTGCCAGAGCCAGAAGACTTGTAATTGAAAAATGGCATACAGGAAATATTTCACCCCAGATATTTAATGAAGGTAGCAAAAATATTAATATCAAGGTACTATTTGAATATTATTTTATCTTTTCCTAACTTAGCTAACTCTTTAAGCTGAAAAGGGACAAATAGAGTCAGTTAAGAGAAATTCAATAGCAAGACCTTATGATGTGTTCCTGAACCGCGGTTTTGGAAAATGAAGTTTCATATAAACAAAACTCTGTTTGAAGGCTCTTATAACAGGAGACAGATTATATTATAGTGTTTTTGATGTTCCTTTTATAGGGAAGGGAAAGGTTTATAAATATCTTCTCTAATTGAAGTGGTTCAGAGAATTGCTAATTAGCATTTTAAAAGCACTCTAGCATTCTGTCCACAGTAAGTATGCACTTCATGAAGTAAGTTGCATATGGATCACATGGAAAGATGATGCATAGTTTCTCACAGGTAATTCACATGAAAGTAATATACATGACTGTGTTGCTTCACAAAACCCATCTTATTCAGAATAAATGTTCTTTGAAGATGCTGTAAACAAGTTAAAAATGAAGAGACTGGTGTGAGAAAAGAATTAAAATAAAAAAGAAGAGATAATTAATCATAGAATCTCAGAATCATTTAGGCTGAAAAGACCACTTGAGATCTAGTCCAACCCTCTGCTCAGGCAGAGAGATCTAGAGCAAATTGCCCAGGCCTGTGTGCAGTAGGGTTTTTTAATTTCTTCAAAGATGATGACTGAAGGACTTGTCTATGCAACCTGTGTTAGCTCCTGGTCACTCTTACAGTAAAAGAATGTTTTCTTTCATTCAGGTGGAATTATGCAAATTTTCAATTTACCATCTCAGTGTTCTAAATACCATTAACTTCTAATCTAAACTTGTTTCTTTTAGCCTGGTGTGTCTAATATCCTATGGGAATTGAGTTACCTACAGACTTAGTGTGGCTAAAACAGAGTTAATTATTTCTGAAGATCTTTCCAGATATTGACTTTCTGAGTCATAGTAACACCACTACCCTGACTGTCCCTTAGGTCTGTAAGATAGACATCCTCTTTGATGAGGATTTCTCTTCCTCCTCCTGTATACAGTTGGAGGCTGTATCTAAAATTTTTCTTGTTAAGTTTGCATGTTCCTTCTAGATATGTAATCTTGCAAAGTTTTCTAATTGTATGTGCAACTAAAATTACAATCACTGCATAGCTGTTTAATGGATCTTTGTTTTCCTGTTGTATTCAGTGCAGTTAATCATTGTGATGGCCTTCGAGGACATCATCCTGTATCCTTTACTGAGTCTTATTACAAATGGTAATGATAAAAAATCATTAATGCTTCATCCCAGTGAAGCCAAAATCTTTTCATACCAGTATAAATGAAATAAGGCAATGCTGCACTGAAATCAGACTTACAGCAGTTGGAAATGAATGTAGCCAGGACAGTGAGTTCAGGACATGGTCTCTGAGTTAAAAAGACCCTCTGAAGACTGGCCTTGATAGATTCTGTGAACAAATAGCTCCTGTTTTAGTTGAATGACTTCTCAGCATGACACACTTAAGCAACAGTTATATTTTCTTCTCTCTTTGTAGCATGTGACTCTTCAGTCAAAAGCAATCAGTGAGGGGAAACCAAGTGAATTAAATTGGAATGGAAAACCAGAGACAGCTTAATGTTTTATGCAGGTCATAGATTAACAATTTTCTGTTTCGTGGGGGGAGAAAAGGCCAAAACATTCCTTCTGGTTTACAGTTTGTGCACTCAGTTTAAGAGACTTACTGAAATGAAATGGACTTCTTTTCTCATCAGTATAAAAAGAATTTCTTCAAGTAAAATACTGGGATAATGTGGTAGTTGTTTCTTAAATCTGTATGTATTCTGTTGGCCACTTTAAACAAGTTGATAGAAATGGCTCAGCTGAAATTTTTCTTGAAGGATCAGGATGATATATAAACTGAGATCAGATTCAAGTATTTATCTCTGTAAGTATGATTTAATAATGTATTTAGGAATTTTTAAAATCCCTAATAGCTACCTTCTGGTATTTTATCTCTGAAAAAGTGACATAGCACCAACTCCAACTTGTAAAAGTGGGGAAAAATTCTGCATACTCCCTGCTAAAATATACTTTAAAATACTGAAAATGTATAAAGATGCAATTTATGTGTTTGTGGTGTCCCATACCAGTAAATAATTTTGAATAGTATTTCATGATTTAGATGTGGCATAAATCTATAATAATACATTTAAATAATACCTATAAATACTGAATATTATTTATGAGTCATAGCATTAAAATAGTGCACCTAGTGGTTTAATGATTTATTTAATTGTGTGTCAGAGTAATTTTTCTTTGGGCTTGGATTATGAGTACCCTTGCATTTTGATTATGGTGACTTCTCAGTTCCGCCAAGTGTTTATGATTTTCTAGACCATATTCAAAGATCTCTTCAGGCTTGTGTCTTTTGTTGCTGGGATCAGCAAGGTAAAAATAGGACTGAGAAAATAGAGGTGAGATGTTGAGAACTGTTGGATGTGTTTTACATGAGGAATTTTAAAGGCTATGGGAAATTCATCTTGAACAGAAAAAAAGGTGAGGAAAGAAGGAAATAGAAATAATTCACAGTCCCTCACCTGAGTGACAGTCTCTGTGTACTGCCACTTATAATCTCCTGTGTAATAAATATTTCAGTGCTTTGTTATTTTCTCCATTTTTTTTCACATTTAAATTTTGGAAGTGTTAAAATGGAAAGTGCTATGGTTTTTTTCTTTCAAGGTTTGCTTTTACAATGAAGAGGTACATGGAACATTTTTGCATTCTGGATACAATTAGCCTCTCTGAAACTGTCCTAAGCAGTCACTTAGCATTTCTTTGCTATCAGTACACAATTTAATGATTTTTGACTTGGGTAGTTCAAAACAGCCAAGATTAAGGGTATAACTGATGAATTATTTAGCTAACCTCTTCCACGTTTGCTCTCACTTTTCTTGCATATGCTGGAAAATTAATAGGGAAAATATATTCTAAAAAAATCTGACTTTATGGGAAATGGCATTCTGAGATCCTACTCTATAACATTTTCAGTCATGCCTTTATTAGTTTATTTCATGAGTAGAATGGTTTATTGATTGTTACCCCTGTAAATCTGAACCTGTTAAATCACCAAAACCACCAAATATTTATGAATAGAAAATAATTCTTATTATATGTACAAAATGAAGTAAATTGATTCTTGTTCTCTAAGCATCAATGTTTCTGTTAGAGAAACATAAGTAAAACTAACAAAACTGTAGTACAGGGGAGTCTGGCCAACAAAAAGTTATTACTTCTATAAGTGCATGAATTTATTTTTGAGTCATAAATTGCAGAAAAGCTAAAACTGGTTGTTCCCATCCTTTTACCCCCTAACACTTCACATTTTTCAGCAGCTAGACTAGTAGCCAGCTGGATGGCACACCCTCAGCTCCCAACCTGCTCCCAGAAGCTTTAATTGTTACTATCTGCAAAATACCAGATGCTCTCTGTGACCCAAGATGTTAATTGCCCTTACCTCATATACATAATTTGTGTGTGGGATCTGATTCATGTTGTCAGGGTACTTATAACAAATAGCTTGATTTCCATGCCCAGAGAAACTGAACACTACAGCTGCTACGGCAGGCATATTTGAAGCTGCAGATTTTCCTAAGCATATTGTGGTAAATTAGGAGCATTAGTCAGCAGTAGTCATTCCAAGATCTTTGGGGCAATTACTCAAAAAATGGCTTCTTTTATGCAGCACTGAAGTCAGTGGTTTTTTAATCCCTCAACTAACATTTTGTTAACATATACTTTAGTCTGATAGATATTGTTGTAGAAGTGAAATCTAACTCGTTTTAAAGTTTGTTGGAGGAAGTAAAATTTGGATGGGGGGGTTCTGTGTTGATTTTATTTAAGGCATATATGTATGTGTCTTGTAAATCAGCTGGCATTGAGCCATTTTACCTCACAATAACTAAAATTTAGAGGCTATCTTCACTAAGTTTCTTCTAGAGTATATACATTTGTCAATAATGTAGTTATCAACATTGTAAACTTAAGCACATATTCATTAATTTCTGATTTTTCAAAGTGAAATTTGATTTGTCTTAAGAAATTAAAGTAGTCAAGTATGAAAAATATATTGAAATAGCTATTAAAGTAAAAATGACTCAATTTTGGAGAGTATATGTTTTTAAATAAATGTATATTAAAATATAATTACAGTTACACATAATGTAATATAATTCACATACAGTTATGTGTACATTTTTCAATAGATATGACAGTTTAAACTTGAGGATGTATTTGATAGTTATACTAAGTCATGCCAATCAGATTTTTTTCTTCTTTTTGGAAAATTCCAGCTTTCATAGAAATAAAATTACAAACAAAGAAAACCCCAAACAAACATTTTCTTTTCAGAAGTAGCAGCCTTCTGAAAATTATTTTCCAAGTGATTAATAAACTCCAACTAATATACTAATAACATAAGATGACTATACATTTTTTTGCATAGACAAAAAGAATAGTCTTGTACAAAATCTAAGTACTTACTTATAATGCTTTTGTACCCTAATTTTCTTTCAAAGGCTTCATTCATGGGATATGGAGCTAATAAATTTTGTACTAAAAATTATTCTTTGCATCTGACACATAATGAAACCATTGTTTTAAGTATTATAAGTAAGATAAATAGCATTGTATAAATTCCAAGGATTTGTTTACATGTTTTCTTTCCCCTGTGATTAATTTGTATTCCCCTTTTATACTTATTTATGCAAGTTATTTAAAAATTAAAGCTATTTGTCATCCAAAGATTTGAAGTAAAATGTTAGGACGTGCCTTTTCAGGTTTTCACTTTTTAATAAAATCTCTTAATTTTTAACTTTCAGGTTTCTGTCTTGTCATCTTATCTTTAGTATGAATGGCAGTGTTCCATTTCAATGTTTTTCTTATATTAGGGGGAAAAAAAATCCTAATTTTGTTGCTTAGTTTGTCAGTCTTAATCCATGCTGAGAATTTTTCTGCAGTTGGTGGATTAGTAAAAGAGGCCATACCTAATTAGTCCAAAGAGCCTTATTTTTCATCTCATCAGGCATTGAATATTTGTCAAGTCCTTTTCATCAAAGCGATTGGATAACATTTAAACTATTTCACCTTGCAACCAAAACAAAAGGTTTGTTTTCATTCTTTTCAGATTTTGGTTGCCTGTAAGAACACTGAATTTAAAGGCTTTATTTGAAGGTTAGCAGAAAATGAGCTGTAGTTTGAAGCTATTTCAGATTTCCAGGATGATACGAACTTCATGAGAGATGTCTCTTTTGTTAAAGAACTTCCTTTGAGATAGCTAAGTGAGAAGACTTTCTTTTGTAACTCCTTCAAAGTGAAATGTTTTTATTCGAAACAGGCAGAAGTCTGCATTTGTTGGTTTGGGGTATAAATTAAATAGGTGAGACTTTTCCCACTCTTCTTCCACGGTATTTCTAACCATACAAATTGATTTTCTAGTCCTGTTTTTTCTCCTCTGCGCAATTGTGTTTCGCTTACAGTAATGTAGATGCTTTGTATGAGAGGAGTCACGTAGGGTGTGTTTGTGTGGCATGTCTGGTCCACACCAGCCACCCACTGCTTTTCCAGTTTGGTCTATGAGTCTCACTGGATGGATGCTCAGGCAGTTCAAAGAGAAGCTTGAACATTTCTTGCAGAGTTGCAGTTACTAAGATATATCTGCAGAGACTTTACACATCCATCAAAATCCCGATGGCATGGCTGGTGTTGCACAGCTTCTCTCAGACCAGCAAGCTGCAGTCATTCCACTCTTGTGGCACAGAGCAAGGACCTGAAGCCTCCCTCATGTAGCTTAGGTGTGACTGTGGGCTCAAAGGGGATTTCAGGCTACAAGCAAGGCTGTGACAGAGCCTGGGCTCGAGGCATTAATAATGTGGATGGTCAGTGAGACAGAGCATAAAAGCAGGTTCAATTAACTTTGTAAAGTAAGTTGCAGCTCTGTCATCAGAGCCTTGAATTCTCTTATGTGTAATTCATTGAAATTGATGTTAAATGTGCAAATGGGGATGACAGCTGGGTGTTCCAGCGGAACAAATGAAAGGTTTCTTGGAATTCAGGTCTGCTTTAGCAGCTTTGGTGGCTAAAAACAACATCTAATGATACTAGTATTTAAATAGTCATGACTTTGAGTAGTCATGGAAATATTTCCACCCATCCTCTTGGTGTTGTACAGTAGCATGCTGCTTTGCTTTCTTACTCAGCAGTCATCTTAAAACACTCCCACAACCCTTCATCATGTCTCCTTTATTTCCATTACTTTTCTCCTTCATCTGCCTTACACTCTCCTATCTGTGCCTTTTGAAACAAGCTCATACTTTGCTCGTTCACACGAAATTATCTCTGCCACCCTTTTCAATATGCTGGGCAATTACCTGTAAGATCATTTCACAAATGAAAGGAAGGAATGCTGAATGTTACCTCCTTATTGCACAAGATCTTCGTAATGGATGCAAAGTTGTGCTGAATGGAAAAAGCACGGTTTTAGGTGCCCTAGGGGTGTCTGAGGCACAGACACAGAGCTGGCAAATCTGACCTGGAATGATCCACACCTTCATGGATTGGGGTAAATTAATTTTGGCACCTAACATTCATTTAGGCAACTGAGTCCAAATAATTGTATTGTAAATGATGTTTCAGCTTTTTATTGCAGCAATGTTCTTAACTCTATCTAGCCAAACTATTAAAAAATGGATTTATTCCTTCAGAAAAAAAAAATCTAAAAATACATTTGAATTTTGGTCTAGACTCTCACTGTACATTTACTTTATAGTCTTTACATTGCTCTAAAAATTGAACTCTAGTTAACTGTGTTCTTTCACCTGGGAACTACTTGTATTTCTGTATTGTATTTCTGTATTGTGCTTAAGTATAATTCAGTCATAGTCTCTATGTCAGTGCAGTAAGGCACTTCATTTGACTTTTAATCATAAAACTTAACAGACTATGTTGAGATTTTCTCGAAAATAGCTATATGGGCCTCAGTCCACAGATACTGCATCCCTTTTTATTTTTTTAAATCCTAGGTAGAAAAATTGATGAAGTGAAACTAATTGTACTTCTAGGTGACACAAGTATAGGGTTCAGGAGGACAAACCTTAGAGGTCTTTGGCCAGTGTGCAGCATTTGCATAACAGGTTTACTGTTACAACAGGACTACGAGCACAAAAATACAAGGAAGTTATGCTTTTTATTTGGTTCCTTTGGCATCTACATGTTGAAGATGAAAGAATTTTAAAACAGGAAGTGTATCTTTCATATGAATCAGAAATATGAGCAATAGCATTTTGCTGTCACATTCCTATAGTAGTGTGCTTCAGAATGGCGTGTGTTATCAGTGTGCCTTGAGAGAGAGAACCACCCTTTTCAAGAACAGCACTGAATGCACGTTTAACTCAAAGCAAGACAGAGCATATGCTTATGATTGATTTAAATAGGAATGCTTTCCAAAACAAAAATTATATGCTAGATGGCCAGCACTTGCGAAGTTGTAATTTTATATTTAAAGTAAATGTAATAATCCTGGCAGCCTTGAGGAGGCTGGATTGCAGTAGTGACTGGTATTTATATCTGGTTCATTAGCAAGCCAGTGAAAAATTTCATGTGACAAAAACCCATTTGGCTAATGAGCCACCTTTTAATTAGGCTCTGAACTTTCAAAAGAATACAGCTTATTTTTTTCCTCAGTAGTGTAATATAACTGCATAAAACACTTGCAAAAGTGAATTGAATGACAGAAATATTTTCTAGTGGATTAAGCAGACCACTTGTTAGGTACTTAGACATCTAAGCTTTGTTTTGCCAGACCAAACTGAGGCAAATAAAAAGGGTTAGGTTACATAATGAAGAGTGTTTTCTTTTGTTTTGTAATAAAACACTTCAAGTTCAAGAAAGCCCTGATGAAGCTGAGACACTTACGCCTTCTTCTGGTGATTTATACAGTTATTTTGACTTGTGAATGTTACTGAACATGCATGTAGTATTTTGCAGACATTATACCGTCAGCCATACACTGAAAAAACGTCTTTCCCAAAAAAGTACTTTAAAGAAAATAAAAAGCTGTTTCCAAATTTGACTAGTTTTAGCATGTAGATGTGTCAGAGTTGAGACTGTGAAATGTTGCTTGTCATTTTGGCAGATACTTGTTAAAATATGAATACAGACTGTATTAAAAAGAAATGTAGGTGGTAACTAGTAAAGTTCTAGCTCTTTTTTTGCATCATTTCTGCTCTGCAGTTTTAAGATTGCTATAATTAGCCAGTCCTATACTGAATCACACTGTAAAACAAAGGAAATGAGCGGTGCTGAGAGGCAGTTGTTCTGAAGTAGCGCGTTTCCTCCTGACTTCTGAAACCTCCTCCATTGTGCTGTTTGCCTTTCACTGCCCTCTTTATCCCAACCAAGTCCTAGTCAGTCCTCATCACTAACTGTAAAATCAATGTTTCTGGGGCATATCCTGATATCCAACCTGACTTCTCTGAGGATCAGGAGTACCACTCTAGCCAATGAATGTCATATCATGATATCTGGGGAGAAGTGCTGTGAAGAACTATAGAAAGCATTTACTGAGTAGTAAAAAGGCAGGTGAACTTAGAGGAAATAAATAGGAAGCCATGCACAAAACCCCCCTACAATTTCACTTCACAAATATAAAATGAAGCTGGCCATTTCCTTCCACCAGTAAGAGCTTTGAATCTTGAGAAGTAGTCCCATGTAAATATCTCTTGAAAACGCAATAGCTTTCAAAAGAAGCAAATCAGGAATTTTTAGAGAAAAAAGAACCTGCAGAAACATTATTCCACTTTATGAGATCTAGTGCTGTCAAACTTTAAATCTCTTGCAGTTCTCATTCTCTGTCTCAAAAAGTATATGGTAAAACTGGGTCATGTTCAGGAAAGGACAACAGGATATTTTAAAGTAAAAAAAAAAAAAAGTTGTGTTTAGCCTGGGAGAAAAACTGTAAAGATAACTGACAAGATGTATGATAGAGATTGTAAAACTAAGTGACTGAATTGTTTGGATAGGGCTGGATTTTTCTCTCTCATTCTTTCCTGTATATCAACTGAAGTGCACCAAAATGTTGACAGTGGAATGAATTTGGTAAATGTACAACCTTTTTTTTTGAATGTAGGATTTTCAGTTGGCAACGGTTTTGTAACAGTTGAAGAGATTCATGGATGCCATTGTAATTTAATGTCGAGGTCACATACTGTTGATGTAGCCTACATCTCAATACATGTTTACAGAAAAACCCAAAATTTCAGGAAAACATAAATGTAAAAGAGAAATAGCTAGACCTTTAATTTATTCAAAGAAAGTTTAAAATACTTTAAGCAATCTATCATCACTTCCACACCTCCACGTTTTCACAAGTAACAGTATCTATATAGGTGGTGTAATTTATTTTCAGAAGTACTGTTCACCTCTCACTTCTTGTGAAATCTGTGAAAGTAAGGAATATTCAACAGCATTGAAAATGGGTTAAACTGCCCAGTGGTTGTGGAGATGATCTGACTTAAAATTTCCTAAATACCAAAGAAAAGGAATAAAGAAATTATTTTTAAAAATTAATTAAGAAAAAAGCTGATGGACTGTTTTATTTTTTTTTAACTGATTTCTTGTCCAATGTCTAATACAGTGAGCTTGTGAATAGCTGAGGCAAGTGGAGCTTTGGAACACTGTAAATAAAATAAAAGAGTGGATAATATTTTAAAAAACGTAAAGTAGGCCATTCAGTATTGCCATTTAAGTTTAGGGGCAAGAAGAATACAAGGCAATGTCAATGACACAGCTCCAAATCTTATACAATTGCTGACTGGGACTGTGAAAAACACACCTCAGTGCTCCAGGAATATGGTGAATATGGCTTTCCTGAGGCTTTGGATGAACTGAAGCCCATTTGTGAGTCATGGTATGCTACAGTAATTTAATTGAGAGTTGACTATGAGTGCATACTAAAATTGTATCCTATCCAGAATCTTTTTGCTTGACAATGGGACTTGGACATTTGTGAAAATTCAGAAAATTTCTGGATTGGTGATCAATTCCCTTTGCTCAGTCATCCAGTTATCCTAAGACTGTAGATGTCTGTCTGTGCCTATAAGATTACTTGATAGTGCTTCAAACATCGCAATGATAGTATTTCATTAACAGAAGCATAGCAGGGCTTTGGAGTTTCTGTAAGCTCATGATGCACTAAAGGCATTCAGAGATGCTTGATTAGAAAAAAGTCAGCTGAATCTTTTGAAAATTCATGTGATGTTGACTGACTTATGTTCAACATGACCCTATCAATAGTTACATGGGGTGTACTGATGCCAGACTTAGCAAGGGTGTGAACTAAGGTAATCTCTTTCTGTTTGCTACTGCCCTCATGCTGAGATACTACCACTCGGTATTTGACCATTGCAGAAGGGTCTTCACTGCTTGCTTTCTGTTTCTGTGTTACTTAAGCAGAAAAAGTAGGTATCACTTGCCACCAGACATGTGATATAACATAGCTGTAGATCTTTGAGACATGAATCATCAAATGATTTTAAGTGTCAGACAGACCTGTTTATTTCTTTTGTGATTGGATGTAAACATTAATGTGGCTGCTTTTGCAGAACAGGATGGAGATTTCTCAAAGACTTAGAGCTGTGTCATCCTACAGTGGCAAAAACGCATTTTGCTTGTCCTGGATGCAATTTTTCACTTACTAACTTAGAATCACAGCATCAGTTAGGTTGGAAAAAAACACTGAGATCATTGAGTCCAACCATGCAACCCAGCAATGCCAAGTCCACCACTAAACCATGTCCAGTAAGTGCAACATGTACAGATTTTTTAAGCCCCTCCAGGGATGATGACTCAACCACTTTCTTGGGCAGCCTGTTCCAATGCTTAAAAACCTTTTCAGTGAAGAACTTTTCCCTAATAACCCGTCTAAATCTTCCGTGGTGCAACTTGTGGTCATTTCCTCTTGTCCTATCACTTGCTATTTGTGAGAAGAAAGCAAGCCCCACCCTCAAGTACCACCTTTCAGGGAGTTGTAGATGGCAATAAGGTCTCCTCTGAGCCTCCTTTTCTCCAGGCTAAACAATCCCAATTCCCCCAGCTGCTCCTCACAGGACTTGTGCTCCAGAGCCCCCACCAGCTCTGTTCCCTCTCTGGACTCTGTCCAAGACCTCAATGTCTGTGTTGTTATGTGGGGCCCCAGTACTGAACACAGGACTCGAGGTGTGGCCTCAATAATGTGGAGTACAGGGGGACAATCACTGTCCTGGCCTTGCTGGCCACACTATTGCTGACACAGGCCAGGATGCCATTGGCCTTCTTGGCCACCTGGGCACTTGTTGGCTCATGTTCAGCTGGCTTTCAACCAGTAGGCCAAAATCCTTCTCTCCTGGGCAGCTTTCCAGCCACTCTTCCCCCAGCCTGTAGTGCTGCCTGCGGTTGTTGTGATCCAAGTGCAAGACCTGGCACTGGGCCTTGTTGAACCTCTTACTGTTGGTCTCAGCCTGTCCAGATCCCTCTGCAAAGCCCTGTTACCCTTCAGCTGATCAACACTCCTGCCCAACTTCATGTTGTCCGTAATCTGTCTGAGAGCGCGCTTGATCCCCTCATCCAGGTTGTAGATGAATGTGTTTGACAGGACTGACCCCAGTACTGAGCCCTGGGGAATACCACTCGTGGCCACCAGCTGCTTGTAACTTCCTTCATGGCTGCTGGGCCGGGTCATACAGCCTCTTATTTACCCAGTGATGAGTGCACCAATCCAAGTCATGGCTTGCCAGTTTTTCCAGGAGAATGCTGTGGGATACAGTGCCAAAGGCCAGGTTGTCCAGGTTGATTCTCCACATTCACAGACTGTTACCATTCTCACTCAAGATAATACACATATTAAAGGAGTCTGGACAGCATTGGTGTTGAGGTCAGAAAAGGAGACTGTAGCTGTCAAATCCTCACTACATCTTTTAGGTTCTGCTAGACTGGTCAAGAAACGGGTGGTCCTTTTGCTGCAAAATCTTGTGTATTTTGTTTTTCATGAATGTTAAACTAGATTACTCCCCATTTTCCTGGTTTCCTGTATGTTTTGGACTGTTGTGTGTCTTCCTGTTTGATAAAAGGCAGAAGACTGTAACATGCAATGCAATTTTATTCCAAGAGGAAGAGAAGGAAGAGCACAGGCCATGCAGGCCATGTTATTCTCTTGTTATCACAGTTCAGTCTTTCACTGATGAATCACGGTCTAGTTAAAAATAACATGCTCAGCATTAATTAGCTTTGTTGCTGTCAATAATGCCCCTGGTTATCTATACAGGCTGTTCTTTGATTGTGATTTCTGGCAATTCTGCACATTTCTATCCATACTTAATTATATCAAATCTTAATATTTGCACTAAAATATTCATATAAGGACATTCATCCAAGGTAGAGGTGGCTGACCTAAGTGACCTCTACAAATAAATTCGCTGATGTTAAAACTCATGTTAGGCAACTTTCAAAATTTACAAGTACAAAGTAAAAAACATAGATTATTTAAAATCAGTCTTACTGATTTTTTTACTTACTTTTTTTTACTTACCTAATGTCCAAACCAAATATTTTTGGTGGTGACTTTGCCTTTCTCATGGTTAAGAGTGAGAAGCAGGGTATAAGGAGAAATATTATAAAAAGCACATGAGAAAAGTAATGTAAACTCTGTGGTCATTAAATAGCTTATTACATTTACTTAAACTGCTGACATTTCAGTCTCCATTCCTGGCTTGCTGCCTAAACGTTGTTAGCTTTCAGCTGTGTATCTTTTTGTCAGGTTTTTTTATATAGTTCTTCATATACCCTTTTGCACTAGCTATGGATTTCTAATCTTTTCAAAAACTGTTGCTTGCAAGATCAGATTCCAAAATAAGGAATGAAGAATTTAAACGTCAGTCTCCTCCTCCACATTCTTTTAGCTAACTGGCTAATTCCACAGATAAAAGAACTGGTTGTAAAAAAGCCACAGCGAAACACTCTCCATAATAGCAATTACAGGATTAGGGATGCTCCCATTTTTGGTAGTTGCTTTGAGTATAATCTATAACAAATATGGGATGTGCTCTGATTGTATAGGAATTACTTCAGGTAATGAAGTTGTTTTCAGAAAATTATCATTAGCTATTTCATAGCCCCACAAGACACTTGGCATATGCCTTATAAGAAAAACATATGTGAATTGTCAGGTGTTTTAAAGTTTTCTGTAGTATATAATTTTTGCATATTCATAGAAGGCTCACTTGGGCCATGCTGTATAATTATTAATACATGCTGATTGGATATTTAACTAGGCAACTTTGGATATTGCCCCATGTGGAAGTTACTGTGACCACAGAAGTTCTTTGGCATTAAAAATGAGTTTTTCACTAAAAAATTCCTGGCACTGCAGCTCAAAACCATGGCCTGAACACTGACACATTTGACTGTAGACATGTGAGGCTTCTTTGGGAATAATAAAAGATGAAGAATTTGCTCTGAAGTGTCAATTGTTTCCTGTGTTATATCCTCCTGGGGTTTTTTTTAATCTTTATTTGTTTATAATGCCAGTTGTGAACACTTGGAGGGCATCTCTTTGGATCTAAAAGCAAGAGTGAGCTGGCAAGTGACAAGGCAGGTCTTGCTCGTTTTTTGCTCAGAACTAAACTTGTTAATTTGAGTATGTGCTAAAGCAGTAGGCTTGTACAGGACCAAAATGGCTCAGCACCTTTCAGGTCTGTATCCTAATTCAGAAAATACATTCTGTACTTGTTACTAGAGTTCCTGTTCCTCGAGTTTCTCAAGCACATGTTGGATGATACAGCACTGAATATTGAATATGGTTCTCTCATCTTTTTGCTGGTCATCTTGCATTTTCTTTTTGTTTGGTTTGCTTTTGTTTCGTTTATTTTTTCCCCTACTCCAAATTGTACTAGTTCTTTTACACTAAGTTAGCGACAAGTATTCTTATTTTTTCTATTAGGGTTTGCTGTCTTAGGGGTTGGGGATTTTTGTCTAGAATGAATAGACTGAGTTGAAGGAAAAAAGCAGTATAAAGTATATAAATTACTGTAAATGTAAACCCTTAATAAAAAAAAATTACATCCAATGTTAACAGACTAGATGAAAAGTTACTTTAATAAAAACCATTTAAATTTAGATAAGAAATTTATGGGATTTCATAGATACTGCTAATCTTTCTTAGGTTTGTAACAATTCTGAAGTATTTTGAAAAGCTTTGAGTTGTATTACATGTTCAATCACTCTACATTGTTATGTTGCACAAATGTTTTTTACAAGAAAATAAATATTTTGGATTTCCTTCACATTTCTGTGTTTGGTGGTGCTCAGCTGAACATTTTAGGCCAGAAAGCTTTATCTTCACTGCTTGTTGCTGTTCTTTTCTTTTAATGATAGAAGTTCATGTCAAGTCATGAACAGTTATGTACAGTTTATCACCTCCTGCAGGAAGATATCCTTCTTCAAGTTCACACTTCTGAATAACATACTGATTTTTATTTGCTAGCAAGGGAGGGAGGTCTTAATTTTACTTGGCAACAGCTTATTCTTTTAGTAATTGGTGGATTTGAAGAAGCCACTTACACATTTTTTTTCTCTATTATTAGCTGTACTAAGTTGTATTTACTATTTGCAAGGAGAAAGAGGACACAGACAAAAGACAATAAATTGTTGATTATTTTGGATATTGGCACTTTAGGAGCTTTTAGCTTTCTGAGCATTACAAGGACCTTAACTGCCACTACAGGATGTTGTTGCTCCAGGGCTTTGCTCCCTTTCTCACCACTTTGAGAGATTTGATTTAACTAATGTGCCATTCAGGCTTCTTTGTTAGAGCAATATAGCAAGTAGCAGGCCTAACATTTGCTTTCTAAAATCCACAATTTATCATCATGCAAAAAGAGTTTCTAAACGTGCTGTGGAAACAGAATCTTCAGCAAGGATTTTGCTTAACTGCTTATACTATGAATTGCCTCATGCTACAATACAGATTAAATAAAACTATATATATTAGGGGGAAAGATGACCTATGTCTTCATTCCCAAAGACGACATTTAGTATAATTTTTTAAAATTCTCTAGTCTTGTACTTATCTATGAGTTTTCTTCATGTTAAAAGGATTACTTCATCCACCTAATGCACACTGTTCACTTTTCTGTATAGACAACTATACTCCTTACATTCTATCCAGTAAAACAGTAAGAACTGTATTGCTGCTAAGATTTCAGTCTTCTCTTGGGTCTCTACCAGAGCAAACAGGTTTCTTCTATTTGTTTCTTTCCCATGAAGAAAATCTGGAAAATTAAAAGGGAAGGAGGAGGGCTTTTTCTAGGTTTTTAAATCCCTTTCCATTTATCTTCTCTGTCTCCCTACTTATTAATATTTCTTCAACTTCAAAATAGACTTCAGAAAATCAGATCTTATTGTCCTCTGTGTCAGCTACATACAGGGGAACACTGACTGCATCACTTACATGTTTACACAGAATTAATGCCTATATATACTAACAGATAGGAGATACCACAGATGGCATGTGGATGGAACTGTGCAATATCATCTAACCACAGAATCTGAAACTGATGAGACTACTTTCAATGCTGTTTTAATTGAAGATTTAATACATTGGTGTCTGTAATAACAAAAATAAGAGACATTTTAAACAGGAAAAATCAGAAAGCTTTTACTGCTTGGAAAGGAAAAGGTGAGGCCAGAGGGATGGATCATGAAATTTGAGGTTCCCACTGTGAAACAAAAAAAATTGGTAGGATCTGCATATTTTGGACTTCCATTATTTTAAAAAATATGATGACTCAGTTTATGTTCACAATAACAACGGTCAAGCCTCATTTATTTGAACAAGGAAGTGTACTAAAGGCTCTTTAACATGCTGTGATTTGCTGACTTATGGTCTTGCAAGAGCTAAATCCCTACAGTAATAACATTCTCTTAAGTTAGTAATACCTTAAATCCTCTAAATGTAGTTCTGGTGTTTAGAGTGTTCATTTCTACTGTCAAAATGGTGGCTTTAAATATGCATTTTCTGAGTTAGACTGTTTCAGTTTTGTGGTTCACTTGCTGAGAAAACCTACTTGGTTATTTATTTTGTTTATTAGAGAAATTTTTTTCTAAAATTTAGGACCCCCAAAACTTTAAAGGTTCACAAAAACTGGCATTCTGAGACTCATTCTGAAACGGCGTACAAAAGATTTAAATTTCATTTACCTTCTTTGCACTTCTCCCAAGAGGCAAGCAGTGAATATAAGTATCTGATTAACACAAGGTTTTCTTTTTTTCATGCATATATGTGTTTATGATTTTCAGTCAACTAGGCAACAGAATTACATTACATAGGAATCAACATACAAAAAGAGTAAGCATTATATTTTTATCCTATGTGGTATAATAAAGCAATCTAGAAAGAATGGAGTGTGATTGAAATATTCATATATAGTGGTCAGGAAACATATCTAAAAGCAATCAGTGTAAACACTGGCCTCAGAATCAAGTGTGTTGTGGTTAAGCAAACCATTTATCCAAGGAAATGGATATCACGACATCCTAATTCCTTGAATTAACAAAAAAAAAAAAAAAAGTTTAAGGAGCTGATTTTTCCCCCCCAAGTTCTTTCCCCCAGACAGCTGAGAAAGCACAAACAGGTTTTCTATAGAGAGACTGCCCATAGAATCTCCATAGAATCTGTAGAACTGTGTATTCCACGGTCGCGAGTTAACAGAAATGTATTACATGGTATCCAATATGCCTACTTGCTAATTTAACAATTTGTGTTTAAAATACTTTGGATGACAAGAATGGTAATTTGTACCAAAAAAAGTCAGATGTAATTACCTTATATATGTTCAGCACAGGACTAGAAGGTTTAAGAAATCCTGGATGTACTATTATTGTCACAGTCTGATGATGTGGTCCTGTCTGCACCCCCGAGGTTTGAGTGCCTCATCTGTCTTGCCTGTGACAACATAAAAAAATTGTCTCCTTACACTCACAAAGTCTGCATGGTAAAAATTGCCAAAGAAGCATTAAGTATTCAGTCTTCCCTTATTTACATTGCTCTGTCTTCCATTCCCTTGGGACAATAGGTGGCAGCAGATCCGTATTTGGGCAGTGTTCTTTGTACATGCAGTGCACACAGGAGGCACTCCTAAGTGGTTTAAACTGTAAAACCTGGAAGACAGTTTGAGTAGCAATTGAACTTTCTTGAAAGCCTTCTTTTTCCAGTGGGAAAATAAAATTATGTCGAATCACTTAAGGCAGCTAAAGGATAAACATATCTATTTTAAAACTTCCCAAATTTAGCCTATGATTCAGTTATATATACATGTGTTTGCATATGCATGCATAAAATATATATGACTTTTTCTTTTAAACACACAATCAGATTACAGTAGATTGTCAGTTTAAAAATATACTTCCTGGATAAGTGTTAGTAGCAGTAAAATCCATCAGTTGGAGCTGATAGAACGGTGAACTTCAGGGAAAAATATGACCAAACATTTAAGAATTTGCTTAAAATAGAATACTTAGAGAGCTGGTTAAAGTTCTCCTTTCATATTTCACTGTGTGCTGGGATGGATGGGTCCCTTAGCAGAGAAGTGGTTGTATGCTAATGGCGTGTGCAGGTGAGAACTGGTCCAGGGAGGAATGCATTCATCAGCTACTGGGAAAAATGCATAGATAACAAAACATTAAATAATAATTGCATAGAGGGTGGAGAATCCAGGCTTGGTAACAGACTTGGGAGGAGTCTGCCAACTGCAAAAAATACCATAAATTAATATAATGGGACATTACATTAAATTTGGACAGAAATGGAAACTCTGCAGCTGAGGGAAGTATTCATTTTTCTAGAGGCCCAGAAAGGATTTGGCAGGCTGTCTGTTCTTAGCTGGGCCACAGTTAATTATGGGAAATATCAACTGCTGCAAGAAGGAATTCTGATTGTGGCCTCTTTCTGCAGCTCTGTATCACTTAATGAATCAATGAAATTATCTGAGTAAAGCATATTATGGGTAAAAATCACTGCTGCAAAGGAATTTGCCCTTCAGCAGTAGCTGACATAGAACAGACACTTTGAACCACACAGCTAAAAATAATTGATCCAAAATGACTGTAAACTTTGAAGTATTAGAGGTAATGCTGAGCAGGGTGGGTAACCAGTGAATTGGTAATTACAAGGATAAAATGAATTCCCAAAGAGGACTGAATTAAAAATGGTAGTATTTCCTGGGTTTTACTATGTATATTTGCATTTTAATGCAAATATACATAATTAATTTTAATGCTGTTTTAATTTTTTATGAAAGCATATATGGTTTTTATAGGTTATATTTATATATGGACAGGGATATCTTTCACTAGACCAGATGGTGCTCTCAGAGCACCATCAAATTTGGCCTTAAACTCTTCCAGGTTTGCTTTTATAATGCTAAGCTATGATATGCAGCAGCCAGGAATTGTGCCAATATCTGAAATTTCCAGTGAAATGGTCCAAGGTGGATGTGTCTGTGAATATGAAAGAGTGTATATATCCTACAGAATATAATAAGAGGTGATCTGTATCTTATGTCAGACATCTCAGAGAACACACTAACTTCACGGAATTCATTGGTTTTCTCATTGCTAAAGTGGAGGCTGTCATGCAAAACCAGACATTTTTGGGGGTCTAATAAACCAGCAATGCCATGAACAGGAGGGAGAGTGCTGAGTGGTTGCAATGCTTGACATACAGGAGTACACCCTTGCTCTTACCTCTCCTGTTAAATCCATGGCTGTTTGTACTTAAACCATTCCAAAAACAGGTTGATACCAAGTTGTTTTAAGATTATTGGAGAAGAGTAAAATCTTAATTGTCACTTATAATTGAAAGACTCTGCTTTCTATGCATTTGGTGTGCGGCACTAAGATGGGTTGGCACAGTCCCCACTAAGGCTATGTTTAGTCTATGTTAGAAAGTTTGTCAAATCAGTTTATGGAGCTTCCTTAGTGTAGTTTTATACTGCACACCCATGTCTGAAATATATGTGTGTAACGAGCACATTTAGGATGACCAGTGAGAGTGCCTTGGCAGAGGTGAGAACTCAAGCATCTTACACACAGTCTGTGTCTGTATATAGGGGAAAGGCAAGCAGCCCATTTTTTTCATGCTAGATCTGACCCACAAAATGTAAGGACAAAAAGTTTTTTTCTGAGTGAAAACAAAGTTTGTACCCCCTTTATACCATTTTGGCTTTTTTTAAACAAACAGAACTGTAAGTGCACATGTTGGTAGTGTGTACCATAGTTTCAAAAAGATACAGAACTTTCTGTATGCAGGAATTCTGTACAGATGCTTAGAATAATTTAATTGATTTTCATTTCATTTGGGCCTTCCAGCAGAGTCTGCTTTAAAGGATGACTTCACTGAAAGGCTGACTAGTTTGGATGTGGCAAACAGAGATGAAGATACTTGGGTTCTGGACTGCAGACTGGGGCACTCAAACTCATTTCCTCATTCAAGTGAGAAAGAGAAGATCAACAGAAGTGTGTTGCATCTGAGCCTGGAATTAAATGTGAGTAGGACTGTATTCATGCTGTATTGGATTTCAATAAGCGTTTTTATATACAATTACATTTTTTGTATGCATTTATTTTGGGTCAGTCTAAAGCCATGTTCCAAAATATCTGACAAACAGCAAGGTTTTGGATAGGATACAGTTTTCCAGATGGTCTGTGAGCCCACATGTCTTTGTGCAGCTGAGAGAACACATGCAGAAAATATTTGGAATTATATAAATAGATTAAGATACACGATGTGCCATTTCTAAAATCTTGGCGGGTGTTTAGTTTAAATTAGTTGCCTCCTGGAAATGCATTGCAGGAGCAAGCTGTGTGCATGCACCTGTGCACATGTGCATGTGGGTGTGCTCATGTGCATGAGTGCAGCCCGAGCACTGGGAGCCACACTGCTGCTTCTCAGAGCTCTGGAGAAGCTGAACTGGCACTGGAGTCAGACTGGCCATGAGTTTGACAGGAAAAGTTTCTAAACTTCCTGGGGTATAAAACACTGAAGCTTCAGAGGGCAGCCTGAGCTAATCATAATGTCAGGCCAGGTAGCTGGAAATGCATACATGCTCCCAGGATTGGCAGTGAGCAGGCTACAGAGGAATGTTCTGGCAGTAGTTTTTAAACTGGAAGGGAAGGGAACAGAATGTAGAAGAAGAGGAAAGAATCAGAAAGGATTGAATGATTGAAAGAAAGAAATTGTTTTAAAGATTAGATTACATAATACAATTTGTACAAAGAAACACTAAGGCAAATTTATGTAAGAGTGACATCTATTGGTGGAAATGCAAGAACTGACTTTGAAGTACATTTAAAATGCTTTTTAATGCTTACAATCACTGTTGGTATTCCTTTGAGCTGGTTATAAAATTGTTTCTTTTGTCCTAACTTTCTTTTCTTAAAATAATTATTTAGAATATTCTTGTACCAGTGTGAAGGTACAGGTTTATCCTTGTAATAAATTGCTGAGATGAAAACAAATAACTGAACTGACAGGAACTGTTACAGAGCTGTTATCACTGCTAGAAATATATGCTACAACAGGAAATATATCGTGCATGAGGATTCTTTATCTGCATTTTCAAAGTCCTTGTACAGAGCAGGAGGAGTTACAAATTAAATGCCATTTAGGAACAACATTTTGAGTAAAATAAGAGATATCTGAGATTAGTAAACAGTTTGTTTCCATCTTTCTTACTTTTTTTTGAGAAACATTTTTAAAAATCTAAATAATCGCATTGTGAAAAAATGGAATAATTTCAGTTTCTTTTAGCTAACAAGGAGGAATATTTATTCCATTTTTTTTAAAATACTCAGAAGAAAAGTCTTAATTTCTGTAAAATAGGGTTCTCAACGTGGGCTGATGGGCTGCCAGGGGGTCACCAAGGCACTTATCCTGGAGCTCACTCCCTGTGACTCTGTTTCAGGGCAGAACACTGGGTTGAATTAAAGAGCTCTTGTATGTCCAAGACTATTTTTCTTCTTCAAGATGAGTCCATGGGATTGCAGGAGGAGTTGCCAAAAGAATGATAGTGAGAAGGCTGCTGCAGCAGCTGCTGCCACCAGAATCTGTTTGGACTGCAGCCCTGCAAGAAGCAGCCTGTAAGAAAGATAGTGGCCAGAACCAGGCTGTGTGATTTGCTCTGGTGACAGCAGCCCTTGGGTGTTCCCTTCCTCTTAAGGGTGGGACGTTGCACAGATATTGTCTCCCCTGTGCAGTCATCAGACTGGACAGCAAGACAATTGTGGTAAAAACAGGAGCCAGTGTCTGGAGAGCAATTCTGAAGCTAAGATCATGTTCCCAGGAAATAACATGTAAAATGAACCAATTTATTTACTCTCACTTGCACTACACCCAGTCATGTTATCTGTGGCCCTTTTTTGCTGTTAGAAGAAAACCTTTTGCCTGACTAATCAAAGGTTTGGCACTATTGTTTTAAAATGCACTTATAATAATAACAATATGAAAACAAAGCTATTTATTGAATAGTTCTACTTGTTCTGGATTATGAATTCCCTAACATTAATGTTTAACATAATTGTTTATGTGCATATATGAATACACTAGTGTTTGTTTATCTATGGAATCATGGAATCACAGAATGGTTTGGGTTGGAAGGGACATTACAAATCACCTAATTACAACTCCTTTGCCATGGGCAGGGACACTTTTTAGTAGAGCAGGTTGCACAGGGCACCATCCAACCTGACCTTGAACACGTCCAGGGATGGGGCATCCAGATCTTCTCTTAGCAGCCTGTTCCAAGGCCATACAACCATCACAAGTAAAGAATTTCTTCCTAATATCTAATCTAAACCTACTCTCTTCCAGTTTGAAGCCATTATCCTTTGTCCTAGCAATACAGGCCCTCGTCAAAGTTCCTCTCCAGCTTTCTTGTAGCTCACTTCAGGTGCTGAAAGGTGCTGTAAGGTCTCCCTGAACCCTTCTCTTCTCCAAGGTGAACAACCCCAACTCTCTCAGCCTGTCTTAATAGGAGGGCTGCTCCAGCCCTCTGATCATCTCCATGGCCCTCCCCTGGACTCACTCCAGCAGGTCCATGTCCTTCCTGTGCTGTGACGCCAGAGCAGAGGGGCAGAATCCCCTCCCTCCCCTGCTGCCCACCCTGCGTTGGATGCAGCCCAGGACACGTTTGGCTCTCTGGGCTGGGAGTGCCCATGGCTGGGTCATGTCCAGCCTCTCACCCCCAAGGCCTTCTGAGCAGGGCTGCTCTCAGTCTGTTCATCCCCAGCCTGTGCTGATACTGGGGATTGCCCTGAACCAGGTGCAGCACCTGTGCTTGCTCATGTTTAACCTCATAATATCCCCATTGGCCCACTTCTCCAGCTTATCCATTATGTTACTGAAAAGATGTTTCTATGTTTCTATTAGGTGGAAGAAGGTAGATAACATAGATGAGAGAGAGAGGGTGAAAGAATTCTACCCTGACAGGACTTTTAAATGCACAGTCTACACCAGAAGCATGAAAAATCATCCTGCATTAGATTTTAAACCTTAGGCAGGGAGAAGATACAGAGATATGGAAGGTAAGGAAACAAAATAGAAATGAAGCTCCACCCTATTTTAATACAGCATTTCATCTCAGATTAAAAAAAGCCCATAAGTGAGATGTGAAAATGCAGGTAAAATTGCAATTAATAGCTAGTAATTACTTAAGAAGTTATGGTAAATTAATTTAACTATGTGGATTTTATTTTAGAAAGCTTTTTGTTTAAGCTTTAAACTCCTATATCATATTGTAGATGGAGAGCAAAAGGCCTGTTGAAATGAAAAGAAGATGAAACGAAAATAACCTAGAAAAGGAAAAGGATTAGAAATTCATCTCCATTCTTTGTAAGACTAAGTGCCAGCCTTTGTGCCTTAATGTACAAAGATCTTACTTAGTTTACTTACACAGTTTATAGTGATCTTCTGTTCCCAGTCTTTGTTACTTGTGTGTCTGCTCATATTAACCAGATCAGTCAATACATCTTTTTAGAACTTCTGTCTCAGATCTACCATTGCTTTTTCATATGATAGGATTTACAGGCTGGTATTTCCTACATTTATTGATCCAGTATACAGTATGCATTCCTTCAAAATAGTAAACTGAGTTTCTTAATGTGCTTTCTGATTTTTTAACTGTATAGCTATTACAGTGCTTTTCCAAATTCTCTGAAGTAGTCCATATCTCAATGTCAATCAGAATTTAGATTAAGATGTTAAAAACCACTTTGCACTTATGCAGATGGATTTATACAGACCCCTACACCAAATGTGTCTGGTGTCCACATATTCTGTTAACATCATGTATTGCTGAATTCGGATAAGAATTATCATGTCTATGTTTCTGTTGCTTCACCTAAAATTAATTACTTAAATTTAAAGAAATTATAATGGTGATACCAAATTTTCTCAAAACTCAGGAAAGTTGCTCACATAATGGTCTAAGTGAGGTAACAAGGCTGAGAATGATGAAAACCAAGGCCTTATAGATTTTCTTCCATCTTCACTGCCTCTCCTATTTTAGAGCATTTAAAGAGTTAAAATACTAAGTATAAAACCAGTTAATCAGCAGGAGAGACAAACAGGAGAGCAGGGGAATGTTAAGACCGTAATCAATCTGCACAGTAAAAGTTAGTCTGAGGACAGGGCAGAGGGCAGACTGTGTCAGCTGAACTCAGATCAGTTCAAGCCACCTGAGCTACAACCAGAGCCTGCTGCTTCTCGTGGCTCTTCTGAAGCCTGATGCAATTGGTGCATATTTGATTCCATGATTATTTTCAAGAAGTTATGCAAACTTTTCTAGATTTGGGGTTCTTTGTTTTGCAAAAGCAGTAGAACATTTGTTTTCAGTTTAGCAACCTTGCTGTTTGGTAGAATGTGTCTTTCTGTCCTGTTCATGTTTATCTAGTTTGTTATTACAGTGATCTGAAAAGGCAATCTGAATAGATATCGGGTCAGGAAGTGTTGAGCTCTGCCGTATGAGAGTGATAGAAATTAGATGACTTTATTCTGGCCTAATGTCTGTTTTCTTCAAAGCCAGTTTCAAAACCTACTTCAGGTGAGCTCTCAGACACCTCAAGAACAGAACTCAGTGAGTTGTGGGTGTGACTTTTGTCTGTGATGAAATGTAGGTCAGAAAGGGTGTGGATTATTAAATGTGCTTTAAACTCTAAGGAATGGTTGTCCTTTTGTATAATTGACTGCCTTGAAAGTTGCTATGACAGGTTTTAAGGCACCAGAGGCACCAGAGAGTTGTCAGTTTTATTAAATAAAGAGGCTTGTAACATAATCATAACTGATTTTTTCTAAAGATTTTGAAGTTGTTCCTTTAGATGCAGTGTTCCAGACTGTTCAGAGAGACTTTCCTTATGAGATAGATCCACCCAGCATTAAAACACTTCTGCCAACAAACTGGCTCCATCTCATTTTACATCACAATGATGACCTCCTTTTTCTATGAAAATATTAAGGGCACATATTGGTGTAAGTATTTTGCTCAGAAACACTCTATTGAGTAAGTAACCAATATGTATTTCATTATCAGCTATTCAGTCCCTCAACAAAGGACTTTCCACTGGGCTGTTCACCAGAATGTGGGAAGCAAGTCTCTACAAAAGCCATCTTTTAGGCTGGGAATTTAGACTGTGTGGTGAATTTCTGAGACTGGCTGACTTATTCATGACACTGACTTTCAGTTTTTGATAATTTCTTCAGCTATGTATGTAGAGATGAGTTTCCTTTGAGCTCATCATAAAGCTCAAAAAGCTTGAAAGTTTCTCCACACTTCCTAGGGTTTACTAGAAAAAGAGTGTTTTGTGCAGCCTTGTGAGATTTCTTCTGGTTTTATAGGGTTTATTTCTGCTTATGGAGCATTAATTATTCACTGTTGAACTCTGAGATTTCTAGCACCTTGATATGTTGAATAACTTTAACCTGACACTCAAAGCACCATCCTTTTCCCTTCTAATTTGATCCTGGTCTCCTAAATTTTGTTGGAATGCTGTTTAGACATAAAGTATGAGATTCCTGTTTTAGGTCCACTTTTAAACTAAACTTTGCATAAGTCCTTTAAAATCTTAAATAGTTAAATATTGGCTGTAATCACTAACCTGCTATTCATAGGATTGTTACAGCTTGGTGACCCTTTTTTATTAAAGTTTTATTCTAAGTGTGAGTTTTTAATATAAACATATTAATAAATATTTTGGCATAATCTGAACCAGTGTGTTTAAAAGGTATCATGAAGTTGTTCATAGAGGTATATTTTTTGTTAGTGACTAACAAACTAGTCTTGAAAATATGATTTAATGTTTATACATCATAAGTTATAAACCCAAAATAAATAGGCACATAAATAAATAAGCAAGACATAACCATACAATTTATGAGAACAATGAACAATTAATCATGTAATTGAACATAAAAATAGATGTGCATTTAAATGTAGAAAAGTTTAATTCATTATTCATTATTTTGCCATAAAATGGAATTTAGAATTGCTTGAGATTTGCCTTCAAGAAATTTTGTCTTGGGGAAAGTCACCAGGGCTGAGGTAGCTTCCTTCCACCTGTATTATAAATCCTGGTATTATAAGAATAGGTCGGCATAGGGAGGGATAAGGACTCTGTGTCTCTCTCTTTATGTAGAGCTTTCTTTTGAAATACTAATCTATATTAAGCCTAGAAACCAGGGGAGCCATGACCTGTCAGTTGTTTCTGACCTTGGCACCTGATGATTAAGCATAGCGGAGGAGCAAGTTCAGAGCCTGCTGGGGAAATGCCAGGCAGCAGGGCAGAAGACATTGCTCCATGTAAAATCACAGATAAAGATGGGAATGACTCCAATGCCCTTTGTCTATAGGTATGCACCCAACCCTGTAATTGAAAAGGTGTCTGTAAGCTTCATCTAAGCCCTTAGTATTACAATCTAATTTTCAGGAAACTTTGTTCCTGCAGGAGATACCAATGACTTTTGCTGTTGACTTTATGAAGTTTTCTAATATATTGAAAAGGCAAATAAATGTTTTTTGTACAGCCTATATTTTTAAACATTAAACCAAAAGCTAAATGTGTTGGGATACTTTGTTGTTGCTTTTTGGCTGTAATACTCAGCTTTTCAGTAGATATTTTTTAGTAATCACATACCGTGGTGTGATCTGCAGCTGATTTCCCTGTGAAGGGCAGTTTTCCCCATTTGCTTGCTTAAGGTTACTCATCCCAGCTAAATGGCCGACTGTAGAATGACCCTTTAATTTGGGTGCAGAAATAAGAATGGAATCCTTGAATTTCTAAGATACCCATGTGGAAATTTGACTAAACTAATTTCCTTAAGGCCTGGGAATGAGAAGAATATAAAATCCTGAAGGTTCACCATCTCTGTAGTTCCAAAAATAAAAAAGTAGTAAAAGTGGAGACGGAAACCTGCCTCAAATGTTACTGACTTTCTGAATATCAATAGTGCTTAAGTGTATTTTGTACTTTCTCTCTCTGTATTGCTAAAAAAATTATATAGTATCCCTGGTAGGTTTTGTTAATGTTGGGTTAGACAGTTTTGTAGATTTCAAGAGTTCTTGTTTGTTTCAACTAAACAAATCTCACACATATAGTAGTACAGCCTGTGAAATTTCTCAGAGTATGTCAGCGTACTCTGTGGTTCGGACGCATCCAAGACTGGTGCCGTGCACATGGACCAGGCTGTCCGATTTCTAAACAGTTAATTTGGCCTTCCTGGGCGCTGGCCGCGCTCCCGCCGCCCAGCGCTCCCGGTGTCTGGGCGCGGCCGCAGCCTCTGATAAGTACCTGTGTGCACCTCTCAGCAGGAGCTGAGCAGGGCAAGGACAGTGGTAATATGAAACCAGTCTCGTTGGTTTTTGTTCATGGCCCTGGAGGCTGAAATCTGCATTCCAGATGAAACCTCCAGCAAATCGGAAGAGAGTCTCTTTTTTCCCTGCTTTCCTCTGCTTCAAGGGCGCTCACCAGAGTTGGCTCTGCCCGGCCGGGCACTGGGGGCTCTGCGAGGGCTTCAGGAGGGGGCACAGGAAGCTTCAGAGTCTTTAGCTCGGGTTTCCATTTGACATTTTTCGGTGATTATGGATTTACAAAAGAAGTTCTTCACCCGAGTGGCAAGACTATGCAAAGGAATCCGTCAGGAATTTTCTGCTGAAAACCACCCAGCGCTGGCGCACCGGGACAAGGAAGTCGGGAGCAGCGGCGGCGC
>JAHLSL010000007.1:28001034-28131233 GCA_025920805.1 Petroica traversi | reverse complement strand
GAATGCGCGCGGTGAGGGCTTGCTCTGCGGTCGGCAGCGCTGCTGGGAGCGAACCTGCTCCCTACTTCCCGCAACATGGAAGAACAGAATGGGATGCCTGACTATAGTGCGCTTTTAGACCTGAAGAACACAGCAGAAAGCGACCCTGACCCGCTTCCTACATTTTCTGTGAAAACACGGTTTGGATTTACAGCTAAGTTTGAGTCTACAGCTCCCGAAGAAGAAACAGTGCTTAAAGCATTTCAGCCTTTGCACAGCAATATAAATAGTCATGCTAACACCTGGCATGAGAGGAATGATAATGGTTGTAATGAGGACTCAGAAAATCAGCCCAGCGTGAATAGTACCAGTGGCCAAGCTGACCCAATGTCTGGCAGGCAAGCAGGCCTGGAGCTGGAGTTAGCTGACCAAAATGAATTACTTCTTCAGCATCTGGGGTTTGTTCAGACTTCTTTGTCTGAGTCGGACAATGATGACAAGGATGCTATTCTTGTGCAGGGTACTTTGGTTCATACAACAAGTGACACAGAATCGGACACGGAGAATAAGGACCCAGACACCGACGAGAACAATGCAAGCAAATATGGGATAAAAAATGCTGCTCTGTCTGCTGAGGCCTTGGACAATTGCAATGAAAATAAGGAAGAGTCAGAATCAGAAGGGCACAGCAACAGTGATGACACTGTGGATACAGATGGCATTGAGTTACACCCACCATTCTCTAAGCAACTCTCAAAAGAGCTGGATGGTATTCTAGAGTATGACTCCAATGGAAAAGACAAAATGTTAATGGATGAGCAATTCACTCGTTTGCTTGCTACAGGGGAATGCCCTCAAGAACTTTCAGATGAGGAACAGAGACCTTCGGTTGATAATATATCACTCCAAAAAACAGCACTGGCTGAAAAGACTTTCCAGCTGCCTGCTTTCTTTAGTGGACTACGTGTGAGGAAAAAGGGACTAACCACAGAAGATGGGGAAACTGTTACAGAAATTAAACCGAGGGAGAATGATTTAGCTCTGCTTAAATTACGACAGCCTGTTAAGAAATCCAGTATTGCATCAGGTTTGACCATTAAAAAAAAAACTGTCTGAACCTAAAGCGAATCCCACTTTCCTGGAACAGCTCTCGCACTTGTTAAACATAGACGTCTCCAAGAATGAAGACAGACATGAGGACTCTGGTGAAGGATCTGGGGAGACCGAGGACAGTGATGAAGCTCAAGAGAACAAAGCCTCCAGCAAAAGAGAACCACGATTTCCCTCTGAGGAGATAAAATCAAGCCCTGCTGAATCTGCATTGGATGCCTTTAAAGCTTTATTTACACGACCTCCCAAGAAAGAAACAACTGCAGATACTTCAGAGCTGGAAGCCCTAAAACGCAAAATGAGAAATGAAAAAGAGTCCTTGAAAGCTGTATTTGAAAGGTCAAAAGCAAAACCTGGGGATGGACCATCAGACAAATCTGTAGGTTGCATTACTTTTTCTTCATAAGATCTGGAAGTATAAGGATAAAAAAGTAATCTCTTGTTTAAATATTATTGGTGGGAACTTAGGATCAAAAAGTCAGAATTGCTCTCTTTTTGCAGTCTCAAATGTTGGATTCCAAGCCAAAGAAATCTTGGGGCTAATTTGTCAGAATTTTTGATCATCTGCAGTTGTAGCAGAATTCAGCCACAACTGATGGTGACAGTAAAAACCTCTCAGTTAGAACTGAGAACTTAAAAATCAGTTTCTGATTTTAAAAGATCTCTGAATAACAGTCCTCCATATGTTAATTATGGCTTTAAATCAGTTTGATGCTGCAGATATTTACTGTATTATTATTTAATAGATTTTCAGTCTCACTCTGATTTCTTTCATGGGTATCCTGTTTTTAAAAGTAATATTTCATTTTACCTGTAGGAATAATTTTATGATAAGTGTTGGTACAAGAAATTGTGAGTGATTTTCAGCTCAATTTTTTCAAGACATAGAACGTGAAGTAATTTTTTTCCTTGTTTACATGCATGTATCTGGCTTTTCAAATATTGATAAGCATTTAACCTTATCCAGGTGTAACTTAGTGACTTCAATTAGACAGCTCAATTTTTGATTAATGTGTTTGCACAGTTAATGCTCGTAGGCGTATAGTGATGAAGTCAGTATATTTTTAAGAAAAAAAAAATCAATGCAGAGTTTGCATACAATCATAAATGACTTTGAATGTGATTTGAACTCTTTAATTAAATGAGTAACCTTTGGGTTGGCATTCCCCCAACTCAGAATTCTTACAGCCACATCTTTGGCAGATGTAATCAGCCCAGGAGACTATTGTTGGCTGAAGAGGGAATTACGTGAAGGATTCAGTTTTCAGGATTGGACCTTAAACCTGAAGCTACTTAAGTTAATTTTCTGTGTTAGTTATACTCTCTTTAAAATTTTTATTCTTACATAATAATAAAAAAAAACATGTAGAAAATCTTGGCCAACGCTTGGGTAGACTGATAATACCAGTTTGTAGTAAATTACCTCTGGGGGATGAGAAAACAGGTATTCATTGGCTGTGGCATGTACAGCAATTGCAGTCTGTGTGTGCCCTTCCCACTCCTGCTGACTGCTGTGCCTCCTCCCTCACTGTGTGTGATGACAGCTTCCCAAATGGGTTTGCTGGGAGCCACACGGTGAGGGAGGAGGCACAGCAGTCAGCAGGAGTGGCTTTTATAAATGTCTGCTTAATGTCCGGTCTAGTGCAAATCCGTATTTTCTCAGAGCAAAACCAGAGTCCAGGGTCTAGCCTTGCCTTTCCCTTGCTCCTGTGGGCCATTTATGGGGCCATTTTCATATAGGGTTTAACTGTTGTTGCAGTTTTGTCTGTGCAATTACTTGTAGTAACATGTTGTAAATCAGATTACAGAAGCGCTGGAGATACAGAAAAACACTAAAAACCCCCCTCTAAAAGAATGCTTGTTTAGTGGGTCATTCCCCCTCCACCCCTTCCTCTTTTAAAGAGTTATTTTAGCATTCCAGTTGACAATGTAGTCCCATTAGCAGCTGCAGCATTACTTTGATGTGGCAGTATTACCTGGTATGTGGACTGAGCAATCTGCTGGGGGTGGGGCAGGAATTTCATAAACTAGCTCTGCTTCCAGAAAATTATATTGTCAAATGATGTCTTTGGTGAATTGCTCTAATGTTTACTTGTAAGAGCAGCACAGATGGGTCTTTTCCCCTCTGGAATAAAGATACGGGAAAAAACCCAGGTATTCGTGACCACCTCAGTGTTTCACCAAAGGACAGACAGCTCTCCACAGCGATGTGTCCAGTTTGAATAAATCACTTCATGTCACATGTATAATGCTACTTTCCTCTTCAAAAATACTTTTCTACTCTGATTTATTTGTGTCCCCTCCAACCAGATGAGCACAGTTTCAATCAGTAAAATGAGACAGATAATCTTTCTGGAGCACATGTGTAGAGCTGAGCTTGGCACTTGCTGTTTGGAATCAATTGATACTGCAGACTTTAATTTTTTCTTGCGTAATTTTAACAGCCTGACCTGAGTCCCTCAGAGCAAGATGACAAGACTCCAGGGAGACTCCAGACTGTCTGGCCGCCACCAAAAGCAAATAATGAAGAAGTAAAAGTAGGATTAAAGTACACAGAAGCAGGTAAAACAAAGAGATGGAGCATTTGCAGAAATTAGTTTCTGACATTTTTTATCTTACTTAATACAGAGATGGTGATAAGTCACAGTATTTTCTTATCTGGAAAAACAGAACTTACGTTTCATATGTGTGGTTTGCTGCTACTTGTTAATTCTGCATCTGATTTTTAAATGTAAATGGCTAAATATTATGTTGTGTTCTACAAACCTGCCTGTACAAATTCGTGAGGAAAGAAGTGGGTTTTTTAAAATGAATTAGGTTATCCGTTTCCAGTGGGATTTTGCTCAAAAGAGTATCAGATTAGTGAAGGCGTGGACATGTGACTGCCTTTTCTGATGCCGTGGTGCAGGGGCAGCCCCCTGCTGAACTCTGGTCTGGCTGCAGATTTTCTTCAGGTACTGTGTAGAATGAAAACAATACCATTATTGCAACATGTGGATGAACAGAGGAATGCTCATATCCAGTCAGGCCACTTCTATAGCTAGCCACAAATGTTGTCCTATCCAAGAGTATGAAAGGGTATGTCCAGCATGCAGTGCTAATTATCAGGTAAGCTTTCCACAGAAAAACATTTCTTTTTTTGTTATTTAGATATTTATATAACATACTTAGAAGGGAGAAAGTGATTATTTTAGCCACCACAAGTCTGGTTCAAATTTATATTCTTGATTGTAAAACAGGAAGTCCTTGATATTTAGAAATTAACCATAAATTGAAGAATAGTCTGAAATATTAATGTGAAAGACAATAGACAGTCTCTTCTTCAGGTACCTGGAGATTTTAGAAAACACCACCTAGAAAGTATAAAGTGGAACTAAAAAAAAAGCATTTTTACTACTTTACTGTCTGAAATTATTCAGGGTAATGCTGTATGGTTCTTTCTAATTCCAGTGTGTATTCATCTGACCTTGTGTATGAGAAACAGTACTCCTATTTGTTCTATCTACTACTTTTTATTGTTTAGTCTTTCTCCCTCTTTTTACAGTTTCTCTGTTTCAATCTTCTTTTTTTTTGTAAAGTGGAAATAATACCGGAAGTATAAAAGTGGTTGGAAGATTGAGAAAACTTGGTTTTGACAGAAACACCATGGTTCTAATATATAGAGTTGAATTTAATGTATAGAATTGAATTGATGGTGCATCTGATTGGTCTGAAGTGTGGGAGTCTACCACTTAGATGACCAGGGCAGATATTCAGCTGTTGACAAGCTGATGTTACTCTTAGATTTTTATGATAGGCTGTATGCTTGCTGTATTTAATTTTACCCAAATAAATATTTTTCCTTCTAATGACTATAATCATCTGTGGCAAAACATATGCTTAAATAAAGAAAGAAAAGAAAACTGAATTAACAAAAGCTCCAGATTCTACTACTTGTGGAGAAATTAGGTCATGCTTTCTTGAAATTTGAATAGGAAAGACAGACTGGCTTAGAGCCCGTGTAAATTGTTACTCTTGTTACTGTGATATTTTGGGTGGCAGTGTCATCAGCATGTTGATGGTTTGTTTGCTAAGTAAAATTTTTATAGACCAGATTCTGCAGTTCATTAGTTGCTCCAGCGTCTGGCAGAGGGATTTGAATGAAAACAAACCGCTGGTGATTCAGCTGGGATGGGATGTAAGCAGTGCTTTTAAAGGAAACAGGCAGAGACTGTGTTTGCAGCATATGTTAAGACTGCAGTAAAGTTATAGGTGTGCCTCAGGGATTGGCAGGTTTGTTGCTTTCAGCTACTCATGGGTGCCCAGAAAGCAGTTGTAAGTTGCACATGATGGATCACTTACTCTGGGTTTTCTGAGGATTTGTGTGATTATGGTAAAACCTTATGCTCAGGAATGAATTTATAGAGTCTCCTACAAGTGAAGCAAGGTACTGTTCATGAGCAGTGATGATACAATCATAAGAATAGGATTTGTGTTCAGTGGTGGTCTTATTGCTGGGGTTTGTGGAACTTTTTTATGAATGTGAAAGTGGCGATACAGCAAAACTTGTAAATTCACTCTCTTCTCTCTGACGGTGGTAGATATCTTCAAAGTGCGTGTGTATCCTGGCATTTCTCCTCATGCCCCTTCGCATCTAAAATTCCCTTCCAGCCACCAATACTTTAGAAGCTTCTTGACCCCTTTTAAAGAAGAGGGCTTCTTAAAAATGAGCTATAATGCAGGTTAATCATCCGCATTATTTAAATTGACTGGTCTCAACCAAAACTCTATTTCTTACCTCAGTGTCTTGTCCTGACAACTAAAATTAAATGAAAACTTCTTGATCTCAGAATAGAGTTCAAAAATTGTGCATGGCAGGGATGTTTGTGATTCCAGTCTTTATCCACTGATGTTCCTGAATAGATGAATATCTGTATAATAAAAAATGCTCTAGTGGTTCGTTTTATTAACTTTCAGTCAACAATTTATGCTAATGTTTTCATTTCTGTGATCAAGAGTTTCATCTACCAAAACAATAGGAACTTATTAAAAACAATAATAAGAGGATGAATTATTAGGCAGATATTCATTTAGCACAGCTTTATTTTACGCTTAGACAAAATACATGTTCACATTCAAGGATAAATTTGTCAACATTCATCTTTGTACTTCTAACAGGGTACACAAATATGTACGTATTTTATGAGGTAGCATTATTTTTTTTTTCATTTGTCATGATAAAATAGGATTTAAGTAAGACTGAAGACTAGAAAGTTGGACTGCAGTAATCTTTTTTGCAATTCTACACTGTGTCTTTGATTTACTTTCTTCATCACCATGCACTATGACAACTGTGACAGGAAGGTAGGGATATTGAGGGAGAGTATTCCTGTCTTTTTGATCTTTTCTCACCTCCTTGTCATGTTTTTCCTCATTGTTCTTGTTGCCTAGTGGAAGCAAGAAATTCAGGCTTAATTTGGCCTACGCAGCAGACATCACAATGACTCATAGCAGCTTGGAGGAGTAGCTAACTCCCTCCTGAGGCTCATAGTCTGGCTTGATGTGTGGGAAACCAACTGAAAAGCAGAGGGACATAACAAGGAACACGTGTGTGAGGCTGACTAGGCCTGGTAGGAATATTAGAAGTGAAAGAAGTTGGGGATACAACTGAGCAACAGGTTTTTTTCATGCATTTGATGACTGCTTGTGCAGTCATAATATCGTCTCCTGCAGTATCTGAATCTTGAGTTATTAATTTTGAATTGAATGGATGATGTTACAATGTTTTTATCTTATATTTTCTTAATTCTTTAATTCCTGTGTTTCCATAGAGCAAGCAACTCAGTTGTCAACTGGCTCTCTGTAATTAGCACAAGCTGCTTGCATGATTCTCTAGAGAAACTGGAACTTCTTTGAAGTGTCTAAAATAGCTGGAGTCCAGAAAGTCTATAGTACATTTATGTCCTGGAAGACTAGAAAAATGGAAATAATTTCCATGGAATCAAAGAGATTTCTGTGCATATATTTTTGGTCCTAAGTTTCTCTTCCTCGCTTTCATTGTAACGCTTTTTGGTTTTCCTCCATAATTCTTAGAGAGATTTCTCATGTTTTTAAGCATGGGAACTCTGACAGAAGGGTAAATATGTCAACCATTGTGTGTGGTGAAAATATCTAGCCAGATGGAGGAGACAAATTCATGTCTATACTGAAGAAATTAATCTGTGACACTACATCCATTGAATCAACATATTATTAATACCTCAGCTACTGTGTGTGGTAGGTCAACATTTGCAGACACATGTCCAAGAAAAGGAGTTTAGATGCAGGTTCTGCAGATCATAAAGTGAAGAACACTCTCTTCATTAAGGTGGCACAGATACACAGATTCTGTTATTCCTATTAACAATACCATTTTAGCCTTCAGAATCAAACTAGTTCTCTTATATAGAACAGAGAGAGTTTAGTCTTTTGCTTAGCAACACAGAAATGTAAAAAGTAATGAGAGAGAGAAGTATTTGGCATTCCTGCAGGAGAAAATGTTATAAAAAGCTGCTTGGAAAATGAATTCATTTAATGAAGTTTTTTTCATTTTTTCATTCAGTGTTTTCTTTTTAATTCAAATGTCTGTATTTAATATTTAAAAACCTAATTTTCTTACAGTCTGTCTGTTCATCAACCTTAAATCTGCTGTCAGGTAATGCTATCTCTGTGGTGCCACAATTTCTGTAACAATCTGTGATGTTGTAAGCACAATTTTCAGGGCAAATAAGGAAATAAGGTGTCTGAGAAAGCTCATATTAAACAAAAAAAAATATCTGGGTAAATGGGGAATGAAATAAAAAATAGTGGCAGAGATTTATTGCTAAGTCTCAAATATATCAAATCCTTGATCCCCTATACTCTTAGTTCCCAGTAAGAAAATCACTTTATGGCCAAGATGTAAATGAAGGGAATAACCAGAGTATGTGAAGAAAGGGAGGCATAATGTTGGGAACAAAAGGATGAAAGATAAGAGCATGATTTCTTATCTTTCTTTAACATAAGCTTCCTTTGTGGCCTTGTGCAGTTTGTTTGTCTTTAAAATAAAGACAATGCTTGATGTTGATTTCATCCTAAATTTTAAAAAAGTAATTTTTTTTTTTGTAATTTAAGTTTATTTTGCTTCAGTGTGGTGTTTGGGGTTTAGTTCTAGAATTCTTTTATAAATTTTACTGTAGTGAATTTGGTCAAGGGGCAGTATAGCAAACAGGATAATTTCCATTGCTTTGTGATAGTGCTTTTGAGATTTAATAGTCATTGATGCATTTGATGTGACCTCAGAGTGCATAAAGTTTTTGTAAATTGTTTTGCTACATTTTACGTTATTTACTGTGTAGCATGACACTTGTATGTTATTCAGTGTTTCATGATTGGACAGATACATTAGCATGTTTTTTAGAAGCTGAGGGTTTTATTACAAGCCGTAATTTTGTAGCCATACTGTATTCTAGATTAACAATGACATTTTTGTCCTTTACTTATGCTAACTAAAGCTATGATTTTATGGATTTAGAAGGTATTGGGTATAGTGCTGCTTGGAAATCTCTACAGCCACAGAGTGATTGTACATGTGCTGATCACTACAGCAGTTACTTTTCCAATAGCTTGTGACACTGTGTGCTAAGATTTACTTTGAAAATATTACCAAAAAAAATGCTCAAAACCAATCAAGGAACAAAAATATCCTTTGCTTTTCTCTCCCCACTTCAGCTGACATTGACATTGATACTGTGCCTCTTGAGACAGGAACAAAAAGATAGGCACCTGTTGATGATTAATACTTGTTTTTAAGATGTTTGTGTTCCTTTTTCAGTCCTTTTGCTACTTTCTGGAACGGCTTCAGGAAGGTTTTGGGACCTTTCCAAGTTTCAGTTTATCCATCCGTAAAATTAGGATAGGAATTCTGACCTATTTTTCAAGTCAAATTCCCTTCCTGTTTATAGGCCGTTAGCATTAGATAGAGATGCAGAATAGGAAAGAATATTGACTTTTGAACTTAAATCTTAAAACCCAAAACCCAGACCAATCCCACAGTACAGAATGGTAGCTGTACCTACGGCTATGGGATAAAATGTTCATGACTTCCCATACACTGAGGAATGTATTTTTACAGGGTGAGAGGGAAGAAGAGTTCTGCTCCAGGTTTTCAATAAAAATAGCTGCTTTGTTTTTGTTATGCATCGTCTCTGCAGAAATGTGGTCATTTTAGGAGACCTGTTGTTTTTGAGTCTGGGTGCATGTTTTGCAGTAGGTGCCTGACAAGGACAGGCTTTACGGTATCCAAAGCCATGCCTGGATGGAAACCTATGTGTAGCCACAGATACCAGCAGGCTTAAGATTCAAATACAGAGCATCTATCGTCCACTCGAAGTAGAAAGCTGATTTCTAAGTTTAATGTTTTCCTAGTGAGAAGATTAATCTGTTGCCTGAATATAATGAAGGCAAATAGCGTGAATTTTTTTTTACTGTAGTTTTAATTTTGAAATGTAGCCTGTGCCATGGACCTGAGAAATCCAATGTTGCAAATACCCAAAAGAGTCACAGGGTTTTAGGAGATGTTTCTTGTTGTATAATTGAAATACAGTGAAAGAGCAATTGTGTACACAAGAAGAATGACTTTGTATTTAATTTCCATGGGTCTGTTTCAAAACATATGAAGCCCTTTGTGTTACAGAAATGCCTCTGAATTTTACTGAATTCTCTTTCCTGTTCTCCAGTTGTGCTGTTCACCATGCTGAGGTGCTTTCTGAAAATTTGCACCTGCATTTAGAACTGCTTTTTGGATTTCTTTTTAGATAAATTCAATGTCAGCCCTGACAAGTTTGCTCCCTCTGCAATGGTACAGACATGTACTCTTACCAGTAAAAAACCTGACCTAACCCTATCTATTGTGCATTTCTTAGTTTTGCATATATGCATCTTATAACTTTGACAGCAGTTCTGAGAGTTGCTGGGACTGAACAGGGGAAGCAGTGTGTTTGTGTGTGTATGGATGTGTGCTGTGCCTACATTCTCCAACAAATGCACCCACATTTCACTGTGTGTGCACCTGTACTGCCTGAGTGGTGCACATGCATTCTCGAGGGACATTTACTATATATAGCATACAGGGATGGCAAAGGTCTCATAGATCTGGAGTAAGTTCTTTGTATTTTAAATTTTTACTAAATGATGTCCATAGAGTCTGTAATTCAGCAGAGAAAATCTGTAATAAATCTGTTCCTCATGTTTGCTGATAAAGTGTTACTTGTTTACCATATTGCACTGGTGAATGTGATCCTGTAATAGATTGGTTTTGTAAACACAAAGTAGGACGTTTATTGAGAAAGAATTAATGTTGAATGTCCTCAGCAGCAGTACCTCTAATGTTGCCTTTCTGGGAGGGTGAAATGACAAGCGAAACTATTCATCTCTGCTATCAGGTAAATGAACTGTAACTGTAACCCCTCACAGCTGAGGAATGGTCAGGCAGATAAGTTACTCAGGTGACTGCTTCTGAATAGTGCTTTATACTGCTTTGCAGTCAGAAGGAGGAGTAACTATTTTCCTCATTTCCATAACAGACCGTCAAGGGGGTGCTGGTTTTTCCATAGGAAGCTGATTTTCTGTGGATACAGTTCTATTATTCTTGGGGAATTCAGTGGCTATTGTGAAGATACTTCATGTCCTGTAGTAAGTTTACTCTGATGGCCTCTGTATTATTTAAATATCTGGACAGTATTTGGATACTGGATTCTTTTGGGCTGTTTGTTTTCCACAAGTCCCTCTTCATTTGTCCCCTTTTCTCATGTCTACCGTATTTTCACCATACCAGAATCTTTAAGGGACTGAGAATGTTTGAAATTTTAGGTTTGGAGGATTCTTCCTTGTCTTAAAAATTAAACAAAAAACCAAACAAATAATAATAGTAATAATAGTAATAGTAATAGTAATAGTAATAATAATAATAATAATAATAATAATAATGAAATAATGAAGTGAAGGATGTCTGCTCATTTCCCAGTCTGTGGATTTGGCATCCTTACATGTAATAAATTGTGGGTCTGTAAAAGAGTTCAAGTTCAGGGAGAAGTAAAGAAGAGAGATAGGAGTAGATGGAATGGGGTTGAGGGAAGGAGGGTTAGAATCGTGTTAAAACAACGTGCAGTATTGTTTTGTCCAATCCCCTGTCCCTAAAAAATAGGTAATGTTGTTAATATCTTTGAGCATGAGTAAAGTTTAATTTCCTAGTTTTACAAGAATGCTTAAATGCAGTTATGCTTTATAAAAACCAAACCAAGGCTGATCAAATTAGATTTTGAAAGTTGCTCGTGTGTATTTTTATTGAAATAAAAGCCTGAAAATTTGGTGATTTCTTATGACTGTGGCCTGAAAAAGCCTGGAAGGTCGCATAGATGCATCTGTACAAATAAATAGAAAGTAATTTAAAAGATGTAGCTGTGGTGAGTAGGTTCCCTTCTGACACCCGGTGGGTAAAGACGAGAACTGCATTGGGAAATAGAGGAGGAAGCAAATGCTGAAGTTAAGGGGAATATTGAAAATGGGACAAAGAGTTACCATGCAGGGAGAAAACATTAAGAAACCCTCAGTATTCTGAAATTCAATGAATCAGTGCAATTATAAGGTAAATGATTTTCTTTATACTTCAGGGTGTGGTACATCTCAAGAAAGGTAGATTGCACTCAAGTTTTCCAGCTTTTGTTCTCTAATTACTTTTAAATTGTGTTAACATTATTTTGCATGTTTCCACACACTGAGTTTAATATGTATGGCTTTTTACAAATATGAGTGTACTGACCAGAAGTGGCTATATAGGTCATTTAACTTCAAAGCTTCTGCTTTCAACATGAAGCTTTGAGATCATGGCAGAGAAGTATCCTAAATTGCTGTGTAAATTTTGAGGAGTAACCCATCTACTTGAAATGTGAATTATGGAGATTTCTCTGGGAAAGGTTTTCATGAAAGATTTTATTTTTAATTATTCAAGTAGGTAAGTTGTTTTATTGCCAAAGAAGAAAAAGTAATTCTTGCATAGTATAGTTGAGAATACAATAGAATAATACTAAATAATATTTGAATGTGTATACTTGCTTTTTGTGACAGTTTTGAAGAATGAAAATTTCAAAACATTGTGGCCCTCCATATCCAGTTTTTCTGGGATTGTAGGTTGAATTTTCAGGTTACCAGATTGACCAGTCAATGCTTGTATCTTTTCTCTTAGAAATGTTGGTGAAGAGTGCAGATCGCTCAGTGTCATAAGATTTTGATGAGCGTGTATTGAGTATATTTATAAATATTGTTGCTTTATGTTCAGACAGATTCTGTGGTGATAAAATTAAACATGCATTAAGCCTTTTGATTATGTAGGTTGTCCAAAACATCCACATTTTATTCCAGGTTCAATTTTCTGTGCATTAGGAAAAGCATCCATGCTTTAGCGTATATTTTCTTTGCAAAATAGTGAAGTATGCCTCATGCTTTACTATTCATTAGGAATACTTTGTGTTTTGTTTCTGCCACCTGGTGGCATATTTTGTCTGTCACATATGTCAGCAATATCAGTCACTGTTATTGCACAGGCTAAAACTTTTTTTTTTAAATGTGTGTTTTGGAGACAAAAAGTAAAATGAGAATTATTGAAAGTGGTTCCACCTGAAACTTCTGTCTTCTAATCAGATTGCAAGGAATTAGTCTTTCAGAAAAGTGTAAGCTTTCTGATCTGCTGTGGTCTCCTTCACTTGCTACCCTACATGAAAATACAATAACGAGTGAGCATGATTGTTACTTCCAATTGAAAGTCTTGAGGAATGAATAAAATCAATGAATTAATCATTCTGCAGCATATGAGATGCAATTCTATGCAATATATGAAGCTGAGAGCTTGACAGAAATATTTCCAAGTGTATTCAGTTTGCATGCCCGGGGGGGCACTATAGAGGTGGCCTTGTTTTCATAGTGTTACTGCATGTGGCCCATGGTTAACCAAGGAATATCCACAGGATATTTTTACATCGTAGAAATTTATTTAAGTACTTGGCTATGTGATTTTGGTTTAATTTGATAGACAGTGATAGTGTTTAGCAACACTTTAGAAATTAGGCAGTTCACAGGCAGCAGATAATTTTTTACAAGACAAAATAATATAAGGGGTGCTGAAAATACCGGCTGGGTTATATATTTTCAGTAATGAATGGAAAGCAGGGGCTGTGCAAGACTCCCTGCTAGAATACGTAGCTAATGAGTGTAAAATGCAAATTCCCTGTGTGAAGCTTAAATACAATCTTACTTATGCTTTTGTCTCTAGCTCACCCAAAGCTTTTCAAGGAGGGACCACCAGGTGGGTGGAACAGTGTAATGTTGTCTGTCCATGTCTTTGGTCTCATTTGTTATCATAAAGGTAGTATTTATCTTCCCTTGATGGAATAGAAGTGGTAAAGGCTGAAAATTTGGTAAGACTACAGTTCTACAATAGATCAGGAACTGTTTTCAGAATTCTGGCTTATGGTACTTTAGTTTCAATGGCTGCCATCCCACTAAACTGAGTGAAATTTAGGTTCCTTTCTTCTTTATGTCACATTAGACATGTTATAATCTGGCAATGTTTATTCTAAAAGTCTTTGGAACAAAGACTATAGTGAAAATTAAAGATAGATCTTTACATTAGAGTTACGGAAAAGTATTCAGACACATTCTTATCCTTATTCAAAACAAAAGCACATTTAAGGCTGACAGAGAAATACAGTAAAATCCCATTGACAGCCATGTGAGGGTTAATTAGATACTAATTGATAATGTCATTGGTAATCACAGAATTTTAAAGGATTGGAATGGAACTTAAAGATCATCTGGCACCCCTGCCATGGACGGTGACGCCTCCCAGTAATGAATCACTAGGGATGCCTTTTAAAGGAAAAGAAGCTTTAATTGTCCTTTAAGAAAAATAATTAACTGTATTTACCTGATTTTTGGAAGTTCATTTCACTTATAGCCCCTGCTGTGTCTTTGTGTGTTTTCTTGCTCAGTTTTGTACCCAGCAAGAGCAGGACACACAGAGCCTTGGCCATTTTTGGATTTTAAGTGAAGCTTAAGGAAGACATTTTGAACAAATGCTTCTGACTCAGAAGCTCCTTTTAAGCAGCTCTTTTGAATTATCAAAGTATAGAATCCTATAATAGTTTGGGTTGGAAGGGACCTTAAAGATCATCTAGTTCCAGGTCCCCTGTCAGGGCCAGGGGCACTTCCCACTAGACCAGGTAACGCAATGATCCATCCAACCTGACCTTGAGCGCTGCCAGGAGTGGGCAGTTATTGTCAAAATATGTAATTGCTAAATGAAGCTGAGTTGGAACTAACTTTAAAAGAGGAGTTTCTGAGAGTATTCCTCTTTTTTTACAATAACTTGTCACTTCTGCAATTGTTTGCTGAAGTAACTGGCAAAACTGAATAAGGCATGTTTCAAAATATTTATATTTTTCTGTGTATGTTTATTCATTCGGTAATTTCTTGCTGTCATGCTTTTCATAGAATTACAGAATAGCAATCTGCTGACTTAAAACTTTGTAAGGACTAAGATTTGGTTTCTTTTTTTTTCCTTGATCCTTTTTTGTAGTTGAGTTAGGAATACTAGATGTTGATGAGGATTCAGTATGATTATCTAAAAAGATTTAAAAACAAACCTTATGACCAGGATAAACTCTTCTTACATTATGTCACTGAAGAACTAGTCCTTAATTCTACCACGTAACACCGTTTAGATGATGATGTGAGTAGACATCATATTAGAAGAAATAAATCCAAAGTACTTTGAAGCCCTCCTGTTCCCTTTGAAGTTTCATAGTGAGAGTCCAGTCATGTTTGTCACAGCTGCATGGATATTTCTTAGGAAATAAGACAGTGTTAAGACAATTTTGCATTAATTAAAGCGACTTCTGTTGGAACATGTTAGAATTTCCCTGCCCATGCCATTAGTGATCTTAGTTTAGGAAAGTTCTATAGTCTGTATAGAATGCCATTAAGTGGACTTCTGGGCAGTCTGGTTTAAGAGACATCTTTCTCCCTCACAATTCAATTGTGAGCATTTCCTATTTCCCTCATGTCCTACTATCAGCCAGGACCCTAATGTTATCTGTTACTGCCTTACATCATTGTTAGGGGTGGGGAGAAGGGGACTCTGGTTTGCGTTCAAAAAAGCATGGCAGGAGGGGGGAAGCCATGCTCCACTGTTTGTTGTCTCAGGGTCCAAGGTGAGCATTTTTGCAAGTGAATCACCCACTGTCTTGTATACTTTTGTGTTTTATGTTGTTGCCAGTACTGTTTGTTTTCTTATCTCATTGCTGTTTCCAGTAAGCTGTTCATATCTCAGCTTGTGATCTTCACTTTTGACTCCTTCAATACTCAACTCCATCTCACTGCAGTGGGAAGGGAGGGGGGAAGGAGGAGCAGGAGAGCAATGTGTCATTTGGGAGAGTCTTGGTGGGACTGGGGAGTGCCATTCCTAAATGATGACTTGTCACTCAAAGTGGGCTCTTCCTCTCAGGACTCTGGTAGTGGTGCAGAGTTTTGTAGAAACCTTTAGGTACTTACAGGCCATTTATGTGATTTCCTGTCTTGCTGGGAAACTGGGCAAGTGGTCGAATATTATTTGCCTGTTCCATAAAAATCTCATGTTTTTTCCCTTCATTCTAATGAAACAAATAAGTAAGCAACATCTTAGGACTTGTTCACAGAACAGAAAAAGAAAATCCTACACTCATCTCTTCCTATGCAACTTGTTGAACGCAGTTCACAATACTGGTCATACATTGTTCAGATTTTGAACATCATCTGAATTTGTAAATAAAAGGATTAGAGTTGTACTTATTGGGGATATTCCAGTGTGTTTTAAAGAAGTCAGCTGAAACTAAACTGTCCATTCAATTTCCTCTGCATTTCAGTATTGTAACTTGGCTTTGTCTGTAGAAAGCATAGACCCAAATGGGCCCAAAGAAATTATGGGAATATTCCTTGGAGACCATGTTTATCCTAAAAGGTCTGGAAAAAGAATAAAGCTGAGCAGGTTCGGACATTGATGGACTTGTTCGAATTCAGATGCCAAAGGCCTATTAATACTACAATATTCTGATGTTTTAGATACTTGGGTTTTATGATTATTAAGGGTAGATTCAAGCAGTGCTGTGTTATACATTTTATTTGCAAGATTAGCTTTCACGGCCAAAATTTTAGAAAATGCACTGCTTTAAAAATTAGTCCAGTATATTGAATATCTCCTTCTTTTTTTAAAATTATTTTGTGTTTAAATCTAAAACTCATTAAGTGCAATAGTTATTGAAAAGATTGTGCTTTTTGTATAACTTAATTGGGATAAGCAGCTTTTCTGTATTGCATTACTTTTTCCCCCATTTGTAAGTTTTGGTATCTGTCAACTTTCTGGGTTCCAGGTACTTTTTAATTTAAAAATTGCTATTCCAGAGAACATGAATAAAACTTTCCGGTGTCATACCTGTATACCCCTAATGTTTTCTGTATTTGTACAGTTTTCGATCTAGCAGATGTTGATGTCTAGAAGTTTATAGGCATTTGTCCACTGTTTCACAATGCATGATACTTTGTTGTTTCACACAGTAGATGTTTGTGATTCTATAACAAATTCCATGTCTACTGCCATACAGCATTTTAAGCCCTTTGTTCAAGTCGTGTCCATCTTCCTTATTCACCCATTTTTAATTGTTTGGGGTTGCTGCTTCAGCTTTTCCATTGTGCTTCAACAACAATTCTTCTATCTGTTTGGATATTATGTTTGATGAAATTACAGGACACAGAATTACTTTCTCCTTGCACTTCGTAGTTAGGTAAAACACAATTTTATTTCCTTCTTGCAGCCAATTACTTGCGTAGATGCTGATTCCAGTCTTTAACTGGAGTATTTCAAAGTACGTAATGATAAAGAAAATAATGTAATTTCTTGATGTACTGGTATTTTTTTAGTCAATATTATCTTTATATGATCCATATTGACAACATACTTCAAAATCATGAAGCAGGCTGATACCAAACATGACAGTTAGGGAAGGAAGGTTATCCTGTGTGCATGCAATCTGTCTTTGCTACGTGCAATGCTAAAATAATTTTTTTAAAGTCAGATAAAATACAAATTCGAATTACTCTTTCCTGCAATTGCATGTAGGCAGAACCAAATATAGCATGACTGGAAGTTATGCTTTCTAATATTGACTGTATCAATGGGTGGCAGAACAGGATCGTGACAATTCTCTAGTTCATCGCTTCAGAGATTCTGTATTATTTTTTCCCCAAGCACTTTATAAGAACATGCAGGAAATGTGAAATGTATAAATTACTATCAAATAATATTTAGCAAGATATTCATTAGGAAAAGGTAAGGGGGGAAAAAGGTATTTAAACAAAAATTTATATTAAAAACAAATGAGATAACAGGTTCATCCCTACAATAAAATAATAGCATTGAGCTGGAAAGTAAGACTTTAGAATTTACAGCTGATACTCAGTTAGTAAAAGTAGGGAAGACCTGAACACAAATTTAGCGTTCTCTCATCATGTTACCTGCTGCCTATGGAAAACATGGGAGTAAATGGAAATTTACGTTTCACAGTAAATAATTTTTTTTTAAATGAATAATTTTTTTATTTTTCCACCACAACTTAGAAAAAGGAAATTTTGTATTGTCATGTCACTGCAAATCTTTAGTATTCACTGAGGCCTCGACACAACTTCCTGTGTACTTTGCCAACTTTCATGTTACTTTCAAAAAATATTTTAGGGAAACATTTTATAGTGACACGGTATTATGTTGCTAATTATCAACAAATGTAACAAATATTTCTTTAAGGCTTCTTAATGTATTTCTGCTTTATTTACTGTCTATTTACCTTCAGTGGGTTGCAGGAAGTATTGGTTGCAGGAAGCATCAGGTTGGCAAAAGTGAAGAATATGCCCAAGTGGGCAACAACTTAGATAATCTATTAAATTTTTCTTTGATGGTGTACTCTCAAAACTAAGGAAAGAGTAGTAAATTAGAAGTAGTAAATAAAAATTGAGACTCCAAACTGTTTGGAGTGGAATCTCTGTAATGTGATTGTTTATTTTTTGCTTGAACTCCTTTTGTAAAGGAGTGATATTTTAAATTATTTTCTTAGTAATAAAATCCTAATTTGTGTCTGGTCATTTTTCAAGATGGGAACGCTTAGCACTTACCATCTGATTTTTATCCAATTTGTCTCAAAAATCCTTAAGAGTTCTATCTGCTTAAGGGGAAGCTAACTTACTTATGCCCTACAGCTGCTGTGTTCTCGCAGGCAGATTGGAGGCCAAGCAAGTACAACAGGATCTGTACAATCAGCCTTCTGATAAAAGAATTTAAAGCTTCAGAATATTGACATTGAGGTGTTAGAGCATGTCCGGGGCAACAAAACTGATTAAGGATCTGGAATGTAGTCAGCAGCCAATGGAGCTGGGGTTGTTTAGTCTGGGGTAAAGAAGGCTCAGGGGAGACTTTGTTGCTCATTACCTGAAAGAAGGTAGTGGCCAGGGGTTGGTTTCTTCTCCCAGTCAGTTAGTGATAGGATAAGGTGAAATGGCCTCAAGTTGCACCAGGGGAGGTTCAGTTTGATATTAGGGAAGAGTGGTTAAGCATTGAAACACATCACCATCCCTGGAGGTAGTAAAAAAATAAGTAGATCTGGCACTTCTTGATACAGTTTAATGGTCATGGAGATACTTGGTCAAAAGTTGGACTTGATCTTGGAGGTCTTTTCCAACCTTAATAATTCTTTGATTTTATAAAAATGAAAATGTAAAGAGTTGCCTTGTGGCACAAGGATTAGCTTGGAACTATAACATAGGCTGTAAAAACGAGGGAGCCAGGCAGCGCATGGTATCAGGATCAGTGTGAGCACACACTGAAACACAGAAAGGTCTGGCTGAACATCAGGAAATGGTTTCTCACTGTGAAGGTGACTGAGAAACTAGTGCAGATTGCCCAGAAAGGACGAGGAGGATGGAGATTCCTGGAAGAACTCGAAAGCCATTTGGACATGGTCCTGGGCAACCTGCTCAGGAACAGGTGGGGTTGTGGACCAGAGGGCCACCAGAGGTCCCTTCCAGCCTCAGCCATTCTGTGGTTCATGATCAGAAGCTTTTTTCGGTCTCCGTCTTGAAGATCCTTAAAGAATTGCAGCACTAGAAAGTGGGAGGTCCTGCAGTTCATCTGCCACCTTCTATCTGGGCTGGCTCTGAGAGCTGCCCTCAGGTGTTCTGTGTTTTGACTAACAAGGCTGAATGAGTTACAGTGATTATGTGAGAATCAGGCTGGCTCCACAGAACTCTGTAAACTCTGGCACTGATAATTTTTAACCTAGACAAATCACTCAGTGATACATTGCTATTTCTGGAATTGATGTGTAGTCTATGTGAATTTTTTTGTGAGTTAAATGAAAGTTAAGGATTCAGTAGTTTATAAAGCCTGACTTATATTTTGTTCCCAGTATAGTTCCTTCTGTTAAAGTGTCAATATTGTTTACTTTGCTGTTTTAATTTTTACCAGTCTAAGCAGCGTCCCAACACCACTGCATAATTAATTTCGTTATTCTGCTACCCGTATGTTAAGGAACTGATTATTGGAATTATATGAATGCAATTACTTTTTTCTAGTCACATTCTTCAGCATTTTAATGATTCTGATTGCCATCTCTGTATATTTTCTTAAGATGTTAACTGTCCATGTAGAATTATACTCAATTAAGGTGACTTCACAGAACATAGAAAAGGAATGGACATGCGTTACTTTATATTATGCAAGACAATAAATTGTGATGTGATTTTCATTACAGTATCTTGTACAGAAAAATAAACATTTGCTTGAGAATTGAAGTACTTTACTGGGTGTCAGCATCTATCCAATAGATAGATTCTTCTAGTTAAAAATAGTATAATGGTAGAAAGAGCCAAAAGAAGCTTATACTGTCAGGTTATATCATAATAGACAATCTGTTAAATCTTTTTCTGTTTATCAGTGTATGATGCACTTGGTTTTATGCAGTAGCAGTGTTTTAAGAAATTAGTTAGGATTATTAATTCTTATAACGTAGTACTTTCTAAGCATATTTTTAAGGCACAAGTAAACAGTAAAAATATTGCTGCTCTCTGTCTTACCTCTGCTTTAGAACAAAGCTCAAACAAAACAATCTCTAGAACTTGTTTCAGAGCTTTCAGCTAGAAGCAGTGAAAAACATGGCAGCAATGACATTTACTTCATTGTTTAAAAAGTTTCGAACTTCTTATGCTGTGTTAGATTTCATTCATGGGGGTTCTTCTGTCATTCTCTAATTGCACAAACATTTGTGCCAAGATAAAAAAAGTAAGCAACAGAGGTAGGGAATGAGTAGACATGGTGAAAAATCTGTTTCTGGTGCTAGTGCAGGTCTTGGTCAGCATAGGTGAATTATGACTCTTACTCAAATCCCAAAGAATTTTAAGCAGTGGGCAATCCTGCATAGAAAGTAGACCTTTTGTTAAGGTAGATCTGTATCCTTCTGTTAGCCAGACTAAGAAGTGATTGTTAGGAGCATTTCCAAAGCCTGTTGTTTGCTTCAGTCACCATGTGACCTTAAAGAGCTAACCTTCAAGTCAGGACGTTCATAAGGTTCATGCCCTGCAAACTGAGTGCTTAAGCAGCTGAGGTGCCAGAAGGGTCACAACTTTTTCTGGGGACCTGAGGCAACTGTTTTAAGTCTTGTTTAGGTGAATGGATATGCAGAGCCTGTATCCAGAGGGAATATCAACCAGTCAAATGAATTAACAGCAGAAAATCTCAAAGTTTGTGGACCTAACCAGTTGTGATTCCAGCAGAGCAGTCAGGCAGTTTTCCCATGCTGGAAAGTTCTAAGTAGAGACCTGTAAGAGGTCAAGGAGAAGTTTAGATAGATACTATAACAAGCTGAAATCAGCAAGGTTATTTATTTTATGCTTTGTAAAATACTGATCCCTTTTCATTTTGATTTTGTGTTCCATCAGCTGCTTGGATATAACTTCACCTGTATTTGGAAAAAATAACTCTTCATTAAAAGCTCTGTGTCATGCAGATTTCAGGGTGATGATCAAGTTTTCTTTTCCTTTCTCTTTCCTTCATGTGCTCTGAAGAGAAAAAGGAAAAAAAATTAAAAGAGCAACTAAACACTGGATTATTTTACTGATCTGATACTTTGGTCCAGACTTTGATGCTTTAATGCTATTTTGTTAGTTCTTCTGTTGAATGAATCGTACAAACTCCTTAGTCTTAGAGACCATTGACGGTAATATTTAAATTCTTTGGTCTTGTTTTAATCAGGATTTAGTTGAGGAGGCAGAAGCCAGAAAACTGGAAATACACTTCTGGATTAATTTTGATTTGAAAGCAGATAGAAGTGGGACTTTGATCATATAAGAACAAACTGCAGTCATTTGTTTACAAGGGCTGCAGCTTTTAGGCCAGCCAGACTAGAAGACTCTCTTAAGATCTTTTAAAGTCTTACCCCATTGTATTGAAAGGGTTTCTCTTTGTTCATCTGGCCAAATGCAGTCATGGTACAGATTGAGAGGAACCACAGTATTAGTGGTCCTAATTACAGGTGCACTTGACAAATCTATGCCATCACTAAACCTGTGTGATCAGTGCCTGGCCTCCTCAGTTTTTCACTGCTGATTTAAATTTCTCTGGCTTTCAGGTTCATGCTTTTAGCCTTTGGATTTTGCTGTATTCTCGTTAAATGGCAGAGCTATCCTGTACCTCATTCACAGTATTCTGTACTTAAACTCTGTAATTAATTATCATCTGATAGAATTAAGACAAAGAATTCTTTGTATCTTGCTGTTTGGTACTTTCTGAGGTCTTCATTTGTATTTGTGATCGCTATATTATCCAATTTGACTGTGTATAGTGATTGTATGTTTGAAATTCCATTTAGATAGCTGTAATTGATGCACGTTGTTTTAGAATTCAGGTGAGGGGGGTGTGTGTGCATGCATGTGCATGTCATAATATTAGTTCCACATTTATCTGCAAAACTGAGCAAAATTACAGTTTCCTTTTGTTATTTCAGTCTGTCATGTCTTTCCCCTCGTTTTCCCTTCTCAGCATGGAAGACCTCTGCTTTATCCTCTTCTCTCAGAAACACCATGGAAAATCTGGTCATGTGGTCTTTCAAAAAATGCTAATGACTGTGTTCAGATTTTCTTTTCCATCACCACTGTAAAAGGTCATTTATTTGAGAGCCTACACCTGCATTCTGGACTCAGTGGTGTTGTATGAAATATTCTATGCTGAAGATGGCACATTGTTTTCTGACTCTAAGGAAATGTACTTTTTTTATTTCTGCAGAGTACCAAGCTGCCATTCTGCATTTAAAGAGGGAACACAAAGAAGAAATAGAAACATTAAAGGTAAACTTCTGTAATGATTTACTTTCTTGCCGTGACTAGTGCATTTTACAGATTTAAGTGGTGCAAACAAAAACTTTCTATCAAATGTTAAGAATTTAATTGTTTCTTTCTAGAAGTTGTTTTCAGACTGCCAGCTCAGCTAAAGTGAATTTGGTTAAAATCTGTACCGGCACTCATAAATGATGTCCAAAAGCAGTTTTATTTGTTTCCTCTTTGTAGTTCTCCCTACTGTTCTATTAAATTCTTCCTGCTAACACAGCAGTGCAGCATTTTTGCATTGGCACTGGTGTTTAACTACTTCTGGAGAAGAGATTTCTAATTTTAACAGGAAAATAAGCGTGTGTAAGACTTTCTCAACTTTAGTATTGAGCACACTGTATTGATGTCTTCTCTTTTAAAGTGTAAACTTGGCCAACTAGTTATCAAAATCAGAAATAACACAGATAGTAATAGAACTCACTTTCCCTTGGCTGTGGTAATTAAAGTGAAATATTATAAGAAAGTGTTTTTATCATGAAAGCAGGAACTTCAGTGAGAGTATAACTGAATTTGGTGGTCACTAGTTAAAATTAACAGCATTTTCTTTTTCTCACCAGTTATCCTGGTGAGAACACAGCTGCACTGTGTTGTAATACAGGTTCAGGTGCTGAATCATTAATATACAGGTCATCAATTACAAAACATTTAGTATTTCCTTTGTCATCATTAAGGCAAATTGGATGGAAAATATACAGATTTACTAACACAGGAATTCTGATAGTCCAGTACATTGATGCATTACCTGTGTCATTAGGCAGATCACATTGAAAAATGTGAAGTATTGAAATTTACCTTATAAAATTTCAATGGGAACATATAATGGGGAATTAAAATTCTGTCATTATTTAATGTAATAGCTTGTTAGCTTATATTGTTTAAGAGTATAACAGAAAAATATGATGGTGGATATCCCAAGTATTGGAAAATCTTGGGTTAAATCTGATTTTGTACTGTGCACTGAAAGAACCTACAGACAGGAATTTCTGTGAACCAGCCTTTTACAAACTGATCCAAATCCTGTATCTGTTGTTTATGAAGGTTTGATTCTCTGCAAAAGGTTAAGAGTTAGAGCCTTAGTCTTTGTTATTACTAAAAGGCCTAGAAAAGGGTCCAGAAGTTCTGGAGGGTATATGTAAGGGAAAATTCTCAAAATATTATTAAACTGTCCTCTGAAGGTGAAAGGAAGCAACATTATCTAGATTCTGTCCCTTGGAACATGTGTATAGTGGCTTGTGAGTGATATGTTCATTCTTTAGCATCAGAAAGTGCCTTATACTTCACCCGGTTTGGATTTTTAGGGTTGTTTTTCTTTCTCTTGAGTATGTGAACAGGATTTCCAGATTGGTTTTTATTCTTCAGTATTTGTTATCACCGTGCTAATTTCCTATGAACTTCATACAGAATACCCAGAGTGCAGCCAGAACTTCACCCATACCACAAGTTTGTAGGAGTTGGTGCTTTAGTTTTTTCTTTATGTTTTCACCAAAACTCAAAGCTTTGTTTCTTTTTTTGATGTCACTTGAAATCAGTTTTTGTCATGTAGTGTGTATACTGATTAAGATTAAAAAATGTATTACACCGAGTCAATTACTGATGAATCTGTATACTGCATAACAATCTGCAGAACATAACTCCTGAAGGGTAAATTATTGTATGTAATTCAGCTGAATCATCCGCATGAAGGTAATGTATAAAAAGGGTAATGCAGTTGTGTCATTAAAAGGATTTATTGAATTTTTCACTTTAAATTTACAAAATACTGAATAATATATTCTTAAGACATGGAACAAGTTCGGTTCTGTACTGTTAAGTGTTTTCCTTTCCCTCCTCTTGCCGCTAGATGTCAGCTGAGTCTTGCAGAAGAAGTTCCAAAAAACGTGTGCAGGTTTCATAATTCCTTCTAAACTGAGGGAGTGTGGTAACATCCTGCCCACTGTTTGTGTATCAGGCAGATTTAGTTTTAGGTCAGAAATTATCTTGCACATTATGGAACTAAAATTGAAGTTGCTCAATAGATCAGTCATAGCTGTCAGCACCTTCATAGTGTTTGTCCAGCAGAACCAAATCTTGAATATCTAACAACAAAGTAGATGACAACAACATTAAATCAAAATAATGTAAATGGACTCCTGACTTCTTAAAGAAAGGAATTTACTTGCAGAATACTTGCAGGCAGTATTCTGATTGCAGTGCTTAATGTTTAACCCAGCACATACTGCACAAGGGTACAGCATATTCTTTTTTCCTGTAAGTTAAATTGATAAAATGAGTAAAAATTTAAGTTCTTACCTAATGTCTCATTGCTCCCTTTAGAACTAAGGTACCAAATAACCCTTCATCTTTGGGTACATGGAAATTTAATACTGCTTTTTGAGGTTGGAAAGAAAGTCCTTAGCTGTCCTATAACTCTGTACCCGATGAATGGGTGTTTTTCTCTTATACAGGTTGTTAGGCTTCCACCAGCTCTCTAGATCTCTTACATATTTCCAAACTGAGAATAATAATATCTTTAAGTTTTTATATTATGTAAGTGTTATATAATGCATGTCATATAATGTAGTGTAAGGAATATTAATAATAGGTATTTGGTAAAAAATTTTGAACCAAAGTTAGCTTATAAATTATTCAATTACTATTATATAATAAAATCTTGTTTTTGCATTTTTTTAAAGTATCTCATGGCAAATTTTAGAAAGAAATACCTGTATAGTTGCATCTAACACAGTTACAAACACATTATTGAAATGTAAGAAATAGTGAATGGTAGTGGAGTTGGTGTAAAGCTGCCCGTGACATTACGAAAGAGCAAGCTGGCCTCATTTAGAGAAGAATGTATCATGAGGTGTTCATAGTGACCTTTGTGGCCTCCTTGGTAATGTTTGCATTTTTGCTTTTTTTTGTGAAGGTTCCAAGAGCTGAAATGTAGAAGTGGGTAGAAAGTAATTTCCTTTTCACAGAAGAACTTCCTTAACTTTGAAAACAATTTCGTATCATAAATTGAGATTAAAGACCAGTGCCTCAGAGTGCACCAGAAAACATTGAAAAATGTGGAAGAAAAAGGAATGTGAAAGGAAAAGTCATAGCACCAGTCAAAATTATCTGATAATTTAAAGGTCATTTGTTTTTATTTTGTACTGAAACCAGAAAGGCATAAAAATGTTTAAGGTTTTGTTAAGTAATAAAGCTCTAGCTTTATGATGACCACTTCATTCTTTTACAAATCTGTTTTTTCATGTCTCATGCTTCCTAAGTCCTTCCTTGTCTCTTTGTTTTTTCACTTTCCCATTAGTTTTCCCTCATGGTCCGTATGCTTCCATTGCTCTTTAATTATAACACGAGTAAAACAAAAGGTTATAAAAGCTTCTCCTTGCTACATTTTGAAATTTTTAATTCACCTGTGGGAGGCAATGGTGAATTGTGTGGAAAGCTCTTGTATGGCAGAATGCTTATCGAAATACCTCTGTAGAGAAGTGGGTGATTTCAGTTTTATTTTGGTAATTTAAAATGTCTTTTACTTAGATGTAAAATTTCATTGCAGCTTTAGAGCATACATCAGAAATTGGATATTTTAACACCAAATCAGAATACTTTACAGTGTTTTAATTTGCCTAAATCTTTTTTTATTACAACAAACTGGAATATTTTTGAGCAGATTGAATTTAAAGAAATCTGACCCAGATGCTCCTATAGATTTTTGTTATTCATTTCTGGAGAAAAAGAAATTTTTTTCCCCCTCAATTTTGTCTGCGCATATGGGAATTCTTGCATGGGGTAGGGATATCATGATTTGTCAGAAGTCACTATGTTTTGAAATCTGCAATTAAAATATGGGTCCAATGTTGAATAGTGTTGAAAGCTTTGATATGCCACTGTACTTATAAAACCCCAAACTTTCAGATGTATGTGGATATATGCTGACTTTTGGTAGTAAGATTTTGCTTCAGCATGCTGAGATTGTTGTTTTAACTTTCTAAGGTGAAATGCATCCATAGGTGACTGGCTGCTTTGAGTGTTCTCTGTTGTATTTCCATATTCCAGCATGCACACACATAAGAAAATCTGTATCATGTATGCTCTGCTCTCTGGTGGAGCTGCAGCTCGAAGGAGCAGCCAAGGTCAGCAAGGGTTTATTAGTCAGTCTTTCCTAATGAGCTGTTCAGGCTTTTCAGCATTTCCATGTGGTGAGCTGATGAAGGTCTCCCAGCTTGTGGTTAATTATTGATACTAATCTTGCCTAACTTGAAATGTTTCAGTCTTTCAGCTGCTAAATGTGTGGTTACCCCACTGAGTGTGTACTCTGTGCCTTTATGAATCTTCTTGGTTACTTTGTCCTCTTGAAGTAATTTCCCCAGTTCACTGCAGAGCCTCTCTGATGCAAAATAGGAAAAAATGTAAAGACTGAAAAAAGCATAAAATTTATGAGAAAAAAGAGACTGAACTCCTATTAAATTGTATTAAAATACCAATCTTAGGACTCCTAAAGCTCCCAGACAATGGCAGCAACATTATCTTTAAAGTTTGCATTTCCTAAAATAGTAAAATCCCAGCACGAAAAAAAAATCTTCGTGAACTGAAAAGTTTGCCCAGCCAATGCTAGAAAAGGTAAAGCAGCAGCCTAGGAGTCAAAGGATAGGAGCAGTAAAACAGTAACTTTCTACAGCAAGCAGGGCTTAATCTCTTTGGAACCACTTGACAATTGCATCTTCATTCAGGAAGGAAGCTTGGAATGGTTCTTCATGTTGTATGAAGATATTCCCCTGTTCAGTGCTTAAATGTGTTTAAAAAACTTGCACGTTACAATTTCTATATTCATCTCTTTAATCAAGTTCTTGATGACTTGTTTTAAGCATCTCTGCTGTGCTCTGATGCTTACATTAAACAAAATTCTTCCCCTTCTTCCCTTCCACTGACTTCTTTTTTTTCATATTTTTGATGCAATGCATGCTTTTCATTCTTATTTTCCTTTTACAATGTTTTACTGTTATTGTTTTCTTATCAGAGAGCTTGAATAGCCCACAAGATTCTTCTTTCATTGTATTGGTGTTTTGTTTTTTTTTCATTATGGCCACTTGCCATATTGCCATTCTGTTATTTTCAATGCAATTTGCTGTGAGACTTGGATTGTTTAAACTTCGTGTCAGCAGCAGAATGCCGTTAATTCCATATGTTGATCCAAGGATTCTCCTGTTTATTTAAGAAGTTACCACAGAACATATTCCCTATATTGAAAACAGTGAAAATCTCTTTGTTTCAGCACACAGACATGGTAGTACATAGTCGAAATGTGCATAGATCAGGGCAATTTATAGCATTAAAACTTCAGCAGGACTGAGTTCCTGCTCAAATTTAGACACACTACAGAACATTCTGCTTAATTAGGGCTAAAATGAAACTATAAAAATTCATTATAACCTGCTGCATTTTTCACAGTTTATGAAAGTTAATTTATCCCATCATCTTGCCTTGAGTAAATATGATATGGGCTCAGGAGAATAAAGTAGAGCACACACTTTAAATAAGATGACATTTTATTTTCACAGTTATTGAAAACATTTGTAACATAGGAAACAACTTTATACAGGAGAAATTCATTGAAGTGTCATCATGAATTTATAAAAAACATTAAAAATTAAGTAGTATTGAAGTTACCATTTTGATTTTGAAAACATGTACCCTGTGCTTTCTTGCCAAAATTAACTGCCCTTTGAAATTTACTGTATGAGATATTTGTTTAAATCTAGTAGCTGTAAAGAATTTTTTCTGAATTAAATACATCATATTCTTTGTTTAAAAATTCTGGCTCTAATATTCTTGCTTTTAGAATGGGGGCAAATTTGTCAAGGATGAACATTTTGCTGATAAAAGGGAAAAGCTTTCTGAAATTTGAAGTTAAAATTTTAAAAATAAAACTGTTTTTTCTCATGTTCAATAAAGATCAGATATTAGCAGCTTTTGACTTTGCAAGTCTAGTGATCATTACATCTTCTCCATCTAGTGATTACATCTGGATAAACTTTCCATTGCCATTTTCATGAAGCCACCGAAGTTGTTATAAAATAACACAGGGTTAAAACTAAGTTCCACTGATTAATGGTTGCTGCAACTTACTCCTGATTAGTTGGGGATCCCTCTTCAGAGGATGCTTTCAAAATGAAAGTCTGTCTCCTGACCCCCCTGTTGATGGTTAGGCAATGAAAGAAAGCCCACTGGAAAGCAAAGCAGACATCAAGAGCTGGACATTATGTATGGAGAAGTGAAAAGTTCCATTTCAGGTAAAAAACAGGGAGTAGAGACACTAGGACTGGGAGTCCTTGTGGAATACAGTCTTCAGACACTACACTGGCAAGATGTAAGGCAGAAGAGGAAATTAGGACAGAAAACAGTAGGAGATGGATTACAATGACTGGACTGGGCATCATATTAAAAATTTTACTTATATGTGGGCAGTTTTCTCCAGAATATGTATCCTGGAATGAATGCGATCCATTCAGTATTTGATTTTATTTTTGTTGGTCAGTGAGTGATACTTTCCCTTGCTTTGTAAGACAATATTTGATCTGAATAAAAGTAGTTTTATTACATTTTTTTCTACTGCTGTAAGTTTTAATTTATCAGGATTTTTAAAGTACAAACTGGACCTTACAATATGTGTTAGAATAGACATGTAATCTTATTGTTCACAGACCTGAGGTATAACAGGGATATATTGGGATGCCTACATTTGCATATATGTTCAATCCCAGTGCATTAGTAATGTATAGATTACTTTGCATCTATTCATTGGATGCCAGAATCTCAAGATCATTTTCTGTAAAAGGTGTATAATTTGTGATGTCTTGAGGAAGACTGGCCAAAATGACTTGTGACTCATCTTGCAGGAATTTTGCAGTTTGAGCAAGTATAGAATCTATTTTTCCAGGTCAGCATTATCAAGCCTTTACTGTACTGGTGTTGTGTCTCTTTCTAAGGGTCCATGCTTGGTTCTTACATACCTTTCAACCTCAGTACCCAGAATGCAGAAGTCTTAAAAGCTTGCTGGTTCATTTTTCAGTTTTTAACTTTTGTTTGGAATATCTCATCATGTTCATGATCATCTCATGAATTAGATATTAGTTCTATAGAAAAGAAAGTTTCTCATAGCTGAACTACATGGAAGCATTGATGGAAAGGGGTAAGATTAAGATTGTTCTGATTGCTCCCTTTTGAATAATTGATCAAGGCTCTTTTTTCTTAGACATTTTTGTGTGCAATATTTTCTTCAAATTCTGTTATTGAAATGTCTAGAGTAGTGTGGTGCATAGTTAGTGTGCAGTATATATTAAAGTAAATGTTTCTTTTATGTCAAGTCCTTTCCATAATTGATGTTATACTTCTTTTTATCCATATAGAATCTCTTTTTGTTGTGCAATTGTGCATGAGAACACTGTTTTGGTGGAGAGGCTAATCATCTCTAAAAATTATCAGAACTTTTAGACAAAAATGATGTTCATTATGAAGAATGGAAAAGGGTAGAGTTACTTTTTTTCATTTTCATGGCATTATTTGGCCAAATAATTCCTGTTGAGAAGTATTCATTGCTGCTCATTATCCTTCTATAGATATGTAACTTTATCTTTGATTACTGTTTTCCGTGTGCTTTACTAACAATGCTTTTTGCTTCAGCTTTTACTTAAACCAAATAATTGGTTGCAACTTAGCAACATGTATCATTGCTTTCCTTTATAGTTACAAAGCTTTGCTATAAAGGCTGATCTATAGCCTGGTTGCCAAAGAAATTAGTTCTTTATATGGTGAAGCAATGTTGACAGTAAACTCTCCTTTCCATCCCCTCCCCGAAAGAAAAGGAAGAAAAGAGAAGAAAAACAAGGTTGCATTACAATTCTGGCAACATCAGCCACACTAATAAAATCAAATTCAATGTTGGTTTACGACTTTGAATTTATGTGACTGCACAGGATCAAAGGATTTGTATCCCACTGGACTGCAAGGTCTATAGTTCATGGCAAAAAACCTCATCAAAAAGAACATTTTAGTAGTAAGGCTTTTCATTTTAATCAGCCACAGTAATAAAAAAGCTGTTAGGTGTCCAAAAACATTCTCCCAAGATCAGAGACAACTTGCTCTCTACTACAATCAGTTTTCTTATTGGATCCATACTGCCTCCGTAGTTTTTGTCACTTAAACTTCATCTTCAGCTTGTTTTCAACCATTTTTTTGCATTGTTTTCACATTTTACATGCCAAATGAAAATATGCCACATAATGATTCATGTCATTTCCCTGGCAGTTGAGAAATACCATAACTTATCTTCAGTTAATTATCATCAAAATAAATTATTCATATAAAATTTTAATTATCAGCTTATATTTCTACATATTGCATTTGAAAGTATGTTATTAGCAATATTCAGGGGTTTTTTTCTTCCTTGCATATAATCTTTTGAACACTAACACAGAGAATAGGTATCAGTGTTTTTGTATCTATACACACATAGTAACTGAGGCTGTGCTAAGGCTTAAAGTAGCAGCTGAAGTGAGAAGCAGAGTAAGATAGTGACTGCAAAGTTTGTGATAGGAATGTTTGCATTTTGCATGTTAACTGTTCATGGTCTGAGTTCAACAAAAGTTTGAAATTAATTTTTAGTTTATGTTGTAGCTTCATTCTTTCATTAGCTTTGCCTCAGAGAAATTGCATGCAACGTATCATTTACATTTATTGGTGTGTTGCATGCTGAGTCACCTCATTCCATTCTGCAGAGTTTAAATGTTTAGCAGAGGATAACAATATTTAGAGAATTTTCAGTTTAACTGTCCAAAAAAATTACCAGTTTTCCTAGAAAATATATAGGCTGGTCTCAATTTAGCTGGATATGCATTTTTTACTTATTATTTATTTATATACTTATTTTCCCTAGCATAAACTATCTTACGTTTAGGAAGAATCAACACATGGTCACTTTCTACAGGGTTTCCCTTCTGCATGGCATGACAGGTAGCTGCTGTACACTGCTTTTTGGAAAATCTAATGGGTGTGGTATTCCATTCTTTGGAGTACACTGCTGCCTGAGATACATGCAGGTTTAAACTGGTTTTTATCAGTTGGATATTTTCAAGGCTTTATTATTTTTAAAAACATTCATTCAAATGAGAAACTTTAGTATTAGTGGGAATTTTATAAGTTACCTACCAAACATTTGAAATCTACATAAAATGTTAAATTATCCGTTGTTAATGTTTGTTTATTAATAACGTGAAATTTACCCCTTTAAGCATATGTTGTTGACAGTTGGCTCTTTTAAATATTATTTAGATGGGCGTTTTTTTATCATTTGTCTGAAGGAATGACATTGTTTAGCAAACCTGCTTCTGGTAAGAAGTTCGTGAATCCAAGGCATTAGTAATTTTCTGTTTGATATAAATCAGGTACTAGAAGAATCTGGATTCCAGTAAGATTTGTGTGTAGGGACAGAGATTCCACAGTAGAGTACATCACTTACCGGGTGATGAAGTGGACATAATAGGATCCATAAATGTGGAGTGTGCTGTGGAGTACAATGGACATCATTAGAGATATTTTTCCATGTATTTGGATTCATAATGTTTGCAGAATCTTGAAATGTTACTGAGAAATTTGAAGGGCACATCAAAGGTTTTATCTGATTATTTCACTAGAAGTTATGGAGAACTTATTTACCATTTTTAAGTGGCTTGGTCTGAGTAAAGGGACATGTATATAGGACAGCTGTAGAAAAAGACCTGGGGATGAGCTGTTGTGAGCTGAGTATTATATAACAAAGGTCTCCAGTTGAGTTAATTTGTATAATCTAAAGTGTTTGGATGGTAGTTCTTAACCATGAAAGGACTGAAGGAAGGATGTGTATATGTGCAGCCAACAATACCTAGATTAATGTCACTTGAAAGAAACATCTACAGGGCAGACAAGGCAATCAGGATGAGGAAAGTAAGCTTCAGGGCAACCTGGAGATCATCACTGTGTGAAGAGCATGGAAAAGAGCACAGAACATTAAGAGATAAAGGAAGGTCCACAAAGAGCAGCAAGAGAAGATGCTGGAGCTTAAAAGAATATAGGACTGTGTGCAGCCCATAATGCAAGGGGCAGTTTGTATCTTGTACAGAATAGTCTTTTAAAATACATGGCCCTGGGCAGAAAACATCTACAGTGTTCTTGTCTCACAGATCTGCTTTGCATGGCTGTTCACACTCTTCTGATAGTGATAAAAATGGAGGTGTGTGTGTTACCTTATACTTAGGTGGTCACTGAAAGCTTATCACTGGTGGGAAAGAATCAGAATCCCAGAGTCATAGAATAGGCTGAGTTGAGGGACCCATGAGGGTCAACAAATCCAGCTCCTTGTCCTGCCTGGGACCCCCAAGGATCACTCCATGTGCCTGATTCAGTTCCTGTTCCCACTGTATTGTACCGACAGCCTTTGGCCAGTTTATTGTATATATTGACTCTAGTGGATCTATAAGGACAACGAATAGGAAATAAGAGGGGGTTTTGTTTGTTTGTATTTTGTCCCAACTACTTTAGCTACATTTCCTCTACAAAGCTATGAATTTATTATTTTTAAATTGGAAAGATAATTGGACTTTATGCATTGCCTACACGAATACTGAGAGATGTGGAATGTTTGAGAATGGTCAGTCATTACTTTTTTACTATGAGGTGTAGGAACAATCCTTACTACACGCCCTTGACAATGATGATGTTATGTTTGTTGAGGTATTTGTTAGAGAGGAATCCAGATTTTTGTGTAAACTAGCATGGGTTTAACTTTTTTTTTTCCCTGTGGAGAAATCCTTTGCTAAATCTCTGATTGTTGTTAAAATTTAAAACAAATGTATGTTTTTTCAAGGACAGAGATTCAACAAAAAAGAGCTTCTTTTCTTTTGTCAACACAATAGAAGAATAAAAAAGTGTGAACTCTTCCAAAAACTGAAGATTAAATTACTTAGAATGAACAAAACCAAGTTAGAGTCTCTCTCTGAAAAATTTGTTTTTCCTCTCTTTTCTGTGCACACTACTTTGATGGCCAAAATACAATTAAGAAAAAAAGCTGTAAAGTGTATAAAAAAAGCTTTCGATGGCAACTCAGTAATTCTTACTTTTTTTTTTACTTTTTTTTCCCTTTCTCATATTTTAATATCCCCCTCTCTGGAATGTTTCCACATCTAGTCACTAGATCCCTGAATACTTTGTATCTTCTTTGTTCCCACTTTTTATTTTCATGGCTTGGCATAAGTAACTAATTAGACGTAACAATCACTGTATAAAAGTCAGAGAAGGGAATAAAATCGAGCCCACTTTCTCCCTAATACGTTATTTTTCCACTCTAATTAGAGTAAAAACTTGTAAAAGTGTGTGTTTCTCAGTTAAAGAAGAGGTCTGTCTCTGATATACCTAGAACAGCTTTGTTCATTAAATACGTGTCATTTTTACACAGTCACTTTTCAGAGTAGAATTACACTGTAAACGTGAAAAAGTATCAGGCATTGACAGAGGAGCATGAACTTGCTAGTTTCAAAGCAAAAGTTCTGCATATTGCTTGCTCTGAACAGTGTTTTAGAGAACTTTTTAAAAAATGTTTTACTGTTAAAATTCTCAGGATTTTTAAACATTTATGGTGCAAATAAGTCTTGACTAATAACAAGTCAGCAACTGTTTCTTGAATGTAGATTGCTGTAGAAATTTATACTTTCCTTGTGTTCACATATACAAATTGTTCTACAGCTTTTCATATTAGAGCAATTTCATGTCATGGTTGAAAAGTTTCTGTTCACATGAAATCACATTATATAAAACAGTGAAACAACAACAAATGTACTTGAGTTGATTGCATTTAATTAACTATAATTCACTGTATTAAATGCGACTGTGATCTTTCACATATGAGAGCACAGAGAAAAGCTGTTGCATTGATGCTGAGATTTGTCTGTGTCGAGGCATATTATCATTTCAAAGACATTTAGACAACCTGTTAGTTACATGAATGAGAGGATTTAATCTTTTGCTTTTGTGGTAAATTTATGATTTATCATCTGATACTGTAATGGTTAATGTTAGTATTGTACACCAATTCAGTATTTGGAATTTCTCTTCCTTGAATATCTGCTTCATAATTTTCTGGGTCCCAAGGGGACCAAGACTGAGTTGTTGGCGTTGTCAGAAAATACATTTTGCCTTTTTTCTGTGTTGTATCAAGTCATTTAGCAGGTGCAAAAAGGAGGTCGCTGGAGACAAAAACCAGAGGGATGGGGGTAAAAGTAGAAAACAGGAAAGCGCTGGAAAGCCAGTCCAAACACTCCTGTTGTTTTTTAGGTTACAGTGTTTCAGTAGTTTTGGATATTTGCATAACCACTTACATCATGTATTTTAGTAAGAGGGGTCTTTTTTTTTTTCTCTTTTTTTTTTTTTTATGTAGGGGTGGCTTTTATTTTACCCATTAACAGAAGTAATCTTTTAGGAAGAGGGTAACACAGGCCTTCTAAGCTTAAATATTCATGTCTTTGTCCAAGGGATCTGAGGGTCAGCTGGGATCACTTGCTGGGTAAATTGATTTTACCCAAGGAAAATGGATCAGGCCCATTTCAGTGGCAGATACCAGACAAATCTTGACAAATTAAAGAAACTGATTTGTAAGTACAACTACAATAGTGAGACTTGAAAAGCAAAATAGGCAAGAACCTTCTTTAGTCAGAATCAGAGGTGCAAAAAGCATGCATTCCAAGCAAGAGCAGATTTAGAAGCAAAAGACATTTTATCAAGAAGGATAGATGGAACTGCCTGTTTATTCAACCTCTTCAAAATGGGTATTGGGTGGAAGCAGAGAGCCGTGAAAGAAAGAAGAGGTACATTAGCCAGGAAGGCTAGTTTTAGAATTCAGAATAGAAAATGGCATTTTAGAACACTCAGGCTGAATCACATCTTGCAAAGGAAATTTAAGGGTTCACTGAAAGTGTTTTTCAGCAGTGGAAACAGATAGAAACTAAGGAAACAAGGGGAGCATTATCCAGTAAGGGTGAGGTGGAGACAAAAGGCATTGTTGATTGATCCTAGAAAATTAAGACCAAATGAGCTGCCCCGAATTTCAATAGCAGTGATCATGAACACAGGGACAGCATTTCTCTTAAACTGAAAAAACACACAGCTTTTAGTACTGAATAAAGCACAAAGATTGCTTTTTTGCATGTGACAATTCTTTTTATCCTAATACAGGGTTGACTCAATCAGTCTGTGATGTGCTGTCCTTCACAGATCCTTTTCCCTTAGAGTTGCCATACCACTGATCAATCCCTTCTGGGGCTATGTACTCTGCAGCTCTCTTTCTTGGATTGTAGCATGCATTTTCAGACTGCTTCCTTGTCTGATAAAATTACTGTGAATTCTGAATTTTAAAAGTGTACTTCAGCTTAATAGTTTGCCTGGTTAATATTGACAATTAATGCAAGACAGATTGTACCAAAGTAGGGCAACTTTTTGCAATAGCATATTGCTGTATGGATTAGGTTTAAGATACTCAAGAGGTACTTTCAAACTGATGATTGAAATCTGATTTCAGCACATTAAGGCTTTTTCTTTTAAGCGAGCAGTATGAAGGGAAAATAGTAATAGGGCTTTCATGAAATATTCATGCCTCAAATATGGTATTTGTAGCAGTAATCTGTAAAAAATACATCTCTGCTGTCATGGAAATTTAGGCAGCTCTATCAATTTTGTGTGTGTGTTTGTGAGAACAGGAGAGGGAGTAATATGTCAGTGGCTTACTGGCAAGAGTCACTGATACAGTGGAGAGCCAGAGAACCTCAACACACCAAGGCTTGAGGGCTCCATTTGATACTCTCTGAAAGAGCAGACTAATGCTGCAAGAAAAAGAAATGGTCAGGGAAATAGAAATACGTTCCTTGCACTACTTTATTTGGTATTGAATGTAGCTATACAATCCATATTTCTTAAATGCAGTTACTGGAAAGCAAGCAACCAGGCTTCTATACCAGTCAGCAAAGTGGTAGATGCAGTTTTCAAATTAAAAAAAACATTGGTATCCTTTATTTCTAAAGCTTGCAGATGAACATCTCCCCCACTGTTCTTTGTAGTGTCTTGCTTTCATTTTATACAGGAATTTTTACAGAAATTTACTTTGGCTTCAAAATCCTCCACCCTTCTTCAGAATTAAATTGTGTTCATTCATGCATAGGGTGGCTTGCTAAGCTTTTGTTTCAGCTGTCTTCTTGTATCTTCCACTCCTCCAGCCTTCTTCCCCCACCTTCCTCCCCTCACATATCTCATTTCCTGCTGAAATGTTTTTCCATTTCATCTTGCTTAAAATAGTTGTGACCAAACTATTACACTTCGATGATGTTTGCTGTTCATTTGATTCATCATATGACTTCAGAGCATTAATCTCATTTTAATAAATAATTTCCAGGAAGCAGACCTTTTACTTAGAATACGTATGAATTATTTATGTGTATATATAAAAATAGTGCATATTAATGTTCATATTCTTGACATTTTTGTTGAAAGTACTATCATAGGTATATAAGCTGAAAAGGTTTTGATATTACTTAATTTGGTGAATAAGACTTACTTTGAGATAAAAGTAATTTATAGAGTTTTTTCAAGTAAGGAAAAATAATTCTGAAAATGTGGAAATTTTATGCTTTTTCTTGCTTTTCATTCTTTCACCTCAAATAGAAGTTTGACTTTAAACTACGAATTTTATATTGTAAATTAAAACTGGAGATCTGTATTTGGAAAGGCTTATAATACTAACACAGTTGCTTTCATGCCCATTTAAATGTAATAAATAGTTTTGTTAGATACTGTGCTTGTTTTACAGTGTGTTTTTAAGGTGGCTTCAGATTTACTGCTGGGAAAACCTCTAACATTCAAAGTAAATTGTTCTGTGAGGGAGTTTTTGATGTCCAATAGGAGCAAAGTACTATGATAAAAAACCCCCAGTTAAATTCCTTAAGGCAAACTTACTTCGTTACCTCATGTACGGAGGTATGCCAAGTTTAAAAAGAAAGGCAATTTCTCTGGAGCAATTCAAATGGTAGAAAATTTTGTGATAGTTGAATTAAACTAATAATAAAGCTGAGCACCAATAAGAGTAATAGTAGGAAAAGGAAAAAAGCTAAATAAATGTATTTGTCATATATAATTTTGTCCTGAGACTTCTATAAAACTAATAGAAATTGAGTTGTTTCCAGTGCAAACCTCTGTTTGATTATCTTTGTAAAACTTTAAACTTGATTTCCCACCTTTTCACTTGCCATTGTAAAGGAGCATTTTGTGCCCAGTGTTATCAGATTTACTTTGGATTTTATTTTAAGAAATTGATTAGAATTCAAGCTGATCATCTATAAGTATGAGCATCTTGTTTGCATATCTATTCAAGCTTCATTTTGCAATATAAAAATCACAGCTATTACATTATATTTGCCATGATGGGCTACACATGTTTGACTTGAATGCATATTAATTAATGCTGTAAATTAGTAGCTCTGACCTAATACTCAAGGTGGAATGGTAAGCAGGGAGTGCAATATTGCCACTTCTGACAAGCACTGTGTGGGAATTTTAAGTGTAAATTGCTGTGCCTGTAGGAATTTGGGAAAATCACAGCTCATGAGCTATTTCTGTTAAAAGGTTGGCTTCTCTTTTGTGGAGGGATCCTGAAAGAACCATGAAAAACTCTCTTTCAGGAGTCATTGCCTTGTAAAGTATCATGGTAACATCAGCCAGCTGCCTAATAGTATCATGACATAACAAAATAACTTGCAGGGACCTCATAGCAGTATTGGGTTGTATTGAATTATTTATAGGAGATATTTCTGTGCCTAATGTTCTGTATCTTTCTGATATATGGTAAGAAAAGTGGAGTTTCTTCCTTCCTTACTTACTTACCCAGTGAAATCCTCTTGATTCTCTTGGTTAATATTTATTTTCCTGAATTGTAATTTAAATTTATAAATTTATGGAAGAAATTAAATTTTAATCTATTAGTAACGATAAACATGAAAAATTTATGTGTACTTCTGTGAAATTTGTTGATGATAACACTTAATAGATTGAGAAATTACTTAGTTTGTTTAATGTTTTATCTTGAATTACTTTCAACCTCGGTTGTGTTTAATCTATTTTTTACTTCCTAACATGTTACCTCTCTATATATACGTATATATGACATATTTATGAAATAAGTGAAAAATCCATGTCATAAAATAGAGTAAACTTTGAAAAAAGTACCTTTTTTCCATAATATACCATTAATTATTGCATTAAAGTAAAAATTGGTAAATCTGTTTAAAGCTAATGTATAACCTAGAATTTGCCCAAATTGATGTTTTGGATTTTTACCTACAAAGCACGTTTTATTGAAAGGCACCACGCTTACATTTCTTTAAAGATTAGTAATTGTCCGATTATGTAATAGCTTGCAATAAAACCATTTAGAACTGGGAAAGGGAGGTATTTCAGCTTTTCTTACTGCAAGAACATAGTTTAAATGTGAGGATTTTTAGCAGACTACTGAACAGACACTTCAGAAAGATATTGGCACTAAGCGTTTTTTTTTCTCGTTGCTCTGCAGTCTCAGTTTGAACTCAGGGTATTCCATATTCGTGGAGAACATGCTGTCTCAACTGCTCATCTTGAGGAAACCATTGCACATCTGAAGAATGAACTTGATAATAAATTAAACAGAAGAAATGAAAAAGCAAAAGATATTGGTGTTTCTACTGAAGATGATAACCCACCAAAGGCATACCGAAATGTATGTATACAGACTGACAGAGAAACTTTCATAAAGCCTAGTGAAGAAGAAAACAGAGCTGTGAAAAATAACCAAATAGTACCCAAAAAGCTTAATATTTCTTCTTTGACGCATAGTATATCTGCCCAAAGTGAAAATAAGGACAGTTACAATGTACAGTCATCAGAAAGTGTCTTGTCTTGTCAACCAAAACAAATGCTGCCTCCTCCTCCACCACCACCACCTCCACCCCTTCCTGATTCTTCACTGTCAGCTTTAGTTCCTCCACCTCCACCCTTGCCAATGGGTCCAGCTTCACCGACAGCTCAGTTTGGATCTGCTCCACCACTGCCACCTCCACTTTCTGAAGGCTGTAGGAATTTTCAAGCACCACCACCACCGCCACCACCTCCGCTTCCAGGGCTGGGACCTCCTGTTCCGCCTCCACTGCCTGGATCTGGGTTACCTCCACCCCCTCCACCCCCTGGGCCCGGGTTCTTTTTTAATAGCACTTTATCTTCAAACCAAGGTCCTCGAAAACCTGCCATTGAACCTGGCCGTCCCATGAAGCCTTTGTACTGGACACGAATACAGTTGCAAGATAACAGGTAAAATGGATTTGCTTGGACTTAGAGTTGCTACTTACAGGTCATGGTACAAGGATAGGGATACTCTTCGAGAGTTAATAACAAAAGGTTGACAGCCTACGAGTGTATAACAAAATTGGTGTAGAGGCATGGAGTTTACATACTTTTAGAAAAAAACAGAATCAGTTCTAGAAGTCTGAAAAATAAGTTGGTTTAAAATATTATATTTAAATTAATATTATATGTATTATAAATGAAAAACTTCTGCATCATAACGAAAAGATATTTTAGTTGGGTTTTTCCCCCAAAATTCAAGCACTGCATGGATAACCATAGTGACAGGGTACTTCCCATATTTAGTATTAAAAGGTAAAATGATAGCAAAGAGATTAGAAAGGTGGTTTTCTTCTTATAATTAAGTCTGTGTTAAATTAGAACTGAAATGTTAAAGTTTGTTCAGGTGAGAACCTAATTTCATTTTTGCTTTCCAGTCACTTCATGTGATCCTATCTCCAGAGAACTATGTTGTGTCATCCTCTGTGATTCCAGTTCTAGAAACTGGAAATAGTTAAACTGCAACCTAACCTGTGTGTATTATTCTGTCAGAGCAGGAAGTAAAGCACATGTATAAACATATGCAGCTCAGCAACCTGTAGCTTGAAGCATCCATTATGGACAAATGTCAGTACCAATGGAGACCTCTACGATTTTTAAAAAAAAGATACAAAGTTTTTAAAAAATATACCCACCTTACTGGGATTTATTGCAGGGATCAAACCCTAGATGTGCCTGGGAGAGGTGCCATCCAGAGGAACCTTGATGCTTGAGTAGTGGGGATTGTAAGCATGGCCAAGTTCAAGGTCCTGCACCTGAGATGGGGCAACTCCCAATATCAGTATGATCTGTGTAACAGAGGAGGTAGATTTAGATGGAATGTATGGAAGAAATGCTTTTCTGTGAGTGTGGTGAGGCACTGAAAGGTTTCCCAGAGGAGCTGCAGGTGCCGCTTTCCGGGAGGTGTTCAAGGCCAGATTGGATGAGGCCCTGTGCAGCCTGGTCTAGTGGAGGTTGCCCTGCCCATGGCAAGGGGTTGGAATGAGATGATCTTGAAGTTTCTTTCAACCCAGGTCATCCATGGTTCTGTAACAGTATTCTAGCAGTGTGTTCTGTTGTACCAAATCCAAAGTTACTACAAAAAACACCATTTTATTGATTAGTTTGTAAGTGGTCATTTGGTGAATACGCATAAATAAACAACTTTTGGAGAGGTTTTTTTGAAATGATCCTCCAGTCTTTGTTTATGCTGCTGGCAGGAGAAAAGCAGCTGTCCCATTTACACTTTCTGAGCCAGCATGAATACCTTACTGCCACAGCTACTCAGCTGCTCTTTTGGATTTGACTGATTCCAGCTTTCCTTCATGTGTTTATTACTGTAATATAGAGCTCATTAAGAGGGATGGATCAAAAAGGATTTAAGTTACACAGACTATTTTATTTTAATGAAGAATTGTTCATTAATTCAGGTCTTGCATTAATGCAAGTAATAAAATTGCATGATTATTTGTAACTTAAAGTTCAAACCATTATTATCTGTGCTCAAAATTATGCTAGTCTAGCAGCAGTTACCAGGATGCTAAATTTAAACATTTTAATAAGTTATAAATTTATTACTGTCTATGGCTTAAAGTCAGAACACATCATAATATTATATGTGCAATACAGTATATATACACGGTATATTACATACTGTGTTACATACTGTGACTGTATTACATATTATAATTTACAATGATTTTTTTATAAATTATTATTGTTTCATGACCTTATAATAATTTTCATAAATTATATATTGAGATTATTTACTCTTATCAATAATATTTTATTTTCTCAGTTTAAACACTGTTAAAGTAAATAGCTGCAGATAAGTGGATTTAAATATGAGTTTTATTTTACTTTACAGCTCTAAATTTATTTTGATGAGAAAGTACCATTATTCTGGTGTAATAGAACATACTATTTTGCATAAAATACTTGAACAAAGAAATTAGTGAAATGTCAGTTGTATCTATTCTTAGTTTTTCAGAAATAAAAGCCAATATTTTGGAGCAGGGAACTTGAATATTTTGGGTTTACTTTCCCAGTATTACTTCGGCATAATTGTTTCACAGTGAATAAGTAGTTGGTCCATAAATAAACTTTCTTGTAATTCCTCCTGTTGAATCAATGAAGTAAAAGTGTGCTCTCTGAACTAGGGCTGCTTAACCAAGCTTTTGCAAGGTAAGGTGTAATTCATAGCATTCTGATGAACTGCTGGTCACCAGATGCAATGGTCCAGCATTTTCATGGTCTGTATTAGAACTGGAAATTTCTTCAAGGGTTTGCCGCTCACATCAGAAGCTGTCCAGGGCTTCTTGTTGCAGAGCCAGGAAGAATCCTTCATTTTTCAGCATTGCTGACACGACAGCCAATATCAGGAAGAGTGAAGCTGTGGAGCTCTAAGCATGTCCTGTGCCACAGAATATGCTGCATCAGCAGATGCTAATAGAATAAAATAGAGAGTTCCTTAAACATTCAGGGTAATAGAAAGTTGAGTATTAAGTCAAAAAATAAAAATCCAGTATTTTAAAAAAAAATTTAGTTCCTTTCAAGTTGGTAGGTATTCCATTTTTTTAAGTTTAGTGATATCAGCTATTTGTATTCTGTAGAGGTTTTCATCACTTCTTTTTAAATTGCAAATAATTTCACTGCCTTTTAGTGACATCTGCTGGAAGAAGTGCTCCCACCTTCTACTGATAAACAGACAAGAACGCTCAGAAGTTTTGTCCTGCACATTTTCCTGAAACATTGAAATTTTAAAACAAAGCCCTCTCAGAATTGATGGACAGTATTTGTAGCACTACATATTTATTTTCCCCTAATCCAGCTAAAACTAGAGAACTGTGTAAACAAGCTCCCAACTGATCCGAAATGAAATCTGGTCTTGGAAGGCAAAAAAAAAGAATGAAAGATAATCCACATTTAAAATTTGCAGTTGGTTGAGTGGAGAAGAATTCTGGCTTGTCTCCCAAAATATAAGCCACATAATTACTCTAGTTTCTCAGAACTGCAACAGGGATAAATAGGAGCATACAACATCTGTGGATAACATGAAGTAAATCAAGTCCTATACAAATTGCCCCAAATGATCTTAAAATATGCTTGAATAAAGTTTGTTCACTATTTGTTGATATTGTTTATTTTTATAGGTCTAAATAGATTACTGTGAAATTCTCAAAAAAAGCTGAGGTTGAAGTGCTTCTAATCCTAGTTGAAGTGGCAGAAATCTCTTGAGATGTATTTGCACAAGCTGTTGTTGCACAAAGAGCTGTACAATATGAATGATGCATTTTGATAGTCTAGCAGGCATGGACTAAATAGCTGAAACTAACAACTAAAACCAGTAGCAAAACTTTTTTACTCCTTACAAGAGCAAGGTATAGGAAAGGAATGTTTTTGTGTTTCTTTGAGTTTAAATCTATCATGGATTTTCATCTATTATAGTTAGATCAGTTGTGGTTTCTCATAATATTTAGTAATGTTACTATTACTTTTCCCTTTATAGGAAAACTGCTATGCCAACATTATGGGAATCATTGGAAGAACCTGATATACTTGACACCACTGAGTTTGAATATTTATTCTCCAAAGACACCACTCAGGAAAAAAGAAAACCATTATCAGAGACTTACGAAAAAAAAACCAAGGCCAAAAAGGTATTTATTGGTTCTTTGTTTGTCTTTTTTTTTTTTTCTGTGTGTGTTACTGTTTAGTCCTTCGTTCTGAGAAAACTCACTTTTAATTTCTGGATTTTTTGTGAATGAGCAAGCAAAAAAACTATGGATTTCTGGTTCAATCTCAGTTCTCTTACTTGATAATGAAGGGCTGTTATTTACTATGGAAGATTTTTTGCCTTTGATAATGAAAGTTCCGCATCCCAGTGAGGTAGAAAACATACTGTATAGGATCACAGAATTAAAGTTCTAGTTCATATCTGAAGGTGCCAGTATTTCAGGCCATTATTTGCGCTTGAGCTGATTTATAATTAATGCCTGTCATTAGTTGCTCAGCAAACTTCTCTTCCACTGAGATTAATTTGATTGGAAAAATACAATTTAAAGCGACATTTTGAATAAGGAATGCCAATTTTTTTTCCAGTATAGCTAAGGAGTTGTGTCAGGACAGGACAATCATGTCTTTAGTGACCAAAGCTATCTGCAGTAGCTGTGTCATTGCCCAGCTGTGTCATTGCCAAGTGCAGATATTGTCTGCTTCAGAAAACAGTGTGATAACACATTGGAAACTACTGAAACATTTGGTATGTTCTAAATCTCTTTGAGTTTACCTGCTTGGGACCACAAGAGGGCACTTTGCATGCTCACTACCTTCAATTTTGGAATACATAGAATTATTATCAGATATTATCAGATCTTTCAGAACATCTTTGGTCATAAGTTTCCTGTACTGTCTTAATGCAGCAGCTAATGAGAACTATCAATAAGACTATAGGATTTATAGAACTCAGATTCATGCAATGCAAAAAGTAAATAATCAAAAATGAGGCCTGCATGGGGACATGCTGGCATTTGTAAATACACACCAAAGAAATAATTGTTACAGTCCTTCAAATATTACATGGAAGTTGGACATGAACATCTCTGTAAAAAATATTTTTAGATATTTTAGTTGACAAATGCTTGAAGTGAATGTGATATTTAGCAGCAGCTGTCTCCGTAAATTCAATTAGGTCACATGCCTTCTGCCTTCTTTCTAATATTTATTTTCACGTTTGATTATTTACTTTTTTCAGAAAGTAATCTGAATTATGTAATAGGAAATACAGGTTTCTAAAAAACTTTGAAGAATTTAATCACTGTAACTTTAGTAGGGAATTATTTTGTATACATAGTGTGCAAATCAAAATCTCAGTAATTAACGGAGTATATCTACTTCTCCAAGGGGGTGACAGCAAGCCAGGTACAGAATTAACCCTGTATACTGAAACATGAAATTGTGGTTTTCTTTTTCGTTGCTGCTCTGTAAACTAACTTATTTGTTTGAGCAGAGTGATTTTTTTGATGATCTCTCTTGGCTTACCCAAAATTGAATTGGGTAATACTTACAGGACATATTGATATAATAATATTTATTATTTCTTGTGAGCAACCAATGTATTTTCATGCGAAGACATCTTTTTTATTTCTATCAGTGTTTTAATTATACTGTTTTGTTATTAAAGGTAAACTTACTATTTTAAGACAATGGATATTTCACTGAAATTAATGAAATTTAAAAGGGTCCCTTAAAGTACTGTGGGAAAATGCAAAAATAAATTTCCTAAGGAATAAATGCAGAATTTTGTCTATTGTCATGTCTTTAGTTTGGAAAACTGATGGGATTGTGATTCTAGCATTACAAACCATAGGAACTGTAGGGTTTTCCATGAGAATTTACAAAGCTCATGTTCAGTAGTGTGAAACATTGCATTATTTGGCCAATTTAAAAATTAAAAATAAATCCACTTTTAGAATTCAAAGAAAATTTTATTGAGTACAGAAGCATTTTCTTTTAGTATATCCTGTCTTTTCACCTTTCTCAGTTAAAAGACTCATAGTAGCAGCTGAATGTTTTTACAGACAATTGGCCTCTTAGATGGTGTGTTTTTCTTTTTCTCTCTGAAAGCCCAGATATCTGAAGGCTGGCTCCAGTGGATCAGTCTTGGTGGGCTGCAAACGATACAGTAATAGAGAGGCATTTTATGTACTTACAGGAGAGTTTATCAGTAGATAATAACAGAGAGCTCCTGTAGATCAACATAAAGTTGTCAGATTGGCTGGTTTCTCATTCTTTTTTTTGGCTCTCAAAGTTTCTTGCCTTTTTTCTAACAATTTTATCTACTAGGGTTTTAGCAAGACTATTTTTCTTTGCTTCAGTTCATAAATTTATGCTTGTCTCATCTTAAAAATGGTACCAGTCTCACATTATAGGGGATTGTATAGTCTGGTTAAAGGTGCTTTCCACAGACATGAAGAAACACTTAGAAATCTGTTGAGGCTCATCATATATTACAGATTTAGCTGATGCTGTGTCATTATGTACTTATTTGTAAACTCCTTTTTCATGTTCTCTAAAAGAATCTTCCAGAGTAACATACAGGTACCTTGAGTTGTAGTTTGTGTTTGAAATAGTTAAGCTGTTTTATTTAATGCTATCTGTTAAGACTGACCCATTCACTGCATTAGACCTCATCTCTGCACAAACTATGTCCTATTTCACAACATCTTACACAAACTAAGTTCAGCCTCTTTGGTATTTAGGGAAATGACAGACCAATAGATGGTGCAGGACTGCTTATTAAAACATGGTTATTCAGTACTTTGCTCCTTGGATGAGAATCGCATCAGTGCCTCACAGTCAAGTTCCTTTTTCAGTTGGAAGTAAGATTTTATCTTTAGAGGGTAGTTGTTTCTCATTTAATTCTTTTGCATTTCTAAACAGAATAGTATTATTCAGTTTATTCCCAGAATTATTAGTTCTGTGAAACTAATTCAGCTGGCATAATCTTTATGCTTAGGCCATGAAATGAATGCTTCTTTGGAAAGCCTATAGAAATTTCAGTTTGTTCAGTCATTACCCATTTTTTGAGGTAGTCAACACTCTATGGCAACACACATTAAAAAACTCAACGAATGCTGTGCTTTTTTTTACTTACAACTGATAGACACTTGCCATTTTCAGCCAGAAATGTCTAAATCTTGTCCTACATAAGCTGTACCAGAGGAGTTTTAGGTTTGACATTAGGAAGAAGTTCTTCACAGAAAGGGTGATTGATGAGCCATTGGAATGGACTCTCCTGGGAGGTGTCAGAGTCACTGTCCCTGGAGGTGTTTAAGGAACGACTGCCTGTGGCACTCCCTGCCATGGTCTGGTTCACATGGTGATGTTCAGGTATAGGTTGGACTTGATGTCAGACATCTTTTTCAACCTGATTGATTCTGTGATTCTATATAAATAGAATGGCTGGTCCCTTTTCCAGTATCATTTCACCAGTTATGCTCAGAAAGGAAACTTTGGAGTATATATTGATATTATATATATACACATATATATATATACACATACACATACTCATATATATATAATACATATTTGCAATATAATATATAATTTATGTAATTAATATTTATAATACGGAATATATTTCTGTTCATACATATATATACTCACTGTCAAAATAGGAGAATACACTGAGGACTCTGTGTATTTCTCTGCTGGTTGTAGTTACCTTGGTATTTTCACTTATTTCTTGAATAGTGGAATACTAAATTTTGCAGCCACCACCTATTTGCGAGAGGCTTCAAAGGTACTGAAATAGATCCTTCAGAAGGCTTTCGTATATCTGAGACCTGGTCTGAATACAAAGATAAGCACAAAGTCAATGCACTTAACCACAGTGTTGGTATGATTAAGGATATTCAGCTACCTAAAAAATCAGATGGGGTACAGCTGGCTATCTGACTGGTAATAGTTCAGCAGGAAGAGTCTTGTCATTATAATGGCTCACAAGAGGAACATGGATGGTCAAATTATGGTACTACTAAAAATGAAAAGCAGATCCAGAAGTATTGCTTGCAAGACAGACTACTCAGCCATGCCTCAGTTAAGAACTGCATCTAGATTTAGGTACTACAGCCCTTGACTGTAAAGAGTCAAGAAGAGGGAACACGATGGGAAGTGAAATAGTCTCTAAGGAAAGAATCAAATTATTATGATTGTTTAGTCTAGAAAGGAGAAGGTTGATTGGGACACACAGTATAAGTGTAATCAAGTGCATGCAGCTGCTGCAAAGAAAAATGATGAAAAGCTTTCTAAGGGCAAGGATACCAAAGGAATGCAGAAAAATTTTGGCTAGAAAAATTGTCTTTCTGTATTTGGAGATCTTTAGGAAAGTTTGTTTAAAATGGTACTCATATAATTGATACTGTCTTGAAGAACAGAAATGCTGTGGGTGACATTTTGAGTGCCTTTTCAACATCTTGACACTGTTAATCAATTAAAAGACATAAAGTCCACTTTCTGTCCATTGTCCTATGGATTGAAACAGCTGGCCATACTTTTTTCAAGAATGGAAACACTTTCATGATTACCAAATTTGTTGCATTCATGCCAGACAGAAATGGCTTATTGGATTACACTGACTTCTAGAGGCTTCTGACAAGTATGTGGGGAAAGAAAGGAAGGGAAATTAAGAATCTAAGCAGCAATTGCAATGCAACTTTAAGGATGCATGGAAGATTATTTTACTTATTTTTAGAAATATGATAACTTTTTTTGAAAAATATGGTGCATTCACGTGAAATTGATACAATTTAAAATAATATAGGTTAAACAAAGGTTGGGTGTACCTTTCTAGTACACTTATATATACTGGAAGGCTTGAAGTTTGTTATGGTAATACTTATCTGGGTTTAGAAGCTCTGCAAACTGTGGCTGCTCATGCTTCTTCGATCATGCAGCCTTTTGGAAAATATAGCACCTCTGGAAGAACTTCACTTTTTTTCCAACTTTTTGTACACTTTCTGAAGTAATTCAGGAAACTCTTGTTCTTGTGCATTTGTCTTCTCTGCATGTATGCAATCTTTTATTTAATGTTCTACAGTATTATGTAGATAATGATAAAAATTATTATTCTGAGGTTTTGATATTATATCTTGAAAATAGAATCTGATTTTTCTGGTTGGGAGAGTTTACTGGCTAGATGAATATATTAGTTATATCCCAATATTAGAGCAAAATACTATGCAATATGTTTAAATATTAAAAATATAATTCTTCTCTCATAAAAATGTTTTTGAATTAAGACTAGATGCATTATAATCTTACAGGAAATAATGTAATGCAGTAAATGTTTGGAGTTGATGTCCATGAAATTGAAAAGAGATGATTGCTGACTTTCCCAGAGACTCTAGGTGGATAAATAATATATAGAAGGAGTGGAATTTATTTCATAGATATTTTATAGTTCTGAGGTGGTTGAATCTGCAGCAGGAAAAGTTCCAATTACTGGAAAAAGCAAAAGTCCCTTAGCACCTGAATATGAATCAAATAAAATACATTATTCGTTATGTATTAAGCTATGATACTCTGTAATCTTGAAAAAAAAATATTTAGAAGATTTCTTTGCTGCACTTTTTTCCATGTGCATTTTGTAGCTTAGCTTTGTTGCTAAATTTAACACATATTTTGAAGTTGTATTAGTTGTATTTTTCCAATATATTTGAGCACTTGTTAGTAATTTATCCTCAAAAGCTCAAGTATTTTCTATACTTTTTTCAAGAAACAGGATAGTTCGATATTTGTGATGCCACTCTGTCTTCGTCTTACAAAAAAAAATGAGTAAATGTCAAGTAATTTGTGTCAGGTGTATGCTCCAAATGAAAGTCCATCAATCATTTTTGGCCCTTTAATGCAATGATTATCATTTCAAAGACGCAGGAGGACATTAAAGATAATGGCTTTTCTGTTGTCTATTATCTCTAACAGACTTCACATAATTATTAACATGTGTTCTCATTTACGAAGAGTGTCAATATTTTGAGTGAATTGCATTTTTTTAACTGAAAGGGATATGCCTGTCAGCAAGTTTTTTGTCCATCTAACTAAATGGGGAATTACAATTAATAAATTTTGTGTTTCCGCAAAAAGGGCAGATATTGCAGAAAATGTTGGAAGCTTTGCAGGGTTGAAACACAATGACTGTCTTCAGCTGTCTGCATAAGATAATAAACAGTGCAGAATAAACTTGAGCAGAAGTAGTAAAATGCTAGTGCTTGCTCTTCCGAGGCACTCTCACTTTCTTTTTCTGTTTTATGCTATGCTGAGAAAAATATCTGGCATTCCTTGTTTATCACAAAGCTCTGAAGTCATGAAGAATATAGAAATTATCCATAGGGTGAATATCTGTTTTGCACTTTGTCTTATTTTTGATGTTCTGATAGGAGTGAAAATACTGAAATAAGTTTCATACTAGCTCATTTCATACCTCCTATTTGAATCTGATAAATTGCCATTTGTCTGTCCTTTGGAAAAAGGCTAAAAGTAGAGGGGTTATAAAGCTAATGAAATTGTAAATAGACTTTAAAAATACAAAACTATGGTTCATCCATATTAAGGAAAACATAGTAAAACTTGGCTCTCCTTGAGTGGGAATATGAGAGATAATATCTAGTCTTGAGCTTCTGAAATTTCATTGGTAACTCTTGGAGTGTTTATGCAGAATGCCTTGAGGGGTATACATTGGCTTCTTGTGCAGGATGTTCTTGCTGTGTTTGAACACAGTTGCAGCAATCTACTCCTGGGTCCAGGCTGGTGATTTGCTGTAGAAGGTGGTGAGTGGGAATGGAGGGAAATGCTCTAATATGCAGGACAGCTTGTTAGCTTATGGCTTTTCCCAGTACATTTAAATATTATGGAAGGAATCGTGTACCACCAAGAGGAAGGATTTAGCTTTTAATCACTAAAGTAAAATGAATCTCTTCAAATTTCAGCACCAGTAAGTGCCCTGGACAGAATGTAGACATTGTAGTTAGACAAAACAGTGAAGTCTGTATTGTAGTATTTAATGAAATACATTTCTGGCTACATTAGAGAAACACCTAAGGGAATGACAGAATATTTTATTAGTGTATTCAAGCTTTTTATCTTCACTTTTAAATTAGATTATAAAGATTTGAAAGATGTAGATGAGGCACGTGTGTACAGCAAATGAGCTAACTCAATAACATTAAAAAATAGGGAGAAGAAACACAAAAAGCAAATAATGCTATGGTTCAGTGAAGTAAATGAATTCTCATCAGCAGTCCCAATTTTGTCTCTAAGCCAGAAGATGCTGCATCCATTACAGCAGTACATTCATGGCCTGGAGAAGCAACAGGCAGCTGGCAAACCCCACCAGCTGGCATGGCAGCATCAGCTGGCGTCAGCTGGGTTTTAGCTGCTTACCTGTCACTGCCAGCTACAAGCACGTCCCAGTATGCTGAGAGGTGATCAGTGATTTGTCTTTTAAAAACATAGACTAAATAGTTCAAGGCAGTCTTTACAAACTTTCCTTTTATTTGCGTTATGTTTTTACTGAACTGAAAAAGTGCTGATTTTTTTAGCGTCTCCTTTCTATTTGGAACTCACCCACATATGTATTTCCCCCTTAGTGACTTCGCCAGAATAATCATCATTTGGGAGAAAATTAGTATCTTTGAAATTTAGTACTCTGTTTTACCTCTGATTATATATTTTAACCATGAAATCTTCGTTCGCATATTGATTCTAAAAATCTGTAGCAAAAATCCAGTATAATACTTAGCATTATAACTGTGGGTTTGAAGTAGTTTTATGCTCAATTTAAGGTATTCTGTTGTCATGGTCCTCCATTTTTACTCCCTAATGAATAAAGTATTAGCCGTCAGTTACTCGGTTGAAGCTGTTTCAGGTAGTCTGCATCTAGTTTGATGCCTGGTAATTGTGACCATGTGTACATTTGTCTAAAATGCATGTGAACATACAGTCAGTTGCAGTTTTAAATCATTAATCTCTGGTTTAACTTTTGAAATTATATAGGGCTCTCTTTAAGGGGTCTTTTTCACAAATTGTTTAAGGGGGAAATCTTGCTTAGTAACGTGAGCTAGTTTGATCATATCTGAAGAATATATTAGCAGTTACCAATACTTAAGTGGCATGATTTTGAATGTCATATTGTCCACAACAGCTAGTCTGGAAAGGTTTTGCCTCAAACTAGGCATGTCTAATGGGGTTTATGACAACCTATGAATTTGCCCTGAACAAGGCCAGCTTGGAGGTCAGTGAATGCTATACAAATTGCATACTGCTCAAACCTGTAATTATCCCTGTAAGAAGTTAATGTGTTGCGAAGTTCAGCAAATTCATGTAAAGCTTCAGAAAGGTCCATGATAAACTGAGCAGTTACTTGCATTTGCTCAGAATAATCAGTCAACAGGATGTGATGCTTCCACAGTGTTCATTTAAGCTAACTTGGAGCAAAATCATCTTGTCTGCTTGTGTACTCAGGAGATAAAAAGTAAAACACTTTTCATAATATTACTTTCTTAATATCCATCATATATCCTGTACATATAGGCAGAAAAAACTCTCAGAATAGATCTATTTCAAATTTTGGTAGAAAATGTGCGCTGTCTACTTTAACATAAGTTTATTATTGAGTACCTACAAGAGGGGCCTAAAATATCTGTAATACCATAGTTGAAGAGAGCATGTGTTCCAACTTGTGCATGTATTTTCCAATTTCAGTGCTCTAAAAAAGAACAAACTTCACATTTTCACATGAAAATGTCAGTATCGTTTCTCTTTTTCCTTTATTTGTCAAAAAAACCTAGTTTTATATAGATGAGTGACTGAGTATTTTCATAGTTATGTATTTTTAAATCACATAAAAACACAGGTAGGAAACATTTTTATGAGTTAGTATAAATTTTGTCAGTTAACTGCCTCTAATGTGAGCATCAATGTAAGTATTCCAGGAATAAGGGATAACAATTGCTTTAAGTTTTTACTGTTGCTAAATATCCAAATATAATTGCCACCTTTAATTTTAATGTTAAAATTAAATTTTGAGAAATACGTATTAAATATTGTCCAGATATTAAGAATATGAATTTAGGGAAAACATAGCTATTAGTTTTAATTTTGCGTAAGAGTTAGTATGTTAATAGTATTTGTTCATCAGCACTGTGAAACAAGCCATCTGCTTGGATCTGAACATCCTGTATTTTTGAAGAACTTGTGTCTGTATTGCATTTTGTGATTTGCTCCTGTCATACCTTCCTTATGGGAGAAATCAAAATCACAAATACCTATGGCCCAGACATTGTTGGAAATTTGTTTTTTGCATTTCTAACATCTGAACTACACTGATCCCCTTCTTTATAACTAATTTCAACCAGCCAAAATAACATTAAGATTTTCCTTCCTCCTCTTTCTTCTTCTCCCCCTAAAGTGACATCAGAAAATATTGCAGTCTGAATATCAGTATATTATAGTATGAAATGTCAGTACCCAAATGTGAAAAAAATCCTGAAATCCCTGTGGAGTGTCAACAATGTGGAATAAGCACATTTAGACATGAGCAAAAGAAATACTTTGAGTAATGCCCAGTGTTCCAGAAGTAGTGTGGAGAGGGCATAAAAAGACAGTTCTTCAATTCCTCGTGGTCAGGAATTGATCCTTTGCTGAAAAAATAGACAAAAGCCTGTTCACACTGAAATGTAAACTACCAGACAAACTAAGGAACTTACGATGTATTTCAATAGTTCTTAAATATCAATTCTTTTTTAAAGAAAAAGGGGGAGAAAACCATATTCCAGAATAAATATTTGATGTGCCTTTTTCTTTTCCTGCTTAATAGCATCCTACAATTAAGAGGTGGTGTCCTTTAGTAGACCTGATGAGAATTCAGTCTTATGAACAAGTGTCATTTGTTAAGGTGCAGAGCACAAATAGGATGAAGGTCTTATTATTACATTTAGTTAATAAAAGGGTTTGATGTTGGGAGAAATATTGAACTCAATTTACAAATTAGCTTCTGTTATAAAAGTGACTGAATCCTTTGTAGAATGTTCTCTTTATCTCAGATCATTTTTGCATCATCTTTCTAGATTATCAAATTGCTGGATGGAAAACGGTCTCAAACTGTTGGAATTCTAATATCGAGTTTGCACTTGGAGATGAAAGATATTCAACAAGGTAAGTGTTTCTCACACTCACAGGGATGTTTTGTCATATCCCTCAGATAATTCCTTACATTGCAGAATGTGTTTTGAATATAGTCTCCCAAACTATAGAGTTTTGAATTAGAATTGAATTTAGGTACAACTCCTTCTGTACTGTTACAGTTAGCATAACACTTTCAGTTCAGTTTTCATACTCCTCCCCTGCGGTTCCCTGCTTTTTCTAATGCAAGTCATTCATCAACAGAAATTAACTGGAGGGCCCACATAAATCTTTTGGGCTTTAAACATGCAGTCAGTATTTTTTAATATTTACATTTTGCTTCATTAACAGTATAAAAAGTACATCCCAAGCTGATGTTACCATGTAACAATCAGAAAGAAAATTACTGGATGGCATTTTTCAAAGCGTGGGGCTAGTCAGTTGTAAATTCCATTACTGGTAGAAATTATTTGAGTTTGCCAGTACAACTGTAGAGAAATACAGATTTTTCAGAACTCTGGGGTAATTGAGAGTCTGCTTATGTTCTGGATTTAAAAAGATATTGTTTAAGGATATTGTTTATTTCTTTTTCACATTAAGAAAAGGAAAATATTCACCATTTAAAACAACTGCTGGAACAACTCAAGTTGATGTCTCCTTTTTTGCTATTGTTTTCCCTCCATCACATGCAAATACTGGGTAGGGTGTTGAGATGCTGCTGGCATTGATTATTATTAATTTCAAAAGAGCCTTTGAGCATCTAGCACTTAAAAAGCACAAGGGCTTACAGATGTCTCTTGGGATACAAGGAATAAGAAAAAGAAGGAATAACTTTGTGCCTGCCAGTATTGTGTGAAAGGTATCAGAATGAGATGGAAAAAAACTGCTGTTACTAAAGGTCTGAATAATTTGCTGGCAGAAATTACAGGAGCATAGGGATAGGATAGAAGCTTTATTGTAAAAACTGTGTAATATTCTTGAGGGTCTTCAGAGATGGGTTTTCTTTTTATTTTCCATGCCATGATGTTCTCCTAAAATAGAGCATCTCAATCTCTCTCTCAGTTGTTCACTGTACTTGTGTAGCTTTTGAAATCTTTTGGCCAATTTATACCATAATGACCCAAATATTTGGGTATATATGCAATAGCATTTCTAGCTTGAGTCAGCAGTACTTTTGAATCACATGTACCAGTTGTCCCCTTTGCTATGTTTGCATTGCACAACAATGCAGAGCAGTCTCAGAGTGCAAAAACGTCCTTCAGAATCAAATTAAATGGGAAGATATGCTTTAGGAGCATGCTGTCAGTCTCCATGTATAGCAGTCTCTAAATTCCCCAGGATCAGATCAGAGGTAGTTAAAACTCCGTGAAATATGTATAGTGTGAACTGTTTCTGTCTGCAAATCCATTTCTGAAGACTACCCTGCTTGCAGTTGTAGACATAGCTAATGTAGTCCTACAAATTTAATGAAAATTAGAGTGTTGGTAGAAGAAAGACAGCAAAACAAGTGCTGTCACTGAAGGAAAGTTTAGAACTCATCGCCCTTTCTTGTCTGAGGTAGCAAATGACTGGCCTGTCACCACATGTGTTGCTCAAGGCAGCAATAGGATATGCTGCCTCTTGCTTATGGAAACAACTAGGAACTACCATCAGGATTTGGGAATGCCATTAGTGGAACTTCTTAAAAAACATACTAGCAAAGCAGTCTGACTGATTCTAATCAAAATTCGTATTCAGAGACTATATAGGGGGAGTTCACAGAACTCACAGGAAAACGTTCTGTAGAGAGGACCTTTAGAAATGTATATTACTCTGAAGACAACAGTAGCAGTATGCTTGTTTCTCTTTTAATGTCTGTTTTGTGTCATTTTGTGTCATTTAAATCTGCCTATCAGCAGGCAAATTATTTGAAGACTGCTGTAATCAATGCACTGGATGAAAAAAAATTCATAATAGGCTAAATGGTGCATGACAACACCTAACCAAAAAAGCATATAATCATTGGGTCATGGATGTCACATTTTAATTTTTTTTTTTTTCTATACAAAGTGAAGTTGCAAAGAACTACCTCTAAAAACATGCAAATTAAGGAGTCATCTCTTCTTTCAAGCCAATTTCCATGGCATAATTCAGTAGAAGAAAAACAGGAAAAAGTTAATGGCCTTTGACCATTTACAACAGAGAATGTAGAAACCTGAAAGTTTGCTACACTCAAAACAAAGTCAAGAGAAAAAAAAAGTCTAATTTTTTTTCAAGCTTTATGGCCATGTTTGTTGTAAAATCACGTACAGTGGAATATACTGTCTATGTTTAGTGTACTGCTTAGTCTACCCTAGGTAGCAGTTCCAGAATACAGGTAGAGAAATTCTAAAATGAGCTGTCCCGTGCATACAAATGCATGCAAAATTCTAGAGAAGACAAAGCAAGAGTAATCACAAGAAAAACTACATGCCCTTTTTTAAAATAGTGTGAGATTTCTGCATCCTTAGAATTATCTTCTCAAATCAAAGTACATAGCTTCTCAGCATATTCTGTAGATAACTCAGCAGAGCAAATCAAGCAAGTGACCATATCTGGCATCCAGATGTTTGAGTTTGTATTTGATAATGTGCCAGCCACCACACTTCAGGAGGGGGATCTCCCACACATGTTCATTTAAGAGAATGAAGTTCATCGTTTGCAAATAAGTTTATATTCATGCTGCTTCTGAGTACAATCTTAAAAGAAGATAATGTAAAACTAAATAATTGTTTTCTGTAGTGTTGTTGTGTGATGCACAGGGAAAGTTGACATTGTCATGCTGCACCTGTTCTAATAGACAGCTTTTTGTTCGGTGAGAGAGGACAAATCCTAGGTGTTTCAGTGTTGTGAGCACACTGGTGAATCTGATACTGGTGAGGGCAATATTTTTTTTTGTTAGACCACTATTAATATTACTAATTTTCTGAGCAGAAGAAGCAGGCAGAAAATCTGTCTGACTCAGTATCTTATATAGATCTGTATATTTAAAAGATAAATAGCAGTAATCAAATTGTGCATAAGTTTGAGATAATTTTTAAGGCTGCCTCTCTGCATTTTTAAAAAAACCTTTGTAATAAAGAGATGAGGAATAGGAGAGATCACTTCTTAGGTAAGCTTTAAGTGTACACACTTAGAGAAGTAATCTAGAGATTATCAATCCATATCAATCTATTTCTGTCTTTTCCTGTCATTGTTCTGCTGAGATACTGCAACTTGTGAGACAAACTTGTTGCTAAACGCTAATTGTGTGCCTTTGCTGTTGTAATACTATAGCTCACTCCTCAGTGAGGTGTTCCAGTTTTGTTTGTAATGGGAAATGCTGATTATAACTGTATGTGAAAATGCTGTGTGAGTCCTTGTCCCAGCTTTTCACAGGGCAACATTCCACTCACTGAGACAGTAGCTGGCAGTAGCAGTGCACTGGGCAACCCGTGATAATACTCTTTTCTACAGTGTATGTCATCTGTGCTGGCTTTCCCTGAACTACTGACATCCTTGTTCAAGAGTTAATTGGCAAAGCTGTGGGACAGCCCAAATGAAAAAACTTTCAGTTACAGAAAATGGGATGTAGATGTAGATGTCTGTGCTCAAAAGTGTGATTCTCCCAAATCCCTCCTTGCCTTCATAGTACCTACATTTTGCCACTAAAACTGTAGGGCACCAGAAGTTCTGCTTCTGTGCATTGGAGTAATTTTTCACTGTCAAATATCCCTGATTGCTGTCGTGCACATTAACTAGAGGGTCTGCTGGCATACGTGCTGGTGTATGTTCCATTGGACAAAGTCTTTGAGGTCTAGTAGATCACATCAGATGCACAGTTAATAGCTAATTGCCCTCTTTGTGGTAGTAAAGTGCAGTATTACTCCGTGCAGAACAGCTGCAGACTCTGCTGCTACATCTGCCAAAGCCAGAGTAGCTGTGCTGTAGCACTACAATGCTGACAGAATGTAGCCCGTATATGACAAAGTGGAGAACTTAACATTTTTCCTTAGCATCGAGATTATTTCTAATGCTAAAAGTGAAGTGGTTTTCTTCACCTTTGTGATTTCCCCTGCAATGTCAGCATACAGGAGTAAAAAATTGGAAGAACGTGAACTGTAGATTAACCCAACCAGACTGAGGATCAGTCTAATAATTGTTCTGATTCAGTATTATATTTCTAATCATCCTGGGATTGCTCTGTGGTCTTCCTCCAATAAGAGGCTATAGAAGGTATATATAGAGTTGCATTGCCTTAGTGCAAGTTGTGCCTTATGGCACATCTAAACTGTTGTTCCAAAGTTGTGTGACTTTTCCACCCACCCAAAATATTATATGTATGTATTCTATATATTCTGTATACTTTGTGTGAATTATAAAGATAACTGCATACTCATCTCAGAAGTTGGGAAACTATTTTATTTAAAATTAAATATTTTTCTCTTTTTTTAGCAAAATTCACAACATACATTTTTATGAATCTATTTTGGACATCCATTGCATGTGGGTAGGTTAACATAAGTGTCAGAGTTTTGTTCCTGACTTCTTGCAGGATTCAAGCTTTCTGAGTCTTCTAAACCTCCGTTGTGCCCATGGTGCTTCTTTATTATGTATATTTTTTTGTGTTGCACGGCAGTTAATACTAGAGAAAACCTTTAACTCACTTGATAACATATCGATTTGTGAGAAGTAAACCAGAGTGATTTAGATATTACAGGCAGTTTGCCAAAAATTTAACAGTCATTGTCTAATTGACAAGGTCAGTCACAATTTTATTTAAACTTCCCAACGACGGGCTGCATGTTCCCATGAAATCAAGTCTTACTCAACAAAATGTAGCACATAAAACAACTAAGTACTTCCAGGTCAAATAAACATACCTCTGGCAAGCTCCTTTTATTTAAATAATGTACTTTTGTTTTATCATTAGGGAGCAGTTAAGGTGATTTCTTCATATTTCATAGTCTAATTGTCACAATAAATGGTTTGATATCGGTGTATATATGTAATCTCTGTCAGTAAGGCTTAAATCCTTATTTAACCAAAATGTGTTTAGTAGGAGTGAGGCTGTATAGCAGATTCAGCCTTAAGACTGTTGGTATTTAAGCTGATTTAGAGGAGAGAAACGTATTTTTTGTATTTAAGCTCTAAGTTCTGAAATTGTATGTAGACTGCACACACTGTGCTATAAATTATCAGCTTTTTTTTTTGTTTAAATTTTTTAATTTATCAGAATATGTGAAAAAGCTGTGCTGAGGGAATCTGTTAGATTCATTTTTTAGAAATTCGTATGTTAAAAACCTTTGGTGTAAGTTTATATTCAAAGCAATGCTCTTAGTATGTGAAATGTAGCTGGCAAGTATTTTTATGTGTGCCTGTTAGTTTGAATGCATGATGCTGATCTGTTTTTTGTCCTGGCTGACGGTTATTATATCCTAATGGGTGCAACCCTGCACTAATGATCCTTGTGTATATAAATTCTTCTTCTTGTGAGCAGACACCATAGGCAACATAAAAATGTTTGCCTCAATTTCCCTGCAAAAAAAGGATCTCAGAAACCAGACTTGGCCAAGTAACAGATTTTTTAAAGGTAGAGGAACCCAATAAAATTACCAGCTTTTCACAGCATGAGTCTACTTCCTTTTGACATATTGTGAGGTGTAGGTGAAATATTCTAACTAAACTGACAGTGTAAGGAAGACAGCTAACTAGAAAGCAAGATGAAAGTAAAAACCACCGATGATGATTGATATTGTAATAGCTATTAATTGTTTTGGAGCCTCTTTTGTAGATTTATGATACTTCACCTATATTTCTTGCACTTACATAAGCCTTGATGTAATGAGATTTAAAGCAAGAAAGTATCATGGTTAAATTCACTGTATCGGGAAGAGCATTTTGAAAAACATACTGAAGTTTGTATTAATTTGGTAAAGTTAATATACATATGATTGAAAGCAGGTTTTATTTCTCATGGAAAAATAAAAAAGCTTTTGTTACTTTAAGTGAAAATCAAAATAATTACTTTATTTGATCTAGTGCAATAAGGGTTTTTTAGGCTGCCCCAATTCAAGCTCATTTCCACAAAATACTGTGAGTGTATTGCACATGCCATTTTTTAAGAATGAAGATGAAGACACCTGTTGATCTGGGGATTTCCTCTAGCTTTTCAAAATTAATGCTTCTTTCTTTTTTTCTTTTTTTTTTTTTTTTCAAAAAAATGGGCTGATCTTCATAAATTTGCATGTTTTCATTTTTGTCTTCTGCTCCAAATGTGCACGGCATTCAGTTCAACCAGTTTGAATTTTTAAAAAAAAAGGACTAAGGCATTAAAATGTAAAAAGATGAAATAAAGGAGGTTATGTGAATTTTGGCAGTACTTCTGACTTATTGGGAGTGTGTCTCTACATACATTGACATCCTAAGATGTCCAGCTGTATGGCTAGATAATTTTAACTGCAGTTGTCTATTTATGCATTGCCAGTAAAAGCAGTGCAGGTTGTATAGCAAGTAAATCAGAAAACATTTTCTTGGTACTTTTATGCAATCACATGCTCTCTCCATGAGAGAAAATAACTCATGTCAATGTCTCTTAAAATTTATTACTATTAATTCTATTAAAAACGTGTTTTAGCAGATGGTATTTCATTAGTTTTATCACAAACACTTTTTGTTTTATCATGTCACTTCAAAAAAATGCTGATTTATTGGATCTGATGTTGAGTACAAAAACATGGATAACATAATAGGCCATTAAAAACCACTTTGTGATTCTGGTGACAAATACCTGGCTAAAATATTCAGCTAGGTGTGTAAGTCTTGATATTCTTATTAAAGTGGGTTTTTTATCAAACTACTTCCTTTCATCCTAATAGTTCTGTACATAAAAATTTGACTATCAATTACATGTTTTGCATTTCTAGTACGAGTTTAAAGTGCCTCCAGTAAGTTGCTTTTTCTAGATAACTGGACAAGTAAATTTAGGTTTGTAAGTAGATTTCAGAATGTGCTAAAATCAGATAAAAGTTAAATCACAAGGGGAAGTTAATGAAATCAATATGCGTATTGTTAATCTTAACAATTAAATATATTGGACTGTAAAATCAATTTCCCAAGAGATTTTCTGTCTCTTAGGTTCTTTTGAAATTTTATTGGATGATACAGAAGGTAGTGTAACTCTTAGAACATTCTTGCAGGAGATAAGGAGAATCTCATGAATTCAAATCCCAAGGATTTTTCTTTAAGCAAAGACTTTTTATCAATCTCAGTCATTCAGGCTTAAGGGTTACCGTCTTAAGGGGTTTTGAATGTTTCCAGTAAGACAAAAATGGTTGGAAGTACTGCTTTTTCCATTGATACTGTCCTTGGTGTAATTCTTCACTTCTAACCAAGGTGTAATGTCAACAGATGGAATCATAATTGACAGGCAGAATTTTAAAGCATTCTAAATGTCACTGGACCTTTTAATAAAATGAATTAGCCTGCCACAGAGAAAATTTACTAGCCTGCTGGTTAATTTCACAATGTAAAATCATGGGGTAGGTGGTAGAGCAGGCAAAAGCTTATTACTTTTAAATAATTATTTAAAGATGTGTGCCTTTCCCCTTTCAAACATGGGTTGCAAGTGCAGCAAGAGCTTTTAAAATCATCTAAATTCATAAGCAGCCAAGGATCTTTTGAGGAAATATAATACAGTTGAATTAAATGTTATCAGATAGTAGCTAATGACGACTCACTGGTTATGTGCTTGATTCTTTTGGGATTAATGATCTGAGAAATATATAAGCATAAGTCATGAGTTAAAAAATTGTGCCTAGTCCCATTATGAATCTTGTGGAAAAGTTGATTTCATAAAATTTATACATCCAGAGTTACTTCCATTCCATTGTGCTTCTCTCAGCTTACTGGAATTTGACATTAGAGTGCATTAGAACGCACCATGAAGCCATCCCATTTAGTTTTCGGAAGAGTTCCAGTACGTTGCCTAAATTGTAATGGGATTTGCAAATGTTGGAAGCACCTATGTCATATATTCCAAACAGTAGTATTTGGAACTAAGATAGGAAACATTTTGAGACTTCTTATTTTTAGTAATGAGGCACAATTAATCACTGAAGAGTGTACTTCATGCGTGTCTGTTTGGTATTGAAAAGTATTTATCTGTAATTGTCATGTGGATAGTTTTTTAACGGACAAAGCTAACTTAAATGTGAACTTGTTGAAGATAACTTAAAAACTGTAGCACATCTTTTTTGCTTGCAAATTTATAACTTGGAAACTTTGAAAGTTTGTCTACTTGTCTTCTTACCGAGATTGCTAGCTCCTAGACAAGTATATCTCCTTGATTTCCCATGCACACAGGGAGTCTTAAATACCCTAACTCTCAATTCCTTCCTATCCAGCCTTCTCAGCTAACATGATATCTATGCTGATTGTTGTCTGGTATCAGTTGTTCTCATGTTCTCCTGCCTGGCCAGCTACACAATCGACTGGCTGCTTGACTTGTCACATCTTTGACTGCTGACTATTATATTGGAGAGGAAAAGTAGAGCCCTATTCTCCTGAGACAGAGCTGACAGAACGTTCTTGCAGGAGTGCTGTGATTTGACATCAGAATAAAAATAAAACACTGAAAATACAAAAATATTAACTGGATACATATGTGTCCTGTATCTAGGTTAGAACCCTTTGGTACATTTCTCAGGAAAAAGAATTGAAATCTTAATTATGTTTTCCAGTGTCTAATTTGTCTTTTTGTTCTATACAGCTATATTATGTGTGGATGACTCCGTAGTAGATCTGGAAACACTGGAAGCCCTATATGAAAATGTAAGTAAAGGTGGGGTAAAAATGGGGGTAATCACCAAAGTATTTTGGACATAGACTTTAGGCTGCTTAGGGAACTAGTGAGTAAGGTCCCTTGAGAAAATGCTTGTGAAATTTCTGGGGTCAAACACCACCTCGTGAAGGGCACAGGAGCAGGCAATTCCTAAATATGAGAATTCAAGCAGATGAAGCACAAAGTTGGCTTGGCTGAGCTGAGATCTCCTTTTGGAGCCAAGGCAAATAAAGAAGATGTATGCCAAGTGGAAGCAACATCAGCTGTTGTGGGAGGAATACAGAGATGCTGCTTGCCACTGTGGGGAGAAAATTTGTGCAGCCAAAGCTCAGTTGAAGTTGAAGCTGGACAGAACTGTGGGGGACAATAAAAAGAGATATTCTTTAATTTGTCACTTCTTTAAATATGTCAATGGCAAAACACAGTGTAAAAATAACATCAGCCTGTTACAGAATTAGGATGGCCACTTCACAAAACAGGGACATAGACAAAGAGGTGTTTAATGCTTTTTTTGCCTCTGTCTTCAACACCAATGATGGGCTGAGGGGTTCCCAGAGCCCTGAGCTGGATGACCATGACTTTGAGATTGATCAGCTCCCAGTCAACTCTGAACCTGTGTGGGTACTGCTACTCCAACTGGATCCCTCTATGTCTATGGGGCCTGATGGAATTTATCCAAACAGATTCAGAGAGCTAGGTGATGTCATTATGAGGCCTGTCTTGATGATTTTTGAATGCTCTTGGGAACCTGGATAGGTCCCAGTCAACTGGAAGTGTTTGGACAATGCTCTCAGGCACATGGTGTGATTCTTGGGGAGTCTTGTGCAGGCCCAGAAGTTGTACTCAATGATCCTGATGGGTCCCTTTCAACTCAGTATATCTGGTGATTCTATGACGTAAGGAAGCCAGTTGATGTAATCTTCTTGGATTTCAGTAAGGATGTTGATGCTGTCTCTCACGGAATCCTGCTGGATAAACTGTCCAGCACACAGCTGGATATAAACAGCATGTGACGGGTGAGCAGCTGGTTCATGGGTCAGGCACAAAGGGTTATAGTGAATGGGGTGACATCAGACTGGTGACCTGTCACTAGTGGGGTTCTGAAGGGCTCTATCCCAAGTCCTGTGTTCTTCAATATCTTCATTAAAAACTTGTATACAGGACTCAAAGTTGTATTAGGTAAGTTTGACGATGATCCTAAATTGGGAGGAGCCATTGACTCTCCTGAAGGCAGAGAGGCCTTGACAAATGAGAGGGTTGTGCAGTCACTCACCACATGAAATTTTAAAAAGACAAGTGAGAGATTCTGCATTTGGGATGGGGCAACTCTGGAGAATGAAATAGTGGAAAGAACCTTTTCGGAAAGGGACCTGGGGGTCTTGGTCTATGGCAAGTTGATCATGAGTCAGCAGTGCCCCGGCAGCCAGGAGGGCCAGAGGTGTCCTGGGGGCATCATGGACAGCATCGCCAGCTGGGCAAGGGAGGGGATTGTCCCACTCTGCTCTGCCCACTGGGATGGCCTTGAGTACTGGGGGCAGTTTTGGGTACCACAGTGTAAGAAAGATAAACTGTTAGAGAGGGCTACAAAGATGGTGAAAGACCTTAAGGGGAAGATATACAAAGAGCAGCTGAGGTCACCAGCTTCTTCATGACGGAATAGGAGGGGCAGGCACTGATCTCTTTGTGGTGACCTGTGACAGGACCTGAGGAAATGGCCTGAAGTCATGTCAGGGGACATTGAGGTTACGTGTTAGGAAAAGGTTCTTCACCCAGAGCATGGTTGAGCACTGGAACACTCTCCCCAGGGAAGTGATCACAGCATTATGCTGACAGAATTCAAGAAGTGTTTGGACAGTACTCTTGGTGTGTCTCTTGGGGATGGTCCTGTGTAGTAAATGGCATATAAGGCACTGAAGGAATTTATCGTAGATCTTTAGGCGTCGCTCTTTTGCAAAGTTAAAAAAAACATACTTGCCACTTTCAGGCAAACATGTAAAGTAGTAATTTATTAATTTTGTATTAATTAGTAGCTAATTATTTTATATTAATTCACTCAGAGAGCACAAAAGGATGAACTGGAGAAAATCAAGCAATATTACCAGACTTCTAAAGAGGAGGAACTGAAGCTTCTGGATAAACCAGAACAGTAAGATTTTTTTTTTAATATTTTTTCATTATATAATGTAGCTCTTTGATGATACATTGAAAAAAAATTTGATACATAATTGTTGGTAAATAATTATAAGCTCTTTTAAAAATTATAAACTTTGTGTATCACAGAGTTTGTGTATCACAAAACTTCTTTCAGACATGACAGATTTTGCTACATCAAATTCGACCACCAGAACTGATAAAATACATAGCCTTGAAACAGTAAGAGTTTTTATTCCCATTCTCACACTTGTAAGAGGCTTATCCTGCCCTTAGAGCATTTATGACTAAATTAGCATTACATAAAGCAGGGCCAGACTGATTTTGGTTGTTAATTATTTGAAAGAGCTGCATGAACAGAGGGTTTGGGTTGATCTATGGCAAATACACCTTGTACACTCTAGTCAAGTTGACTGAAGACCTACAAGACTGATGCCACAGTTCCTGTCCTGCAACTGCTGTGGCCAGTGACAGCTGTTATAATGAAAAACTTAAATGTTGCTCCTTCTGTTGTAATACACCTTAGACCGATGTGAAAGAATCCTCAACAATTCATGAACAGAATGGTAATCCTGAATTTTACTTTTGTGTTTACATGTGATTTCAGATTTTATCCTACCAGTGTTTTTTGTCTTCTACTACCTCACTGCTTTCTCCTTTGGTACTCTTACCCTCCTCAAATCTTCCTTCCCTGAGGCCTCTCTGTCATCTTGTTTCCTTTTTCATCTTGTCTGTTCTTGTCTTTTCTGCTGCCTGTAGTTTAAGGAAGGGTAGGGGGGAGGAAGAACTAAAGTAGAGATAATATAAGATTGGTTAATGACAGAATTATTGTATTTTTGAGCCTTTTTCCCATTAAATGCTAGAGCCGAAGAACAGATTATTGTTTTCTTTCTCTCCTTCAATGAGTCAGCTAAATATCAGTTATGACTGCATGCTGAGGAATAGGCTAGTGTTAGGAGATAAGGCTGTCACCTTACTCTTGATGAAGAGAGGCTATTGTTCTTTAGTAAGTCTTAAGAAGACAAGTATCTGTAAAGTTTATATACTGGCTTACTTTTGCATCCCATATCCATGGCTTTCATTGCCTTGGCTTGGGGCATAAGGATACATTGTGTGACTAGCTGATGTTTTCCAGAGCTGGAATCTTTGGCAGTCTGTTTGCTGTATGTCCAAGTTAAATAAATACAAATGCATTTTGTCTTCTGGAGAATACGAATCTTCTAGAGCTTTAGGGTTATAAGAGGTTGTCTTTTTTGTAACTTATAGTGGAGAGAGGTTAATCTTAATTAAATACAAAGTCTGATTTATACTATCATTGTTCCATAATTAAGAACTGTAAATAAAGCAGTTATGCCTGGTGGTTCAGAGTGAAATAGTAATATCAAAGACAAAAGCTATTTTTTTATCAATTATTACTCTTTGCTCTCTCTGCAAGTCTTAAGTACCTTATAATTAAACTGCATGGGTTAAGCAAACTAGCTTTTTTAAAGGTAACTAAGGGAAAAACAGTTTGCTTTATGCACTTCTGTAAATTTTGTTGGACCTTCAAAATAATGTGACAACAAAGCCAGGGCTCGTGATTTACTAAATCAGCCTCTAAGTCAACCGAACTGCAGAACAGGAGATTTGTTGGAACTGTGCTTTACTTATTAGCTCCATAAAAGGTTAGACAGAAAAGTGCTAAATTTGTATGTGTGATTAAATATATTTGCTGTGGGACATAAGCCTCATGTGTTGTCTGTAATGAGGATCAGGACAAAAGTGTAAATGAAATCGTTTATCAGATGGTTGCACATACTAACAGTAGTCATTTATATAGTGAAACCTTCTATTTGGGTTCACTGGAGTCTAAAGGAAACCCTTATGTGCTTGGGTTACCAGAGAAATAAAAAGCTTTAGTGGTATCACTGATGTTCTTCTACACATGCGATTTTTATTTGTCTTGCTTTATGTATGTTAAATTTGGCACAAACTCTTAAGTATGACAGCAACATAACAATACCTCCCTAAGTTATGCTTCATGCATAGTTGTTAAAATGCTAATATTAATTACCACGATAAATGTTTCTATGCAAAATTTGCCACAGCTGGGGCTTTGCTAGCAGATGCAATAGCTAGTTTCCATGAGACCCTTTTAGTTGTAGTATATTGTCTGTGTAGTCCTCTTCACTGTGAAATAAATACTATTAAAGGAAATAGTAACAAAATAAGGTACTACAAATGTAGTTTGATTCAGGAAGTAGGGAGCAATTTATGATCATTTTCTCAGTAATGCCACTTGCTTCTCTTTGAAGACAGTTCTGCTTGGACTTTGATTTAAATCTTGCTGTAGTACTTAGAAGCTTGCAGGATTAGATACACTTTTTTTCCCAAAAAAATGTTTCTAAATTTTTTGTTCTTCAAATGCTGATAAATGTGATCTGAAAATCAGTTTACCTCCTTAGAATTATCCTTCATTGTCCATTTTTTGCAAGACTGTTCTGTTGCACTAACACCATAGCAATATGCCTGGCTTGAAATTTCTCTCAAGTCCTTAAAACTGCAAGGTTCTGTAAGGCTAAAAGAGTTTTCAAGTAAATGCATTTTTTGTTTACAATTCCTGAAAGAGAGGAATATGACGTACCTCATGGAGCTGAACGATGTATTTTCTATGTTTATTTTAGGCCATCAGAATTGTAGTAATGAGAAATCCATCCAAAAGCTATGTCATAGCCACATGATCGTTATTTTACTTCAAAATCATACTTTTCTCAGACTAAAATTGAAATAAGAATATTTTCTTTCCCTTCTAATGTTTTGTCCACCTGAATTGGTGGTTTGTCTGTGACAACATAGTTTCATGCTATGACTTTTTGTTTAGTAGCTACCTTTGTGGTTACTAAGATCTGTTTTTGTGACAGATTTCAGTTAGAAGTGTTCTGTCTGAATATTTACTTCAGATTCTCTGAATTCCAAAATCTGGAGACATCTTCTTTCTACGCTGATGCACTTTTAACTCTCAGCACAATGACATTGTATTCTGGTAATCAGCCATGTGGGAAATAGTTCTCTTTTCACAGGAAGGCAAGAATATGTGTCATTTGACTTTTTAAATTTAAACTTTTTAATTGTGTGTATGTTAGAACTTTAATGAAGCAGTTTGGTTTTTCTTTCCTTTGTTTCTCCCACACAAAGTACAAAATACCCTCTTTTTTTTTTTTTTCCTGGCAATACCATTCATTCCCAATAGGAAGCATTTTTATTAATACCAGCTTGCCATTTCTTTTTTCCCACTTCTTAAGTCTAAGAGCCAAGCTGGGCCTCCCTGGTCCTTCTCTCACAATAGGTTTTTTCATCAGGCAAGAAAGAAAAAGAAACAAAAAGAAACAAAAAAAATGGTATTCCAATTAAAACATACTATTTCACACCAGCCACAGGTGAATTCTGCTGATTTTTTAAACAGTCACTATGTACTCAGCAAAGCCTAGCATGCATGAGAAATACATCAAGCAGATTTAATAACATACTGATATTATTTACTATGAAAAAGAAATAATTTGGAAAAATTGGGTGTATTGGCTTAAACAATTAATATAAAGTTAAGAAGAATTCAAGCTAATAAATTGAATACTGAATTTCCCATGATTCAGTGAGGTAGAAAAAACCTTTATGGCATTGCATTAAGGGGAATCTAAAGATATCTGTAGGCAGTAGATTAGAAGAATGATGCTAAAGTGATATTGGAGCAAGAGACAAGCTCACATCTGGATTTTAAGAAAGCTTGTGTATCTCTGAAATCTTGAACTCAAAATCCAAATTACTGTTATTATATACTGATATTACAAGAAATGCTTAAGCTTCTTGACTTATTAGCCAAGCTCTTATATTTTAAATTGATGAAGAGGGAGGAAATACTGATGCCTTTGGGATGCTTTCATTTTGTGAGGTCTGAACTGCAGTTGTTGAATATGCCTCTATTTATTTTTGTTTACCAAAGAGTCAAAATATGAAAAGTTACAATAGAGTCATTAGGAATATATACCTTTGAGGACAGGTATGGAGCAGATGAAGACTTAGTAACTTTGCTGACCAGTGACTAAAGGTAGATACACTCTGCAAGTATTTTAGAACTAAGTAGACAGCTAGGTGTATTCCCATAAAACATTCTGCTATATGATTTAGAGTGCGTGCAAATTAGAAAAAGAAAATTGGTGCTGAAAATCAGAAGAAAGCTGTCGGGAGACATTTTATATTAGGAAATAAATTTGTAGGAATTTAATGAGTTCTGTATTTCTGAGTGCATTTTTAAGGGTAACAAAACTATGCAAGTTAATACATAGATAGCGCTATCTAGATTTTCCTCTTTTTTCAATGAATTCTTTAGGTTTGAGATTCTTCCGTTGATTACTGTGCAGCTATGATAGTTAATGGACTGACATGATAATGTTTAATGTCTTGCATTTTTCTTGCCATTAATAGGATTTTTTAATGCATTCTTAGCATAAAGAATATAACAATTATAAATTCTGTCAGATTTGATTCAAATAGGAAAGAGTGCATGGATATTTCATGATCCGGCTGTTATGTACCCCACAGAGAAGAATTGTAAAGATTCATTAATAGTCCTTTTTTCCCCACAGGTTTCTATATGAGTTGTCTCAAATCCCCAACTTTGCAGAACGAGCTCAGTGTATTATTTTCCAGTCAGTTTTCTCTGAAGGGATAACAGCAGTGCACAGGAAAGTAGATATCGTAACTCGTGTTTCCAAGGTAAGTCCTAAGGAAAGCTAAATTAAAACATATTTTACAGTATTTGTGCTTCTTTTTTACCACAAGTGAGGAACCTTAACCCTGGAAAATAAAACTGTAGTCCATTTTTTGTTGCTTAAAAGAACAGAACAAAGAGGGAAATGGGAAAGTGAATTGTGTGTGATGCCCCATGGAGTACGTAGAAATTTTGTATTTAATGTTTGTATTTAAATAGTAGATTTTTATTACTTTGCATATTATGTAGCATAATAGATAACCTCCATAAACTAGAAATGAAAAAATAAGACAAGCATAGTACCTGGCCTTGCAAACTGCCTTTTTTTTTTTTGCACACCACTGTCAATGTCAATAGATGCTTGTCATGTTCATTAGCTTATTACTTTCCCTTAGTATCTCTTAGTTTCTGGTAACCCTGATCCAGCAGAATTTTTAGTACAGGACAGAGCTCTACCTAATATTTCCACAGAATGAAAAAGTAGGGACAATATTTTTAAATTATAACAGATAAATTATGAAAATAAGAACAAGGTAAAAATTAGGAGAGAAATTAAATAGCGGCCTAAAGGCCTGACATCCTAACCAGAAAGGTAGTTCATTTTATTTTTTTTTTAATTTGAAGATTAGCTTTTGATTAGCTTTACTTTCACAGAGTACCCATGCTCTACCCCTTTGGCTTTCTTTGCAATAGAAATAGTTACGTGTTTTGTCCTTTCCAGAGGAGGCATAAATAAGGAATCAGTGTTCTATGGGATAGGGAAAGTTGTACTGCCTTCAGTTCACTTATGAGGAGTTCATAAGAATTAAGTCTGTGGCCTCAAATTCTCAACTGACAGATGTCTTTATATGTAACTGAAAATAACTTACTAGTTCTGCACTGTTTTTCTAGAACTATTTTATGTTCTGAGACGTGTAATTATTTAGTTCTCTGCCCTCTTACATCTGGATTAAGTATGGCTCCAGGAGTGTGACTTTTCAGACCCGTGAGTAGACTGAGTGACAGTCTGAGTGTAACTTGACTGTCCAAAAATCGCACATCTCCATTTGACTGTGCATTATGCAAACTCAGGATAAGCCACCTCCTTGTCTATGATTTTTGAAGTCTTCGAGAATGTTTAGAAATCTTCCGTTAATCTTTTTGACCTAGTTTTTGATGCCGTATAATTTGCTTTGTATGGATTACACTGAACTTGTTATCTGAGGGAGATACAGTCTGAAAAAAAGGTTTCTCTTAAAGTTTTGGTTGTTGTACTGGCTTCAGCTTCCCTTACCTACCAAGGTAAAAACACACAAGAAAAGAACTTTAGCAAAAATAAAATGAAGAAAATATTTTATATTAGCAATTGGAATTTTTGTGCCAACTGAATTTACAGACCAGTATCCATTTTCCAGGCTTTGCTGAGCATGAAAAGTGTAAAGGAAATATTGGGGTTGATTCTGGCTTTTGGAAATTACATGAATGGAGGGAATAGGACCCGAGGTCAAGCTGATGGGTTTGGTTTGGAAATACTCCCCAAACTAAAGGATGTCAAAAGCAGAGTAAGTACTGATGTTTGGTTAAAGATAATCTTTCCGATGTGATTTTTTGTTATTGTTCCTTCATCTGACAGAAGTTATTCTTTTGTTTCTTACTATTCTTGCTTGGAAAAGCAAGGTGCTTTGTAAAGTTTTCATTCTTTTTTCTCCTAGCTTTTCACCTCCTTCTCCTGCACATGTGTATGTTTCCTTAATATTTAATTTCTCCTGTTCAGTACTACTAGGAAAATTACCTTACATGAGAACTTCTGTGTGTCTCTTTTATTAGCAGGGACTTAATAAAAGTAGGGTAGAGGGAAGTGAGAGTACAGACTGCTCAAGTCTTCTCCAGTAAATGTCCCCATTTCTTTTTCATGCTCTTAAATGGAGATTGCTCTCTTTGAATAAAAGTGCTTTAAAAATCAAGTTTAAAAAGAAAATATCAGTCATTGTTTATTGTATCATATACACTAAGAAATTGTGTATAAGGGATCAAAGAGATGTGACACCCAACAAGATACTTTCAGTCTTTTTTTTTAATTGTCAGTTAAATGGATGTAGGATATGAAGTTTGAGTGGCATGCACAAGAAAATGCTCATAGATGGCAGTAAATTATTTTGTCAAAAATTGAGAAGCACTAGCTGGGTTTTGATTAGTCATGCTAGGATCAAAGTCAGGCTCAAAGGCTAGACACCTTCTGAGATGTGGTTACTTTGTTTCTTATTTCAGTAGGGCAGAGGAGGAGGTATTAGGTAATTTAGGCCTTGGAAATACTGCTCAAAGTCATTATTTGCCAAAACATAACCTAGACACCACATGGATATATGAAGCAGCAAAGAATAGGAGATAATTTTCTGCTGATGTTGGTATAGACTTGGAGAGTGAGGAAAATAAATCTTTCATGCTCTTACACTTTCCTTATGTGAAGTGCTTTCTTGACCACAAGAGGTGTAGATTTTAAGGCTTTTTTTCCTACTATGCTTCATGTACATACACGTGAATGCATTTGGGAGACAGGCAATGTCAGAAAAACAGTTTCTCTATCAAGCATTCTGTTTTATTTTTGTATATCATCATTAACAGAATGTAGAAACACATTTAATTAGTTGTCCAGTGAGCAACTGTTTTAATGAAAAGTTTTTCCAAAGAATTTGAGTCCTTTGTCTCCTAAAGACATTGAGGTGCTGGAGCAGTCCAAAGATCAAGAAAACTGGTAGAGTCTGGAGCACACATCTTGCAAGGAGCAGCTGAGGAAGCGGGGTTAGTTTAGCGTGGAGAAAAGGAGGCTCAGGTGAAACCTTATCGCTCTCTACATCTCCCTGAAAGGAGGCTATAAGCGGGTGGGGGTTGGTGTCTTCTCCCGAGTAACAAACAGTAGGATGAGAGGAAGCAGCCTTAAATTGTTCCAAGGGAGGTTTACCTTGGATATTAGGAAAAATTTCTTCACTGAGAGGGTTACAAGGCATTGGAACCGGGCTGCCCAGAGAGGTGGTGGAATCAATGACCCTGGAAGTAGCACTTAGGAATATTAAATCCGTTTAGTGATGGATTTGGCACTGCTGGATTAACAGCTGGGCTCAGTGATATTAAATGATCACTAAATGATTCTGTGATTCTAGTACTTACTTTCCTCTTCCCTGTGATGGTTCAGCTGTTCCATATGACCACTTTTTTTCCCAGTCCTACTGCATGGACAAGACACAGTGCAAACAGCGGCTTAACTAGAACCAGGCCAAATTTGCCATTACTCAGGCGTTTGTTGGCTGGCTAGCCACCTTGAAGAAAAATGTGAAACTCAGCTTTGCCTGACTTTTATCAGTAGCACTACTAGGTTTAGTCTCGCTCTTTCATCTCCCTGTAAACTTCATAGACTTTAATAATTTCTGGGACTTTCCAATGTGGCTGAATTTACCAAGCAAGTTTCAAAATGATGCATTATGAAAAGGAATAATGGATGTAAAGTGTAACTGTGTAAGACTTGTTCCCTAGCAAAACAAGCTAAAAAATTACATTGCTTACAATTTCCTGGTTGCCAGAATCAATATGTTATTAGTTTAGATTAGTCTGCAAAATACATAAAAACTCAAAGGACCCAGTTGCTACAGGCAGACATGAAACTTTGGAGATAATTGATAGACTGTATTTGCAAAGGAGTAGAATGGAGGGTCTTGTGCATTTGAACATGAAGGTATTCTTCCTGTGTCCCATTGCTCCCTTCCCATGAATTGAATTCCATGAGCTAAGGTAAAGAGCTAATGCTAGATACCTCTTAATTTACATAAAAGTCATTTATTGTCTCATGAGCTTAGAAAATTATTTTTTATAGAGATTTTTTGACCTGCCAAAAATGGCTTTTGAAACTCTTAAACGTGTAGGGTGGCTTTTTCTGCATGACAGCAGTGACTTACTTAGTTAAGAATTTTGCTGGTGTATGATACTAATAAAATATAATGTGCTGCAGACTCTCATATAGACAAGGCAGCTCTGTACAGGAAGTCAGACATTGTTCACATACAAATGTTTGTTCTGATACCTGTCAATATAAAATATGAAAACACATCCAAAAAACTTCAAAGGCATTCCAGATATAATTCCCTATATCATGGTCCTTTTATATTGCTGAATGTAATGTATAACTTTTCCCTAGTTCATCTGGCCCATGCTGACCCAATGACATGTAACAAAATAAAATACTGTGTGCAGTTGTGTGCATGAACATGGAAATGATGATTCCGTAAAATGAGAATTAAAATTCATATTTATATGGTAACAGGGCATGGAATATACTCCTTAGATGCATGCTATCTGATTTCATATTTAGAATAAAATATGTAAATTATCTATGCCTTTTTTGGATCTTTCTTATAGATTATTGAGACTACAGTAATCAAGAAATTATAGTCACTTTAATTTATCTGAGGTGCCTGTAATATTTAGTTGATAATGTATTTAAGAGTAATATTATTGAATAATGTTCTTATTTGATTTAATGTAATTATTCTGTAATGCCTTCTGTTATTAAATAAAATGTGGGGACGGCTTCTCCCATGTATTCTTCTCTGCATGTATTTTTGCCTGGTATTTAAAGCCAAAAGGAACTCTAGATCTAGTAGTTGCATGATGAAGTTGGTGTTGTAAAAGATCAGGTTTTTGTGGTCAGTAATGCTAAGGCTAAAAAATATTGTGAATCTTATTTCTTACAACAGTATAAAATAATAATTCATTTAATTTTAAATCGAGTACATTTTCACACATTACATCAGTGTTAATCACAGATTTTTATTTTTTTCTAGGATAATGGTATTAATCTTGTGGATTATGTCGTCATATATTACCTACGCCATTGTGATAAGGTAAAGGATTTGCTCTATCAGCCTCTCCAAAAGTGGGTTTCTTTAAGAGATGGTAAAAGGATTTGTAACAGCTTTATAGATATCTGAACATAGTACCTCTGATGGGAAAATAAATCCATTTCTTTTGCTGTCTTATAATAGCTGTGTACCTCAATAGGCATGAAATTTGCTTTAGGTTTTAAGATAAGACTCTGGAAAATTTGACATTGGTTGTTGAGAGAATCACTGCAGGCAATTAGCTGTGACTATTGCAGACTGGACAGGTGGTCTCTCCACCCCTGCCTTATCACAGCTGGGTAGCTGTAACGTTGTAATTTTTTTCCTGATGTGATATTGGAAGGCAGAAGCATGATTTCTTTCTCTGCACAAAGTGCAAGGACAGGTTGGTATTTTCAGATAGGTGAGTCAGCTGATGGGGGTGAAGTTAGAAGTTGAAATGCTGTTGTGAGTGAGTTACATTCTGTTATGTGTGATACTCCTCCATATATGCATTTTTATATATTATATACATTCATATATTAAATATATATATATTTGGTATTGGCAATAGCCAAACTTATTGAGTGGAAATTTTGAACTATTTTGATTTCAATTAAAATGTTGCTATTAATTGATTTTAAGAGTGTGATTTCATACTTTTTTCTTCCTTTTTTTTAATTCTTGCATAAGGTTGAATTGACGAGTTAGTAGTCCTGAAATACGTAGATCTGTATCAGTATTCTTTAGGGTTTTTGGGTTTGTTTGTTTCTCTTTTTTCTTGTGTTTTCTGTTGTCGGTTTGGGGGTTCTTGGGTGATTGGGATTTTCATGCTTTCTAATTTTTTTTACGAAAATATTTAATTAATTTATTTAAATGTTGCTGCAAACTTCCTACTATACTGTAATTTTACTACAGGAAATTTTGTAAAACAAAGTCTTATATCTTCCTTGGGAGGAAATAAATGCAGTATAATTATCATCCATTGTACTTTCTCCACCAAAATGCTCATATGTTTATAGTACTAAAATTATTTTTCCCCATTCACAAAGCAATTAGTTCTCCAACCTGTGAATTTTCCTTTTTTTACAGACTGAAATCCATGCAGGTATCTGCATATTTTAAACTCAGTAGTATATGGTTATACACAGCAATGTCATATTAATACCATTTATACATACTTTACTTGTTAAAATTCCACTGGAGATACTGCTTTGAACCTTATAAAATTTTTTTGTTGGTTGGTTGCCAGGGGTTTTTTGTTTCATTTTGTTTGGGGGGGGGGGGGGCGGGTTGGTTGGTTCTATTGGTTTTGTTTGTTTATTTATTTTACTTCTGATTCTTTTTTCTTGCTGTGCTAAAAATAAGGTATATACTTAGGGGTTCCATACAGGCTTTAACCCCTGTTGTTTATTTAGCCACATAAGCATTCAGCTGTGTATTTTTATCTGTGTAAACTGCTTCAGGAAATACATGAATAGAGTTTTCAATTTATGCTTATAAAGTGTGTGTGTTTTTAATGAATTGTGAGAGAGTGAAACCACAAACTTTTGGCATAAGATCCCTTCTTGCATTAAAATGGGCATTCCTGTTATCTGTTTTAGAGAAACTTCTAATCCCTTATCTAAACCTTTATTGACATAAAATTAACTGAAATGTTGTGTGTTTAATGTTGTTTCAAAGTTTAAATTGAGCACAGTTTGCTTTACAACATCTAAAAGAAAGTTTCAATACTCAGAACGGGTAGTATTTAATCTTAAATGAGATGATGTTTTAGCCAGAATGACTTAAAATATGGTTTTTTTTGTAATTTTATAACACTGTTTCATAGATGAGATTTTTTTTAAAAAGCTATTTGTTTCACTGGAAATGCATTCAGTTTTCATAGTGGCCTGTTTGTTTGTTTGTTTGTTTAGGAAGCAGGAACAGACAAGAGTATTTTTCCTTTACCAGAACCACAGGATTTTTTCCAGGCCTCCCAAGTTAAATTTGAAGACCTAATAAAAGACTTAAGGAAACTGAAGAGAGATCTAGAAGGTAACTGGGAACTTTCACATTTGTTCTGCTAACAACAAAGTGCCATTTAAAATGTGATCTTTATGGGGTTTTCTTATTGCTAATTAGGTTTATAGTGTTGATTCATTTAGAGTTTTTACACTGTGGCACAAATTACTCACATAAATTAGAAAGAAAAAAAATTTAACTCATGACTTAATAAAAATGAAAGTAGAGGTCCTGAAAAGTAATTTTCCCTTTTACAATTGAAAGGCCCCTAAAGAAATCTTTCTGAATATTTCTTTAGTTATGTGTGAATTTTCCTCTGGCTTCTCCAGAACTATGTGTTTAACTGTAGATATCTGTTAGCTCCATAACATAAATACTTTCTTCAGTACTTGTATAACAACAATTTAAAAGCTACAAGAAAGAGTTGAATACTATTAATGCAGAAATAAAACACAGCTTGCCAAGGCAGAGCAAAGGGAAATGGAAAGCTCCAGTTCAAAATATTTTTACCCTGGGACATAAAATAAACATTTTAAAATGTTTATTATAAAGAGGGGCTCAGAAACCCAACTCATCTATCAATCAAGGTACTGAGTGAAAATAAAGTAGGAAGGGCTGCTCTCTTAAATATTCCAAGCAGTTTCTCTTTTATTTTGTGCTACACGCAATTTTTTAAAATAAATTCGGCTAATAATGACTGGATATTTTAAGCTTTTTTCTTGTTATAGAAAAGTTTGTATTTTACTAAGGCAGTTCTGTGTAGAAGATGGAGTTTAGGAAGAGAATCTCCATAAAATCATGTAAAAACTTTTACATTTAGATTTACATGTTTGCACCAGAATGGAAGAGTCCTTTTATAATCAGGGCTGAACAAGATAATTGTTTTAAAATTTTTTCAATGCAAGGCGCTGAAAACCGTTACAAAATAGTTTATCCTTAGAGCGAGGAATTGCTGCATTAGGTCACTGCGATTGTAGGATAATTTCAAAGGTTAATAGTGGTAGGAAAGTATCAGTTGTTGTTTGTTCGACCCGGGCAGAAACGAGTGCTCTATCTCCTCTCATCGCTTGGCCCTGCGAGCCCCTTGGCCTGCCCTCTTTTGGGCTAGTTTTTGCAGAAACATGATCTGTGTTTGATCTTGTACTTTTGCAGCATGTAGTCCTGCTGTCATACATCTTAGTCGTGCCGGGTCTGCATTCAGGCTGGGACATTCACGTCATAGTTGTTCTACATTGCAAAGACACAGACAGCGAGTAGGAAAAGTTAAACCCTTTGACTCTTAAAAACTTCAGCTTTCAAGTAATCACCAATTTTCTAAACCAAACTTTTGTTGGTATTTACAGCAAATCTAGAAAAATTGTTATGTTGAGGTTGTTTTCATAGTTCTTTGTAGAGGTGTGTGTTAAAGCCAACCAAAGTAATTAACATACAAAGATAATGACAGCAAAGGTTTAAAAACAAAAAGGTTGTGGAAATGTCTTCAGATGTTGGTATTTTATCACTTAGAAATATGCGACAGATTCTAACAAGCATTCCTGTAATTATTTCTCTTGCATTTAAGCAAAGAAACAATCGCTTGTATAAGAATGTATCTATTTCAAAGATTCCCTTTCTAATTTTTTTTTCTTTGGTTGATGCTCTAGTTAATTTTTAAATCAAAATTTTAATTGAAGAGGTTATAATTTTAACACGTACAACAAAGATTTGATGAGTCTCTGTAGTTTATTGTAGCCATTAAAAAGTTGTGGCTGCTGGCAGAATACCAGTGAAAGTCTAAAGCTGAAACAGATGTGAGTAGCAGAAAGCAAGTCCAGAGAAGCGTCGGGCCCAGCTATCCAGACAGGCGCGGCCCTTCAGATGTAAATAATTTGAACAATATTAACTGGGGCTGCCTGTGTTATAGGGTACGTTGGATTTATTTCACAGTTTGTTGGCTAAGGTAGTCTCGAGCAGATTACCTTGGAAGTGGGATGAGACAAAGGTAATAAATGGAAGAGAGGTTTTCATTGTATCGTTAGAGAATGAACTAATGTTCCTGTTTGTGACTTCCCTTTTTTCTGAGATTTGTAAGGAATAATTAAAAAAAAAAAATATCACTTCTTGCAACTGAAACAGCAACTTTGATAGTTACTTTTCACAGTAGTTGTCATTTAGTATTTAGAAATAGATTTGACAAGTTTATCAAGGCATTCATTTATGTTTCTAACACGGATATTAACATAGGAAAGATGGAGTTATCATGAGTGTCGTATCTTCGTGGTATAAACCTCTGGTTCGAAATACCTAGACACTGTGGAACCAAAAGTCCAAATTTAGATGGAGCACAAAACCCTTTCATACTTTTCAGATAAACAGATTGAGTTCCATACAATTTGCTATTTTTAAATCTTTCAGATTAGACTTTAAAGGTACAGGCTAACTTTACTCTGAAGGGATTAGACTGAAGTTAGACTCAAGAATTCAAAAAGTTTTTTAGAGAACCTTAATCCAACAGGTTTTTAAAAGATACTCCAGAACAAAAATTTTAATCATTAGTGTTTTAGGTTAAAAAAATGAGGAAAAAAAATACGCATTTAATATAGGCATTTAAGGGGAAAGAAGTGAATATTAGATGGTAAGATGAAAATTTTAGGGTGAAATCAGGTTCCATTCTAATGTCCAGATAGAAAGAAATGCCTGTAAACTGTAGTTTTCACTCCAGGTGTATTTCCAAGGTTTTCAAATATTACACAGTATCATAAGCAGATACATCTATTCATTTAACACGTGCTAGCTTTCCAGTTAATCTGTAGAGTTATGGAAAGAAAAGACTTTGCTTTGCTTAAGATTGTAAGACATCTTCTTCCTTGTCTAGGGCAATGAATGATTCCCACATTATCCTTTCCCTGTGAGCAGACATGATTTACCTTCTTCTTTGGGCAATGCCACTTGGTATTCGTGAAATTGGTATTCTCTGGAATTAGCACAGAATGTTTTAAATGTGTAATAGTAAGATTTTCAGAAAGAAAGCCACTTTACTGAAGTTTGATAGACTACTGTAAGTTTTACCATGAATCCTTTTATTAATCTATGTCCAAAGTTGAACAATTTTAATTAAATTAGCTGCCCTGTGGATTGTTTCCATCTGTCATACTCATTCCTCTTCTTTGCAGTACAGTACATAAAATTTTTAAATTTTGTGCTGCTCTGTTACTCAAAAGAAAGCAATATTAGATGCCTCACGTAATATACTGTAATGTTCATTATCATTTTTTTGTATTCTTGACCTTAACAAATGAAAGAGCAAAGATATTTATTGAATTGTTAAAAATGGGAACCAAGATAGGTCCATTCTAAGTATTTTCAAGAGTCAGCTTTTTAATTAAGGTCACTTCCCACCCAAAACACTCTATGATTCTATAATTGCATTTGGCTTATTTGGTTGTCAAAATATATCTACTTACAAAGGCAGAAAAGTTTAATTTGTATTATTCACAAGAAGTTAATTTAAAATTCCTAATTGTCTTTTCCCATCAGAGACCTCAAACTGAGTGAAAAGGTTTTGCAACAAAATGTCCCCTAATTAACTGTAGGCTGATTTTGTTCTAGAGATTAATTGATGACTTCAGGGAATAGATTGAGGTAATTTCAGCTTTTGTTGGATTTCTGAGTATGCACAGATTGAGAAATTAATTTGGTGTGCTATCATTTATTCAGGTGGAGTTATATATTTATTTCATACATAATACAGCCTCCAATAAAGTATGTTCTGTGCACTAGAGTTTTAGGATAATCATAATACAGTAATAATCAATAGTGCAAGGAGTACAATGTTGAGGGGTTTTGACTATTTTTTGATTTGCTTGATAGTAGGGTTACTGGATCACATCAAGAAAATTCTAAGTATTATATCAATTTTGAGTATTAATTTTTTAAATAATTTGTAGGATCAATAGCTATTTCTTGATAAAAGATGATTGCTTATTCATTACAGGAGGATAGTATTCAAAAAAGTATCAAACAGATTCTTCTAAAATATTTTCAACCAATTGATGCCTTAGTCTAATTTAAATTAAATGTTTAAAGTCAGTTTAAAAGAGGGGCTTAATGTCTGGCTAACATACATGTCAAAAAAATCTTCCCACCAGGAGCAGAGAAGTTATGTAATGATTTACAGGACATACTTACTTTAATTTTCTCTATGTTAGTTATACGTTCTTTAAAATTTTGGAAGTGCAAATGAGTAGAAATTTGAACTGGGTGGTGTAACATGAGGAGCCAAATAGGTGCATGTGTTACTTGTCTGGGCAATAGCATAAAAGAAGCATGTTGTTTTATACGTGGTTTCACTGTTCTTGCACAGTCCAATATTTGCATTATCTATTTTGAGGCAAAATAGTGTTAGGAAAAGAGCAAAGGATGACTTTGTACAGGTAGAAGAGGGTTCTTATGCAAGAGTTGACACTCTTTTCATTCTCAGAGTTTTCTGACCACTTTTTGAATAGTCTCTTGCCTCAGCAGGATGATATGTAATTCAGTTTGTTTTGATTTAGAAAGATCCAATGCAGGCATTAAAAATGCATTTTCTATATGTGCGTTGGATTTTATTTTACAACAAAACTAACTTTTTGACAATGTCCCACTGGTAATGTTCATAGGTGAATACATTTAGTAGAAATTCTTCTAAGTGGATAATTTCTTAAAATTTCATTAGGTTGTTTAGTTCTTGATTAAAAAGAATAGTATGGAATGGTTTAAATAACATTCAGATATATAATAGAGGAGCAAAGCAATGATGTTTTTGAGGATTTTATTCCCTGAAAGCAGATGTCTGCATGTGTGCACAAAGGCACGGGACGAAAGCTTTCGGTTGGTTAAACAATGGCATGCGGTATTTATTTTTTAATATTTTTTTTCCTTTGGCTAAAGAATTCTCGAAAATTTCTTGGTAAAAATCATTCTGCAAATGTTAAGATTCTAAAGTGAATCTGGGAGATTCTAAAGTGAATTTGGGAAAGACCACACTTAGGATTTTCTGTGCACTTTTTTGTTTGTCCTTTTAAATAAATAAATACACGTGTGTATGTTAAGCATTAGTTAAGTGACTATGAAGGATACATGTGGAAGCAGGTAGTGTGCATCTGGGAACAGGAGGAGTTTGTCCCTCTCAATGTGTATGATGGATAAGCAATTATGTGGTTCAGAGAGTGTTAAATGCTAGTGTTGGGAGGAATGGTGACTTGATATTTCTGGACCTCATCAGCTTTTCCTCTTTGCAGAAGTATGCAGTAAAAGGATGGATTTCTGCTAGAACTGAGGCAGTCACGTGTCAAAGATGAAAAGTGCATTAGTTCAGACTGCGGGATACAAATTCCTGATAGTGGGGCTAATTAGCACTTTGAGAAGTGTTTCTGCTTATATTGCAGGTAGTTTATGGATTTGCATGGTTTTAAGTCTAAGCTGAATGCTCCAGCTGAACCAAACTTCTACCAACTTGGTAGAATTAATTAGGTTGAACTTTATGATCTGTCTTGCCCATAAAATCAGAGATCCAGCAATAGAGAGGAAAAGAGGAGATCACTTCTCTGGCTTCTACAGTTTCAGCTCATAAACTGTTTCAGCCATTGCCCAATTCTGTTCTATCTTATCCGTTATTCAGTACAGTAAGTGATGAAATGTTTGAGTGTTTGAAAGGTCTCTTTTTTTCTTAGCGCAGTAAAAATCATAATTCATATGATGAAAATATTATTCTTGCTTCTTTAAAATGTTGTCTCCCTCTCAATTACCCAGACAAGACTCTTCAAAGTATTCTCTTTTTTTTTTTTTTTTTGTACTGTTCAGAGCAGAGGGAAATGTTCCAGTTTCTCAGCAGATTCTGCTAGTGCACAGTTCTACACTCTTGACAGATCTTAATGATGTGTGGGGCTCTGTACGTTTGGATCTTGACACTTAACAAAAATTTTCTACTAATCATGTGTGCTGGAATCACTTAAAGGAATCTTTCAAAGACTTGACTGGAAAATTATGAGGCTTTAGTCATTATAATCATTTATGTGTACTGTTCTGTCCCTTACAGTGTGCTTCTCTGCTGAAGGGTGCCCTGAAAGTAAACTACCATTTCAGAATGAGTACATTAAGCAGAGGCTCAGATATGTTGCTATGGTGTGAAAAATATTTAGTTTCACTAGCAGTCTTTGTTCATTTTGCTAAATGTATTCTTGGGAAACAATTTTAACAGAAAGGTTTCTAAATTATTTGTATAAAATGTTGATGTCCTTTCAACAAACAAGGAGCTAAAAATTTTTCTTTTAGATTAATTGAAATTAATATAGGCCTGAAAGTTCCTCTGTATGCCATCACTAAATCTAAAAGTTCAAAATGTTGTTATAATAATTAACTTATAATAAACAAACAAAGCCCCCTCAAAAGACAGACTGTCTGGTCAAACTTGTGAGAATTGTCAAGGTGTCTGACTCCTTCAGAACAGGTGAATTTTACAGAGTGTTTTGTATGCCACTCATTCAATTACTTCACTTTCTACAACTAGGATGTATCACTAAAATGTTTTTTCTGTCTCATTTATACATGACAGTTAGAGCACCTAAATAGGCACTTGTTTCTGTGTGTCATGAGGAAATGTGTTTCAGGCAAAGACTGGACATTTTACTTTTTATCTTCTATCCCCTGATTTTTATATTTTTTTAAGAAAAATAAATAATTAATGTGTGAAGAAAATAACTGTATATAGAAGCACATTTCTTCTTCTGAATTAGCTGAAAATATCTTCACAGAATAGTAGCTATACAAACTATTAATAGGTTAGAATGGTGTATTTGGGCTTTTTTGTGTGCTAACATTTTTTGCATTAAATTTTTAATCTTTTTTTAAGGCAGTAAAAATTAGGCTTGAGAACAGTGTGCTACCATGGTCTGATGACATTTTACATTTTTCTCAGATAGTTTTGTCTCAGAAAAACTCCCACCCTACTTCACAGCATTTCCATCTCTGCTTTGTTGAAAGGCTTCCTTATTAGTCAGCTGCACTCTGGCTTTGGTGATAGTGCTTGAACATTTGTGAGTTCCTGTTATTGACGTTTGCTGATTATCAATATGTGGCCAAAAGGGCAAATAAAATACCATCTCTGAAACTTCTCTGAGTCAGTGCAGTTGGAAGTTGTTAAAATTCTTATCGTGCTCCCATGGAATCAGGATGAATCTCTTCCCTTCTGTACATTATTTAAAATTCTATCTGAGAAGAAGATTTACATGCAAGTTTATACATAAGTGCAAAAGCTGTAGATAGTGCAAAATGCATTAAATTAATATAATGTGAACAGCTCCAGTGCATGAAATAACAAGAGAATATAACCAGATCCTGCAGCAGTGTCCAATGGATAGCGCATCTCCACTAGTAACTATTTGTTTAGCTCATAAAGTTGTTTCCAAGCAAGAAAATCAACAAAGCAAAACCAAAGGAACTAAATATTGAGAAAATTATATAGCACTTGCTGAATAATATAGATTTATGCGTTTTATCAGAGGTTTCTTAGGTTTCTATTTGGGCGTATAGATCCAAGTAGTGGAACAGGTTTCTGCACTGTTAAAAATCATGGATGCTCTCATACAGAAATTTAGGGTTATTTAGCACTTCACTGAATTTATTAGTAGTATGACTTCAAATGCCCTTCAAAACAGAAAAGGTAAGAGTTCTAAAAAAGAATTATCAAATAATAATCCTTCGGTCAAAGATATGCTTGCGTTGTAACAAAGTAAAAGAGCAGGCTTGGCAGTATGACCTGCCATGCTCTGAACAGACAGGAGCGGGGAGCTTTAACAGCTTTCACTAAGGCATAACTCATAGGGGATAGTGTCAGTGACAGGTTTATAGGAATTCATGGTGTTGATACTTGGTTTTGCTGTCAGGCTGATTCCTGTAAATGCTACTGGTGGGTTCTGGTGAGTAAATAGTTAGTAATTTACTGTTATCAACTTTAAACTATTTCTGGTTTTGCGTTTACTTTAAAAATGGTGCTTAAAAAATTCCAAATCGTGTCTGATTGACACAGAAATGCTCTTTACGTGAAAGTTTGTTTATGGGCCATGATTCTTTTGACAGATTTACAAGTGTCTGTGGAGTTTTAAGACTATTGCCCAATAGGCATTAAGTGAAAGACATTCTATTTTGTAAATATTTTCACTTATATTGGGGATTTTTAAAGAACTTTTTGAGCCAAGTACTGCATTAAATCTGAAGACAGTGGCAAACTGATAATCAGCAGTTTCCAGCTTTGTTTTAATGTTTTGCTAATGCTTTCCATTTCTGTGGCCAAGATTTGTAGTGGGTGAAGCATGATGTACATCCAACAATTTGTAAGGGCTTTCAAATACTTTTGCACACTTGTGTTTTCCTTTTCCTATTTTTTTTTTGCAATAGCTCATTTAGAAATAAACAATTTTCAAAGTAGCATATTACATTCAATTTTACTAACATACAGCTCATACCAAAGAAAAGAACCAAAAGTTTATTACATTAGTGGAGAATTTGCATCTGTTTGAACTCAGTAATGCTGAAACAGGTCTTTTATTTTCCAAAATGATTATTTTGGAATGAGATGGTGAGAGGGGAAGTATATGTGTGGTGTGATAGCTGTCAGCTTCCTCAGAATTCCCTCAGATTCCCTCAGATTCCTCGTTCTTTTCAGAAAGACATTTTTTCAGAAAGCAGCTTTTCAGTGTGTATTTTAAAGAAGGAATGCATAATAGGGTACTTTACCTCCAAATCATTCTAATAAAAACTTCGTTGTCGTAATTTTCTTTGAAAGAGGAAAAGGTTTGTACTGTAGAGAATATGGGAACAAAATATAAAGAATAGATGTAATATTCCCTCATAATATTTTAAGTAAGGAAAATCAAAGATTAGACTTTTCAGTTTTAGGGTGTTTTTATATAACGTTTGGCAGGACATTTTTATTTTCTAACATTTTGTTTCAAGTAAATAAAAAAACAACTAAACAAAAACCCTTATATAAGAGGAAATTCAATGAATGCTAGTTACCAGAAACTTTTTTATTACGTTGTGTAGAACTGAGATAGGTCATACGGTTGTATGGTAGATTTTCACCATTATTAGCAGCTTGACAAAGACCACCTGACTTTAATATTTATCATTACAACTGCCATTTTAATCTAAAACTTCACATGAATTGTGTCACTAAATGCTTTTTCCTCTTCAAAATATGTCTTTACTTGTATCTTATTTGTGATTCCTTTGAACAGACTTCCATAATTTCTTTCCATACCTATCCCCAAGCATATCTGGTCATGTCCTAAGGTTCTTCAGCCTGAAAGATCTCTTTTTAAGGCTTTACAATAATGTAAATTATTAGAATTTACCAATGTTTACTTGAATTCTTCTGTCTCATTCAGTTTCATTGATTCAAGATGACTTAAACATTGGAAACTGGTATCATTTCACTTCATCTCAAACTTTCAGTTTTAATCAGCATCCGGATTCATTTATTCTGTGTAATCTGTCCCATTTCTCATTTCTGTGCCTTTCTTCATAGTGTTACTCTCCTCTCATTCTAAATATTAATCTCCTTGTTAGGGGTGTTAGGATTCTTCTTAGGAATTCACTATCCAAATCAAGGTTTTTTTCTATATGCTCTATGTGTTGGTACTTCTTATCCAGATTTTCCTGTAGTTTTTATCATGTGATTGAGGTTAATGTTGGTAATCTCGGTTTTTAAAAAAATTACTGAAGGTGGCTTATATGTGCTTTCTTTTTACTTTAGGAATAGTTCGCCCTAGTCTTGGTCACTTAAAATGCATGGGACCTACCTGAGCAACCTTTCTAAATCTTGTGTTATTGAAGTTTGTAGGAAACATCCAGGAAGCTTTCAGTGCTTCAGATGATGCATTAGCAATATCATATATTTGGGAAAATGCCTTTCTAGAATATATTAGAGTGTGTTTAGATACTACTGTACCTACAAGCTTATTATTCTAATACATATTCATAGAAAATTAATTCTGTCCAGATTTATATAGATTTATGTAAGAATATTATAAAAGAATTACTGGTTTGCAGTTGTTGTAGCCTTACCTGACTGTAATAATCATGGGCATTTACTGTGTTCCAAACGTCTGAACCTATTGTATGTACTATATTACTTTTACAGTTTTTTTCATTTTATATTTATCCAGTAATTTTTAGATATTGCCTCATGATTTTCTGTAGATTTTTTAAACAAAAAAAAAAAGAACACAAACCTATAGCTGTTAACTCTGTTCAAACTTACAGTCAGAAACTTACAATATTGTCTCAGTTATTCTGTTAGATTTTTTCCATTTATGAAATCCTGTCATCTTCCAATGTGCTGTTACAATTTGCTTGATTGAAATCTCTTTCTAATTCTGCAAACATAAATATTAAGTATACACGCATTTCAATCAGTGTATTATAACAGTCACTGAAAGTTCAAATTTTTAATGGTAAGCAGCACGTATCATAAAATAATCCTAAGGTGTCATATAAATTTTCCAGATATTGGAATTATTTTTGCTTAATTTAAATTATTTAAATTAAATTTTTGCTTAATTTAAATTATTTAAATTAAAGACACATAACTGAGCAGCTCTTTCCCAGTCTAGTATGTTTAAATCACTGCTCCATTCTGCCTGTTTGCATTCTGGCATGCAAACAAATATCCATTAACTTTACTCTGAATCATTTGAGAAGTTTGTCACATACTGCCGCTTACAAGACTAGAAATTAAAGATAAACTTAAACTGTAGCCCAGGCCATTTTACACAGCCTACATGTGTTGTGGAGGGTTGCTAAATTAAAGTATACTCTTAATTGGAAATGGATATTTTTCAGTATTTTTCTATAAGAATTGTCTGAATGTATTTCTGCTCTCAATTAATTGGAAAGCTCTGGTTCTTTTCAGGATGTCCTGACAGTCCAAGGGTGTTATAAGCACAGTACTACCTGCACAGGGAAATGTATGCATCGGTTTTCAACCTTCCTTGACTTTTACACTACCTTGCAAATCTAAATTAATATGATCTCTTAATTACATAGGCTCAACCTCTGTTTCTGTAGTTTTGCACTGATTTTTGTTTAATGGTGGTAGCAATATGGTGTGAATGCAGTTCATGCAGCCAAATTATAAGTCTTAGATATAACTCCAAAATAAGCTTCCATCTAAATTTAACTTCTTGAGGATGAAAAGTTGTGGAAGAAAAATCTTGTAGTCGTTCATAAATCCAGTTGCTAAATGGAAAGTAATTTAATTTTGATTTCTGTCTCCCATCATCTTTAATGAGGAACACTGGAATGCACTAAGTTTACTAGAAGTTCTAGGCCTGTTAAAATTCACTGGCAAAAAACCTGAAGTTTTTTAGAAATTGGCATGGCATCAGTTCTTAAAATAGCAGATAAATAGTAAACAAATTGCACTTAAATGTAAGTTAACTTTCTTACATACTTCAACTGTTTCGTATCATGGTCTAGGGATGGAATACTTCAGTAATGCTGAATTTCTGCATCTGTTTCAGGAAAAATGGTTGAGTATGGGATGCCTGGCACTGATTGATTAAAATCGATCCAGATACAAGGCATCTTTCATTCACCACAGGAAGAGACTTTAAAGCTTTAAATATACCATCTAGAATTAGTGTATGAGGCAGGCTGTGTAAGTAGCAAGCCTTGGCACACTGCAGGAGTTTTAGGACAAATTCCTTACTAAAGCCAAATTCTGCTCATACACACACAGGGAATTTTTTTTAGTATACTAGACTGGTATTTGTATTTTTTATTTTAATGTAATTGTTGGATTTCTTAGTGCTTATTTATTACCTCTAAAGTAAGTTCAGGTGACTAATTTAAATGTGATCTCCTATGGTACTGAAATCTACTTCTGATACATTACTTCTGTCATAAATGTGTCTCATCTTTTTGTAGCCTCTGAAAAGCAGATGAAGTTAGTTTGCAGAGAGTCTTCTGAAGAACATCTCCAGCCCTTCAAGGAGAAATTAGAGGAATTCTTCCAGAAAGGTAACCACATCTGAAAAAAAAACTTATTGCCAAATAGTGTAGTGGTTTATAAAGTTATGCATAATGTAAGCTGCATTAAGTATCTGTTTCCTCTGAAAATTCCTGTGGATTATGTTTCTAATGGGCCTAATATATGTTAATATATGTTGATATATGTTATACAGATCTTAGACATCACTTGTCAAAGATAATCGCTCCCTTGATCTCACCCATTTCCCATTGGTTGCTTTGTTCTTTATTATTTTTGTCAGCAAAATGAAAAATATATTCATCACAGACCAAATTTATCAGAGGGAATATAAAGCTTCAAAGACTTAAAAAAGACTAGCAAAAAAGACACACTTTTAGAGAAAGTCCACATATATACGTGCTGTCTTTTCTCACTAGTGTGAGCTTATGAACTGACTTACTCATCTTTAAATGTTTTTGTCTTGTGAGACAGAAGTAAGAATTTTAAAAAGTGTTTTACCAGGTTAGAGCGTGGAGACAGTGAGTGAAAGCTGTGGTACAATTTGGTCACCAACTGAAGAGAATGAAAATTCAGGTTGCTGTTGAAAACAACAGTCCTGCTCCCTCCAGTTTCCCATACTGTGTTCCCCTTCCCTGCTTCTGGCAGCACCATTGCTTCTGGAGCTGTGCAACATAAATACAGGAAGAGACTTTCCCCCCTGTCCTTGTAGGAGTACAGTCTTTTTGGGTAAATAAAACAAATTCTATATTTTTGATAGAGATATTAGAATTGTTAAGAATTTAATTGTATTTCTCGTAGAAATGGTGAACATTTTAACAATTTACCATTTGAGGAGTCAGTTGAACTGTCTGAATTGGCTTATCCAGGCAGTGATCATTCAGATTTTTTTAATAATTTATTAATTAGCTTAATCCTTTTTATAAAGATTTTTCTAATGTCTTTTTAATGACTTTTTTGTTGTTATTGAGGCTGTCTTGTGTAAACACAAATGAAAACAGGCTGTTTCAAAAGTAGCAGTTAAATTGTACTGTTAAATAAGCTAATATTCTCCTTTACCCTTCTCCCAGGCCATGGAATTCAATGGATATATTTATTTGGTATAATTTTTTTTAGTTGCAAGTGTATTTGGACAATATTTAAGCAGCAAATTCTTTACCACAGAACTTCTAAAACAAAAAATACAGTGCAAATCTTTATGTCACTGCAGGACAGTTCCGTTGTCTTTCTAATGTATTTAATTGGAAATTTTCACTTACAGTCGCAATAACATCAAGTTTGAATTAGTACTACGTGTGTGTATATATATATGTGTGTATGTGTGTGTGTGTGTGTGTGTGTGTTTGTATTTATACAGAACCATTATGATCTCCAACATGTTTCTTGATCTAACTTGCCAAAGTATTATGATAATTCAGTTTTGCCCAGGTCTTGCCAGGACCCTAACCTAACCAAATGGTGTCTTCCACTATCACAGATTCCGTAATTCTTACTTTTACCCTGGATCTCATGAGGATTGTTGTGGTGCATGCAGCTGGCAGTTTAGCACCACACAGCTCCATGTGGAGGCAAAGAGGGGTGGAAAGGTGAATGAAAGAAAACTAATGAGTTGGAATACAGACAATATAATAGGGAAAGCTAAAGCTGTGTGAACAAGCAGTGCAGAGTAGGGAATTCAATCAACTCCTTCCCATCAGTGAGCCAGTGTTCAATCATTTCATAGAATCATTAAGGCTGGAAAAGACATCATAAATATTATCAAGTCCAGCCATTAACCTAATATTGCCAGTTCCACCACTAAACTATGTCCCTAAGTACAACATCTCTACTATTTTTCAGCTCTTCCAGGGGTGGTTATTCCACTACTCCCCTAGGTAGCCTGTTTCAATACTTGATAACCATTTCAGTGAAGAAATTTTTCCCAACATCCAATCTGAACCTCCCCTAACACATTTGTCCTATTACTCCTTACATGGGAGAAGAGGCTGACGCCCATGTTGCAATGCTCTCAGGGAATTGTTGACAGTGCTAAGGCCTCTCCTGAGCCTCCCTTTCCCCAGCTCCCTCAGCCACTGCTCATCGGAGCTGTGCTCCAGACCCTTCCTCAGCACTGTTGCTTTTCTCTGAACATGCTCCATTACCTCAATATCTTTCTTTTGTGAGGGGCCTAAAACTGAACACAAGATTTGGGGTGTGGCCTCACCAGTGCCAAGTGCAGGGGCCTTTGTCAGTTCCCTGTTTCTGTTGGCTACAGTTTTTCTAAGTTCTAATTTAGAACACTCATTTCTAAATTTCACATTACCAAGAAAGCAGGATTTCTTCACACATAACCACTACGTGGTAAGATAAACATCCTAAGTCTGAATTTCTCCCCTGCAACTTCCTTCTTTTCCCAGATTTGTTTCGGAGCATGATGTCATGTGGTGTGAGTTAACCCTTTGATTGATTTGGCTTGGCCCCTCCCAACTTCTTGTCATCCCCAGCCTGCTCTCTGGACATCAGTATTAGAAACAGGGAAGGTCTGAATGCTGTGCAGGTGCAGGATTGTTCAACAATAGCTAAAATATAGATGTGTTACCAACACTGTTTTGGTCACAAATCCAATCTACAGCACCATAGGAGTGAGTTCCTGTGAAGATAGTTAGCTCCACCCTAGCTAAAACTGGTAGGAGTAGCAAATCATATCAACAGAGCCTCAAACAAGAAAGATAACTCTGTACCTGGTTTCTCCTGCAATGCTGACCTATCCTTTTTATCATACTTCCACTGTCTTATGCGTGCAATATTTTAAAAACACCCAGTTGATTTTGGGAGAAGACTAGTTCTGCTTTAGATAAAATTGCAATTTGATAGTGCATTATCATTTCAAATAGAAAAACATGTTCTTCTAAATATTTTCTCTGTTTATGCCTATTGATGTGGAAATTGAGATATATTTATCTTTGTCAGTGTGACAGCGAATTTTATCCTTATGTGTGTTAATATATATATTTTAAAAAAGAGAGGGAGAGGATACATTCCTGCATGATGTCCTGGTACAATAAGTTCTTTATATTATATTTATTGGACCACACTTTTTTAGTGAGTTCTTTTGTATGCTAGAAAGAACAAAACCACATGGATTACTTACTTGTCCATTTTTTCTTATGTTCCCTTGTTCTACTTTTGCTTTATGATTTTATTCTTTATGGTAACTAATCAGACACACTTAATTTTGTATACGTTAACTTCTCTTCTTTTGACATCTTACTCTACCATGTTTTGAGATGAGTTTTCAGTAGGTTCTCAGATTCTATAATGATTGACACTATTTTTCTGTCAGTCACCTGATTGATTCGAACCTTTATAATGGTGGATGGTACTTTCTGTGGCATTAGAATGGAAATCCTATAAAATTCCACACTGAAGGTATGGAAAAATAACTCAGAAACCCCTGATTTATGACACTAGAATGGCATTGGACAAATATCAGGCTCAGAGGTGTCTGCAAACTCAGCTGCTTCTCTAAAATTAGGCGTTAGTTGATAATATTGAGCATCCGATAAGCATCTGTTTTCAGTTTTATTTGTTTAAAAAAGAGTTGTGGCTGGTTTAAGCAAATGTACGAAAAAATTGTCTGTTATCTTTTTGCCAGCTCACAGCAAGTATCCAAAACTCAGATGCTTTTCTGAAACTTCTGGCTTGAAAATAGGGCTGGAACTCATAGATATTGAGGTTTTTCCCACACGCACAATTCCCATCATTCCTAGTCAATGTGAAGTTGGAAATACTAAAAGGGAAAAAAAAATCCTGATTTGCTCATACTGAAATGTTTACATTTCCTAATTATAATTAATACCAATTAAATCTAATACTTGCTGTGTTGTAATAAAAAACAATGAGAGTGTTATGGAGACTTGACATTCTGAAATGCTAGAGGGGATAAACTGTACTTCTGCTGATGTCAGTGCTGGTTTGTATAACTCGATGTAATGTAGCCCAGTGCCTCCAACAGGGAATTAGGTGCCAGAATCTTTGGGTTCTATTCCCAGTTTGGCTACTTTATATGTGATGCTAGCAGAGTTGGTTAATATGCTTTTCAGAGAGTGCCCCTCCTTTCTGGTACACAGAATTTAAATAATGAATTTTGCTGGTTTTTATAGTGAAAGATAATCTTTGTCAAGTACTTTGTGAATCCCACATGAAAGACATCTTGTGTAAACTGTCTTAAAGCTTCACTAGTTGTATTTGATATGCCTTTTGGAAAAGGCTTAGATTATTCTCAAAGTTGAAATAATCTTTTAAATCTAATTATATCATGTGCAACAAATTATATTAGTTTTCCTATAGTATGGATACCTAGTAATTATTATAAATTAATTTTTACTTATTGTATTTCCATTGAAAATACTGTATGGGGCAGTTAAACGTATGTTCATAATTATTTTCCATTTAAATTGCCATGATATGCAAGAAGGCCTTTGAAATCATGAAGTTAATGTGTGGTCAGGAATACTATTTAATTTGTTAAATTATTGCTCAGAATTTCTTAGAAGAAAACTCCTCTTGTAATATGAAACTATCTCACAAAAAAAAAAAGAATAGTTAGATGACTGCAATAAAGATGCAAAATACTGTATTTTGAAAAGGAAAAAAAAAATATTTTGGTTACTGCAACTGTGCAGCTCACTAGAAGGGATTCTGGCCATTAACTATTGGTGTTTTCCATAGTGTTTCTTGTTCTGCTTGTGCATTCCCTCAAGAATAACACCAACCAGAATGTAAATTACATACAGGAGTAGGTGACTAATGTTAATTAAATTTATTTCTTATTTTGCTGCTTGAGTATTTCATATATCTGTCCATTTTAGTAAATGTAAAAATCAATAGCACAGATTCATGCAGGATCTCGCAAAATCTGTTTCCAAACTCTTCTTCATTTGGTCCAGGTCAGAAAGCATGTAAAACTTTAATCTGGGCTTGGGTTCCTCCCTCATATACTGGAATGTGAAAAAACATGTCTTTATGCTTCTTAGCAGTTAGCATAGGAAAGGCATAGCTGCTTCTCTTTATTTCTCTAAGAATAAAGCATATTGGTGATGAAGGCTCTGCTATTACAGGAATTCATTTAATTTAGACGCGAGTCTGGGAAGTGAGTAGTCTGATGGCACGACAGAATAGTTTTTGAAATTCACTGGTAGTGGAAAACAAAGGAATTTGGGAAAGGTGCACGATACACTGAAGTGACCAAAGTAACAAGCAAGATGGAGAGGGAGGGATTTGTCAAATAGAGTAATCCATTGAGATTAATCCCAAAGAAAAAGAAATTGTCCTATGTTTGGAATTCTAGCCCAACATTTGGGAAACATTGGTTAGATTAATTGCTTTGCTACAACTGCTGGGTGTATACTGCATAAAAGGTCGTGCTATCTGTGGGACTATGCAATAGGAAAACAGAGTCATAGACCAAACTAGTCACTGCAGCGTTGTGCAGGAGCTAGTGAATTTTTCAGACAAGCTTAGCAGCCATATGGAAACAGTCCGTAAATCCACTTTCAACTGCTGAGTGATTTCTTCTTAATAATTTTAACCAGGCTGCAGTAGCTACCTGGGCATGCATCCAGTCCAGTGCACTTTTGCGTATGGTTTTGGTACAAACATATTTCCTCATTTGCCTGTGGAAGTGCACCACAGAGGATTGTTGAGGTAGTCCATTGGTAAAGAAAATAAGAAATAAATTCTATTAGGAAGGCCATGAAGGCTGGAGCTGTGAGATGAGGCTATTCAGCCAGGAGGAGGGAAGGCTCTGGGGACACCTTAGAGCAGCCTTCCATTATCTAAAGCAGGTGACTAGAGAGCTGGAGAGGGACTTTTCACTAGGATACGTAGTGGCAGGACAAGGGGGAATGGCTTTAAACTGAGAAGGTGTAGGTTTAGATTAGATAATAAGGTAAGGTTAGTGAGGCACAGAAACAATTTTCCCAGAGAAACTGTGGCTTGACCCATCCCTGAAAGTGTTCAAGGCCAGATTGGATGGGGCTCTGAACCACTTGGTCTACTTGTTCCAGCAGGATTAGAGCAAGATGATCTTTAGGGTCCCATCCAACCCAAACCATTCTATGATTCTGTGATAAAAGCCAGCAGCTGGCCAACTTTCAAAATTCAATGGCCAATGTTCAAAATTTCCTACTTCTTCCTCAGTATGTAAATATTTTCTCCAAGATGTTTTTCTTATGCTGTAGGTGCTCATACATGGTGATTTATGTTTCTCATCTAATAGCACCTATTCTATTAACCCTGTAAAGGCAACCTTTTATTAGTTTTTAGCCCCATACAGATTTTGAGTGCAGGAAGATGATAGCATAGTCTATTATATTACAGGAAAAAAAATATTTCCACTCAAAATTGCTACTTCTCTCTCAAAGCAGTCTATGAAGTATAAAACGATGTTAATGTCATTTAGTAGTAGTGAATCAGAAGTCAAGAATGCTCCAAGGCACCATTTTTTCACAATACAATAATACTTTTTTTTTCTCTCTTACTGTCAACAGGACATGCCTTTATACATCTTAATACAGTCAAATATTAGGAAGAAAATTTCATTGGCACTTAGTTCCTTTCATTTGTGACAATATTATACTGTTGTTTTTAAGACAGATATAGAGATTATATTTTAAGTTGTTAGCAGTTACCTGGTAGAGCTTGTCTATAATGGCATCCCAAAATAACAGAAACCTCTGGGAACCATTTAAATTCTTGCTTCTCTGCAGTAAAATTAAAGTTTTTCTCCCCAAGAAGAATATTAACAGAAAGAAAGAAAAATATTCTAACACTGTATATGAAGTTACATACTTATCGTCCCACTAGTGTGCTCCTCTGCTTTAAAATGCATATCAGATTATGGTACTTGTAATGCATTTTATTTGTAAAGCTCTTGAATTTTAACGCTCAGTTCAGTTTTAATGCTGGACAAGTGAAGTGAGAAAATCAAGAATAAGAGCACTGTTAAATTTCAGTAGCAGCTGTCCGTTAAATATCATATGTAAACAGCAGCAGAAGCACACTAGCACTTACAAGGGTCATACAGTTGACTAGATTTTTCTTACCTGCAATTTTGAAGCTGCTTCTGTCAGCTAAAAGTAGATCTCTGTAGAGATAACCATTCCTCCAAAGCACGAGACTCTTCCAGATTATGTGACTTCCACTTTGCATATCAAATACAGATTCTTCCTCTTGTGAATAAAATATACAGATATGAAGACTTTTAACTTCAAAACTTTATTTCTGTTCTACTTATCGTAACTTCTTTTCCATTTCATTTGTTTTCATTGAGATGTTTTATTATCTCTGCCACACATATGCAGTTCTCACATTAAACAGTGTGGGAGGATATTTATGTCCAGTGTCAAACATGAAAAATATGTCATACTTCCTTGCAGTGATAATGTTTGCTTAAAACTTTTTATGCTTCCCAGCAATGACATTACAGACCAGGCAAAGTTTGTGTTTAGATCTGGAACGCTGTTTTATATGCCAGGAGCAGAATTACTCTTTCAAACTGTTTGTGACAGACATAACTGTTTTCATCACTCAGAGATCGTCGTATTTAAACAGATGAAAGAGTGATTTACATAAATTGGCATGAGTCTGCAAAGCACAGAACCTCATTGCTGTGGTACCCTGAGATTGTATAATTGGACAATAGCCTCAGTCCATAAGACACCAAATAAGTTGTCCTGGAATGTGATTGCATCCATATGCCTCCTAAGTAATGCAATATTGACAAGCTGATTCAAAGAACAAGAATTTGCTCTGAAATGAATATTTTCTCCTTCACTACCAGAAGAATTACCAGCATTAAAGTCCTGAAAATTGGTGTTAATTACAGCTATGATTTTTCAGGAAACTTTCAATTTGTTATTTTTGAAACAGCTATACATCAAATTGCTATAACCAGTTTCTGTATATCATGACTTACTATAAAAATTGGAAGGTTACACTCTATTATAATGTATATTATGAATGTAAATTAGAAAAACTGGTAATTGAAAATGTCATCTTCTCTTAGAAGACAAGGAGGAAATCTCTCATAAGAGCAGTTGCTTCCAATTTGATTGTATTCTACTGAATTACCATGGCTGTTACAAAGTCACTGGCACATCATGATGGAGAAAGATTTCCTATTAATAGCAACTAAGTGACATAATGAACGTTAGTGTTAATATCCCTGACAATACAAAAATGTGATGTATTTGATAGTTATAAAATCTATAATTGCTGATGCCTTTACTATAACCACTGTCAGCTATCTGGAGTTCTCTTTAAATTCTCATTGTAACCTCTATTTCTTGTTCCACTGGATTTCTTCCATCTTCTATATCACAGACTTAGAGGTAAACAGAACTGTAGGTTATGTATGTTGGCTTTTCACAGGGATCCTATTAGGCTTTTTTTTTTTTAGACCAGCTGGTTTTTTTCCCCGCCATATTCTTAGGAATTTCCTGCATTATTTTCTATTTATCCTTTTTTTGTTTTTGCGTCTTCATGTTCTGATAGTCAAAATCAGTGAACTAACAGAATTTAAATCTGGAAATAAAAAATGCTCACTGGTGGATTACTTTAGATTATATAACCTATAAGCAGCTGTTTACATACATGGAAGATACTCATGCAAGGAAAGAGCAGAGTCAAGAGTTGAAAAGAATTGGATGGAAGAGATTCATGCACTTAAATAATGAAAGGCCCAAACACACTTAGTCTCAAGAGACCCCACTACCTAACCTCACACTGGTCACTCTCACCTTTTGTTTGTCCCCTGTGCTCTATAATTTCACACTATTAAGCCTTCAGTGCACCATATAAAACAAACTGATTATGTCAATAACACGCTTAATCTGGTATGCAGTTATGTGGAATTTCTCTGTAGACTTTTGTAATTTCGGTATATTAATAATTTTTCTCAATTATATTTTGGACCTGTGCAAGCACATTAATATCCTGTTTTGATGGTTTTGAGCATGATTTATAAGAATACTAGATGCTGAAAATTTCATCAAGAAATTGAAGCTCTCTGGACTAGATTCTCTTATGGTGGGAACTCTGATTTCCTTTTTAAGCAATAAGAACAGATCAAACCTGCAGTCTTGTTGAACTGGATTTAGCAGGACCATTATTTTGAGAACAAAAATAACAATCACAATGTTCATTGGGCAGTTATCAGAAATTTCAAGCTAGTTAAAGGACAAAGCACCAGGTTGCTACTAAGCTCTCAAAATTGGGGAATTACAGACTAAAACCGTGTGGATAATACAGTCTTGTGAGATTACAGCAGTAATTAAATACAGACTTCTAAATGTAAAAAAAAAGGCTGATTTCAAGTCATCATTCAACCCTTCGTGCAACTTCTCTGATATCTTTGTGCCTAAATACTTCAGATGTCATGATGAGATATTTCAAAATTTACCTTTGTCCTCTGAAGAGTCTTTACCATGCTGCTTTTGAACACCTGGAGTGAGATGGAGAAATCAGAAGTTTTATTTCTTTTAAGAGATGTATGTATGAAATTTATTGGAACACTACTTTCATGGCATGTAAATCTATTCAAACTTTTTAGCATCAGAATTTTTCAGCTATCTAAGCATTGTCCCAAGTCAACAATTTTGAAAGTGTCAAGAAATATTTTTAAAGGACTTCAGCTTCTGAGCTGATTTCAGGATGTAACTGTTTGTACAAAGCATGTGAACTGAGTCTTTCATCTTGGGAATGTTTTACAGTCTGAAAGTTCTCTCTGCAAAGTGTTGCCATCTCTGGAAGAGAATGTGGTGTTACAGAGCTTGCTGGTGCCCTGGGATGGGCAGTGATACCTGGCTAGACACAACAGTGATTTCTCTGGGCAAGCAGAAATCTTCAGGCATTAAAGAATTGGGTTTTTTGTTGGTGGTGGTTTTTTTGGTTTTTTTAATACACTCTCTCTCATCATGGTTATATCTGAGTACTTTCAAGGAATAATTTAAATGACTTGAATAACATGTCTCACATGCTTTACTTTTCAGAAGATCCTTCCCCCATAAGGAGAATAGTAGGTCTGTAGGTTCTTATTTAGAAATTGAGAGATCCTATTTTCAAATATATTCTTCAATGTGTTTATCACAAAGAAGACAAGCTCAGAAAAAATGTCAGTGCCTTGTATTTAAATGCAGTTTGGTGTTTCTTGTATAAGTGTTATTAAAAAGAATCCTAACAAAATACTTTTTGATATTAGTATCCTGTATTTTATATTTGTGGTAAGAAAGAAATACTCCTGGTCCAAGTTTGCCTCTTTTTTACATTTTATTTCCAATTACAGGCTTTTCAAATTACTAGCTAGATAATTTTTCTTGCATAAATTGAAGTTCTAGAAAATCTTGGAGTTAAGAACAAGAATTAAGGCATTGGAATTACGAAATAATTAGACAATTATTTGTTCTTTTGTAGAGGAAATTACAACATTTTTGTTTGAGAAAGTATTGAACCTATAAGTATTTTTAACTATTTGTCAAAACTATTTGCTTAGAATTTATGTAGTCCAACAAAAGGGATTTTTCTATTGTTTTCTTTAACTAGAAGTAATAAGACAAGCATGCTTTTTCATAAGCGCATACGTGATTTTTGAGCGATATCTTTTCTTTGGTTTTGTTCTTCTTTAATTCTAACTAAACTTCATGTTTCTCAAGTGAATCTTAGGGTTTTACACTAAATGTGAATCTCTACAAACAGTACTGCTGTTGGTTAAAAATTCAGAATTTTATTGAAGGATTTTTACTGTCTTGTTCAATGCATACAATTTTTTTTCTTAAACAAGATCCTGCTAGGCATTCTTCATATTCAGTTTTGATTCAGGTTTTAAGAATACTACATTGAACTTCAGAGGCCAAACTCTATTGATTTAGGGATATTAATAGATAAATATGGGGAAGTCTGCTGTATATCTTCTTACAATTGATCTATAGTTTCTTAAGACATTTTCAGAAAAAGGGTGTTTATTTGATACATTTCACATCACTAAATGCAGTTCCAGATGCTAAAAAATTAGACAAAATCTGCCTTAAATGCTTTTAAATGTGAATATCCAGTATCAATACTTAGATTTAATTTTATTTTCATTTTTATTTTATTTACCCTTAAATATGGGTAGCTGTGTATTTGAAAATCCATACTTTCTAAATGGCTGAACAGAAAGGGAAAGGTGACTGTCATACTTCCAAGCAACACATTTTTAGAAGGTCAGAATGATTAAATTCATTCTCAATAATGTAGTTTTTCTGCTCATGTTTTTTATTGACAGCCTTTGTTTCTTAAAGAAACTTCATTGCTATTTTTCCGTTTAAAGAGAAACATAGCAAAGAAACAGATGTGTCCCATATAAAATATGCAATAAATCTTGTCTCACAAATTCTTTGCTCTGAACTTTCTGACAGAAACTGTCAAATATCCACTTTAATTCTAGTATAAAATGTTCACTTTGTGTCATGGCGCCAACCACCATATGCTGGAATAAAGTCAGTAAGCAGCAATAAAAAAAGGCAACATACGCACCTTTGAAACAGTACAAGCAATCAACAGTGAGAAAGGTCTATATAAATCTATGGAGAATTAATCTCAGCTTTGCCACTATCCTGCTGTGCATTTACAATGAGACTTTGCTCCCGACCACCAGAAGTGGCTGACTTTGCAGGAGGAGTGGATCCTAATGAGGGGAAAATGTAGGGAAAACAAAGCAGCAGCCTTTAACCCCCCACCCCCAAGGTTTGGATCACCTAGGAGAGCATGTCCTAGAGTGTTCAAACATGTGGGGCCACTACACATCACCGATTGCTGTACTTTAGCTGATCATGTGAAACCAATCTTGACTGAGCTCAATCAGCAGAAATAACTTGAGCTGCATAAATCATTATCATTCCACAGGAGGAGGCATTGCTATGGATTTGCTCTCCTCAAACTTTTCAGGCTGCAAATTTCACAAAACTTTTCTGTAATTAGTTTAATTATATTTGTATAATTTTTCATTCTTTTCCCACCAGATCAGCAGTTCATTCACCATCAAATTAATTTTTCTTTCAATGATTTTTTTTTCTTTGTGGTGACCTCCTGCTTCTTATTGGCTTCCAGTAATCATTCAACTATTTAAAAATATTGTCCTTGGTATAAGAATGAGCTAATCTTTAAAATTTTTACTTCTTCTTACAAAAAGAGATTGTAGTTACAGATAATCTGGACAGTTAGTTTTCCCAGACACAGAATAGATTGGATTTAACCTTGATCTGTTTGAAAGGATTAGAACTAATTTTTCAGTTCCGTAAACTGTTTGGATACATTTAGTCAGAGATTAATCTTGGAATTAAAACACAACATTATAAGAGTTATTAGAAAGAAAGTAGAATTAGAATATGTATCTCTCTAGTGTTTAAGTACTAACATGCTTTAAAAAATAGTTATTGTCTGGAACACCAAGTTTGGGAATATGAGGGATTAATGTCTTAGTTACATTTTAACAGAATGGAGTTTCAAATAATTTAATTGAATAAATAAAATTGAAAAATGTGTTGCTAACTCTTGTTTTGTAATTAATGCCTCTAGAATACAGGAAAATAAGACCAGTGTTAATCTTAGTTTTAATGAAAAAAATTGGCCTTTTGTATGGAAGCTAGTTTTATTTTAGGTTAAAAATCTTCTTTCACAAAATACAATAGAAGCATCATACTAAGAAACATAGATTTTTAAGAAATAGAGGAGTTTATGAAAATAAATAAAGCCTTTCTTTTCTTCACAGTTAGTTTTAATGTTCTGGTAAAATGACCTTCAACACTTTGTTCTGGCACATTTATAGACAGCATTATCACTTTTAAAAGAAAACATAATTTCCTAGGTTTTTTATTACCTATGATAATAAACACTTTCTTGAATGTGTTGCTTGAGCATGTTCTGCTGGTGTTGTGTGTCTCTGTGTGTGTGCAAGTCTGTAATTTGTTATGTTTTTGTAACATTAAATATACTGAATCTAATATTTAACAATTTCTGTGTGGTAAACATTAGTTATTTCTTGACACATACCTAAGATACAGATTGACAATTTATATTCCTGATAACTTGTGGGATACTTGTTTGTTAAGCAGCTTTCCAAGACTGCACAGAGACTCTGTGCTGTAGGAATATTTGTACATTTTCATCATTGGATGTGGGTTTCTTCTTTAAAAACAACTTTTGTGCCACAGCAGAGGAAAATAAACTTGTGAGAACTGTTTCAGGGAAGGTTGATTAAGACCTCATGGCAGCAAGTGTTCTGAAGATTGTTTTGAAAGGATTTAAGATGTCTATACCAGTATTTAAACTGTCTAAAAAAAATTTCTGTGTTAAAAACGTGATATTTTTTAATTTAAAGAAGGGATAAAAGAAACAAGGCTTTGTGATCACACTGATTGTTGATTATCCCCCTGCCAATAATTTTTAATGCATTGTCCAATTTTGACCAAATGTGACAGGGTTAGAGATCCTGAGATATTAAGCTCTTAAAATCTCAATAAAAATATGTGGCTAAATAGACAAGAGTGACCCTATTAGCCTTCCAGGGAGAGCAAGGCTGTATCGTGAACTCACCCCTTAATTAAACATTAATGAACCCATCTGGGAACTGACTAAAGTACAGACCCAGAGTAGACCCAAGTTTCATTGATTCCATTCTCCCAGACCTTCTTATTTAACTGACAGCAAAGAAGAAAAGATCTCTTCATGGTCATGAGACTGTTTCATTTGGGGATTTTTTGCATTGTAATGGAAAACTGTATTAGTCTTACACTTAAATACTTACATGGAATTTCCAGGCTGTCTGTTGAATTCCCTGAGTTCACAAAGCCCAGCAATGAGAAGTTAGTAACTAGCTAAAGACAGTTTGTCAGGTAATACATACATACTAGAAGATTATTGCTAGGAAGCTGTGGATAGAACATTTAAGTTTTTCACTGTTTCTGAAATACAAAATTTGTATAAGACAAAAAAGCTCCAGCATGAGAATGGTGGACTGCAGCCATGTGAAATAATTTGTACTTATGTGTTTTTTTCAAATTTGAAATTTAATACAGTACAAAAAAAAAAAAAAACCTGCAAATGTTTTACGCTGGATTTATACGAAATCAATTAAGAAGTAAGAATTCTTTTGTTTAGAAGTAAACTAAAAGTAATGCTATTTCTCAAAATACAGATTATGTTAGAAGTAACTCAATATAATAATGTACAAGTAGGAGAAAATTCAGGTTTTATCTATAGCTCTGGACAGATAGATGTTTCTTGAGAATATCTTTTCCTAGAGCAGGATACATAACTCCTCTAGAATTTTTGAAACATCATATTTTGTGAAAAACTTCAGATTATTGAGAAAACTTAGTAATTAGAATTTAAAGTATAAATACCTGAAACTGCATAATTCATTTTTACTTATGAGTGAGTACCTAATTTCTGAGGACTTTTATACTCTCTGCTGCTATATTCTTTATTATAGAATATGTTTTCAAAAAGTAAAACAGCTCTCAAATTAGATTCAGCCTGTATGAAATGAAAATCTTCATTCTAGTAGCATATGACACAAAATTAGAAATTGAGTTTCCATGTCTTTAACAATTCCAAGGCCCCAATTTTCATACTGAGCACCAGACTCACTCTTGTTAGTCAAACCATGTTTTTAAAAAACAATATATTCCAGTTTGATAATGAAAGAAAAAGAAAATTAAGACAATCCGTTTTCTGGTTCTACATTCTTTTGCATTTGTATGTGGATTTTTGTTAATACTTGTTTATTTACACTTGACATTTGCTAATTTATTTAAAAGATGCCATTAATTTTATTTCCATTCTTTTAAAATTCACATTTCAAGAAAGCAGATTCTGGCAGTGTCAGGTATTGAAATGCAGTTTCTCATGTTATATAATATAAATTAATTTATAACATTTGTAATGTATTCTAATCATGGCCTTTTATGTAGAGCCCAGTCTTTTTCTAGACAGTGAGATTACACTAGGAATAAAAAGATTAAATGGGTGTTGATGATGGTTGTGAACACTGCTATGAATTGTTAGCTACATGCTGTTGGCTTTGCTATCATCAGCAAAAACCATAAAGCTTCATACTGCACTGAAAAGTACAGCTTGTTTAACATGCTGGATCAAGTTGTTGGACACCTTTACTATAATAAAAAATAACTATAGTCTTGATTATTATGTATATAAACAGCCCAATTTATCCAATTTGCCTAAATCTTAGGATTCATCTCCGTGGCCATATGATTAGTCTGTATGGCTGTGTACTGCTGTACTGGGTCCAGCTGGGATGGAGTTAATGTTCTTCATAGCAGCTGGGATGGGGATGTGTTTTGGATTTGTGGATAGAACAGCACTGATAGCACCAGGCGTGTTTTGGCTATTGTTGAGCAGCACTTGCACATTGCCAAGGCTTTCTCTTTGTCTCACTCTGTCCCCTCAGTAATAGGCCAGGGTGGGCAAGAATTGGGAGGGTCACAGCCTGGATAGCTGACTCAACTCAGCATTCCATGCATGTAATGTCATGCTCAGCAGTGAATAGAGCAAGGAAAGGATTTTGGGAGAGGTAGTATTGCTCCAAAAATGGCTGGGCATCACTCTGCCTGTGGGAGATGCTGTGCCCTTGCATTGCTTCAATTTTTTTCTTCCCCTTTTCTTCATGTATTGACCTGTGTGTATCTTGACCCATAAGTTTTTTTCACTTTCACTCTTCCTATTCTCTCCTCTATCTGACTGAGGGGGAAGGGGGAAAAGTCAGCCAGTGGTTGTGGGGTGCATAGCTCCTGGCCAGAGTTAACCCACAAGGATTCTGAAATAGCAGACTTTGGGAAGAGGTTTAGACTGCTAAACCCAAGGGTTTGGATAGTTCCTGATAGTTCTTTGCAGCTCAAAGAAGTACCATGTGCTAGCAAATGCATCCCAATGAAAATTTTGTTTTCCAGGCCACTACTTCTAGGCCAATATGGTTTGAGTCAGGATTTCCGAAAAATTAAATCTATTCAGAAATTTTGAGTGTTAACAGATCTATTGAAATGAAAACCAAAAAGGCTTATTTCATCCCTCTCTAATCCTGCTGGTTGTTGTACTATACTATAGGGAAGTACGCTAGTAGTTTGAACATGTCAAGAATTTTGTTCAGAAGCAGAAAAACTGTATAACTGTAGAGCCTTTGATGATCCTCTGTAGTCATTTTGCCCACCTAGGACAACTTTGAACTTTTTCTTCCACTGTCCAAAGTCTCTGATTAAACAGGGTTAATAAAAAATTTCTCTTTCGTGACACTTGAGGGTGGAAATAGATCTACATTTCTAGCCTGGGAGCCTTTAGGTTCAACTTCTGATACTCAAGTATATCAGCAGTGATAATATCTAAGAGATTTGCATCTCTGTTTTCAAATGGTGGTAAGTCTTTATCTTTACCAAGACTGAGAAAATAAGGTCAATTGTCCCTTTTCCTCCTAACTTGATAACATTATGACTTCTCTCACTTTGGGAAAAGGTAGCCCAGCTGAACCTCTCTGTGGATATACTTCTCTTCCCCAGCCCTTAAATCATGGATTAGTGTGTTTCTAGGATGGGGTTCATGTTTTGACTACATTCCAGCGTGCCTGCCTAAGAGGTTTTAGTTTTGGCTAATGAGGGAGGTGGGTTCCTGGGAGACTAGAAATATCATAATAACTTTTGTCACTGTTTTAACAGTCTCTGTTATAAAGGCTTTATAAAAAGTTCCAAAAGGAATGTCTGTACGGGATTTGGTTTGGTTGGTAGGTTGGTTTTGTTGTTTGCTTTTACAGTTGACTTTTGGTTGGGTTTTGGTTTGGTTTTTTTTGTTGTTGTTTTTTTGTCTATGTCTTATCATAGGTTCTGTCTTAATTTTAACAGTGATTGATTGGAAGACATGAGTCAGAAAAGACATTTTCCCCTCCTCAAGGCAAAAAAAAAAATTAAAATTCAAATATCTTGTTTTAGGGTGGTGTTTCTCCTATGCAGAAAACACTATAATTTGTAAAGCAATCTCTGAAAGTTCTTGAAGCATATATTTTTGAATCACAGAAACTCAGCCTTGGAATGAAAAATTTGGAGTTCTCGTGTCTCCATCCTAGTTTTCTTGTAATTTTGAAGATTGTCACTGCTCCAGAATGCTTGGAAATTTTGTAAAAACTTTATATATCACATCTTTGAATTCTGAAAGGAAGAAAATACTGAAAAATAAAAGCTGTAATGTGTCCAGCTAAATCAGGACAATTAGGTGAATTATCCTTCTTACATGCATTCATATATTTAAGGTCAGAGAGAAATACCAGAAAATGTATCTACTCAGACTCAATTAGTGTTAAAGTTTTCACTAGAGGGGCAGAAGTAACTGAGATTTTTATGTAGTTGTGGCTACCCTTTTAAAACAGAGGATCATGAAGCTTCATGGTGACTTCTGCCTTTCAGTAAAAGGAAGTCATCACAAAAATCTGATTCATAAAGCAAATTCATAAGATCATCCACCTCATGTGTTCAAAGATGTCTGAAGGCCCAAATGTTACCTATTAAATATTGGAATGCTGTGGAGCTACTTGTTTAGTTTTCTCCTGATGGAAATCAGTTTACAAGCACCAAAATCTACCTGCACATCAAATCAATGCTCAATAAATGGGGACAGTGAGGAAATTTGCTTCAAAAGCATCCTAATCAAAAAGGTCATGCCAACAGATGCTGTATTTCAATGTTCACTGCAGTCAGGCTTTCTCTGATACAAGAGTGATACCAGGTGTCCATTTCAAGACAAACAAAATGTACTGCATGTAGCCAGACTGTGGAATACTTGCCACAGCAGGATGTGGAAGTTGAAGAGTTTGAGCAAAGAATGAGCAAGTTCTTGAAGGGAAGTCCATTGAGAATTACATTACAGCGACATTCAGTGCAGGAGATATTTTATATGAATTACAGAATCTCAGAGGCAGAGAGAGCACTAGAGGAAAGTGTGTTTGTCCATAATTCTACTGAGCACCTGTTTCAGTGCCTGCCAGGGGCAGGATATTAGGCTGGATGAATCCCTGTGCCAGTCTGCCATGGCTGTTAATATATTCTTAACTTGATGAAACTGAAATTAAAAACGTGGTCTAAGGGTGAAAGGGTTACCTTGTTCCACTTCTGCAGAAAGGAAATCCTATGCAAGCAAATGTAGTGTTGCTAGATAAATAAAAATAAATAAGTTATTTTATTTAAGTAATTCATTTGAATTACCTTCAGGAACTCCACAAATTAAGATTATTCATATCTTGACTGTGGGGCTTTGAAGACTCTGCTGAGGAAAGTACGTTTTCTCATGGAAACCTATACTGACAGCGTTGATTGTGTTCGTCATTTCAAGTTGTGGAGAGGGAGAAAATGAGCAATATATTACAAATTTTGAGTGTAAAATTAGTTAGAAATTTTATGGAAGATAATTCTTCTGGTTACTTGTCTTACACAGTATAGAATTTGGGATTTTGTTCATTCATTTGGTATTGTTAATTTATTTTCTTAACAAGTCTCAACATGTAAATTTCAAATAAATGCTTTTAAACAATTCATGGGTGGACGTGTTTGCAGTTAAAAATATAGAAAATACTGTTAGCCATATGATACAGGTATTTTCTTCTTCTTTTCCCTTTTATTGGTACACAAATATACACACTGTTATATTAATGTAAACTTTGTGCGTTTCTTCCTAAAAGACACACCTTTTTTCTTTACTTCGTAAAAAAAATTAAAACTTCTTGCCACTACTTCTCTTTGTCCTGTTCTTGCAAAATACTAAATCAGATCTTTCCACCTAACTATAAATGTATAAACATGTTGTCTTTGTTAGTTATGGTGCTTCATGTTTACAGACCTGAAGATACTGTTTCTGTTGTAGCTGGGAATGTGGCTGTGTTGGGAAATTTGCCTTACTTAATTTTCCATCTCCTTGGAAATCAGAAATTAATTATTAATGCAATAATGAATTGTACAATGTAATGCACAATTCAGCTTATGTTGTTGATTCTATATCATTATGAATCATTAAAATTCCAACTGATGTTTTCTACTTTTAATGGTATAAAATGAATATAATATGACTTAAGTATATTGGATTAATTTTAGGCAAATTTTTGGGATGGATGGATGGATGCAATAAATCAGAGCTGCCCTATATATTTCTCTTGCAGCTGTGTTGCCACCAAGATTTGAAGTGAAGAACCTAATGGTGTAGAAGTAATTGCTTTCCTTGCAAAGGGCACACAAGATTGTTTCTGGCTATTGCCGTATTTAAATAATAGGAATAAATATCTCAAATACACCGATGTAAGGAAACATATGAGTTTAAATTAACTTGTTTTGTTAACAGCAAACATGCTGAAGCAATGAATTTTTATTTTTTTGTTGAACTATCATTGTACAAACCTCTTTGTCAGTAGCCTTATAGTGGAGTCATTCAGGACCAATTTCTCAAGTTCGTAACTGTATTTCAACCAGGTACTCCTGTAGACTGTGTGACAAAAAGATATAGTTCTTTGTATTAAAAAGTGTCTGAATTCCATTTATATTAACTTTACCACTTACAGGATTATTATAATGTGGAGTAGGAATAACTTTTCCACAACAGTATTATTTTATAAATGTAGTATTCTGCTGGAGCTGAAGTTGCTCCTCTGTATTAAGGAGACTTGATCAACAAAAATGAGTGGTTTTGCTTTGAGCATTCAGGTCAGGAAACATTTTCAATAGTAGAAAATGCCTATCTTTTGAAAATCAAATCCTTTCAAGTAGTTCATGTGAGCATTCTGTAGTAGAGGGGCTCAGATTCGCTAACCATATTTCAAATTCTTGGCTGATTTTTCAAAAAAAATCATGAACATTTAAAACCTACATGTGTATTCACTTTCCAGCTTCCAGAACAAAATGAGATAGCTCTATGAACAGTTGGTGTTACCTGTGTTTGATACCTGTTCAGTTCCAATTGAACTTCATATTATTTATGCTGCAGGAACAGGTTTAAATTTGTAAGTTCTGGCCTGCAACAATTAAAAAAAAAAAAAAGCAAACACAACTTAAATGATTTTCTCTTTAAAAAAATCTAAAAGTGAAGTTCAATTATTTACATTTTATTTGAATAATGCCTAACACTGTATATTATAATATGGAGTTTCAATTACTTTTCAAATCCAGTAGACTTTATTGGTACAGCAGAAACATTGCAAGCAGTGTTTTCCACTTTTATTATACTTAGTATACAAACTATGCAGTTTTGAAAATAAGGGATGTTTAATCTGTGGGATCTCTAAAACAGTAAGCCAGTAATTTATACCTGTACAATGTTTTTCATTGGCAGCTAAAGAAGAACGGAGAAAAGAAGAGAACAGTTTGGAAAATGCTCAAAAATGGTAAGGTTTTTGGTAGTGTTTTTTAACAGTTTATTTTGGTGAAAGATATTATTGAACTTAGGAATTACATTAAATAGCAAAAAGGATTGGTATTTCAAAGAAATAATGTTTTCTGAAAAACTCTTACCTAATCTTCTGGGGAAAACTTTGTGTTCTGTTTTATCTAAACAGTGTCCTGCATTTGGGGTTTTAATTATTATCAGCATTGAACTGAATGGGGGTTTTAAGAAAAGATAAATAGCTGATTAACTACTTTATGACATAAAAATCTCTTTCATCATCACTGAACATTTTTGCTCTTAGTGTACTGCAGTCAGTTGCATAAGAAACCATTGAAATCCCAATGTTTTTATGGCCTAAATATGTGTGCCTCACTTAGCCCAAAGGAGTCAAAGTATGAAAAAAGTCAGATTAATTGATTTATAGATGGAGAGTAAAATATTCAATAAGTTAAGATTACTAATACATTTTGTTTACCAAATTATATTTTTATGAGAGTGAAGCAGCCGTCTTAGCTATGAACCTGCTATAAATAAACTGGAGTTAATTTTTTATTCCTGGTCACTAAAGGCAGATCAGTGGTCATTTGGATTTAATTATACTTTTCTCAGCCCATAGTTGCTCCACCTGAGACACCTAGGTTAGTTTTGCTAGGGAATCAGGAAAAGGGAGCCAGGCACCTCCCAAGTGCAGCTCAAGTCTTAGGTGAACTGTTCCCAATTGCTTGCAGAAGATGCCTGAATTGACCAAACGACTGGCTGATGTCAGCTGGGGCTTTACCTCCTCATTTTAGGAGTGTCTGACTGGCTCTGCTTAGCTACAAACCTAACTTCCTTGGCACAAGTGTCCTTCACATTACCTTCTTTGTAGCCTTCCTAGACTTGAGTAGACTCTAGGGTATGGAGCTGCATCCAGTTTGCTGTTGACTTAGGGAATTAGTTGTCCAACATAGAGTTTGAGTTCTTTAATAGCTAACTAAATATTCAGTATTTTAAATTACTCCTTTTGAAAAGCAGAAAGTAGCCCAGGAAGCCAGATTTAGGTGGGTGAAAGCAAAGGAGTACTACTGGGGGTCAGGCTGGTAAAGAAAGGGAGGATGAGCAGTGTCAGGATGATGGCAGAGAGAGACTGTGCAGGATTTCAGGATCCCATCTCTATACACTCCAGCTGGGATGGTGAAGGCTTCTGTTAGAAATAAGAGAGAGCCCAATGTTCCTGGGGCTACTCTTATATGAAGCAAACCTGAGAAGAGTTTCTGTTCTTGCTGCTCTTGGCTCAGCTATTCCAGTCAAAGTGCAATGAACAGCTGAGGGTATTTAGCCCAAGTCAATGTAATGCAAAATACATTGCCCAGTAGACATAAATGGTTTTAACCATGTAATTATGACTAAGGTGTATTGGTATTTTTAGAGTTTGAAAAGCAAAATATTTTATACAAATATTTAAAGCTGTATTAGATTTGTTTATTTGTTTGTTTATTTATTTATTTTTCTCATCATAGGGTCACTTAAACTCTGAATATTATGGCTTTATACACACATATTTCATTGTGATTCTTTAAATATGAAAATATAGTTAATTTTTTCATGCAAAACATGGAAGAAATGACACGTATGAGGATTAAAAAACCATATTAATAGCTCGCTTTGAACAATACGGGATATTGTACAGCGTGATCTAGAATATGTTTCTATCTTTAAAGTATGAAAAAGAACAACCCAGATCATATTGGCTCATGGCTAAAATCCAGGCTTCTTTGTGAAGTAGCTGGAGTATATATGGCTTTGTTTTGGAGAGATAACTTCTGTAGTTTTTGATGGATACTTTATATTCTTCAAGCTTAGCTAAAGAACTTTAATTTCAAACTAAGTCAAAAAACGTTGAGCCTAACCTTGGTAATTCCATATGAAAACATACAATGTGGACTATGCAAATGCAAATATAAATAAAGGAAGATGCCGAAGCTGCATCTGTGGCTCACATAACAAGGGTTGAATGGTTGGAGACTCCTTACAGGTCTTCAAAATTATTTATTTTCTTTTCAAGATTTACACCTCCTGTGTTTAGATTTAGAACCTATTTGCAGCTCTAAAGAAGAGTATAACTTTCTTTTGATTAAATAAAATTATTATTTCAATAAAAAATTAATATTTTTAAAATAGATTGTTACCTTTGCTTTTAAATTATAGCATTATATTTAATAAATATCACCAAATGTTTCAGGAATGTTGCATCTGCTTTGCAGAGAAAAGTGATTCAATTTTAACAAAAGTGAACACACTTTTATTTATATAATTACCTAGTCATGTGGATTGTTCCATTTTATCTATACGAAACAATGTCATAAAGGTTTGAAATGCACTATCAGTTAAAATGCTCTCAGAATTAGTGTCTGTAATAAAAGAATACTTTGGAAATACCTAGCTGTATAGCAATTCAGTAACAGCCACATTATAAAAAAAAATTTAAGGCAAAAATATTGGCAATGTATTTTTGTAAAATTAATTGTTTGTTTATTGACACATGAAGGAGATTATTTTCAGTAAAACCTTTGTAAAACCTTTGTCACTGTCTGTGGCTTGGTTGTTGCTACTCCCAATTCTCTCTAAATAAGAGAAGTTCATTTTTAACCAAACCTAGAGATTTTTCCTGACTTGCTGTGTGACTCTTCCATAGTGCTTCGGTAAAGACAAATGGGAGAATAAGTTCTTCTTAAAGTGTAGCAGAATAAAATTCAATTAATATATTACAGCATTTCCTGTAATGCAAGAAGCTAAGTTTTTCCTGTTATAATTGAATGCCCATGATTTGCCAGTGTGACAGATCTGTAAGTGGCTGATGCATCTGTCAGTTTTCCTCCTGGAAGAGAGCTGGGTGTTGGAAGGTTAGTTCTGAATTAGCTGGTTAGCATGAATTGCTGCTGTGATTTCCCAGGCTAAGGGGAAGTTATGGTAATTCCCAGCCTTGACTACTGAATCAGAGAATCTCTTTCCCCAGTGGCCTTACATGTTGACAGTTTTTTTTCCTTCCCCCTCCCTTGCAGCTTTGAAGAAACAGTGGGATACTTTGGGATAAAGCCAAAGCCTGGCGAGAAGGAGATCACACCCAACTACGTTTTCACGGTGTGGTACGAATTCTGCAGTGACTTCAAGACCATTTGGAAACGAGAGAGCAAAAGCATTTCCAAGGAACGGTAAGGTTCTAATAAAGTCATTAATACCATTTTAGATGTCTGGGAAACTGCTGCTTCTCAAGCCCAACAAATTATACTCCTATATTTCACAGGCGTCATTGTTTTCTTTCAGATCTAATGGACATCAAGGAAAGATTATTCCCTCAGGGTGCGTAGGAAAATTCACCAAAGGCATGCTGTCCCCACAAAAAGATAAACACATATAATCTGATAAATTACACTTTTGTAACCCCTTCCAATTACTAGCTAGTAAAATGAAAGGGGAGCTGTGCTAATTTATAACAGATTGCTTCTCTGTGCATTTTCATGTTGAACTAGCCTAAATGAGGCGATATTGCTGTCGCAGACAGTACAGACAAATAAAAGTGAATGCTTTTCCAGTTAATATACTGCACTTGCATCAAAGGGAAGCCCCAGAGATTCAGGCCACACTTAGCATAGTGTCGAAGCCCCACACTGAATTTACAGCACTACTTCTGACTTTCGGTGTCCTGCTGAGGACATCAAACTACTTGCCGCTAGATCTCACAACAGTCTCCTGATTTTATTAGTTAGAGTAAAAGAACCCAAAAACCTACAACCTTCAATTATTTTCTTGATTTTCTTACAGAAGCTTAAAATCTTTTACACAAAAAAGCAGTTCTACTACAAACTCACCATGCTCTTTTCTTGATTTTCTTAAAGAAGCTTAAAATTTTTTACACAAAAAAGCAATTGTACTACAAGCTCATCATGCTCAGCATATTACAATTCATTTGAAAAGACCTAGAGTGGTAATTCTTTTCCTTGGAAAAGAATTGAGCAATTACTTTCGGCATGAAATTTAAGTTCAGGTGCTTATTCCAAATTGACAAGAGATTTCGATTAAAATGTCTTTAAAATATCTACCAGCAAAAGTAGTACACTCATTTACACTTTGTTTCAAATCAGTGGGGCTTTCAGGTCCATATAAAGTGGATTTTTTAAAGGAATAGTTGAAGAAGTTATGAATTCTCAATTATCAACTTAATCAGCATTCTTTTATAGATCTTACCATTTTAAAACACTTGAAAGTTGTAGCTTTTTTGTCATTTATTGATAGATTTTGTAAGCTGACAACTGCAAACATTTACAAAGAATCTTTTATTTTCTTGTGTCTAAATCAAAACACAAATTTGTTTAACATGTTAAAAACTGTATAAAATAAAAAGTCCCAAGCACGTTGCTAAGGTCATGATAAAGATCATCTCAGGGATATATTTTCTGCTGAATCATGATGTATTTTTATTCCAAAAGCAGTTAGGAGGAATAGAAGTTAGCTACCAAAGGGAAAAAGAAATCCAGACCATACATGCTTTCCTTTTTATGTAATTAGCACCTTGCTAATGGTACACAATGATCCCTTCAAATTAATAGACTTTAAATACTTTGTGTTTTAACGGGACATAACTTCTTAACTTTCTTAATAAAATATCAAGAAATCTTTGTAAGTAGACTGCTATGTTCTGTGCTTTCATACTCTGGTGAGGTGAGAATTTCTTGTGGTTTAATACCTGTCATTTAAGTCTACAAATGAAAACACAGAACAAATACATCATCAGTTCCTCTGACGGATGCCTTTATTCCTGCTCAATGTAAAGCAATACCAGTAGAATGCAGAGCAGCAGTTACTGTAATGCTTCAAAGTGCTGGCAATTTCTGGATTATACAGGTGCTTTTTCAGAGCTCACTTCAAATTGTTTTTACAAAGTTTCCTTTTCATCAAAAGGACAATCCATTGTCGTTTACATTCAAAATTTGGGTGATTCATCAAGACAATGAGCTGTTAAAATGATGAGTCTTGTGTAATTAGTAAAATTGAATGACAGAGGAGTGTTTTCACAATCCTAAATTGTTTTGTATTTGTGCTACTGAAAAGAAGAGTATAATGAAATCAATAGATTAGAATGGTGGAAAAGCTTTCTTCATCACCAGAAAATGTCTTTTAAAGTCCCATTTAAGGGTCCTGTTTAACAAAGCAGGGAACTAACAGTTGATGAACTGCCTTCCAAAAAAGTCTGAAAGCAAGGGAAGAGTCATTGTGCACATTGGTAACTAAAAACCTTAGAATGACAGGAATGGACAGCTGTCTTCCTTAACTGCCTAATTAATTGGATGCACTATTTGTTGTGCATTTTTGAAGATTGCAATTTAAAAAAAAAAAAAAAAAGAACTTTTTATCGTGAACCCTTATTTTGTTTTGAAGGAAGTTTTAAAGAGGAAGAAACATCAATGTAGGTCAGTAATTTCATATTTAGGTTCTGAAACTGAAGTATTGATATCATTATATGAACATGCTTCCAGTTGAATTACCTTTCAAATTTCAGGAGCTGAAGAAAGCCAGTGTAAAATATGCATGAATTAGCTAATTATTTACATTTATATAGGAATGTTAATAGTGGATTGTAATTTGTCTCTCAAGAAATATGATATATAAAATAGAAGGTTTAATTATAATATTCAGAATTATAATTAATCAAAGGAATCATTAAAAATGTATTAGGTTAATAGTAGTAAAAATAGGTCAAAAGATCTATGATTCCAAAATTAAAATTTTATGTCCCAAACTAGCTACACTGCGTTGTGGAACAGACCACTTTAAATCTCTGAATTTCAGCAAAAAAGAGTGCTGTCTTTGACTAAATGACAGTCTCAGCTGCAAAGAGTGTTTTGTCCAAAGCTACTCGGCTCCCAAATGTCACACAATTGTAGAAATCTAATGAGACTTTTTCTTAAAGGAAACACTTCAACTGAGCTGCCCTGCATTTAACCTAAGCATGAAAATAAATTAGCTGCCTGCAAAATATAGTTGAGTCATTGTCTCTTTCCTGGACAAAATTTGCACACCATTTAGGAATGCAAGACAGAGTTACAGATAGATAACAAACTCTGATATGACATGATATGATAAATGATAGGATACGGTATATAAATGGCTAGAGGTATAAAATGAAAACAATTTTCCAAACCATATGCCTGATAGGAATATGATGACAGTGTACTTTCCCTTCAATACCAGAATTTAAGTACAGGGAAATAGCATTGACAATCACATCTTCATCTGTTACAAAAAGCTTAATGTAAGCGCACTGAATGCTGGAAACTTTTTTTTTGGTGCTCTTTTGAATCAAAATCCAGTTTTGTTGTTGACAGCTTTATAATTTACAATGTTTATGCATTCAGGTATTGCTTTTATGCTTTTTTCTGTTAATGAAATTTTGAGATGATAACTGAATTGAAGACGAAAAGGTTGGAGTTTTTTCGCAGTAAAGCACTTACAGCAAGGTAGATTGCAGATAATTCCACTGTCATTTCCTTTTCTTAGACTACTAATTTTATTTGCAGTGGGCATGTCTATGAATTATAAATATTTATGAATAATAAATATGTATTTATAACAGCTTAAATCTGTTATATGTACATATATATATATGAATGCCATCCGTACATCAATTAAAGCATTTGAGATGTTAAATTATATTTTAAGAGGATGTCCTAGACAAGTCCAAAAGAGGGAAAAATATGAGTACAGAAGAAATACTAGTAGTTTGCAGTGAGTTTCATCACAAAGTGTGATTATGTTTTGCAAAAGAAATGTGACAAAGATTATAAATAATGTGCTTGTGCCTGTTGCCCTTTAAATACAAGCTAATTAAAATAGGAAAGGATTTGTTGCTCTTAATTTACCTCACTGCTGACACTTTCAAAGATAAGATTGCTACAATGGTTGCTGTATTGGATGAAATAATCTCTTTCAGATTGAATATGCAAATAGGTCTGAATTCAGAAATCAAAAACAGAACCAAAATTTGTCTCAATAGCTGGAGAAGACATGATCATTGTTTAATGAACAGAATTATATGTTTCATCTTGAAAAGAGAAACGCTTTGTCACAAGATGTCACAGATGGCAAAAGCTTGCATTGTTTCCAAATAGTGGCAATACAAAATCATATTAGAAAAATCTGTGAAGGACATGAAGAGAGATTCCAGCTGCAAAAACATTCTGGGGGTTATCACTGTAGGCTTTGGCTGTCTTTATGTACTCCTAAATATCTGCCAGTGGCCATCTCAGATGGACTGAAGTATATTTTTGTTCTCTAGCTGTTTTTTTCCTAATTGTTTTTCTTATGCACCAGCTTTCCTAAAATCATAAAAATCTATTTTTATTCCCTGTGACTACAGTGATAAAATTTCTCGCTTACTTTGTATAGATAATACATTATCAGTACATCCAGAAAAAATAGAAACATATCAAATACATTGGCAACTTGAGGTTTGATGACAAAATCCACTGACAGCATACATTTTACTGTATTTTACTGATTCAGTTAGTTGACATTTATACTAAATGCAATCTAAAGATTTGATCAGTAATCTTTCCAGAAGATTCAGTCCTGAAGGCTTGATAGGCAATTGTGTTGTTAAACACAGTAATAGAATTGGCAATGTTCAAACTTCACAGCCTGGTATAAGGCTCCTAATTTTAAAGCTAAAGGATCTGTAAAATGACCTGCCAAGCCAGGTAATACACAGACATCTGTCTTCTAAAATTTTGAGACTGAAATCTAACCTGTTATGTTTCATGGGCTAACAATTTTCAGGAAATGCTGCTGTGACTTGAGGTTTAGTTTATGAGCTGCATACAGAATAGGACTGAGAGTACAAAAGTATTTAAGACATGAAAGGAATTTGAGCTCTGGGGATATTTCTTAGTCCTAAGGGAAGTCACTGGTCAGCTGTGCTAAGGATCTGGACTGGCTATGCAGCTTGGCTCTAGATTGAACAGTTGATGTTGACTGTAGCTACCTCCGCTTGTTCATTTCCACTCATATCTGAAATTCTGTTTGCACAACATTTCCTTATGCCAAAACAGTTTTATGGGAGAAGTTTAAAGTTCTAGTCATGGGAAGCTCAGGTGGCACAGAACTGTCATTCCGAGCTGTTTCATAATCCACAGCTATCCACATAACCCACCAGCTGTATGGAAGGAGCTGAGAAGCAAAAAGAATGGATTTTCCAGAATATTGAGAGGCTGAGAGAGAACTAGATAATTTGGTCTCTGTCGTCACACAATGACAGAGCCAGAACATGAGTACATTAATAGCAATTGGTTCGTTTAGGAGGCAATCTTGTTTCCTAACTGGGGAACTTCAAAGGTTGGAGTCTGCAGTTCTGTCTGAATTCTCTGGAAAGCAGAGGTGAAAATGATACTCAGTTTATCTGATTAGTCCCTGGCTTGGTAATATCTTTTCCTGTAAGGAAAAAACGCATTTTCCTGACCTTACAAAGGAAACTTTTTGTAATAATTGCAGGCTTGTGTTTAGATAAGGTTTCTGCATGCCTAGGTACAAAATAAAAATAATTTGGAATAAAAATAATGTCTTTATTTTTCACTAATAACTTCTAATTTAAGAAGCCTGGCTTTTATCGAATATGCAGGGGAAGACACCACCTCCCACATAGAGGCAGGAAAAATCCAATTACATTCCCATGGATTATAGTAAGGATACATTTGCAGAATCGGAGTCATGGCTCTCATGTTTAAAAATGAATAGTCTTGTTAATTTAATTAAATATTTTCCCATATTGCGTGCTAATGTGCAGTACTGCTCAGTTTGACACCACATCTTCTTTATTCATTAAGGTGTATTGACTTCTTTCGACAGTTGAAGGAGAATAACTTTTCTTTTGAACACATCCACATTGTAGCTCATCAGATTTGAAGACTTACATTCCATAATGTTTTGGCCTTGTGATTGCTTGCTAAGTTAGCCCATCGGTCACGTTAGAAGGGACCACAGTGGGTCACCTGGTCCAACCTCCCTGCTCAAGCAGGGTCATCCCAGAGCACAAGGCACAGCCTTGCATCCAGATGGTTCTTGAATATTTCTAGTGAGGAGACTCCACAGCCTCTCTGGACAACCTGTTCCAGTGTGCAGTCACCCTTGACCCTTGGGTTGTGTTTCAGCTACTCTGTCATCCTGTCTGTTCTCTGTGTCCTCTCCAGTGCTCTCTGTCCAAAACTGTCCTTGTCACTGTGAGCTGAGGATTGTGGCCCTCCATCTCAGAGCTTCATTTTTTTTCAGCACCCTCATTGGAAAAACTTTTTTCCTTATACCTAATCTAAATTGACCTTTTATTTTAAAACCATTACCCCTTCCCTCTTGCAACAGGCCCTGCTTAAAGTGTATCCCCATCTTCCATTCTATTTTTAAGAATCCAGGTTTCCTAGAAATAGTGAAAATATGCCATAAAATACACAGAGTAGGCCTATGTCAGTGACAGGCATAACTTTCTTTTTACATCTGAAAGTTTGTAATCCCTGTAATTCTCCCTTCGGATGAACGTGTGGACTCCAGACATTTAAAAACTATTTGAAAACACTTCTAGGACCACAGAGAATGTGATCAAATAGAAAATGTGCTCAAAATAGGGAAGAGTTAGAAGCTGATGGCTTGGTGTGATTCTGCTAAGCCTGAAGACTGTCTTGAAATACATCATCATCTTTGCATAAACATTGTAGCTGTGAGGAATAGCATGCTGTCCAGTGGGTGCAGTCATCCAGCATGAAGAAGTAAACTGTGCAGATTTAACAGAAATAAAAGATGGAATAGTGTGTTGTCACGTAGTTGTTTACATGTAGAAAGAGGGAACACTAATTAAGTTCTAAAAATACACCAGCTGTATTTAAAAAATATACAAGATAATAACTCCATAAGTGTGTATTTCAGGGGTGTAGTTACAGCTTGAATCAATGCCATAGCTAAACACTGCTGAAAATAAGTCCAGCTGAAAGTACTGTAACTGTTTCCTTCTCTTTTTAAGCACTGGAAAGTGAGACAACACCAGGAACCATCTAGTAGATACTTCTAAAATACGTAGGGAAGAATTTTTTTGTTTCTAACATTGATAAAGACAGCAATGAACTTATGAATGTGTTCTGCATTTTAAAAAGAATCTAGCTTGCTGCTAGTGTTACAGCAAGGAAGTACACATCAGTAATTTCAGCTATAATCCACTTTCCTTTTTGCTTTTCTTCCAAAATTCCTCAAAAATTGAGTGTGTCGAAAGTGATTTGAACTGGACATGGTATTTTAAATACTTTTTGACCAGCCTTAGCAATTATTTCTGCCAGTGGAAAAAGTTAAATAGGAGAAGAAAGTAGAATTTTTCAGTTCAAGAGTGCCAAGAAATGTGTTGTCTCTAGTAAAAGACTTACTTGGTGTTTATTACTGAAGATTGGTTTGCTGAGTTCTCCTTGCTTGTAAAATTTCACTCCCAAACTCCTTCCTTTTGCATTTTGCATAAAGAATTATAAACTAGGTGTAATTATAAACATCGGTGTTATAGAGGCATTTAGCACTGGGCAGATCCTCTATAAGGAGTGCCAAGAGTTTTCTTTCCTTTTTATCACTTTTTAGCACATAATTTCCCATGCACTTTCCAGTCTGTACAACAGTCAAGTCCCCTTTTCTTTAATTCTCTGTTTCTTGTTTTCCTCCTGATTAAACTCTTCATTGGGCTCTTCTTGTTAAATGCCCGCAGAAAGAAGGGTTCTTTATGAGAGCGAAAGGCAAGAAGCAGAGGAGTCAGATGTGTGCTTCTTTCCCCTTATCTCTACAGTACTTTTGGCAGTCTAGTCTGTAGCTGTACACAAGGCAGCTTTACCTGCACTGAGACAAGAACCTCTTGTACCTCCTCTTGCCACATCAGTGAGGCTGGGCAGTCATTTCCATAAAGCAACACAGAAGACATAAATGAATAACTGGCAGATGCTTTCATTCCAAGGTTTCCAGAGGAAATATAATGTGTAGCCTGGCAAATGGCCTGCTAAAATAGCATATTCTATGTGTACAACAGATTAAGCCTGCTAGCTCTTGTTTTTTTATCAGAAGAGGATCTTTCTGCCTTGATAGCACAGCTCTTTTGGTGGGAAGGATACTCCATAAAATCCAGATCCTGCAGGAACAGAGAAATAATTTTCCTGATGACGTTTTCAGGGAGCAATACAGGCGGGCTGTCCTTTTGCTTTTGATTTTCTCCATTTGAAAATGTACTTTGATCTACTTTTGGTAGTTTATTAAGTGCCTTTAAATAGCAATAGCAGTTTGTTGGGCTAATGTGCCTTAAAAAAACGTTACTGGTGAGGTTTCTTGAGCCAAGCAGAGCCAGAACATCTTTCAGTTCATCGAATCTAATGATGTCTTTTTTTGTGTTTCAGAATCAAAGTGGCTCAGCAATCAGTGAGCAAGTTAACTGCAGAGAAGAAGGTTGAAACGAAGAAAATCAATCCTACAGCTAGCCTGGTATGATTTGGTTTTCAGCATGCTATTCCAAAAGGGTTTTGTGACACTGTTCTTGTCATTGAGAATAATGGCTGGTTTCTGCTGTTGTTGAAGAGCATAGTGTACTTGGTTTGTAATCAGCAGTTGTGTTTAAAATTTAGTTCAGTTGTGCCTAAGCATGGCTCTGCTATTTTAGATAACAAAAAGAGCTGCATTTGTGGTTTCTTCTTCTCTTCCATGTAGTCTCTTGTATTTTCTTCCATGCTTCAAAGTGCATTGAAGCTCATTGCATATATTTGTCCAGTGGCTGGAGTGTCTGGTTTTTTCAAACCTTAAAATTCTTGTTCTCTCTGTAGAATAATGGTAGAAGTGATCAAATTGCCATTTTATTTCTTGCTGTACTCCCAGTGTTTTTGATACAACACAGTAAGATGTCTAATAATTTGCATTGTATATAAATCCTTTTTTTGTCTGTGTGCAAGGCCCATAGGTTAGACTCCAGAAGGCAAGAAACTAAGGGAAGGGAAGGACATGTACATGAGGAATCAGTACATTATTCCCATTCCCAGCAGAGCACATCAGTTGCAGCAGAGATCATACGAATGACTACATTTGCCTGGAAAGGGTCATTAAGCAAGATCATCTAGCTAATGCTAAATTAAAGCCTTTATTTCAGCAGAAACCATTCCAGACACAAACATATCTTAGAATTACTTGAATTTGAATGTATCTGGTTTTCTCTAGCTGCACTGGTGTTCACAGATGTGAATTTTTAAAGGTAGACAGTATTTGACAAGTAGCTAAAGCAAACTCAGCTTTTTCACACTAAGTAATGAACTGGTTTTAAGCCTTCTTTGAGTGCTCCAAGCATTTTTTTATTAAAGGAAACTGGGACTGTGACTTATTTCTCCATCTTCTAGACTAAATGTTCACTTGAGTGGAGATGGAAAATTATAGAGAAGAATTATAATAAAACTCTTTTTTTCCTTCAACAGAAAGAAAGACTGCGTCAGAAGGAAGCCAGTGTGACTGCCAACTGAAAGCCAGCAAATGAAAACCATGGAGTGATTTCATACCTTGCATGATGCTTTACTACACCCATGGCCCAGGAAGCACCTTATGTTAGATACTGAATTCTGCTTTGCTGATCTGTCCCAAGACAATCCATTAAAGACTTTTGAGTTCCTTCAGAGGGGTTTGTATGTTCAGTGGAGGGAATTCTAAGAGGGTTTTTACATGGGAAGTCAAAATTATTTTCTGTAACTCTTCCTTACATTGCTTAAAATGCATCTTGTTGTTAATGGTTAATTAAAATATTCTGTGCATAATGTATTAATATGGAAGAGCTAAAATGAGCATTTTGGATGCTGAGTTAAGTAATGACTAACAACCTGTAGGTTATTTACAGGGCTTTATGTAGATGGGAGCAAATATGCCATTCCGTTCACAAAGGTCTATTGCATCATACTTTTTGTTACTACAGGAGTAACTGAGGTAAAATTGACTGATTCTAAATCATTTTACAGTGTCTAAGTATTGGATGCATCTTTCTAAAACTGATTAAATGTAATTATAGATTCATGCTGTATTTTACTATAAATATTTTTATAGAAGCTTCAGCTTATGCCATTCATTGAAATGGGAATAATATTTTGCACATAAAAAGGAATATTCAAATTCTTTAGTTTTATGATTGATGGCATAACTGATTTATTATTTTTGTGGTTTTAATCTAACATTTCCTAAATTTTGAGCTTCTAAAGAAAAAATGATAAAATGTATATTTTTATTTCATGCAATATATATTGCAAATATCAATTCCATAAAGTGATGAGTTTATAGGTCATTAAGATACCATATCTCTCCATGAAGTTACGCACTTGCCATTAAATATTTGACTTTTCATTCCATTGAAAGCTTTCTTTTTAACAGCAAATATCTCACTCTAAAATGCATTGTGCAGCCTGCTCTTGTCCCCCTATATTTGTATGAAGAATGTTTCCAGCATACATATATATTTATGTATGTATATATATTTTTTAACATATATATATATATATATATATATATATATATACATAATGTAGTAAGTAAAATTTGAAAAAGAAGCAACAGGGTCTTGCTGTCCTCCTGCAACATTATAACCATTGCCATAAAGTAGCAGAGCCTGAAAATAACCCTGAATATCCACCGTTACTTGAAGATTTTTACTGCATTTTAAGGGTTTGGATTCTAGGAGGAGAAATCTTGAAGCAGAAGTTAATTTAAGGTAAAACAGAAAAGTGATTCTGTTTGCTGTCCACAAGAAAGAAACTGACTTTATGATAGTGGTGTATGGAGTTGGTTACAAAGAGAAGTCAGGTGAAGCAAAAAGGTGCTAAAAGCTAATAGGGGAAAAGCATTAGTGCTTTGCTTTGAAAGTGGAAAGAATATACATGAGACAGACATCAGTTATCATACAGCAAATTCAATAGAGAGACTGAGATTAAACCTTGGCAAAGTCATTTCTAGCAGTGTACATTCCTACTAAGGAAAAGAGCAGTTGTGGAGACCCCTTCATAACCCAAGTTAGGATTTCAGTGCAGGTTTCTTAAGTTAGTATCTCTCTCATTCCTGCATAAATAAAAACAAAGGACTCAAGACTCTCTTGTATGTTTGGGAGTTTCTCCCTGCTACAGTTATACTCAAGATGTGTAAGCATAATTCTTATGAAAGCAGTCAACAAATATGCCAGCAAAAATAATCTGATTTGTAGTTTGACTAGTCCCATTGCAGAGAAAAAAATTCCAAAGATTTACGTTTCCTGTCTTCCACTAACTAGGTGAAGTACATTTCTTTCCAATACTATTAGTGATAAACAAGAGGAGCAATAATGCCTATAAAAGCCAAAGAACAATAGCAAGTAAGGCAATTCTGATGAGTGTTTAAGCAAACAGTGTTTATTTTTTATATAGTTTTCTATCTATCTTGAAGATAGTGTATATTGCCATTTGACCTGATTGAGAGTTTTTCAATGAAATGTATTACTTGAAGTATTAAACAAGAGCAGCACTGTTTGTGAAAATAGATGGTCTTGAAAATTCCCATTAGAAGTATATTGTTGAAAAAAGGTTTTAACTTACTGAAATATCCTGTTTCAAAATTTCTAAATGTGAATTTTCATTTTTCAGTTCAAATTGACTTAATTTTGAAATGTTGAAAAATGTATATAAAAAGGGATTAAAATTAAAATTATTCATTTAAAGCACTCCTTGATAAGATTTATAATTCTTTTATCAGTTTATCAATTTGCCTAGGTTTTGAGAATTAAGGCTATTTTTTAGAAGATTCAAAACCTTGTATAGCACAGGGACCTTGTTTCTTCCTAATTTTCAATTGTGTTGCTTTTCCTCTCAAGTCAGAGTTTCTGATTCCAACTTATCCCATGACTTAAAAACTCTACTACCAATTAAACTATTTTTAAATGAAAAGAAGAATTCACCTAGACTATTTGATTCATTCTCTTAATCAAGGCTTTAAGACTCCTGGATGGAATTCATTGGTTAAATATCACACTTTTCCCCCCTAGTGACACCCACAAGTGTCTCCAGACAGTGATTGAAGCCACAATGGTAACTCCTGCTGGCTTCAACTAAAATTTTGTGTTGGAGAGGAGATATTTGTAGATACAGCTACGTAAGAGGTTTATTTATTAAATGTTTAAACGCTTCAGGCATAACAAATAGGCATCAACCAGGATTCATCTTTGGGGTCACCAAGTGCTGCTAAACATTTTGTTTTAAGCTTTAGTTGGATGCCTCACTTCACCCTGAGCTTCCTAGTTTGAGGAGAATAAAAGGAGAAAAAGAGAAAAGAAAGAAACGACAAAGATAGGATGGAGCAGAAGTCTCTGGTACGCGCCGACATTGCTGTCCAGGAAGCAGAAGAGTGGACTCCATTAATCCAAGCAGCAGTACCTAGACAGTCACAATTTTCTGATCTATTTAACTTAAAATACCTCAACACTTCACAGAAGACACTTCTGTGACTGTGAAGTAGATGTGGCTTAAGAGGGGAAATTTTCTGCTTTGTTTTGTTTTAATTTCTTCTATTACTGCCAAGCTTCTCAAAGACTATAAAGCAAAGCACTGTTAAAACCCATGTTACTTATTAGGTGCTTATTACCCACAAAACTAATGTACAACACTGATTTATAAATGAAATTATTAGGAAGAATTCAGTCTAGAATAATAGATAATAATCTGCTAAGTGCTCTTTACATTATTTACAACATTACCACTTGCTAATTTTAAAATAGAAGACCTTTTAGGGTCCTTGAGATCTGACAATATAAATTATTTTTTGATTGCATTTTTACTAAACCATAAAAACTACCCAAGTGTTTTGCCATCACTAACCTGTGCAATTGTTTTGCCTTCTGTTTTATCATAGGGTTGTAAATGTGTAGATTGAATATTAGACTTTTATATTTAACTTGGGATTTTTTGCGTAAAACAGAAACTATGGTCTTCAGTTTCTGTATATATAAAATTAAAGTAGAATAGGTGGAATATTCAGTAAGCAGAGAGAAAAAATAATTGAGCATCTTAAATGCTTTTAAAAAGGATACATTTTTTGTAAGGTTTCAACCTTTCTGAATTGCTGAGGATATCTCCTCCAACCAGATCAAAACAGCCAGGCTATTGCTGACCAGTCTATTTTTTTCTCTGCATGAAACATGAATAAAATACTTTGTTTTCCATGTGGTGTAGAGGGTTCTTATTGCCCCTATTTTCCAATAAATTGGTAACAATTCCTTTCTTAGATCTAAGCATCTTTCCCAGTTGAACATGGGGCAGTGGAAGACTGTGTAACACTTATTTAGTACTACTATTTCTTCATTGTTTCCAATAATTACCTTGAAAATGGATGCCTTAATCTTGTGTGGATATGGAATTTCAGAAACACTACCATTTAGAAATATTCATCTCCTTAATCAGTGTTTAAGCACCGATCTGAGTGTGCACCTAGATTTTTGCTCTTTCTTGGCCTTGTCTCTGTCTTGTTCAGTATTGTTATGGATCTTGCTCTTATTTTTTTGGTTTTTTTTTCCTTTAACACTTTTGGGTTTTATTAAAGCCATTTATTAGAGAATTTCAAGGTCTCCAGTCTGGAGAGTTCTCTTTGGTATTCTTCATATGAAGGTAAGCCTTTGTATTTGAACATAAATATAAAGAAAATTTTAAAAGAAAGTTAACTTGATTTAAGTCAATAAGTTGCTTCAAACAGAGAAAAATACCAGGAACCATGTGTTTCCTTGCACCACCAATGAAGAATACAACAAAACAGGATAAAAATCAGATAAAATTAGCAATGAGGCTGATAACCACTGGAAAAAGTTAGCAAAGATAGTTATGGTTTCTCTATTTTCTGATGTTTCCAAATCAGGATGGAACATTTTCCTGAAAGGTCTGTGTGGTCAAATACAGCTTATTAGGCTCAGTTCAAATGTAGCTAAGTAGCCTCCCCTATCCATTGATTCACCTGTTCCAATAGTTCCTCTAGACAGAAAAATGTAATAATAAGTATGTAAAAGACTTAATAAAATATTTTTCTTCAGTAATGAAATATTCTTCTCTAAGATGAAAGAGCTCTTTGCTGTGATTTTGAAATTAAAGTACTGCAAACAGTGTGGTGTGGAACAACATAATGCAGGAAACCACATTTATATTTCAAATTATTAATAACTGACATTTTTTGGAGGCATCTTACAGTATTAAGGTAGCAAATTTATATGCTCTGAAATTCAACGCTGCTTTGGGATTCCCAAGCTAGGTCTGAGAAAACTGTCATTTTGGATTGCACTGTGAGGAATCACAGAAAGCCAGTTCCTTAGTCAAAGGTTTGAGCATATGCTAGAGACTTTACCTTGGGTACAGGTAGCATGGTGCCAAATTTAAATAACTGTCTGTCCTTTTAATGAATTATTAGATATGACCTGCTAATATAATTACCAAACACAGGGTTTAAACTGTAAAAATTTTATGCAATTGTTTTAGAGATCTAAAGTTCAGAAACTGTGCAAGCAAAATTCGTAGAAGCCTTCAAAAATACAAAAATACTTGGGTTTGCCAGTTTTTTCAAAATGCCTGCAAGACCTTTTCTTGTGTGTTTTTTAATTTTTTTTCAATTTAAAAATACTAACAATGCTGCTAAAATTGATTTTTTTCCACTTACTGAAAATGGGATGCAACTAAACGGTACTGTCTTATGAAGTTTTGCAAGCTTCAACTGGATTTAAGATTTGATTTGCTACCTCATAGAATTTAAGCTTTTAAATTACAACCTATTAATAAAATTTAAGCGCCGGATAGAAGAGATTATATATTTTAATAAGCAATGAAGTAAAAACACTGATCTGATAAATAACTTAGACACAGAGTGCTCCACCTTCCTGGGAGGACATTACCAAGTGACATAAGCTGTGCCTAGTGGGGAACAGCACAGCATTTCCTGTGATTTCCTTCTGCCAGCTGTTATCTCAGACTAAACTGCAGGCTGCAGGCATTTGGTTTTCATTTTCTGGTTCATTTCATACCTTTTCACCTCAATTTCACCTTCAACAAGCTAATATTGATTTAATAAGAAGCCTTTTTATAAAGGCTGATAAGGCTTATATATGCATGCAGTTTTACTTACGTATATATTCCTCTGGCCCACACAGTAAAAATATCCATAGAGAGCACTATGGAGTCATGGGACTGGATAAAATCTTTTAAAATCCAGACTAAGGCAAAAGCTAGCAGACCCCTCCAAAGTAGCAAAAATTTTGTAGAGTTGTATGTATCCACTCATTAGGTTCTACAGATTTCAGAAATGCTGCATTCATGCTTATGAACATCATTTTGTGCCTATTACTGATCATATGATTGTTTGATATGAACAGAATCACTTATATATTCTTCCTCTTCTATTGTGCTGTGACCAGTAAAATACTGACTACAAAAACTGTTGAAAGAGCAATCCATCCTCAGAGTCCTGACAGACAGCTGTGTTTCAGGTTTCCCAGTGTTGTCCTGGCAGGAACACTCATATTTTCCTAGAGGTAAGTTGAATTTAGCTGCCATGACATCTGCCTTCTCAGCCCCTCATAAGCATAAACTGATACTTGTATCACAGGCCAAATGATGGGGCCAGATTCTGTCTTCACTGATAACTGCTGTCTTCACTGTTACAGAAGTTAACTGTGGCACAAAATAATACTAAAAATGTCAGGATATTTGTGTGATGGACATTAAACCATAATGTATTTGGTAAACTCAAAGACCTGAAGAGTGCTGACAGACTGAAATTCATGTACTGTATTGGTACTGATAAATGGCATCCTTACAGGAGAAGTTCAGGTGACTGTAGAAAGAGGACCTGTTAATCTGCTCACTGGTTGATAATGTTTCTATAATTACTTTTTAATCTTCCACAAGATGATTTTTCAATCTCTGAACTATGCATTTGCATACTTTAAATGGTATATTTTTTCTCTGACTTCTCCCTGAGGGACCAAGCTTGTAGTTCAGCACTTTTACTTTCTCATTTGGCTTGCTGTGAATACGTTCCGTTGTCATTGAACAGATGCTCATCCTGAGCCCCTCTCCACAAACAGAATGTTACAGAAACTGCAGAAGCTGGGTAGCAATCTAAGGCTATGGCACTATTACCTACAGCTTGGAGCATCAATAGTCAGCAAATTAACATCGATACTGTGTAGCACCTGATACTTCTTAGTTGTAAAGTAGTTTTAGGGATGTATTGTCATGAGCAGCTAATCACTGTAAACTGGATAAAAGCCATGTTCTTCTTCTAATTCTTTTTTTCTATCCGGGATGATTTTTTGTGGTGTGGGTATCTTCTAGATTTTACATGGGAGGGTACCATTTTGTAATTAATCAAAACAGAGCAAGCTCACAGTTCTATTCTAGTCTTCCTTCATATCTGACAGGAAGATGAATAAATAAAACTTGTTTCATTCCACATAAAAATAATACTTTTTTTCTCATTGTATGCATTTTTTTTTTTGAGTTACAGTCCAGTGTGTTGTAGAAGGCATTAGGAAATTCAACTATAAATCTCATTCCTTAAAGACTCCCGTAATGTTCAAATTCAGCAAACTGGCATGGGGAACTCCTCTCCTATCATTATTTTTCCTCCCCAGGTCACGTAACTCCTCAATCTTCCTCTTTTATTAAAAGTAAAGTCACATGGTAACCAAATGTTTGGTTGCTAAATGTCTAAGAAAAAATCACCTATTGGATGAGAAGTGGTCAGTTAACCTCCAAATCAAAATAAAGACCTGTGTGGTTTTACTGCACACAGGCTGAACCTTTGAAATTAATCTGAGTTGAACACAATGGCATTTCATAGCGTTGGACAGTGTTTTCATGCATTTCTGTAACTTAGCCTTTCACATGCAGGAAGCCCATCTCTCCAGGTAGTCAGAGACAGAACTTGTGCATTTAGTTACGTAATCAACTTCTGCTTGTTGGAAGACCAGATGTGTGATATGGGAGACATATCTGAGTGTTTTGGCATCATGTTTTACACATCTTTTCCGTTACTTATGCAAGGCCCAAGTAAAGAGACTCAGAAACACAGCTAGAATGAGAACGTTGCAATGCCATTGAAAAAACAATGTAAACCTCACTATACCTTCCTTGTGGATTTTCTTTTGAAGAAGTCCATTTCCTGTTGAAGTGTTTGCTTGGTTTTGTTTGGGCTTTGTTTAATTAAAAGATTATATTATATCAGACAATCAAACCAGTTTGTCTTGGACAAGCTTCTTAGAGGGCCTGAGTGCTGCAGTGGTCAAGTGCAATAATCTGTGTGTATGCTCACCAGGCATGTAGCCTGAACAACACATGCTCATCTCCATATAGCTCAGTAAAGGGAGAGACACGAGGGGGAAGCTTAACAGGTTTTTAGGGGTCAAGTTCAGAAAATCTATGTCAAATTAAATGTGCTTGTTATATTGCATTTGTTTTGTAACCAGAGATATGTGTTGCAAAGGAAGAGTCATGCTCCATGTCAGATGGGACTGGATAAGGACAGAAAGTTGATAAAAGCACTGTTTCTTGTGGTTGCTTTCAACAAAGCTGTGAGTGCCCAGATGATGGCTGACTTTATGTTCCCCAGGAATAACAACTATATACTTTAAGAAATATATCTGTACAATGGCACTATTTTCAGTGGAGGGTGTCAGGCTCAAGTACAAAAGCTGCCCCTGCCATTGCACTTAGTTATAGCTCTCTGTACTAAAAGCTTTGCCACATTTGAAAGTTACAGGAAGCAAAAATGGAGAAATAAAATCATGTGAAAAATCAAGACCTGACCACTGAAAAGTGCTTTTAGTAGGATTGTAGTTTGACTTTCAACCTTCATTTAGCTGTTTTGGGTTTTTTTTCCCATTCCAATCATTTTGAGTTAAATATTTGCACTGTTGAACATTATTACTGTTGGTACTTTTCCCTCTCTCTGTATGACTCAAAATCATCAAAAGAGAGGCCTCTTTGGCTGCTTAACTTCTCTATGAAGATGTAGCAAAATGGTAAATTCTCTCACCATGCTATTAATGTTTTAGGTGTACCTAGCAAGTTTCATGGACATAACAGCATTTAGGTGATGTCCATATGGGATTCGCTTTAATAAAATCATAGCTTTGCTTGAATGTTTGCAAATACACTCAGCAATTATATATTTGCTGTCCTTTGAATTTATCATCCTACAATATGTAAAGCAAAAATAATGGAATATTAATATGGTTTAACTTTTTTTGGTTTTCAGGAATTAAACTCCTTTAAGTAGTTCTTGATTAAATATGTTATAAATGTCTTTAAAAATAAGCGAAATAGATTCAGGTGCTTTTTCCCTCCTCCACGTTGTAACTGTGTGTGTGTGTGT
>JAHLSL010000007.1:27980606-28001024 GCA_025920805.1 Petroica traversi | reverse complement strand
TGTGTGTGTGTGTGTGTGTGTGTGTGTGTGTGTGTGTGTTTCTACTGTGTATCTGAAAGTATAATTTTCTCAAAAACCAAGATTGTGCTATGATTGACTTTGTAAAAGTTATTGTAGTGGGATGGAGTATTTATTTTTAAATTCTTAAGGAGACATTGACTGTAAATAAAAGACTATATTTTCCTCCTCAGTATTTTTGATAATTTTTTCAATTGTCTTTTTTGTATACAAAATATATTATTGGGATACTGTAGGTTTCTCTGTTTGGAAAATTCTGTCTCAATAATTTCTGTTATTTACACTGCTTTACTGATAGAGGTAGGTAACAGCCTAGGTTCAGTGTGCTTGTTAAAAAAGACAGTGTTTCTCAGATCTGCAAGGAATTTGAATATCTACCATTCTGATGCCAATTTCTTGAAGGTATTTATGGGGGGGTGTAACTATATTGATAATGTAGGAAACCTTACTATCATTACTGTATTTTTCCTATAGCCAGAATAGAAAACAATTTCAGTTTCAGTAGAAACTTATGCTGTGATTTCATTCAGCAATTGACCATTTTGGGGAGTGCAGAAACTGGAAGCATCTTAGTGGGATGCTCAGCAACTCTCCAAAGACAGAGATATTTTAGGCTGTTTTGAAGGGGGTTTTAGCATCACACATCATGTAAATTTAAAACCAAATGACTGTGATTTGGTTTTAGATGTTTCCGAAAACATTATTCATGTATTTGTTTGAAAATCCTTATCCTTACCCAAGCAGAGGTTGGAGTGATCTTGTAAAGAGAGAGTAGGAGCAAATGTATTCTATGAAGGAACTTGAAAATCACAACAGGTTAAAAGAGGGAGTGGAGGAACTCAGCAAATCTACAGCAGCATGATCAATGGATTTGGGGTTGAAATGCTGCATTTCTCATCAAAGAAAAGACTGGAGAAGACAAGAATCTAAGCAAGGATTTCAGCTACATAGATGAATTGAAGATGTATTGCCAATAAAAAGAATCACCACCAAGGTGCAGACATTAACCAAATATGAAGAACTGTTTGCAGTCAATTTTCTGTAGAAGGGGACACAGCCTGCTCTAGTGCAAGGTGTCCCTGCCCATGGCAGGGGGCTGGAATGAGAACATCTTTAAGGTCCCTTCCAACCCAAACCATTCTGAGAGCCCATAAAGGTGTACTAGAGCCACAACATTGAGTGAGTAGGCACTGAACAGGTAAGCGTGTAATTAGTTACACCATCTGAATTAAAAGAAGCTGAGCAAAGCAATCCAGTTTGTAGACAGTTGCTCTCTGTTCCTTCTCATATTATTTCCTGTCTAGTTTTGTGATCCTCTAAGACAAAAAAATTGGTGTGCTGCTGTAAAGATCAACTTTATAAACATTTTTCTTGGAATCCTGATATGCCAGGATGTCAGATGACAGATGTTTTATTCATGTTAAAAACTAATTTAGCTCTTTAAGAACCTGAATTTGATCCTTGGTTCCAAAAGGAGTGCTGGAGCCTGAAGTTCTTGGACTTTCTCCGAATGCTTCTTTAAATGGAGGACTTTTTTAGCAACACACAACATCTAGCCAAAGAGTGATATTTGCCATAAAGCAGTGCCTATGTTATTCTGAGAAAAAAATACCCTGTTCAGGGAAGAAAATACATCCCATAAAGTGAATTTCTTTCCAAGAATAATAAAAACATGTTGAACAGTAGTCCAGATTTGTAAGATCAATCCTGAAGATCTAAAATAAATGCTTCTCTTCTGAACATACAAAGCTCTTATCAGACATGAATCTTATTTTCTGTGATGCAGAATTATTATTTCTTAATGTGTTTCAGCTCTGGGCTATTGAAAATGTTACTTGGTAAATACAGAATTAATTTGTGAAACACTGATTTAAAATACTATAAAGCAAATTTCTGCTTCTAATTAAAAGCCAGATTAGAGCTATACAATTAAATAATTTCAGAGATGCATTGCTTCATGTCTGTAAGTATCAGCCATTTATCCAGGGCTTAAATCTGGAAATAAAAGTAGGAAGTTTTTAAGTTATTTTCTATAAATATGCAGATATATGTATATACATGGGTGTTTTTTTAAAAATATGTATACATATATATCTCTAAGAGAAGCTATGCTATTGGTATGCAAAAGAAATTGATCTTATTGTATATCTAAAATCTCTATTTCAGCAATCTCTAATGAAATTTTTATACATCCATTGTTCAGGAAAGGACAGTTGGTGCAAAATCAACTGTAAAAGCTGGATAACTGGAGTTGCTGAAATAATTTAAAAGCAAATAAGCATTTGACATGTGTTTGTCAGAAAACTTTAATCAAAGTAGGCCGGGGATTTCTATGTGTAACCTCTTTCATGAGACAAATCCCAAGGTCCTTTACAAAATAATGAAATTAGCAATGCAAATATTGATGAATACACTGGGTCAAACAGAGCAGTCCTTGCTCTTGAGAGCGCTGCTACTGTGAGTCAACAAACCAAGGGATTCCAGATGCAAAAAGAGCAAGCCCTAAAGCCAGCCAAATGGGAGAGCTGCTTTAAAGGCATGCTGGGTTTTTGGGAAGGATCAAAAAAGAGGTCCAAAACAGTTTGCAAGTCCTGTTTTTGCTGTCTGTATAATTGTTACATTTCATTGTGTTTATTTGCTCTAGGGCTTTTTGTTTCTTGCAGAAAATCTTTGACACATTCATGAATGTGCCAAATCTTTCCTGGAAGAGGGTGGGTGAACAGGTGTATGGGCTTCAGAATTCCTGGGTTGCATAAGGTCATTTACTGTACAGACTGGTGCTGGAAGAAGTGCTGTTCTTATATAGGCAATTCCCAGACACTTGGGAAAAGTTAGGGGTTTTCAAGTTTGGTCTTAAAGTACTGTTTTATCTGCCCCTGAAAAGAGAAACTAAAGCTCCACAGATCACAGCTGAAGACAGGCTCAAAAGAAATGAGTGGTGATTTAACTTTTACAACTTATTCTTTCTGAGTGAAACTTGTTTAGGCATGCTGGGCCTTCATGAAAACCCTCTGCAGCTTCTTAAAAAGAATGTGAGGGGTGAGTGAGGAATAATATTTTCAGTCACAGTGTGTTATAAGACTTCTAAGAGTTCTTTCTTTTTTTTCCTTTTTGCATTGTTTCCTCTTTCTAAATATTTCTTCCTCTTTCTCCCTCCCTGTTTAAGAAACCAGTGCTAGATTCATGTGCATTTATCCAGCTCCAATGTTTGTTCATTACTAATAATAAGATTTATTCAAACTGCAAATTCCAAGACTGAAATGATTAAGCCATTTGAAATTGCTCCAATAATTGATCTCTAAATTTCTCAGCCAGAGTTTTGGTCATGCTTGTAAGTATTTATGTTAGTACTTACAAGTTTTCATTTCAGATTCAATTAGTCACAGAGTCAGGCACAAAACTCTACCATATGATTCATAACTAATCAAGATAGTGTAAATCAACCACTGAGAGTTCTAGAAATATGTAAGTAGCTGAGCAGTAAAACTTGAAATTCCAAAAAGCTTAACCCACAAATGGCCATATACAGTTGAGCTCCAAAGGACCACGTGTGTGAGTCAAGGGCAATATTTTTCAATTTTGAGGTCAGTATTTTTATCTTTTGCTTCTCTTACTAACCACAAAAAATGGAAACATCGTGATGTTTTAGAGTTTTCTTTGCCAATCTCCCAGCAGCATCTGTATCAGTATTTCTGGCTGTTGATTGACTATGAATCAGACAAGTGTGTTGTGTCCCTTTGTTTCTTACTTTGAGAATCTTTGATTTCCATTGAAGTGTTTATGAAGGCTGACAGTGCTCATTTTGGATGTGATTCAGAGCAGCCATAGCAATCCCATCTTTGAGACGTGCAGTGGTGCAATGCAAATGTTCTGAAAAGTCTGTGAATTCGTGATAGGGTGTTAATTATAGATCACATTACTACCCTTAGGGTCTGAAGCTCAGTGATATTAAAGATTTGAAAGATTTTTAAATTGCTTGGAATTTTAAAGGAAAGCATAATGTGGGATGTATTCTCTGATTACAAAAAATATTTCCTAAGAATTAATAAGAGACATGGCCAAGGCCAGAATTTTGTCCTCTCTTCCAGATTTAAAGTCATCATCAGAAACTCTCATATAACGATCTTCCCTACCACACCCCTTGGATGACACATTCCAACTCTCCAAAATGGTGATGCAGGCCCAAGATGGGTTTCTGAGACTGCTGCATGCACTCGCTTCTGAAGTTGTCTTTATTGCTTACATACAGTAGTATCCTTTTGGAGGTTTTCAAAACATCACGAGTACTCCTTTCTCCTCACTGCTCTCTGCTGACACTGCCACAGAAAGCAAGCTATGGGACCATATGCTATGTCCCTGTAAAAAAAACACCTTCAGATTTTAAAAGAAGTTTCCCATCTCTTCTGGTCTTAAGTGTCTTCTAAATTATCAAACCAAGTCAACCTACAAGACTGTTGAGAAACTGTTATGTTAATTAAAAACATGAAGGGAAAACACTTTCTGAGTTCACATTCTTAAAAACAGAACAAGTTGCATATGAATCTAAAGATCCTATTAAAGTTGGGAAGCTGATGGGGGTATTTTCCAAAAGTAAGAATCGGTGTGAACTTGGATCACGTCGAGATAAAAGTGTGTTCTTTCCTTGAAACAGCATTAAACAGCTGAGAATCAGTCACCTTACTTCAACAGAGTTTTTGAGAGAATGGGGGTGAAGACAATATTAATTTTTAAGTAATGTGAGCACAAGAAATCTGATGCCAAACTGCCCTTTTTGCTCCTGGGATTGTTTTGAACTAATTCCCAAGGGATCTTTCTGAAAATGTATCCTTTGGACTAAAAAAACAAAAAGGCAAAACCCACTCTCTTGGACCCTACTGTTTTAGTTCCCTGTATGAATCTTCTGGTTTGATTTAGGACTGTGCTGCTTGGTTCCCATGTGCATTGTTGTTGTAGTATTGACTTTGGAAGGAAAAGTGCGTATACGGTTCACGCCTTAACCTTGTCAAGCTTTCCCCTTACCAACTTGAACTGACACCATCCAAATTCTGAAAGGAAAGGCCACAGCCAAAATTAATCATAAACATTAACCATAAAATATTACTCTTGACCCTACCAAGGGGCAGACCTCTAGGAATAACATCCTTTTCCTTAAGAAAATAACATCCCTCTCCAGCCGAGAGGTGCAGAGGGTCTCGCCTGTGCGTGACGGACGTGCTGAGCTGTGCTGGGGGTAGAACATCCCATCCCAGCTCCCAGGGCACTCTGCTCTCCAGGCCACACCTTATGCAAGTCAAACACAGCCCTGCATTTAGGCTTTGGCACTTGTGTCTTCTGCAAGGAACCAGTTGTGCTGGAAGGTGAGGGTTTGATGCAAAGCCAGACAGACTAAGGCTGAAGCTGGAAAATTCAGAGCTGCCACCCCAACTTCCAGCTTGTTTTGACCTGAGTGAATGCTGTAGGTTTACACTTCCCATCATTGCACCAACAATGAGCCCCAAGGGAAGGTTACAGTCTGTAGCCCCTTCTGGGCATTTCACTTGAACAGACCTTATGTTTAGCTTATTCCTAGAGGCACAGTCCATAGGTTATTGGAGAACCTATTTCAGTAGCTATCAGGCATTATGTTATTCATCAACAAATTGAATTATTGAGGCCTCTGAAAACTGAAAACTCCAGATCCAAAACTAATTGGTATTGCCAAATACTGGTTTTATTTGGAAAAGAAATAATAAATCAAAAAAAACCTTACTTATTGCAGGTCACTAGAGGTGAAACATAGGTGCCTAAATTAAGCAGGACCTGCAACACTGAATGAAGCATTCCCTAAATAGCATTAAAATACCTGGCATGTAACAATAAATCAGGTTACTTCCCAGGAGATGCTGGTTGGACTGACATTGATAGGGAGAGATTTCAGCAGCAAACTGTTGAACTTGAGTCAAGGGTGCCCCGCAGATGTATTTCTGCCTCCCTTAATTCAGTCCCTTCCCAGCAAAAATAAGATGTCAGTACCCCACTTTCCAGGGGTTCCCCTTAGCATAAACTCTTCAGTGTCACCTCACCCAGTGATTTTGGTCTTCCTTTTCCAGATGGAAACCAAGCTGCTGTTGGGACAAAGGTTAAAACTACTCTGGGATTTTCATGCCACAATGAAGTACAGCTATGCCCCTGTGAGTGAATTTGACAGATTTTATAGTGATGGTAGAGCTTGTTGTTGTGTCATCTGCCGGATAAATGCCTTGAAGTAAGAGAACATTTTCCCAGGAATTGATCTGTGCTTGACTTTTACTTGAGTAGCCTATTTATATCTAACAAATATAAACTGTACTCTATGTAGATGGCTCACTTCTGGCAATGCAGTACAAACTGAGTGCACTCCTCCTTTCACACTGAGGCCAATACATCTCTCCTGTTATTAATAAGCTATTTAGACACATTCTGACAGCAGACTAAACCTCATCTTTGAGATCAGTACCTGACGCTCATATTTCTTCGCTCTTGCCCTCTGTTTCTTTTCACCATCCATCACACTGACTTTACTTCCTACCCTCTCCTGTGAAATAGACACTACCTTCGTTTTTCACAAACAGTAAAAGAGATCAAGGTGGTTCCATGTGTTGGTAAAGATAAATGTCAAGGCTAAAATATTTCCTTGTGTGGCTTCCATTAAATTTCACTGTGTAGCATTTGTACACTTTTCAGGTATGATGCACAAAAGCCAGTGTTGTAAAAGATTTTCAGAGTCATCATGTCTTTACAGAAAACCAGTGTCCTTTTAAGAAATCAGTGCTTTTGCATTGAAATCAAATACCACTAAAACCTCCCTGTGTTTTGTGACTTAGTTGTCCAGTCTTTTCAAACAGCCCTTTCTCAAATGGCACAGGTGGATTGTCATTTCAAGAAGAAGACTGGCAAGATGTGCCTTGGCATTATGCAAACAGCATTTCAATGTAATAATGATAAATACAGATTTTTTTCCTTTGTAGTTATAACAATGGTAAGGAAGAAATGATGTGAAGAGGCATTTGAACAATTCTCATTGGAAGAGTCTTTTGTTTTACCCAGCTTCTCCCTTGAGGTGAGGTAATTGCAAGTCTTCTTACTTATCATCCTTATGTGAGAGAAATAGCAGTACAATTTTTTTTTTGTGCATCTCTGCATAATATTTTGTCCCTGATAATGAAGTAAAATATTTGGTTCTGAAGAAAGGAATTTTTCTTTTAGCTTACAAAGCAGTTTGCTGCAAGAACTAAACTTGGTGGTACAGGAGTAGGGAGCCTGCCAACTTCTGACACTCCGTCAAGGCTGACAGCTTAAGAAGACCTGCCAGGGTAGCTGTTCTCTCAGTTAGCTGAGCAATGGCATTTTCATCTCCAAAGTTCAGAATTTCCTTCAGAGAAAAACTGACTGACTTTTTGAACTTTCAGACTACTGAGCTTTGCAGAGTGAAACCAATTGTTGAGACATCATGCATGGATCTAAGGGACAGATGGGTCCAAACTATGCCAGAGAATTGTGATAAGGCATTTAACCTGCTTTCTCCCCCCTGTTTATTTCTTTTTAACCATTGTCCTTGCTCTGCTCTTAGTTCTGAGTCTTGCTTTTCACCATTTCTCTGTCCTAATGAATACACAAGTTATCCTGTGAGAAACCACTTTAAAAGCAGCTCCAAGATGAGTTCAACTCACATTCACAGAGCAATGTTCTTCTTGAACGTGAAGATTCAAACTGAAGGAAAGGTGGACACCTCTTGGATGTTATGGTTCCTCAGGAGCTTTCAGTGGTGTCCCTTCAGCAGCAGCTCTCCTTTTAGAAAGCATATTCTGTACAAAAAGAACACTAAAAGCAACTCCATGGTGAAATTAGAGATATACATAGATTACACTCCCAATGCAAAGGAATGGATTAGCTTAACTTTCAACTCCTGCTGCTTAATGTTGATTTAATATATTGTCTTGACTTTTAATAAGGTTATTGAAAGATAAAAGCATATAAGGAGCTGTGCCACAGATGCGACAGTCAGAACTTCATACACAAAATAAAAAGAGACATTATAATAAAATGAAAATTGAATGTTGCTTGTATAAAATCTGGCTTTGTTTTGATGCATAAAAAAGCAAACACTGTTCCATACTGAGGTTTTCAAGAATGTCTTAAGTACACAATGCTTCTGATGCCACCCCAGTTGCCTATATATAGATCTGTCTTGTGTAAAGAATTTAAAAAGCATTAGAATGGAGAAATCAAAGAGACAATAAATTTTAAACCAATCTTATTGTCTGCAGCCTAAAGTGTTATTAAGATCAAAGTGGAGCAAACATCTGGCATTTGCCTTTCTGCAAAAATTAGATCAAATTACCTACCACAGGATTTAGATCCATTCAATAAGTTCTTTCCATTGTACACATAGTTTTCTTTCTCCTTTTTATTTGCTAAATCTAACTTAACACCCAAATTCTAGCCTCTTCATTCATTTGAAGTTGAAACAAATTAACTACAAAAATGGAAATCATGTTCCTCATGAACATCTGTTTCTGAAGGAACATTCAAGGTCCTTCAGATCCTAAAGAGAGAAGTTCAGCAAGACTTCATCCATTAGGTGTAATTTTCTAGAAATAAACTTAACTGAGTGCACAAAACCCTGTCCCCATCCTTAAAAAATAAATTATTCATTACTACCCTCGTAAGTGGTGTCATTGCTGACTTTATTCCATATTAATCACTCCTAAAGAGTGTTATTAAGCAGCTTGGAACTGTGGCCTATGGTTTAATGTATAATCTTATCCAATATACATTTTTCAGACTTCTAAATATATCTAATGCACACCTTCATTTTACAACTTTATTTAGAGACATAAATTCATTTATGTTACATCTATAGAGCATGATTTTTTTAAAATTCTCTGTGTAGAACAATGCACTAATACAAAGCTAAGATTAAGAATATGTCTTCTCTTAAATGCAGAAAGTAATGAGTCTTTACACCTCAAAAACTGAATGACAGAAGTTGAATTTAAAGGAAAACTATATTGTCTGCAAATTCATCATTACATGAATCAAAAATCTCAACAGTGCTCAGTAGGGATGCCACCTAATAATATTATGATTAATAAATTTGAGTATTCTATCCCATATGAGCAGTAAATTACACATTAATTATTTCCAATTGCTTTATTGCCAGAAACCTTACTGATATTACTAAGCAGAAAGGCAAGACATAGCTCTCAAATATTCTGGAGAGAGACAGATTTTTTTTTAACCTTTGCTCTTTTGTAATATGAACTAGAATATTACTTTTTTCCACAAGGCCTCCTTTAGAAAAGAAATGCAAATGTAGCAGGTTCAAATTTTCTTTGCCAAATTTTTATTGTGAGTCAGTGTAATTTTTCCATTTTATTCATCCCCAAGGTATGGGATTTACATCTCTACCACAGCAAGGAGGAGTTATGGCTTATTACAACCCAGAAGTGTGAGGGTTTTTAATGCAATCCCAAATAATATTTTTTTATGTCACTGTAGACATTCTCGTATCTTGCTTCTTGATTATTAAAAAAATGTGGATTTTGAATTTTATTTTCAAAACTTTTAGAAAATAATAGGAAATGGAGTAAGTGACAGTTAAAATTTCTGTAGTCCTCCATCCAGACCCATGGAAGCTAGAGGAAGAATTCAAGCAGCCAGAAGCCACACGTTGTCAAAGGGCACCTTCAAGTCATCAGCTCCATTTCCAGGCAGGCAGTGCAGACAGGCTTCAGATGTTTTTGTGCAGATGCATTAAAAGGTAGCATCAAAAATCTGCACTGGGATTCCTTGTGATACCTTGTGTGTTGCTGGGAAATTCTAGTTTCAGTCTCAACTGATAAAAAAAATCTGATGGTTATCAAATAATGTGTACCAGTGATAGCTCCATTGTTTAGGCTAAATACAAATACACATTAAATTTTCACTCCTTTAAAATTTAAATGATGCAGCTCTTCCCTTTGGTTAGTGCATTGCAACCATCCAGGTAAGCAGGACAACTCACACAACATTTTGGGCGTTCTGCCAAAATTGACTGTTGTATTTCAGTGACTCATGAATTTGTTTCTAATGCAGGTTTGAGTTATTTGGAGTGAATAAGATCTTGCTTGTTCTCCTTCAGGAAACCTATTGGAACTAAAACCTGTAGGTTTACATCTACAGTGGAAAAGGAACATCAGCCCCCAGGGTGCAGTTCTAATTCTCCTTTCTGGTTTTTTTTGGGTTGGGTTTTTTGGTATTGTTTTGGTGGTGGGTTTTTTGTTTGATTTGGGTGGAGGTTTTTTTTGTCTGGTTTGGTTTTTTCCCACTCAGGAGAAGGTGAACTACCAGGTGAAGTTACCACACCGTTTTTGCAGAGGGGATGTCCCTGTTCCCAGCCGGGCAGTGCTGGTGACAGGCAGCTGGAGCAGAGCCAGGGCGCTGTGTGTCCAGCTGACCCAGCTGTCCCCACTGTCCCCACTGTCCCCACTGTGCACATCTGTGCACATCTGCTGCTCAGACGGGAGCCCGGGCTCGGCAAGCCCAGCGCCCTCCGGTGCCTCGGTGCCACCGCGGGTGAGCGGCGCCGCACACGGAGGGCAGAGCTCACACAGGAACCCCCAGCAGAGACAGAAAAGCCTGGTCTCGGTTCTATCTGCGTCCCCGAGGGCAGATTAAGGTGTGCGAATGCTCTCTCTCTTGCCTTCTTTTGATCAGTATAACTTAACTACAAAGCACATGGGAGGTATCTTCCATTCAAAGCTGGTATGTAGGGCAAATGTAAATTATAATGAAATTATATGCTAATATATAAATAATAAGACCGTAGTTCCATGGAGTACTAGAAAGCTAAGCTCAGGAGGTTTTTTCTCTAGTTTAAATACTCAAATAAAGATATATATGCACAACTTCTCATGGGAACTTATTCTGCTCAACTGTGCCCATATCTCAGACCAGAAAAAAATCAATCACCTTCCAAAAACAATTATTCTTAGGTACTTCTATTATCTTTTCAGTAAGTTTTAGAAGCGTAAAAAGGCTGGATGTGAAGGAAGACTAAACTAAAAGGTGTGGAAAGTTTGAAGAAATCTGCTCTCTCTAGCTGCAGTCCTTCCTGAACCCTGGCCTTGCACATGTGCTGCCAGCAGAGACAAATATTCCTGTTCTTTTTCATTCATTGTTTTTCATCTTCTCTGTCCCTATTTATAGTCTGTAATATGCTGTATTGGAAGGGTGCTCCTTGCTGATATTCTAGAAGTGGGACTGAAGTGGCAGCTGGGCATTGAGCTGAGATACGGCGTAAGGCAGGCAGGCCAACTCCAGCCTTAACTCTACAACAACTCAAAGCTGATTTATATTTTGAACTGTCACTATATGGTTTACAAGGGGAAAAGTGTGAGCAAAGATTGAGATTTTCCTTCTATAAATTGTGGAAGGGTGAGGGGGAAGTGACAGATCTCATTTAAAAACCTTATTAAAGTAGCTGTGTTGAATGATGGTGCCATTCCTTGTCTCTATGTCTTATTGTCATAATGTAAAGTCTTTCATAATTAGAAAAAACCACAGATGTCAGGATAAAGTACAACAGATCCAGAAAGAGCTGGAAACTTAAGGGGGGGGGGAATAAACAAACCAAAAAACCCACAAAAAACCAAAAAACAAACAACAATAGACACAGGCTGGAGAAGATATTTTATTTATTTGTTACTAGTAGTTAAAATGACGTACAAAATGCTGGGAAGAAAAAACTCCAATTCTATTCAGTTACAAAATAATTAAAACTTCATTTTAAACCAAGTTTTACTTTGTGAGACCGAGCATGAAAATACTGCAGCCTTAGGTTATATAGTCTATTGTTTTTAGAATAAAGCAGACATTTAAATACATATTGTGGTTGATATTAAATATCTCATATAATTGTAAGTTAGCAGAACTTTCTTACTCTCAGGCAATAACTAGCAATTCATAAAAGTTCTTTGTATAAAATTTACATGGGTGAGGGGGATCTGCCTCAAGGGGAGTTCCATCATGATCTATGCACAGGCAGTTTTAGAACATAAAGATTTGGAATACTTTTATCAATTTTCCTTGAGAATATCAGCCAAAACTTAAAGGAGTCAGTAATGGAAGCTTTGCTTAACAGCTAAGGGATTAGGGACATAGCAGTCTCTGTCAGAGAAAGAGGGAATTTTGCTGTCAACTTTACATGAAGAAAAAAGTCATGCATAAGGTGTTCCCATTTCTTGAACAGAAACCCAAGCTAGTATAAAATTTCCAGCAATGACTGAGTCTGGCCCTTTCCCCTGGAAAAAAAAAAAATCCAAAAAGTAATTTAAAGGAAAAAATTCCCTGCCTATTATCAGTGAAAGAGAATTTGTATTAATAATAACATTAAATATCCATATCTTTCTGTTTAACTATTCACATTCCACACAGTGGAAACCTACCTCCTATAACTCCAGATTTTAAAACTGGATTTTAAAATCCATGAAGAAATGTGTCAAACTGCTGAGTGAGAGTACACCGAATGAAATGCATTTGAGTAATACCAATAAACGAGTTGTAATCGCTTGATGTTACAAACACAAACCTCACAGCAGTGGATTTTACAGCAAAAAGAGATGAGTTGTAGACATGCAGGATATCACCAATAAACGTGTAATGCACTATGTAACAGGTGGGACAACTGATAAAATGAGACTACATAGGACACATCTGTGACATGCCACTCATATCTTTCCCTTTGGGCATGTTACTGAGGGCAAAATCATCTTCCTTAACATTCTGTGGCAAGAAATGATGTCAAAAGAATCACCGTGTGGCTGAGAGAGGCATCTGGTGTGAGAGAGAACACTTACCCTGACAGTGGATGCTGGAGGATATTGCTGCTGAGCAGGGAAACAAAGTCCTGGACTCCCAAAGACTCATCGTGCAGGAGTGAGGACCTGACTCAGCTCCACTCGTTATCAGTGATGTCAAGGCTGCTTTCAGGCTTGCTGCTCACTCTTGCTCAGGAACTTGGCTTTACTGGACAGGACCGGCTCTCCTGGCCCCACAGCACAGCACAGCCCAGCCCAGCACCGCCCAGTCCAGCCCAGCCCAGCCCAGCCCAGCCCAGCCCAGCCCAGCACAGCCCAGCACAGCACAGCACAGGCACAGGCAGGGAGGTGTGCAGCACCCTGTAAACTTTTCAGCACCCAGGACACCCTCAGGCTTCCCACTGAGTGCTCGGGAAGGCAAGGGCAACACACCAGGTGCCTCTCTGGTCCAATCTCCAGGACACACCTCATTAAAGAAACTTTTTTGTATGATCTTCTGTGCTCTTGCCAAACTATACAGCCCTGAACGAGTTTAAACTCCTAATCCCTAAGGAAAGAAAATACAAGATAACCTCACAGGTGAGAGTCACTGAGCTGTTGAAAGTAGTGTGTCCCCTTTTATGTTTTATTCCCCCCAAATGAGAGGGGCAGTCAGCCCTAAGTTTTCAGGAAATTCTCTTTACTTACTCCAAATCCAGTTTAAATGCAAGTCTGTGGTAAAAGATATAAAAAGAGGATCATTGCTGGCAAAGTTCTGCATCTCTGTTTCAACAAACTGCATGCCTGTGGCAAAGCTAAAATAACAACAATGCAATGTTTACTAGCCATGAATGTCGTGTCTTTTGTCTCTTGTGTGGTTATTGCATTTGCAGTCACATGATGCTTGTTTTAATTTTTGCTCTGCTCTTTATGTACTAAATTACTGCCATTCTGTACTTGATCTTGGTTAGCAAGATTTTTGTGCTGTGGTTATGCATGTGTGTGAAAAAGAGGAGTTTGGATACACACAATGAAGTAGGCACCCTCATTGCATGTATGCAGAGATACCACTGCCTAAAAGATACTGCATATACATATATATGTAGATATGAAGAATAACTGATATCAGAAATACAAGACATCAAATGGATCTAGTGGCATAAGAATGGGTTTTGTTTGGTTTAGAAAGCCATTAAAATTCAGAAATATATTTATAGCCTCGTAGATAGTTTTTTTTATAATTTATGTAATATATGACTAGGTATATAAATTAAAGCAAAACGTAAACAGAAGACCATATCTCTTCCTCTGTGTTTTCCTATTTATGTACCTTTCCTTTTTCTACTCCCTTTGTACTCTCCCTGACTACTTGCTTTGACCTTTTGCTTTCTGAGTTGCTGTAGATCTGTTTCCCATCCACCTATATTGACTTTTCAGCATTCCCACATCCCCCCATTGTTCTCCAGACATGGCTTTTGGATTGCAGCTATTTTTTTGAAGAAGCGTGTTACAAACTCTTGACACAGCTTCTATTCTCAGTGATGGCTTTGCTACACTTTAAATTGCTCTTTGTCTATTTCTTATATAAGAAGAGATTCATGCTTTGAAATATATTGTCCTCTCACTTTGATGTTTCACGTACTACAGTTAAAGCAAACAGCACAAAGGTGAACATTCGCAAAAGCCACAGCTCCCCTTTCCCAACAAGCGGCAAAAATGTGAATATACACTAGGAAACCTACTTCTTGACTGTGGGGAATTAAGGGGTTTTTAATGTCTCATACCCCTGGTGTTTTTTTTTTTTTTCGTAGTGAACATTCACGTATTTCCTCAACCATATCCATTTTTTCCCTTACATACAGACACACATGCATGCCCTTTCTTTACAAGAATTTTTTCTTTCTTTTTGGGGAGGTTTGCTTGTTTTAGGTAATTCACTAGGTCCCTTTCAGTTTTGCCCAGCCTCGAAGGTAGGCCATTCCATGCCACTCCCTCTCACGCTGGCAGTGATTGGGTACAGTCAGAGTGCAATTGCTGCTTGTTCTCAGTTTAGTCCAACTCAATAGATATACACCGGCACTCCTTAACTCGGGTGATTCTCTTCTTCTTTCTCGGGGGCTGAAGCTCTGGGCAATTGAGTGTAACAGACATGGTGGTGGATTTCCTGGGCTTGCAGAAGGAACAAGACTGGAAGGAGCCTTCTTCTTTATGGACGTGCCTGGGGATGTAGAAGGAATTGCACTGGCCGTAGCAGAACCTGTTGATAATGGTACGACTGTTGCAGCCCTCTTCGTGGATCGTTTGTTTGAGGGGCTGGGTTTTGCACCAGTCCCGCCGCAGGTACTTGCGCTCGGTGATGTGCAGCGCCTCCTGACTGGACTCCAGCACCTCTTCCGCGGGCATCGAGGGGCCCTTTCCTCGCTCCCGATGCCTGGGGCCCGACTGCTGCTGCGTCTGCATTTGCTCTGAATCATTGGGCTGATCCTTGACAGGAGGAGGGATAGCACCTTGGGATCCACGGTTCCTCTTCCTCCCTTCGGCCGCTGGTAGCAGGAAGCCCATCAGGAGAAACAAGGCACCGATGGCGTACAGCGTGCGGACCATCCTGCGTGAAGGAAGTTGAGGAGACAAAGCACAACTGTGGGTTTCAGATACCGACAGAAGCCAGGTATGCAGTAACTTTTCAGTTTCATAAAAGAAATGAGTGCGCACACACTTACAAAAAATAAGCATTCAAGCCTGTACCAGCTGGAAAGCTGTGCCCAAATTATCAAGCGATAAAAGCTTTCAAACAGAGTGATTGAAAGTGGGCCCAAACACAATTTTGTTTGTCCATCCCCCATGTTTTTCCAGCTCTCTTCTCCATGTGTATTTTCCTAGTTTTCATTCCCTTCTCATAGCTCACTGACATATATGAAGATCACCCCTGACTTACAGTGGTAGAAGAACAAATTTTACATTACACAAGGATTCATTTATATGACACAGCTATCTACAACACCAGAGGGCTGAAGTCTTTGTCCCAGCAGACAAAGCCTAGATTTGTGTCCCTTAATCAGACTCTGAAACCTTTATACAGCTCCTTGTACAATGTACATCCAGCATCTAATGTATATGCTCTATACACCTGTTGCCTGTTTTACAGCTTCCCAAACTCTGTCTCACTGAGAGGTCCAGTGCATCTGAGTGTAATGATGCTTAAGCTGAGAGATGTGCTGAGAGATAGGCAACTAACAGAAAAGAATATTTAGGTACAGGTTAAAAGAGATGTGCCTTACCATTTCAAACTACATCTTCTGAATCCTAGACAGAAGTAATACAGGAGTAATCACAGAGCAAAAAAAATTTCAGATCCCTAAGTTTTATTCATTTTACACAGAATGATGTTGTCGGAGGACAGCAGGATTTTGTATATGACATTAAATATCACTGAGTTTGTGTACACACACCAAAAAACCACTTCAGGAAGTGCTGTTAAGTGGAGATGATCAGGTCCTTCAAAACTGTATGGTGCTCCAAACCTAATTATTGCATAGGAACCGCCTTTCTTTCCTCCCTTTTCCCACCATTTCTGCTGCTTCCAAAATCCCTGAGTTCTTGATGCTGTTCAGTCAGCTCAAAACACCAACCAGCATGGAAGAAACTCATCAGTGTCACACTTCCCTCTCCCAGGGAAGTGGTCTCCGAGTTTTTCTGAAAGGCTCTACATGCTAGCAAGACAGACAGATGAGGGAGTAAGTCTCCCAGGGACCCTCCCCATAGGAGCTTGGAAGAAAGCACCAGAAATGAGCAACTCCTTGCAAAAAAAGCTGTGAAGAGACACAGGCATTGTAAAGGGAAAGGACAGCGAAAAAAACCCCACTGCAGAAGTCATTGTTTTCTACCTGCTTGGAGTGCTGCAGTCGTATCCCTTATTTTACCTGCTTTATCAGTAGGGAAAAATTTAGTGTTTGAATTGAAGGTCCTGCTTGTGTTAGCACCCGAGAAACACGTGAAACCAAGGGCACTGTCCTGGGCTGCTTTATCCACTCTGCCTGAGACCACACAACTATGCAGGAAAGCAGCCAAATGCCAATGCTGTGAGGGCCACCTAGAGACTCAGCAGAGGCTCAGGGTAAGCACCATTTGCTATAAAAGATAACTGCTAATTTCTCAGTTATTAGGTCTTTCCAGTCACACAGAGAAAATAATTGTTATGCAGTTCAAACAGCCTTCCTCATCAAATGGATTGGGAGAGGAATTGCTAAAGTAGAAAAGTATCATTGAGGGTTCCACTACATTCAAGGAGTTGCTTGTGGACTAAACACTAACACTTTTAGTGTTTATCAGCAAATTGTTACAGCACCTAGAGTTCCTGATGTATCATAGAAATATGCATTCCTTTCAGGAATTTATGTACCAGCATGTCCTGTGTTTGGCAGAAGCTTCATGCTTCAAGGGAGGGGTGTAAGAATGACACCATTGCTGACTCCAACAGACAATTTGGAAGTGCTGCTGTTAGTATGTAAGGGAAATATGGTATGGAACATGAAATTTCAATAACCTTATGGCTTTGGCATAGGAAAAAATAAAATGGGAATTCCAGTTAAGGGATAATGAAGCATATTTCAAGTGTCAGCCTAGACTTCACAGTTGCTGATTTTTCCTCAACTCTACTACAATCTGAAGGTTATGTAAATTTTTCATTTTAATTTTGTCTTAAAAGTAAGTTTTAAAAGAATTATAAACTATTGCTTATTCCCTCAGGAGATCAGAACAATTTCTTCCAAAACTATTCCTATTTCTCTGGTGACTGTCTAGTCACCAGTATTTTAATATGCACTTTATTTACTCAACATGGTGCCAAAGTCTTAAAATAAAGGTAATTGCATGAAGTTGAAAATAAATTGCTAGGTTGTAAGCAATACCAGAAAACTTCAGGTGTTAATTTTATTTAGTGTCCCACAACTTGGATGAGGTTCCACCAGCATGCATAATCCTGGACTACTTTTATTTTTAAAACTGATTACCTCCACATTGTTTTCTTTCTTTCTTTTTTTTTTTTCCCCATAGATGTGCAATCGATGACACAGCAAGATCTAGTCCTATGAAAATGAGGTGTACTTTGAAATGGGAATTTTGGGGAAATCTCATAGTAATTTTTACTATTGTAAGGTCTGCGTCTCAGCTTCATGCAACTTTATTAAGCACATGCTTATCCCTAGAGGAAATGCAAGCATGAATTTCAATGTAATCCCAAACTGGGAGGAAGGCAATTTTTCAATGAGTTGGTTTCCACCCTTTAAGGTGGAAGCTGCCTTACATGTTCATAAAAAAAAATTGTAACTCAAATGAAAATTAACCACTCACCAGAAACATTCGTTATGGTCACTTCCAAAACACGTCTCAAAGTAAAAGTAATCCAATCATTTAGGGATAGATACAGGTTAAATAGAGAAGGGGCTGTATGACCTCAAGATCCCCACAGCAGCTAAGCAGAATCTTTTAAAAATAATAACTGATTAAACATTTATTTAAAAATTAATATTTTATTTTTCTAAACGCAAAGGAAAATGAGGTGGTGTGGCTCAGGAAGGAAAGCAGCCAAAATGCAGTGTGGGTACCCTGCAGCACCTCTGGTCCCAGGGAAACCAATGCATTTGCTTATGAGAGAAGGTGACACCTCTACTTACATAAGGAAGTAAAGTGGTTTCTCTATCTATGGGTTAGAAGTTGTGAATGTCTCCTTAACAGGGCTTTTTATTAGTGAAAGAAGTAGAACACAGAAGAGGACAGCAGAACTAAAATCAGTGTTACCATACCCAAAGTATTACTGAAGAGAAATGACTCCTGAAGTAAATGCTTTTTCTCCTCATTACAGTCATGATTCTGCAGAAGGAATAGCTCTGGAGCTGTGAGAATCAGGCTGTAAAAGCTTATATTCCACGTTTCTGCAAAAATTTCATTACTTGATACTAGCTGGCTGTTACACTGGCATAACCAGAAATCCTTTTGAGAATTCATTTGAGAATCCTTTGAACAAACAGATGACCATAACCAAAATGATCAATTCCCTCTTATTTCATTCAGATCCAGAGAGATATGATAGAATTAATATTTTTAATGTAACACAATACTCCAAAATTCTATTCTTTCTGTATTTCACTGCTGAGTTCCACTTTTCATCATCTGTAAGCTCTTAGTCCTAAAGCCAAAAAAAGTTTTATTGCTGACTTCAAACAGAAGCAGAATTGGGCCCTAACATTCATATCACTTCACATGTGGTTTATCTAGAGACTGAGATCTCATCATCTAAAACAGATTAAGAAATTTGTGGATTAATACTAGCAGCTATTGAAAGAGAAATGCAAATGCTTTCAGGTTTACTATTTCATAGAATTAAACTGTAATTTTTTCACTTACACATTTTCTGCTATGAGTTAAGGATCTCCACATGTCAGTTCATAGACAAAATTTCCCTGTGAATTCACAGGCAAGAGTCAGAAAATTATTACTGACATTTTTAGCACAAGGCAGCTTGTTTAAAAATTCTGGATGGAAACCTGGTTGAAATATACAGCAAAATTGTCACAGATCTTAACAGGCCCATAACTTCATCTGTAAACCACTTTTACTAGGAAAATATTACGATGAGCCATAGACTCCTTCAAAGAAAACATGAAAAATAATCTGAAGAACTAAAAAAAACCCAAACCCCAATAATTTGGTGGACTTCAAATACAAGCCAAAGACACAAAACACAATCACTTTGACTACTGCAAAAATAGAAGTGGTTTAGGTCCCGAAGGATCAGAATAATTTTATGCCTCGCATATTACATCTGAATTACAGAAACACTCTTATGTAATGTTTTCATAGTTCATAGATCTGTATTTTTAAATATAAAAAAAGTCATGGTAATGGCAGTTCCCAGAGAACTGTATTATTTTTTTTTTCTGAAATCAAGACAGCAAAACTAACATCTGTGTTTCGTAGAATTTCGATATATTTACATTTCGGAAAAATTCTCCTTGAGAGTCATAGAGATGGGGGGTTTTGAGACTTATAATAAGCGCAGGCAGCAATTTTAAAACAAACAAGCAAACAAACAAGCAAACCCTTGAAACCTTGAGAATACCCGGTTTAACAAAGCATTTTTCTGCAGGACACCCTATGGGACTCCAGGGAAGCTGAAGATCACGGTGGGTATGGCTGGTACCAAACCCGAGTTTGCTTTGCCTGAAGACGCCCAGGCAGCCTGACAGCTCCCAGCTCCCCAGCGCGCAACTCCCTTCACACACATTTCCTCCTAGAGCCCTACAACCACCGAACAGCTTTGCTCCTCTCTCTGCACTGTTGTGCGTGCTGAAAAGGAGAGTCTTCGGCAGAAGCTTCGCATTTCTGGGTAGCATCGCCGAAAGAAAAAAGAAAAATAAATGCTTTAGCACGGCTTGGCACTGACTGCTACAGAAGAGCAGAGAGCTACCGGCATGGGTGCCTTTTATCACTCACGCACAGACCCAGCGCACACTGTGGGTTATTCCCGAGCAGCGGGGCAGGAGCAGAGCGCTTCTCCAGCTCTCGGCTCACCGGGCTGGGACCAGAGGGAACTGAGCTGGGGGGG
>JAHLSL010000007.1:27934593-27975606 GCA_025920805.1 Petroica traversi | reverse complement strand
TTTTTTTGGTCCTTTTTTTTATTTTTTTTTTGTCCCGTCGCTGTGTCTTTCGGGGTGTGGGGGCTCCGTGAGGGACAGGGACGGCGAAGGAGCGGCACGTCCCGCCGGGGCTGAGCGCGGAGCCGAACCGCGCCGGGCCAGCCCCACCGGCTCCTGGGGTCGCTCCAAAGTGGGCAGAGACCGGCGGGGACTGCGCGTTTGCGGACCCAACCCTTCCCGGCAGTAGCTGCCCGAAGCGCACCCCGAAAGTGCAGACAGCGGCGGGCTGAGGGCCCCGAGGGGCAGAGCCGCGGAGAGACCGCACAGCTCCGCATGTAGCCTGCACTCCCTCCAGTGCTAGCCGGCCCCCCGTCCTCCAGGGATCCAGTGCCAGCCTCGCCTCTTGCGGTTTCATCCCAGGGAGGCACGCACAGATACCCACACTCATTACGGGCAGGAACCACGGGCTGACTTTTGGGCTTGCTGATTACACGGAGAGGTTTGTCAGCTGCCGCTTCCAGCTGCGGGCAGCAGGCAGCAGAAAGCAAAGTGAGGGAGGCTCTGCCAGGGACGCGAGCGCTGCAGGTGGTACCGATGGCTCTGTGCTCTCCTCGCTCTAGGGCACAAGTTACTGCCCGGGGCTCAAACCAGCCCTGCTCCTGCAGTCAACATCGCCTTGGACCTCCGGCAGGCCCGGACCTCACCGGACAAAGAGGTAGTTTTGTTGTCCCTGGGTTTCGGATGGGGAAGATGAATTAAAATGAAAGGATTTGCTACATTAGGGATGCCAGAGCTAGGCAAGATGCCAAGTTTCTGACTTTTCACAGTAGTTAGCGGTAGCTTGCTCTTTAAGACCAGAGCATGGCTTCCCTTAGTGGCTGAGTGCTTAGCAAGGTAGTGAATTAGGCCTATAAACAATAATTCACACACATATAGTGACAGCTTGTTAAAAAAACAATCACTTTAGTCACAGGGCAAGGGGCTGTAGTGCAGTGGTAGGTGGCAGCATGAGAGAGAAAATGAGCTGGTGTGCAGGAGCCACTGAAATTCAAAGACAATTAATGGGGGAAGGATTACTGGCAAAGAATTACAGCAAATGGCATGTAGATGGGCAGGAGAGGCCTAGGGAATTTCTAGGGTTTTTTTATTCATAAAACAGCTATTATTTTTATTTAATTATTTTTTAACTCATTGGGGTCTTTCCTTCGTGATTCCAAAGAAAAGGTCGCAATTCCCATCTCTCAGTATGTTGACAGACTTAGTGCTCTTTTCCATTTTCTTCTCTTAAGCGGCTGTATTGATACGGAAGGGCCAGCTCAGGTCTGTTCTGCTCTCTGTCTCTGACGAGCAGCCGCCAGGAAAGGCTGGGGAGCTGCTCGGCGCTGCCCCCTCCCCAGGTCCGAGCACTGGAGCGGTGCTGGAGGAGGTGCTTTCTCTCTGTGGTTGCTCTGAGCTCCTCTTGGTGCCGATGATGGCACTGCTGCTGCAGGCGCTTCCAGGCACTGCTGCAGGCAAGCTGCCCCTCTGCTGTGTTTTTCTGGGGTGTCATTCACATGCCACTCTGGAATTACCTTTCCCAGGTGATACTTCTGGGCAACAATTGCAGAGCAGGTTGTCCACTTAATGCCTCACCGCATTCAGGCTATAGTTGACCTGGAGTAGCTCTCTCTCTGACTTAAAGCACGCTAGGATACACTTTAGGAAGCAGCTCCTGGTATAGAAGTTGTGTTCCCTCCTCAAGATCTTCCTTTTCTTGCAGCTGAATATCCTATACCAGATCTTCTCATTTGGTTTCTTTTGCTTAGCTTAATCCACAGTGTTCCAAGTATGCACTAGAACCTTGGGTCAAGCAAGACACATGTTCAGATTTCTTTGACAGTTGGAAAGTAGAATTATTCCTGCAAGTATTTCCTTGCTCATTCACAAAAATGCAAAAATAAATTTGGGTACCAACAAGATAAATAATGGCAGCTGCATCTGCACTGAATGCAGGTAGAAATTAAAATAAAAAATTTTAAAAGTCATACAAATTACATCTCTTTTTATTTCTTTGAGACTGAGGGAGGTGGGGGAAAAATGTCTTTCCCCCTCATCATTCTTCCAGGTGTCCAGAATAATTTCCAGCTTGGAAGATTTCTTTATTTCTGCTGGAATCTTTAACAAAACATTTCCTGGGTTTGCTCCAAAGCTTCAGCTGTGTTGGTCAGATTCCAACCAAAGACTGGTTAATAAAGCACCCAGTGCTGAAAGGGAAATAAATCTTCCTCCTACCATACCCGCACTTGAAATTCTGTCAATTCTCATCAAGGCTGCTAATTGGAGCCACAACACTGATGAGGGAATGTTGTTTAATTATTTAGTATTTAGGAGGCCTATGGAAATCTGCATGGTTTTGTGGTATAGGTGTAGGTTTGGGATGAAGAGCTTCAATGTCATTGGATGGTAGTGGTGTGCATTGTGAACCTGACAGATTACACCTACCCGCTTGCTCTTGTTTTGTTTTGCACCTTTTTTGCCTTTTTAAATTATTTTTTTTTCTTCTCCCATTTCTTGCTGGTATTCACTGTGTGAGTTGTTCATTGTTTTAATGGAACAGTAGGAATTGTGTAAGCTTAAAAGAAGTGCTGTACTTAAGTCTCGCAGAGAAAAATGTTACTGGGCTGAGCTCCTGTCTGCTACTGCTGACTTGGAGCGCTGCTCAAAATATCCTCTTTGCCAGGATAGTTGGCACCTTATTAAAAGCCTTTGCAGAGAAGCCAAAACTCACAGGAGCTAGAGCCTCTTCTTGAGTCAATTGGAACAGTTTTTAATGACTCAGGGAGATGTAGTTCTTAGGGAGAACCTGGCCCTAATCTACCTAGAAAGCCAGTATATCTATGCTCCTCCAGGTCAGAAGTAAGGCAAGCTGGCCAGCAGAGACAGGGCACATCTGAACTGCTTTGCTTGCTATTTTGAGCTTGGTCTGTCTCACCAGCACAACAGGAACTTCCCCAATTGAGCTGTAACGAGTCTAGAACCAAACACTGACTAAACTATTGCTGACTTTCTGGTGGTGTACACTGCTGTCTTCCTGACTTGGTGGATAAGGTCAGCAGTGTCTCGGAACTGATTCATGACTTGGGGCATTAGCAAATGATTGTGTAGTGAGTGTTGTGTGGGCTGTGTGTGGAAATGTCCATCATATCATTCCTGCTGAGGTGTGTGAGCTTCTCTGCTATCTTTGTCATAGAAAATATTTGGTACTCCATGAATCCACTTTCCTGTGGGTTTTAGGTATATCCAAAAGTAATGGACAAAAACCTTCATCATAAACCAGCAAGAAAAAGGAGTTTTTCCTTGTTCTTTCGAAGCTAAGTAGGCAAACAGTACTAGCTGGCATTAGGTGAGGGAAAGAGATGTGCAAGTTGGTTTCAAGACAGCATACTAAGCTACCAGTCCAGTGATTCTTGTGCAGGTACTCTCCTGTTTATTCCATTGCAGATTATTATATGAAGAAAACCTCTATTTTAAGTAGCATTGTGCTTCATATCAAGCTTTATAAAGTAGTACCAGAAAGAAACTGAGGTTATTCTGAATTGAATTAAATTACTCATAAAATGTACTAGAAAATGAAGTTTAAGACTGTGCTTCACTTCGGCAAAATTCTGTTTCATTCAGGAATTTTAATCTTTCTCGTTTGTGAGTTTTAGAATTAAGATCTATATGATGGAGGTTGGAAAATACTGTACTTATTGAAAAAGCAGTATTTTAGATTTATGTTGCCAAAACGTCAACGTTTTAATGTATAGACTTCCGTCAGATGAATGAGAGAAAATTATGGGAAAGTGCTAATTTTGGGGCTGGGTTTGTTTTTTTTAAATTAATTATTTTAGGTTATTTTACTTTCAAAGTACTTTTTGATCTAAGAATAGTTTTAAATCCTTAGAAGTAGGACATTAGAAATCAAAAGAATAAATGAGTTTGAGAGAAAAGCTTTTAGCATCTAAATAATTTTAAAGTCTTGGGTTCTGCTCTGAAAAGTATGGTGTCCTGGTATGCTTGAAAAGCCTTCTTGCTCAGCATATACTGCATGTAGAGTCAGGTTGTGGGCTTGTAATGATCTCCACACCTTGGAGCCATGGTCACCCACCAGCATTCCACTCAGCTATGTGCTGCAGACAGAGAACAAAAAATATGTTTTCTGGCCTCAAAACACCTACATACATAATACAATCCATATGTGACTATTTTTCAAAAGCTATTTAGAAAAGCTTATTTTATTAGGATGAAGTTTCTCTGCTGAACAAATACAAACTTTCATGCCAAATGAAGAAATATAATTTGTCAAGCTAAACTTTTTAAACTCTTTCTCACAATTTTTTTTGATGCATCTTATGTATTTGATGACTATAAAAGAATTTGCCAAGAAAATGAAAGCCATAAAATTCCTCTGCCCTCGTGCATTTGCTTTTCTTTTTCTTCTGTCTCCTGAAGCTGTAGGAGGTGTTTGCTGACATGCTTTGCTTTCAGGGCACTTGTGGAGCAATGTGATATGAGAAGTGACTCAGCTAAGCAAATTGAGTTTGTATGAACGTAAGAAGCCCTTGCAGTATGAAGCTGTAACTGGGAATTATGAAAAGAGGCATCTAAGGAGCTCAAGGTGTTATTGACATACATATTTCACTCTATGACAGCTATGAAATATAATTTCCAGTTATGCTGCAAAACGGAAAAGCTCCCAAACCTTACTGTATCCCCACATCTTAGACAGATTGCATACACTTTAAGACATCATCTCATGAACAGTTCTGGCAAAATAGACCCTTCTACATTTTTCTTGCTGTGATGAAAGGCAGCTTGTTGTGTGACCACCTGTGTTTCAGGGTGTTACCTGTGGAGCACACAGTGACAGTCTGGCAGGTAAGGGAGGTAGTGAGAAGTGAAGAGATCTAGGCTTTTTTTCCTGCCTCTGCCACTTATGTCCGTAGTGAAACACAAAAAAAAAGAGAGGCAGGAAAGCTATTTTATTATGTAAGGAAGCTTGCAAGGCTTTTATTTTGATTTGTTTTGTTGTGGGTTGGTAAGGTTTTGTTGGGATTTTTCTACTATTCCATTGCCCTTCTTTCAAAATTGAAATTTTATCTACTCTTTTTGCTTTTCCTGGCAATAGCCATGTAAAAACAGAATACCAGATAAAAAAAAAATGTACTTTGCAGGAATGAAAGAGCTGAAGCTCTTTTTCTTTTTTTTTTTTTTTTTTTTGTCTGAGACAACAACTTAGAATTTTTGCATTTTATATTTGAAATCCTGTGTCACAAAAAAATGGCTGCTATGTTGCAGGAAGGAAAGAACTCTGTTGAATGGTTGTGCTGCTGCAGCATCAGTTACTCCACTTCTCAGGGAGAATACTAATGGAGGTGGGAAGAAACAAAACTCTTCCTCACAGCCATTTTTTATTTATATGGTCTCTCTGTCAAGAAGAAGAGGAATAAGAGGCACAAGTTCACTCCTTCACCTTCATCCTTTACCTTCTTTCACCCACACCAATTTTCTCTTGACTCCATTTCTCCACCTATAAAACTGCAGTAGGGAATAGAGTTTTCAAATAATTTTGGCCTAAGTCCTTAAGGCTGATTTGGTACCAGACTTCTTGTGAAATAAGCAATTTCTAAGAGGGAGTTGAGAGTTCAGCTTAATCTGCAAAGATAAAGCATATTTTTTTAAGTTTCACGTACTTTGTGTCTATGTGCTATGGAATACATCCACTTTGAAATTTCTGGATGCTTTTAATAGGGAAGAAGGCCTTTTAACTTCTGTAATTCTCCCCAGCACAAAAAAAAAAAAAAAAAAGGATATTTCCAGTGGATAAGCCAAGTTTTCATTGTCGTGGACAAAAGAAAGTTTAAAGGCAGACAAAGAATTGTTTAACCAGTTGTGATTTCCTAAAAGAACTGCTGGTTGACTTACGTATTTTTTACTATATACATAAATTCAAACTAGTTAAGTTAAATGCAAACTAAATGCAAAATTGTTAAGTGTTTTGGTAAGAAAGGTAGATTTGTGCACATACTTCTTTGCTGAATTTAGATTGGGACCTGAATCTTGCAGGGGCTTGCCAGATACTTGACTCTGTTTTCAGTGGAATTATTCAGAATATGTGAAGCACACACAACAATCCAAGAGACTTGAGTCAGGTGAGCCTTGCTAAAAGACCCAGAAATAATTTATATGTACCTCTTTCCCCTGTTAAAGGGCTTTCTAGTTAGTGTGCATATTAAAATGCTAAACTTTATGGACTTCAGGATTAAAAATACAATAATAATAAAATACAAAAATAGTCTATTTTTTTAAATCTGTATGGTTACCAAAAGTTTACTCTTTCAAAAATTGCCAAAAAAAAAAAAAACACTTCTGGGAAACTACACACAGAAGCCTAGGGCCAAATTTTTTTTTCTTGGTATTTCCAATAACTGTTCTGTTTTGCTTCTTCTGTTTCCTTGTCAGGAGTATCCTGTTTAGCTTGTTTGGCTAAGGGCAGTTGGATATTTGTTCATTGATCTCTCCTTTTTGCATTATCTTGAATTCTAATTAGAGTTCTTCAAGTCCTATTACTTTACTCTCCAAACATAGCTACAGCAGGCATCACTCTTCCATTGGTGTAGAGCTGTTCAGAGCCATGAAAGAGCTGTCATCTCACATTCTGGGGCTAACCACACTACCCAGCAGTTCTCCACTAGCTGCTTTCATTGGCAGTTTGGTTGAATGATTTTTTTTCCACCCTCACAAATAACATGTGATCCAAAGTGCCTGGAAAAGTGTTAAGTCACTTGATGTTAGGAGAGATTCTGTAAATAGGACTGGGAGCAGTCCTCTAGGTGTTTGTAGTTAATCAGGCACCAAACACTTGGAGCTTTTGGATGCACTTGTAAAAAATCTAAAAATGTAAACAGTTTTCTTTCCCCTCCCCAGGAAGTCTTAGAGCACTAAAGACGTAAGCGAAGAAGTTAAATTGCAAGTGATCAAATCAATTACACTTCAGATCAGACTGTGGCACGGCTTTTTGGTCCTCAACCAGATGGAACCAGACTTCTTATGAAGGAGGAGTTATTATTTCTTGTCAGGATTTCAAAATGAACACAGGAATTCATAGTAAAAAAAATAGACTTTTTTTTAAATATACTAGAACACTTACAGGAAAGAATCCTCGGGAGCTGATGTCACTAAAAGTTATCAGACACATACACAAAAAAAATCATCTTAGCCATTTCTTATTCTTCTGATCTGACAAAAGAGAGAACATAAATGAACAGGATATTCTCCTGAGCTGCAAGGCAAAGAAGGAATTCTCCTTTTTAATACAGCAAATTCTTGGATTCAGAATTTATGGGTTCTTTTGGCTGTGCCTTTCTTAAAGGTTGAAGTTTTTACACGAAGAAAGCTATGATGTAAAAACATACAAGAGACAAAGTACAGTGGTTTTTTTCCTTGATGTAATTAGTAACTGAGATGAATCCAGATGAGGGCACAGGCTTTCTAGAGGCAGAAAGCATTTTTTTAATCCTGTGGAGATAGGACAGCTTGTTTAGAAAGCCTCTGTGCATTAGGAGAGGAGGTGGCTGCTGTAATCAGGTGTAACAAAACCGCCTTCCCAGGTGAAAAAACCCCACCATAACCAAAGGTGATTTATTTGTTTCTAATTTAGAGAAGTACTATGTAAAACTACGTACTTTTATGGTGTAGTCTTTCTAATCAAATTATTTGCTTGATCTGGAGTCCAGACCCCTCTTGCTTTGAGCAATGCAAGAGCTTATGTAAAAGCTTTGAAAACCCCTTCAGTACTTGGACCTGTGTATTTTAATAGGGCAAATTCCACCTGAAACCACCTTGAAAAGACTTATTCATGGTGGTGTGTGTAAAAAGATTGTATCTTAACTTCAGGGCTCAAAATGCTTGTAATATGACATGTCTTGCTATAAGGAGATGTCGTGTTAGCACCACTAACAGGGTTCTATAGGCTCACTAGAGCTCTTGCTCAGGAATTCCCATATATTGCAATGATTGCAAGATTAAATTTGTCACTGGAATGCTAATAGTGAGTAAGGAAGAGGAGTTTTTAAATGCTTCCTTTTCAACAGATGCAAAATGATCTAAAGATATTTTTAAAGTTACTAGAATAGAGAATGCACAGTCAAGCAAATGAACCCTTGCTAGTTTCCAAGTCTTGCTAAATGTAACATTCTTCCAAGAATTTGGGTAGCAGCTAAATATATATAACTTTCCTGAAAAAAAACCCCCAAAACTATACATAAAAAGTGAGTGAAAGGAGGCCTCTTAGCCATGAGGCTGCAGCTTGTTTGTGTGAGACCTGCACCTCCCATGCTGAGGCTGTTCAACAATTCAGAAAAAAAATCAAGACAAGGAGCCAAAATTAGCCCTCTACTCAAGAGGATGGAGGTGGGTGGTTGGCTTGGTTTTGTCATCTCTCAGACTACTCTTGTATTTTTATCAGATGTCTGCCTAGCTACCCAAACATTTCTTGAGGACTAGCTAGAGCCTGGTTACCCTGCCCTTCCTTGTGTCCAGCCTGTGCTGTGAACCACTAGGTGACAAATTTGTGTTCATTCTTGATCACCTTCTCTGGTGTCATTAGAGCTTTGATTTTTTTGCCATAACTCTTACAGACACCTTTTTTTTTTTTGTTTAATTAACCTGTCTGTGTCTGCTGTGGTATTTTGTGCAATGCCTGGTCCTGTAGGCATGTGTGAGATGAATGCTTGCCAGGCTTGCTCCCTCAGGGTATGGGGGAAGAATTGCCAGGTTTGTGGATTCAGGCTGGCTTTGAGACTGAGATAGGTGTAGAGCTGTGCAGGTTCACTGAGTCTCAAACAGTCCTAGGCATGTACAGAAGTAGGAGTTCAGGCACCTGAGGTCCCTCATTACAAGAAAACATAGCTGTGAATAGCCTTTAGCTGCCTGAGGAATCCGGAAAGAGAGGTGAGGTTTGAGGAGCATGGGCTTGGACTTTTGTATTTCATTGGACACAAGTCCAACTGTAGGTACTTAGGCCTTTAATGGAGCCAGCACTTAACTTCTTTGCAGCTGTTCACCTACCTTTTAATTGGAAATCATTCCCAGTTTTTTAAACCTCCAGATCAAGAACCTCCAGATGCACAATAAAATAGATACAAAGTGCTTCAAACAAGCAGCTGATACTTTAGGAGAGGTTTATGAAAGCTTTATCTTCAATTTTGTGGATGGTTCTAGTTCTTTTCAAGACTAGGTTGCTGCTGAGAATGTAAAAACACAGCAGAACATAGTCAATATGGTTAGAAATTAGAAAATAGCCTGAACTACTAAAGCAGAAAATAATTAATGTATTTTTAACTTAAAGAAATGTATATCATTATGGCACATATTGCTTGCCTGCTGGGTAACTTCACTCTCAAGGGAGTCCCTGAAAACAAGTCTTCCAGGACACCATTACTGCAGAGCAGTAACCATCAGAAAGGCTGCAGCAAAGCTGGGGACACTGGGATTAGCAGGATGAAGCTGTAAAGAATCAGAAGCAGGACATACTTTTCAGCTTTTTTAACTGTGCACACATATGTTACCCATGCATGCACAAAGTCCTGTGTCAGCTCAGTCGGAGGGTATTTAACCAATAGCCAGGGTCTAGGCATAAACTATGACAGCCATGCTTATCTGTTGTAACAATGACTTTTAAAGAATTTGCTTAAATTCTTTTTTTATTTGATTAATGGTTTATGCAGCATTAAAAATAGGTTTCTTCAATTGCTGTAACACAGCTTTCAAGCCAATAAATCTTAGAGCCATTGCACTACTCTTTGGAATCAAAGTTTTGCAATTCTCTCAGTCACTGTTTGCAGTGTTGTTTAAAGAAAGGGGAAAAAATAACCAATGGTGAATTATGAGTGCTTCTCTGGATGGCCTAGCTTGCTCTTTCACGAGCCTGTTTTGTCCATTTAGAAATGTAAAATGTCAGAGTGGTATTTTATATTTCCAGTGTAGAAAGGTGTTCTCTATTGAGTTGAGGAATCAGAACCACATTTCCCCATACAGGCTGTCCCACTTAAATTTCAGTCACTTTAAGAGGACTTTGTTGGATATAGATATTGCACTAAAAGAAGTGCTAGGGTTTGGGGTTTTTTTTTGTTTCCCAGAATAAAGAATTAGTTAAAAGATGTCAGACCCAAAAATCCCTGTCATCTGTGATGGAGATCTTTGGTGGTTCCCAGGAAAGTAACATTGTTGTTCGGTGGTTAGGTTACATTGTTGTTCGGTGGTTAGGTTACATTGTTGTTCGGTGGTTAGGTTACATTGTTGTTTGGTGGTTAGGTTCAGAACAAAGGTCTGGAGTAAAAGGAGTCAGTGTTTATACATCTAATGGTCTCTAGCTGAATGACACTGGTTAGGGAATGAGGGAAATTCTGAAACTGGTAACAAGTAGCACATTATTTTTTTTCTATGCTTCTTTCGTTGCCTCACTCAGTTTACCATGAAATTCAGCCACTGACTCCCACCACTGTTTTTCTTGGAGAACAGACTAGGATGAAGAAACACTGTGATTAAATGTAGAAGACAACCATGCATTGCATTAGGAGATGCATTCTGTGGGTTTTGGTAACAGGAACTACAGAAGAAAATTAAAAAGAGGTGATTCAGGTCTACCTAATCTTTAAACTCTGAAACCATTTTTAATTCCTACCATCTCCACCTCTGCCCCACATACAAATACAGACCTCATTAATAAAACAGGATGTTTTAAAGCTCTTTTAGCTCCAATTGGTAATGCTACTGCCATGACACTCGTATTTAATGTTTGTTATTCTCCCATGTGTTGAACACATGGTTAGCAGCTCTCCCAACCATCAGGATTCATGTAATCACAGCAAAGCAGTCAGCATCATAAATAAAGCAAACATGACAACTGAAGCTACATAATTCCTTCTCATGTAAACTAGGACCATGAACTGGAGTTCAATGCCATTCTTCACCTAACAGCAAAAGATTTGAACATGGTAGACCTGGACCATGAGCTTACTTGGAAAATAGTCCATTTCACCTTTTCATTCTCTTGTATTTGAAAATCTTATCTTAGTTCCCACTCCTGTGGTAGTCAGCCACATTCCTGGGTGATAGGGACCTTCATGATGGCAATTCCCCATCCTTAGCTTACATTTTAGTTTTTATTTAGTTTGCATGTAAGCAGGTCACTGTTAGTGGCTGAGCCCTTCAAGGGAACTTGTTCTTTGCCCATGGTTGGAATCTGCCGTTGACCCTAGGCACAACTAACTGGCTGACCTTTTAAGGGACACAGTAATTCTTTATTTTAAAAGTACACTTCTTATTTGAGATAATTCCTGAGTATGATTCTTTTTAAAGAGTATTAAAGGCATTTGCATGCCTTAAAAAAACAGGAATTATTTTAATGTATCCACATGGCAATGGAGTCAACATGTTCTGTTTGGTTTTTGTTGTTGTTGTCTTTTCTTTAGGGCATATTGGATTGCCATCCTATTTGTGTCAAGCACGGCAGAAATAGAATTCAATCTAATTGTCAGTTCTATTAGCCTGAAATGTTGGATTCAGGTGTCTCAAAACTGGAGGTGATGTCCTCTCCCCAACAGCCTTGATAGATTCTGGATGGAGAGGCACCTTAAATCCTACAGAGAGTGACACTTGGCTGATGAAATAGTGAATATACTCATCTCCCTTGTGCATCATGTGGAACTGTCCTTTCCTTGGACATCTTAAATTTTTGTGGGGTTGTGGCAGCATCCTCTGAATCTCCCTACCTTGCCCTCTCCTTCCATAAATCTGCGTGTGTGACTTCAAATAACTAAATAGTTGTCTTTAAGGTCTTTGTCCTACAGATCCAGGTATTGTCTATTTACGTGTCAAAAAAGCAGTAATTGCATAAAAATTATATCCCATTACAAGTCATAGAGCATTACACATGAGGTGAGAACTGGTTTAGCGAGCTTACAGCAAACAAGCCAGAAGATTCCAAGTTTGTTTTGGGTTGATGTTGTTATGGGCTTTTTCAAAAAAATTTAAATATTTAAGAATTTTTTTTTTTTTCTGTACACCATGAAAATGAAAACAAGGCCTTTTCAACACTTCCACAGAGCTACTGTTTAGAGGACTGATTTGAAGGCAAGTCCCCTCTTCATGGTGAAAAAGCTACTTGTCTTCTTCCCCAACTACTGAAATTTGGAAACAAAGGGGCTTGACTGTTACTCTATTGACAACAAAGCCAAAACCTTAATTGAATTGGTAGTCATCTTTCTGCCTGTGCCCTTCCTCAGTTTAACAGAAGAAGAGAGGCTTCAACACATTTTGACAAAATAAGCTTCAGGTCGGCTTTACTTGCAATTCTGTAAGTGACTCTTAGGACCCTGACATCAGAGAACTTGTACCCAGCTCCTCTGGATTGCTCCTGAGTTGCTGAATAGATCGAAGCATGTTTTTATTGCACTTGGTTAATGTAAATGTGCCAGTAATTAGAAGCATATCACTGTTTCCCCTCCTTAGCAATTCACTTAGCATTTTCATATTACTTCCTTCTGTGGGTTAACATCTTTATATTCTTTACCAATATTGTATTATCAGACTGTATTATGTTTTAAAAAGTGTATTAGGGTGTGTGTGTATGCACATGCACGCCCAGAGCAAGTTTTGTGTCACAAATCAAATACTTTAATCATAGTGCTTTTTTTAAACTTGAGTCATAAACATTTCTTTACCAGACAAAACCAATGTTTCAGGGCAATACACTTTATTTTCTATAGTATCCTTCAAGCACATTGTATCTCTAATGCATTAGAGGCAATTAACACACTTGCAAGTTTTAAAATCTCTAAAAGGCTTTAATTTGATGAAAATTCTAAACTACAGTGTCAATACACATGCTCCTTAATTCACATGCATCATAAACGTAAAAGGGCAATTACACCTGTGCAGCTTACTTACTTAGACAGTCTTGTAACTATAGGTTTGGTATTTAAGTATCTGAGTGAGGGGGATAGTTGGTGTCTTTTTTCATTGATTCTGAAAAAATAGCACTGTGATGATTCTTTTTTAAAAACTACATATACTTATTTGGGCTGTTGTTGGAGCTGTAGGATGGACAAGGATTTTTGCTTGGTTTTTTTTTGGGTTTTTTTTTGTTTTTTTGTTTGTTTGTTTTTTGGTTGGTTGGTTGGGTTTTTTTAATCAATATGGGACTAGCCAATCCCAGGACAAAAAGAAAGCTCTGCTATGAAACTGAAATTAGAATAATGAATCTCATTATCAGGGTGCAATAGCCATATTTTATTGAAATTTCACAATAGTACTGCTGAGTCTTCCTGGTGAAACACTCAAGCTGCCTGACGAACTCAGCAGACAGCTGCTCACCACCATGGGCTTGACGTGTTCCAGCAGACAGTTCCTGTAAGACACATCACTGTTGTGTGCAGTGCAAAGATTTTTATTTTTTTCTTTGCTTGTGTTTAAGGACAAAACCAGGTCTGAATTGTGATGTTTTTCCTTTGCCTGCACTGTGCAGATCTATCATACACAGGAGGGCAGCTTCTCTGGCCCCACACAGCCCACAGGCAGCCTGCTGGGTATCCCTGTTCTTGCCAGTTTGCAGTGCTGGATTTCACATCTCCACATAGGGTTGGAGCACCTGAAGTGCCTCACAAAATCACATGTGGGATTACTGATAATGTTAAGCGAGCAATGCTTCTTTGCCCCTCCCTTTTCAAGCTTCCTATTTATGGCACACACCCCCTTTTATTATGCACTGGTCCTTAGTAACAGCTTAAGAAACGAAACAAATTGCCATCCTGGTTGTTTCATTGTTGTGACTACCATGGATTTTACTGGAGCTGTAAGGACATATTACTTCATAAGTATCAATGGATGGGTCAAGGATCTGAAGAAAGACCAATTTCTTAGGAATGGCAGTCTAGCCTCCAACCACCTGGAAGCCTTGTAGCTATCCCAGTGGCCGGCAGCAGGGTTAGATGGAAGGAATGACCATTCCACACACTCTGGCCCACTGGGCGTCAGTAGGTTTTAATGGCAGATTTATGCCGTGATACATATATAGACTCTTCGTTGGTTTTGGAGCAACCTTTGTAACTTTGCAGCTTTCAATACCTGTGTGAAGACTAAGCAGGAGTGCAGAGAAACAGATGGATTGCTTCCATCCTGCTCCAGCCACCAGAAGCCAAGGGAGCTGTGTGATTCATATAAATTCCTCATTTTTGTGTCATGTGTGAGTATAAAGTCGGTTTTCAAGATTTTTTTAAAAGAGGAAATATGATGAAAGACATGATAGTCCATTCCAAAATGTTACAGAATTTTGCAATCTACCCATAAATGGGATGAGAGGGTCAATTCTCTACATATATAATTTATTACAAATTACTAAACTGTGGGACGAAAAAAGCAAATGTCATTGAGAGTCACATCTGTGCCATCCTGGTAACTTTAATTTTATGTAGCTTTCTTACCTGTTTTCTAAGAGGTCATCATTATTTTACTGACTTTCTATAGGATGGGAAAGAAAACTATTTTTTTTCCCCTCAGATTTATAATTTTAGCTGTAAGCTAGTTCTCTCTTCCATAATTCCAATGCTCCATTCACATAGTTCAGGTGTATTCCGATCACTCAAAAAGGGCGAACTCTGGAATGAAGTTCTTCCATCTCTTAGGGGCAAGAAGGCACTTTAAGCTTCCCAGAACAACTTCAAGAGCATTGATAGCTACCAGTGTTGTTAGAGTAGCATGTTTTTTCAGAAGATCAACTGTAATGACCTTCATATCCTGTACTTAGATTCAGAGGTTGTTGACACAACCTTACTAACTAAGAAAAATGTCTCCATCTTTACTTATAATATGCCCAGGATGCATAATGTAACAACACTGTAATGCACAAATGCTGCAGGTTACTAAAACAACAGCAGGGGAGATTAATTTTCACACAAGAGTTCTATTGATAAGGAAGGAAGATGTTCAAGCATTCAGGAAAGCTGTGGGCATGGAATGATTAAAACTAGCAGAAAAATATTTCAGTGAATAAAGTCAAAAAGCAGTTCTTTAATTTTTTAATTTGCACAGCAATAACAGAGACAAATGACCCTCTGAAATATTTTGGAAAATGTCACTTTGCAAACCTTGTAGATTGCTTAAATGTTTATTAAAATGGACCAAAAGCCAAAATTCTCTGCGTAAAATAAATACTTTGTCTTTGCTAAGTAACAATATTTGTGAACAAAACATAAAACTATAATTTTCATGTGTCAAACATAGTAACAATTAAGATTAAATGTTAGAGTCAGATTTGGCATTTTTTTCATCTTCCTATTTACAAGCTTCTCATTAAGACCATTTACCTCACATTAGCTATCAAATTGACTAACATTTTTAAAGTTTGCTCCATGACTAAAATAAAAACAACAGAAATGTCCTTTTACTGTAACTTAACAAAAAGCAGAACCGTACTTTTATCATCTAGGAGAACATACTGTTATAAATACAGCTGTTTTTCATCTACAATTATATAAATAATAAGCATGCTGCCATTCACAACGATTTTAATAGATGATTCTTTAGAAGCGGTATCAGGATCTAGAAGAGGATGGCATGAGTTTTCATCTTTCATTTTTATTGTACTTATTTAGGATCTTTGTCTTCATCTGAAAATTCTGGAACAGACTTCTTTGCTACAACGTTATCCAGTCGCTGTCCTTGCAGGTACGGGTTCACACTCTGAAAAAGTTTTAAATTATTAAAACTTATTAGAAACAGGGAAACAGGTAAAAAGTAACTAGGATTAGTGAACATATTTATGTATTTCTTACCTGTCAGATATTTGCAGACTTGGGAAAAAAATTGCTCCCAGGGATTAAATCTAAAATTCAATCATTGTTGTGTTTCTATATTTTTTTTTTTTTGTGCAAGAATTTAATTCAATCCACTGAAAGAAATACAAGTGAGGGAGGACTATCAGGAATACAGAACGACCTGAATTAAACACCACCTTTTTCCTCCACTCCTTCTTTCCTCAGCTGAGCAGAGAAGCAGCAGCAGCTCTAACTCCCTAATTCTTGAGGTAGGACAGAACTTGTCAGAGAAGTAGAGGTAAGCTTTAGCTGAAATCACTAGCCCCTGATGGACATTGTGCTGGGATGCAGATTAGAGACCACAATACCATTTTGTCCAAAGCCTCTTCTTCAGCCTGTCTCCTCTCCAGGAAATCCCTCCTCACTTCCTCTCTTGATGCTGAGATAAAAAACTGCTGGCAAAGAAGTAGAGCCAAACAAGGTTTTGGCGTAGAAAGTAGCTCTCATTCTACTGCCAGAACAAGGGAATGCTGGAAAGAAGATTCCTGGAGAGGGTTTAGCTTCACTTTGCACCATGCAAACAGCACAAAGTGAGGCTGAAGATGAACAGATCCTGTCTCAAAACTGCGTGGAGATCAGAGATGGAGTAATGTAGAAAGCCTATATTTGAATTGTAGCTATACCAGTGGGATAAAATGAATTTACTGTATTTAAAAGTGGCAAGCAGTTTAGTGGAACTTCAGTATTAAGTTTCATTTACACCTGCTTTCTGGCTTGTTACAGTGTCAGTGAAGCAAAATTCAAGTATACATAGTCTCCTTCACACAGATAGAAAAATTCTAGTGTGAAAGTTTTCGGTGCTAATAAAAATTGTTTGCCTAAGGACAAACTTCAGAGGAATGTGTATTTTCCAGCATCTCTTGATTCTTGTCAGGCTGTGTCACAGAAATTACTTTTCTTGAGATATTTCTGTGTTTCTTTTACCAAAACTTAAGAATTAAAAAAAAAAAAAAAGCCATTGAGAATGGGCATGAAATATTTATTTTCAGCTATCCTAACTATTTGTTGAATCTCTGGAAAACATTTGGGATTTATCTGTCTTTAAGTTTAAGCCGTTGGGTTTCTCCAGATTTGTGGATGCTATCATTAGGACTTATTCAGAGCACAGAGCTGCCCTTTTGCTTACTTCTATTGGGTTTTGGGTGTCTTGCCTGCTGCAAGTGAAAACATAAAAATATTAAGAACCAGAAATGAATGTGGAAAAAATTTTTGAAAATAAACTAACTCCAATGCTTTAAATTGTTAGAAATAAGACATATGTAAATGATTTGTTTGTGTTTGTTTAAAGAAGTTCTGTTTAATGTTAGTTTAGTGAAACTCAACTGTTGCATAAACTTCTAGGAATTATTTGAAGATTCCTAGGAAGATTAATTGGTCTTTTTTTTGGAATGGTACTTGCTTGCTACTTTTTGAAATAAAGTAGAAGAGAATGAGACTACATAAAATTTTGAATCCTTCTTAACCAACAAAAGAAAACACAAAATATAATGCTAAATACTTTGGCTGATCTGACTAAAATATGTTTAATCCTGTACAGCTGTGCAGAATTCAAAGTAATGCAAGTTCCTGAGCACCTCTGTACCCAACTCCAAGCCCACTTACTGATCACAAAAGTGGTTCTGACACTTCTGGGCAGGGCTGTCTGCAGGCATAGAATTTTTAAAGACAGGAGAATTGCTAATTAAAATGAGACGTCGCTGTAAAGCTCCCTGCCTTGCAGTGTGAGTGCTGCAGAGAAACTGCCACAGCAGCAAGTGGTGAGTGCATCCCTGTGCTGCACACAAAGGTTATGGGCATGCGTGCCTGCACGTGTGCCCACAGCTGTGTGCAAATATATGAATATAGCATGTGCTATGGCCATGTGCATTGCTGGACTCCAGCAGTGCCTCTGGGACTGTTTCACTGTACAGCACCACAGGGTTACAATGTTCACTGTTACACAGGACTTGTTTTAACCTAAAATGGGGACATTCAGATCCAAAAGATCCCGGAACGATGTCTGTGCAGAAAGGCAAGGAGGAGCAGCAGGGAGCACAGCAGGCAGGAAGGGAATCCAGGGGACTTTTTGATTTGTAGAAAACCGCACTCTGCTGCTGACAGTTCTAGGTTACCCTTCTGCTGATAAAGTGGAAATTCTGAATTGTTCATTAAAGCATTAGTAGTCATTAAAGTATTACTCTAAAATAATTTCAATTCTAATGAATTTAGCATTAAGTGACATGTCAGTGCGAGGAAAATAAGGCTGCTGTAAAGCAATTCACCTTCAAAATTCTGGGCTACCCCATGCCATTTAACTGTCAAGTGTCTCCAGCTAATACTTCTTTTGTATCCAGTTATGGCAGTCAGCTCACAGACAGAAAATGTTCTTATTTTCTTTTCTTTTTCATCAGGTATATGTTGCATGAATTCAACTTCAACATGCTGCTCTAGCTATTAATAAATACTCTGCTGAACTATTTCCAGAGTAAATAGTACTTACTTAAAAATGAAAGTCAGGTGCCTACCATTTTTTTCTTTTCAACTAACAAACTCAAAAATCAAACATAAGCAGGAGGCAGATGCTAAACTCAGGTCAGATCATTAACTTATGGTTGAAGTGTCAATTGTCAGTGATGTCTGAATCAGGCAGAAATCAACTCATCTTCCCCATTCCTAGCAAAGACTTAAAAGTTTGAGAGTTAATAAATAAATCATCTTCACTTATACTTGTTATTTTAAATTATATTTACTTCATTTACAATATAAACTGTGCTGTCATATTTTGAAAAGCTACTTTCTGGCAGAGAGCTAGACTTTCCCTTTTAGTAAAAATAATACACTAGCAGCAAAACTAAGGACATCAACTGCCTGAAAGTGATTTTTTTTAAATTAAAGAAAGGCTGACACTACCAAAAATGAGAGAGTAGTGAGGCAGACTGTGCAGAATCTCTCTATGTGGATTGCCTTCCTTGTTACAGGAGCAGAACAATGAGAATCCTTTCACCCTGGTCTTTCAAGTAAGTGGGACACAGACGTTTCATCTGAGGTAGAGCAGATAAAGAACCACCTCAAGTGTTATTTACACCCAAAAATATATTCACATGCATAGATTATGGTAATTAAATTTACTAATATTTTTAGTAGGGAATTTCAAATTCTGTTTTGGAGATATTTAAATAATTTTAAATGGTTTTAAGCACATAGGATTAATTTTAAAACACAGAAAATATGAATTTTTATAGTGTTCTTAAGTGCATCTTCTGAAAGTAAGAGGCTATTTAGAGAAATGAATCTTGTATCCAGTGTTCAATCCTGAAGCCAGCTATGGTAGTTTATCACAGAGAGTCCCTGACTTCACACATAATCTAAAGTATAATACGAATGCATTAGACTAACTTTTCATTTCAACAATATGATTTTAAGTTTTATAAGGTCTCTAGATTATATAGGGACTATAAAATATTCTGATAGTTACCCTCTTTCTTCTTTTTGGGCCACCATTGATTTTCTCAAAGAGTAAATTCTTGCTCTGGAAGGGAAAAAAAAGCCAACACAGCTGTCAAATCCATTACACTCTTTTTAAAAAAAAATACTACTTTTGCTGTTAAATATTAGCAAGTCTAGAGGAGTAAATAAACCACAAATAAATATTTGTATATTCCTGCTAACATTTGCAGTTTTTCAGGAACAGTCACAGCCTTATCAACAATTTAAAAATCAGTAATTTTCCACTATTTATCCCCCGTGTTCAGGCAATAAGTGCTTCAAATAAGTGCTGGTATAGTCTGGGCATTCCCCATCATATGATACATGGTATAACTATCTATATAACTTTTTTTTTTTCTTTAAAGTAAAGGCAGAAGGAAAAAGAAAAATAAGAATGTGAGGGAGAAGAACTACCAGTCCTGCCTCTGGTACATCCTTCTGTACATTTGAGGTGACACAAGAACAGAAGCAAAAAATACTTGCTTTACAAGGGATTTTCTAATTCCTTTTAAAAACAGAAAAAGGCGTCATTCCTACTGTTTTGTTGTCTTTGCTTATTCCCTTCCAGATATCAACACTTCCCAGTGCAAAGTTCTGCTGAAAGGAGTTCAGCGCCAACTCTTCCTTTGTTTAAGTAGTGCCCTCAATAAAGTTTCTAAAAACCATTTGGTCTATAACATTTTTAATGGCAAACCTTTTAAAAACTGCCAAAAACATCTTGGCAGAAGAGAAAGTTATGATGATGAGAAAAGAAAAAAGAAAAAAACCCCAACACAAAAAACCCCCTCTGACCATAGTTTACATAAGTGCATCCACATATTGTTGTATTTCTTATAAGTAGTGAATTCTAATAAAGTCTGGAATAACACACACATGTTCAACACATTTTGTTTCAATTCTGTGTTATGAAGAAAACCAAAACCAAACCCTAACCTGAAAATGGAAGGCGAGAAGAACTACGTGTATAAAAGCAGAAGACTATATAAACAAGGCCATTAATTCTGCTATAAACAACTGGCCTAACATTGATTATATAAATAGAAAGTGTAATTCTAGCACGAGACAAATTCACCAAACACTTCTAACTCTCTCTGCAGCCTTGATATGAGAAAAAACAAACATTTTCAAGTGTTACAATGAAATCTGCCAAAATTGTCTGTTTTGTACTTCTTGTGTTCATTAAACCAAAAATTCACAAGGCCTATCTCTTGTCCAACCTCAGTTATTTTGTCTGAGCTGTTCCAAAAGGGAACAGAGATGAAGTTGGCCAAGGGGGACATTCCTGGCTAGTCATTTAAGCAAGCTCCCTTCAGGAAAACTTAAATGTAACATTTTAAAGAAACTCAAGGATGCATGAATTATTCTCCTTAGGAAACAAAGGACCACCAAAGCCTCTCTTTGTAAAGTATTTGACCTTATACTTTCCTGAGAGGAAAAAGGGTGTTTCTGAAATTAAAATAATTTAATGGACTATTGGAGCTAGCATTTCTGTCATTCTGAAAAATCCTTACAATTGAATTGTTCCTGCTCAAGGAAATCATCTTTTGTTTAGTCTGCTTGGGAATGTTTTAAGACCCTAAGTCTTACTGTAGCATTATGTGGAGTACAAAGCAAATATGGTTCCAGAGCGTGAGCTAAAAATATATTTGTATGATAGTAGCAATCCTGAAAATATGTTCCACTGCATAATGGTCTGACATCATCAGCCACCAAAATCTGCCCATGAAGTGTTCATCCTTCACTGAGAGTTTGTTAGGAATGAAGGCACAGACTTCCTTCAATTGAAGATATACCTCATGCAGAGAGGGACGTTTTCCTCACTCCCAGAGCTTCCTTTGCATCCTTTTGGCTACTTGGATTAGAGTACTACAGGTTGGGATTTGTGTGGAAAACAATCAGAAGTTTGAATGCTTTCAACCAACAAAATATATAAGTGATTTTTAGGTTTGATTGTAAATTGTCTTTGTGCAGTGCTAACAACTCTTCTTCAAACCATCTAAAGAGCCAATTTGCAAGATGCAAGAAAGGCACACTCAGAAAGTATCTGTGTCCTGTAAGAAAAAGACTGAAGTGGGGAAAAACCCCTGAAATCTTAGAACCTATAGTTGTACACAAGGATAGAAAACTCCTAAAGTCATTCACCCTTCTCTTTCCACTGTCCCCTCTATGTTTTCCACATATGAGGAGGGGAGGAGAGTGTGGATCTCACTCTATAAACTCCTGTTCCTGAGACTTCTCACAGGTCAGCATATTGATATATGGGGAATTGTCCCAAAGACAGAAAATTCTTCCCCTTTCTTCCCACTCCTAATCCAGTATATATTTATTATGATTTATGTTTTTGTCTCTGCAGATGTGTTAGCAGTATTTACAAATACTTAGCATGCACATAACCACAGACTTTGCTGCATAAGACAGCTTCTAGACTTGCTTGACCCTTATAAAATGTGTCTGTTATTCACAGGATACTGCAGAGGTTCCACAGCTTTGCAGTGTGATGGTCTGTCACCAAAACAAGCCAACCAACCTGTTTCTGTCCCATTAGGACAAGCAGGTCCTTTTTTTCTGACCTGCTAATGCAATTTGGGTTTTTCTGTGGATACACTAAGGGAATGCATGTTGGCTCCTGGAAAGGACAAGTCACTGGGAACTCTAACACTCCCTCAACCACGCAGTGTTAGGAAAGGCTGGGGAGAAGCTTCCCCAAGAGCTGGGAGCACATGCCAGCTTCCCCAGGCCCAGGAGGCACTGGCTGCAAGGGCTGCAGCTGGTGGTGACAGCCTGGTGCCCACACAGCTCGCAGGAGCTGGTGGAAACAGTCTGTAAGCACACAGCCTTCACAGCCCCCAGGCATCTGGTCCTAGGCTCTCCAACAGGGCAGGCAGGGACACACTGCTGTGGGCAGAGGGAATTTTAGGTGCTGGGGGCAGTGGGAGGGTGAGGATGCACAGTTTCCCACCGGGCAGCCCACAGCCAGCTGTGTTGGTCATTTGCAACTAAATGCAGACAGATCTGATCCACTTCAGCTCTCCTTTATAAGGTCTCAAACAACTAATTTTTAGAGTGCTTACCTGATTTTTCCAGAGCATTAAAAATAAAAACCCCAGCCACAAACACCACTGTATTTATATTTTTATCATGTGGTAATATGCAGTTAGGAGATGATCAGGGCTATTCTCCTGGATCTCAGCAGAACATTTGCTCAAGCACATGACCAGCTGTTTTGTCTCTAATTAAGAAGATCTGGAGTTGGCTAAGTTGCAGCTAGATATGATTACTGTTTAGTACCTAAGAGTGTTTTAATCCATACATGAGCAGCTTTTTCTCCTGAATTAGTAGTGATGGATGGAGATACAAAAAAGTCCAGGATTCACTAATGATTTACTATCATTTATTAAGTATATATGTTGCTGATGACAACACAGTATGTATGCTTGATTGTGAAATATTGCTATAGGCCAAAGATTTACAGAAGTGCTTTTGTAGTCTTCAGAGTGGTATTATGAAAGTAAAGTACTCATGAATAATAAGAAAAGTAACAGCCTTATCTGGCATAAATAAGAAAGTTCACCATCTGGTGTTTTTTAAATGAAAACCTTTGATGGTAATTACTTAGAATGCAACAAGTTTCCAAAATTTGTATTTTTGGCATGATTCTCTCCAGAAATTTAGCACTCACATAAGTAATTAAGACTATAAATCTTACACTGGTTTGATTATGAAGATGAATCATTGTCTCAAAATTACAGCAGTAGAAGAGACTGCCAAACATGTCCATTTATCGATATATGCTTACAGAGCACTGCTTTAGTGCAATCTTAAGTGAAGTGTTATAACAATGTAAAATGAGATTTCATTATTTGCTCTACAAGCATAAATTATGATCATTGTTATTGTTTTCCTGGCGCCTGGAAATGGATTCAGGATTGGACATTTTAACTGATGTAATCCAAGATTAAGTGGCAGAGCTTTCTTTGGAGCCTCTAGCCTGCAGAAATAGTCTAGCTGCAGTTATTAAAGTCCTTGTATGCTCAGCGCAAGATTTTTGCCCTTAGTGTAGCTCACTGTGTTTATTATATGAAATGTGTCAAATAGGTTTTCAATATCATGCAGTGCATAACCTGACTAGAGAAGAAGCAGCATTTAGCCCTCCAAAATCTTTAAGGCAGAGAGGATTCCTTAAAGCAAGTTGTCTGAGTGTAGATTTTTTTTAAGGTGTTTTAAGCTGCTGCACTCTGTCTATCTGTATTTTCTTTCTACTTATTATAAAGTAGCTGAACAGTGAATAGTCACTGAGCCTGCTTATTCTTTCAGATTACGTTTTGAAATCTTAAGATCTGCACCAATTTTGGCACCATGTTCACTGTAATTTGAAATGTGTTTTTGCACTTATCAAGCACGTATACAGCTGTCATGCTTTGGGACAGGTAATAGAACAAGGATTTCTACTTTCTCCTTTCCTGGGGTGTTTAGCAAGCACAAGCACTATTTCTATTTTTCAGGGCAAGTTCACCTTTATTGAGAAGTTTCCCTTAGGGTGATAATTTTTCCAGCATTAAGGACAATACTCTCCTCATGGTTTCATAGCATCCCACACAGCAGCCAAAACTCAGTTTCACATGCAACAAAAATAAGCAAGAAGCATCTACTCACCCACTTGCCCCTGTTGGGATAGTCATGCTCTGGATCAAAAAGGTGTTGGTGCAGTTGGTATTCCCTGCTGAACTCTGCTGTGTCTGGGGTGTTTTCTAGACACCCATCATCTACTGCAAAAGAAAGCACTGAGTATTCAGGGGCTTTGAAACTCACATTAGTCAGCAAAGTTCTTAAATGGAATCATGCAATTAAAAAAAATAACCGGATGAATAGAAAATACCAGGTTTTTTATTTTTAAACAAGTTTGTCAGAATGTATTTATTTTTAAAAAAACCCAAACCCTCACAACTTCATGAAACTTCAAAACTGAAGGAATTTATTTTCCAAGCTCTTTCCCTCCTTTATGTTTTTCTTTTAATTATTGCATTTGATTTTACCTAGAAATGCAACCTGTTCTGATTCAGAAGGGATTTTCTTTTCTTCTTTAAATGCCCACAGGTACTTCTAGAAATTGGTAAGGCAATACTTTTGAAGGTCATGGTAAAACAGTGCTGTGAGCAAAGACAAAATTTCTTTCACTGAGTAGCTCTTCCTGGAGCTCCATTTCTGGTTTGCTGCTTTGTTCAAATTGGCTGAATATCATTTCTGCATCATAAGATCTCATAAAAATGCTATGTAGCAGAAGTTTTATGATGAAGACATTTCTGTAGATTGGTGACTAATCTGATGGGTCCAGAAACCTCCTTTAACCACATGGATGGTTTTGCAGACAGTGTCACTTTGAGATAATATCCCCTTAATAATAAACTTACGGTCTTTTTACCAAAATAAGTCATCTTTAGCTTAAACGAAGTTTCAGCAACTTGAGGCCCAAGTAGCTTTTTGGAGAGAGTCTGCTCCTGGAGCTCCCACTGCTTTGCCAGCACGGGGAGCTTGCAGTCCAAGTTTCTCTCAGACATACCCAGGGAGATCCTACCAGCCAGGGCATGAAGCTGGGCATTCAAACAGCTGCACCTGCCAGCACACAGACACTCCAGAGCACACACCTGTGCACTTCCCCTTCTGTCCTTGTGTGTCATCATGGATGACACACAAGCATTTGCAGATGGATTCTCTCTCTCCCTTAGATGTGGGAAACTGTAAAGACTTGACTTAAAACGGAGTTGATCCAATGACCTGAGGAGGTTATTCTGAGTTCAACAGACCCAGCTTTCTCTCTTTTCTCATTGGGATGGGGAAAAATAGAATTTTGCCAATAGAAAACAGGGGAAAACCCTTCATACTGGCTAAGTAACTCAAAAACACTTAGAAATCATTCCAGTCTCAGCAGGGACAGGGTTGTATCAAGAGAGAAATAGGTGACAACAGAAGTGTGGCAGACCTCAGAGCATTTGTGTCTTCTGGTAGAAAAGGGCAGCTGGACACATGGGTGTCCTCTATGACTGCTAATCCAAAAGTCTTCAACTCAAGTGCTCCAGGCTTATGTATTCCTACTGTGGAATGTGCATATGTAGACAGCGACTGGAAAAATTGTTTTCCATTAAGCAAATCCACAGACCTGATTGAGGAAGGCCTCTGGTAATTTGTATGCATAATACAGTCAGCACTTGAATTTCCATTTAAGGCTCTGAAAAACATTTTACTCTAATCCTAGTAGATACTATCTTCACTCACAGCATACCTATGACAGAGCCATTTATCTGAGGAGGCAGCACTTCCCTGTGAATTGCCCCTCTGTTCAGATCTGACTGTATTAGCTTAGCTAACAACTTTTATTTCACCTAAGAAAGAAAAATTGAAGGGATTTTCAAAGGCATTTCCCTGATGCCATGTTTTTAGTTTATTTACCTAATCATGAACAGAAGTCTAATGGGCAAGCACAGAAGATAAAAAGTCCGTGAGTGTGCTTGTGTGTGTGAGAAAATCTAAACCCATCATTTACAACTTGTCAGACAACAGCTATAGTGAACAAATTGAAAGATGAGGTATTATTTCAGAAGAGATGCAGGCATCATCACCAAATGGACTGTAATAGAAAACAGTAAGGGAGGACTATTTGAAATTTTGTCAAATTTTTGAATGAAATGCAAAAACACTTCACAAAACTTTTCATAACAAATATTATTTTTTGATTAATTCCAAGCTAGTTAGAACATTTTTAAATAAGAATACAGACAACTGTTCCGCATTATCCAAATAACATAAAAAGAAGACTAAACAGAAAACATTTTGAAAGGATCTCTTAGCTCACAAATAAAAAATGAGAGAAAAATAGAGTGCTCATTCCCAGTTCCAGTTCCCAAGGCAGCCAATGGGTGTTTTACTACTGCTTTCAGTACTGGAAGTAATTCCTTGGCTCAAATAACAGGAAAGAGACCCATTCTCTCAGGGTATGTGAGCATCATTACACATGCAGGGCTGCTTTAGTGACCCCCAGAGCAGCCCCCACAGGGCTCAGTACCTGGGCAGCCCGAGGGACACCCTGCCTGTCCTGGGCACCTCTCTGGCTCTGCTGGGCTGCACTGCCCCTCTGCCAGAGCCAGGCTTGTGCAGTGCCTTGGGGCACATCCATGGAGCTCTCTGTTTCTTGGCACAGATGCACCCTCAGTGAGCTATAAAGACGCGTGGATTGGAGCCAAGGTATCTTAAATATTGACTCATGGTCTGGGTTGGAGATCAGGGCAGACAGTTTCATTCCTCTTGGCACAGTGAAAGTCTCTAAAATAAGGGTAAATCTCATCTGCACAGAATAGCTTTTTTCAGGGGCCAGCTTAGAAATGAACTCCCTCAGGAACATGATGCTCTCATAAATCTCACTATCTTCTACTCTGAGATCAAGATGATTTCTTCCATGTGACCTTCTCCAGCATCAAACAGCAACAGAGAAGGTGCACATATTAATTAAAAAAAAAACAAAAACAAACAACAAAAGTTCATCTGAAACTCTAGAACACCCAATTTCTCAACAGTTCTCCTGGTGAGCAGAGAATGAAAAAAACCCTCATTGCTGATCAAGGGCTGTATGGTGCTGAAAGATAGGAAGATGTAAAGACAGAGGTACAAAGGCTACAGTTGAATTACCTGTTTTTCCAATAGGGCAGGGATTTGGAGGATCAGGATACCCTTGATCTTCACTGAAATCCTTTGGTACATTGTCTCCTGTCAGCTCAGCCACGATGTTTGGGATATTGCCATAAGGACCCAGGTGCTGGAGACCCTCATGTGCACCACCTAGCAAAGACAAGTCATGCACAGTCTTTTTACAAGATTAAAAGTACAAGTACCTTAGCTGGTGCAAGTGATCTAGAATTGAATTTAAAACAAAATCTCTCTCTCTAAATATGTGTAATAGCTTTAGAGACAAATCCAAGTTTAGATTTCAAGCATCTCTTTTAGAAGCATGGTTATGTGACTTAAATCCAGTAACTTAGATAATTAAAAATGAAACTAGGAAACAAAATGAGCCACAGATTATTAGTCTTAGGGTTGGGTTTTTTCTTTCTTTAACTGTGAAAGTTTTAGGCAAGAAAATGCAAAGAAAAAGAAACAGGGGACAGTAATCAAAACTGATCCATTTAAAGCACAATACTCTTCAGTCACTGACACTATTACTGTTCATTGTAGCAACTTGCAATAGAAGATATGGCAAGAGAGCAACACGGCAGGAAGACAAAGTTAATGACACTGTAGAAAGAAATACTAGCTGAACAGCCTAGAAATATATTAATAAATTAAGTCCCAAGGGGACTTAGGGTATGAACGTCCTTGGGGATCTGGGGAATTCTAGCAAATTCAGTTGTGAACACCTAGAAAAATATATTTTTAAATTAAACAAATTCTTAAATGTAAATCTGCTTTTCCTGCTGTAGTGATGGAAACTGGTGAAGACTCCCTGTTGTTGATGGGGATTTGTGTTCACATAAACCTCCACAGCAGTCCACGTGTTACATAACATCCCAGGCAGTGACTCCACACCTTTCCATCCAAGATTACCTTTTCCCAGTGGGACCCAGAGCTCCCTCACTGCAGGGCTGCAGCAGCAGTGTGGGGGTTTTGTAAAGCAGGGGCAGAGGACACAATGCTGGGCCTGCTGTTCTTGGGCAGCTGCACCCAGAACTGGTGTGCTGGGACCTTCTCCCACACACCTCAGCTGGGTGCCCTGCCTTGGACAAGCAGGGTCTTCCACGAAAGATCTGGGAACCAAGCTCAGGCCTCTCTCTCTGTGCCTCTCTACAAATAATTATCTGTCCCAGATCTTTTCTGCATGCCTTACTGGCCAAATGCATCCACAGGCTAAACCCCAGCTGCTTGTGGAGTTTTTTAAATACTATTGTACACTATTCTTTTGAATTTCAGACAAATAAAAAGTTAGTTTCAAGCATGTTCTTTCTCCCTGACAAAGACAGCCACCACACACACTGCAGCAACTGAGATTGTTGTCTGACAGCAAGGCAAAAATTTTTTTTAAACCCTATATAATGAGGGATAACAACATACAGTCAACATATAAATTCTACTAACAATGAATTGAGAAGAAAAGGAATTTGGACAATTGGAATATATGAGTTAAAGAGTGAACGCAGACACAACTGCTTGGGTAAATAGCAAAATCACCATATTATCACCAAACAGTCTTAATTTCAATTTATATATTTTTTCATAGATCCACGACATGTGAATAAAGCATCTGAACATGAAAGTTGCTCCAAAAGAATCATTCAAGTACTCCTGTCCCAAATTACAAATAAACATCACCAGCCTAAATAATCTTTTATACAGCCAAATATTGTAAGCCAACAAAATCACTTGCAAAAATTGCTAACAGAAGGCACTCAAATACAATATACAAATTTTGCATTCATTTCTACATTTTGAAGTGGCAACTGAGGCAAATTTTGCAAATTAATTTTGCAAATGATCAGCTGGATGTTGGCATTACAATAAAGCAAGTTAGCCTACAAGCACATATATTTCCATTTTATTTGCACAATGGACTAAAATCTAATCAATGTGCTAATTTTCCCCCTCAAGTATAAGTCTCTTATTCTGTACTGCAGTGCTGCAGGAAAAGTTATATAGATATGTAACAAACATAAAACTACCACTATAAAAGAACTGCATCTCTGTCTCTGTGGGGGTTTCTCCTGCAGCTGACCATGAGGCCTGGTACTAAAATCAGAACAGCATTATACCCACTCTGAGCTTTATTATACATTTACAGTCCATAGTCTACACAATGATGATGCTTGTAACACAATAATGTTATGGTGATGAGGTTAAAAAATGTATAAAATTTAATCTAAAGTAATTTAATATAATGTCTAATGTATAGCATAAAATACTCCTTTTGTCCCGAGTTCCTTCTCATGAAGATTGATTACATTTATGTACTTAAAAGCATCAGGTTATGATTCTGCTGTAAACTGCAGAACCACATAATCAATAGGTGTTTGAACATCCTGTATACAATGTGGTTCACTATGGGACAATCCATCAGATAGAAGCCTATCTGAGCTTGCATGTGGTGCAGACCTCTTGGCACCAAAGCTCCATCCATAAAGAAAACAGAGGTACTTAGCAGGCTCCAGCGTGCTATATATACATGTAAGTTTAAACCCACTGCCAAGAATTCCCCTGACTGAGTACAAACCAATCTTTTTATATTAATATAAAGGATTGTTTCCTTTAGGTATAAATGTCCAGGATCATTTGAGGGTTTTTCCTTTCTTTCCAGAAGAGCTGCAGACAATAGCACCTGCTCTGGTGCCATAATTTAGCACACTTGAGTGATTTAATAGCATCAGCAAAGCTCATTCCTTATAAACTCTGATAAATAGTGCACTCAGCAAAAACTACAATAATAAAAATTAGATGCTATGAATATACGAAGTAAGGGTATTATGTACAGTAACTCTCCTTAGTTGCATTAGTTTTGGTATTATAACATTACTGATTTGAAGAAACAAATTAGGATTGAATACACTACAGCTACCAAGTCAAAATACTGGGATACAAACATACACAGTCAGCTACTAAAATAGCACAAGATCAGCCAGAGGCAGAGTCTGAAAGAAAAAGACAAGGCAACTAAATATTGAGAAACTTTCCATAATTTCCTATCCAAAGGCACTATGAGGGACACCACTGTTAAATTATCCAAACCTGGACTATCAAAAATACAGAACAGTACAGACAACACCCATGTACTGAGAAAGGATGGACTAGATAAATCTATGGTTTTTTCCATATCTCCTTATATGAACAGGCTTTTCTCTGTCACATACAAGCAAGAAACACCCACTCCAAAACAATCAGCTCCCTTTCACGTGCAGAATTTCTGTGAGCATTTATTATTAGGTATTTCACATTCCTACAGGATAAACTAGAGGCTTAGGTCTCTTGGGCTAAGATCAGCATTGTCCTAAGTAAGCTTTGAATTTAATTTAAAATTTATGCATATATGTAGTCATCTAGCACTAGTCTTGAACTGTTGCAGGGTAGAAACCAAAAAAAGAACAATGCCTCTTACTGTTATTATAATTCTGAATAAGTATTTTATCAGCTCATCAGCTGCTGGTATCATTTCAGTTAGAGATCCTTGGAATGATTAAGAGTTTAAAGTGCATACATTTCAGCCCATTTCTTTATAAGAGCAATACAGTCTGTATGGGCCTCCCACCCATGCTGACAACATAACCACTCCATTCTTGGAGGGAAAAGAAAGGAAAAGAAACATAAAGAGCAACTAATTTCTAACAAGTATTGAATATTTCCCTGATCAAACGCATCCAATGGAAATGCTGTTAGTCCACTGCAATTTTAGCTACTGCTACCCATCTATTGGTGGTGTGAAGCACAGTGGGAACAGATCTGTGGACAGCAATCCTCCATGTCAAATACAAACTGGCAGTGCTGTGCCCCAGAAGAGTCAGTTCAAGAAAAGTCTGTGAGAATGGATTTTTCAGAAGTGAAAAATTACTGCAGAACATTTAAAGAGAAATAAGAGGGCAAATTTGCCTTTCAGTCTCATTGAAACCATTTCCCATGTCACAGTAAAGACTGAGTTACTCCAATTACAAATTCAGAAAATAAGTAGTCTGGCCACTCTTAGCAGGGAGATACAAAATAGGGAGGATCGTGAGTATGTGTTGTGAGTAAATAAACCCCAAATGCCAAGTTAAAGCCCTTTACTTAGTAAGTCAGATACTGGATGCCTCAGTCAGTGTCCAAGCCCCTCACAGATTCCCAGGGGAATCTTCTCCCTGAGCAAAAATCACATCTCTTAACTTGACCTGTACAAACTCCAAGCAAACATGAGCAGCAAGGGAAGCCTTGTACACCTTATCCCATTTGCCCCAGACTCCTGAGAGATCAAATATTAATCAGAGATGCAACACCACACTTCCTCCTTTGCAAAATCTTTTGATAACCTGGACTATTTGTTCTTATCACTGGGAAAAATCTTCATGATTGTTTACAGTGTGCCCTCAACAAATCAGAGATAAATCCTTTTCCTTTCACAGTGACAGCTTCCCATGCAATCCTGCACTTTCATCCCCAGCCATCTTGCCCTGTCTACACTTGTTGTGTCATTGTCACATTCAAAAGGAACATCTCCCTAATTGAAGGCAGGTTTGACAGAATGCTTCCAAGTGCTCTCATGTTAAACTGGGACACATCCACAAACCTTTTCTTTTCCTTTGTTATCTGCAGGACTACCCACCATGTAAACTCTCAAAAAATCCTGAATGTAAAAAACGCATTTACATTTTCCTTACCCTTTCTAACACTGTCCTAGAGAGTCCTATCCTTGTTGCTGAAATTGATTAATCCCAGGAAGTGAGAAGAACTGAAAAAAATTATAAATTATCACATTTTGTCTATTCCACAGAAGCTGTTAAATAAGAGAATATGGAAGGAGAAAAAGCATAGGAGAACAAAGAATGGAAAAATGCAAACCTAGCCAACTTCCTTAACCATTCAAGAGCATGCCTCGAGAAACACAGAAACACTACAGCTATACATGCTCAGGCATCCCAGATTCCAGAGTCAGCTTGTCTTCTCCTTAATGACACAAAGTTTCTTAAAACTATAAAGACTAATTTTCTATTTCTCTGCAGAGGGACAATTTTTTCTAAAGCCTTAAGCACACACATCACACAATTACTGACCTTGCTTTCAGCGAATAATTCAATTTTATCCAATATTTTAATTACAAACAGTACAAATATTTAAGATATGAAAGGCTCTTATTGTGAAATGGTTAGAACCAAAGTAATGCCCATGCCTCTCACAATAAATTTATAACAGTAGCTTATATGTCATTATTATTCAAATTGTGTACACAATAAAAAAATCCAGCAGCCTACTTGCTGACAAAGCAAAAAAAAGCAATCTCTTATGCCTGCCTTGGCTGAGCAGCCCTGGAATGGACTGTATTAACTTGTCCTTCAGCTGAGCAGTGGCTTTTGCACTTCAGCATGTGGCAAAGCTGACCCTTTTAACACACAGTGCATCATGCAGCACAGCCACGGGCCCCTCAGCCGCTCTGCCTTGCAGCACCACACAGCAGCAGAGTGAAAAAAGGACAAAGCCAGCAAACTGCACCCTCCTGCCACTGCCACAGCTCAACCTTGCTACTGACCATGTGTGCAGCACGTGGTTCTGGGAAACAGGGCAACTAAAGGAAAACACTGAGCTCCTTCTTTCCGTGAGGGATGGGGCACTGTTTCAATCCTATAAATGTAAATATGCCAAGGAAAGGCTGGAACACTTCATTCGCTGGCATTGACACCAACTGCATGAGAAGTCCAAATGCTCCATCAGTGTCAACACATTCAGACAAAAATACTCCTTTCACTCCTGTAAAGTGAAGCCTGGATGCACCAGAAACATCCAGAACATCCGTATTTTGTCTCTACTGCTCCACTGAACTTCAGAAAATTTTCATGTTCATTCCCCCATTCATACAAATTCAATTCCATTTTCCATGCAGATGTCTCAGAGTGCCAGCTGGTTGTCCAGCAGGTTTAAACCCTTCCCATGCCTGTCTGACAGCTGCTACCAGGCAGAATTCCCAACTGCCCCAAGAGATCTCCTTGTGAGCCCTCCCAGTGCAGAGCTAGAGGGCTCTGCCCTGGTGAGTTGGTGTTACCTCAAAAATCCAAAAGCAGAGGTCTTTCCATGCAAAATCACCCTAGTCAAGATGAGGCTTCTTCTGCATTTGGATAAAAGCACAGGCACACAATGAAGATGCAACAGAGTGGGGAAATGAAGAGCCCTGGTGGGTAAGACCAGGCCCAACTCTGCTCTTTGGTGCTGCAAAAGGGACTCAGATCAGCTAATTCCATGCACTAAAGCATCCCAAGGGGAAGAACCAGCTTCTCCAGCTGACAGCATTCTTCTCATTCATCCCTGCAGCTGAGAGCACTGCTGAGCACACACACCACGACGAGCACAGGGAGGAAAGCTCTGGAAACCTTTGGAGAGTGCCAGAGATCCTATCTCCTGGCACAACACCAAAATCAGGAAGAGTACGAGGCTATTTTCTGTCCAGATTTCTAAAACAGCTCTCCATAGGACCAAATAGAAGTGTTTCCTTACTGCAAGTTAATATAAAATTCAGGTGGGAGCACGGGAAATGCAGCTGATTTTGAGAACAAATGCAGAAAGGTACAAATCCTAGCATCACAGAATCCCAGAATATGCAGAGTTGGAAGGGACACACAGAGACCATCAAGTCCAACTGCTGGCTCTGCACAGGACACCCCAAGAGTCACAGCATGTGCCTGAGAGCATTGTCCAAAGGCTTCTGGAGCTCTGTGACCAGTGCCCTGGGGAGCCTCTTCCAGTGCCCAGAACCCTTTCCCTAAAATCCAACCTATGGATGGCCTCAGGCCACTCCCTTGAGCCCTGTCACTGCTCACCACAGAGGCAAAATCAGTGCCTGCCCTTCCTCTTCCAATCACGAGGAAATTGTGACTGCAGTGAGGTCTCCCCTCAGTATCTTCTTGTGAGACACAAGCAGGAAAAATATCTTTGAAAACCAGAGTGCCATAATTTGACCAATCTTCACAGATGGATTTTTTAAAATACTTTGGGACCATATTCCAATGGAAGATGGAATTTTACAGATTCATATTAAATTTCTCTACGCCTTCTGCAAATATTAGAAAACATAGATACTATAAAGCATCTATGTTTTATAGTGTATGTAAGCACTATGTAAGCATCTAGAAGCTGTCCTATTCCTTCTCCTCTTCAGCTTTCTTACCTCTCCTGATGGATTTTCCCTCTACTGACATGTACAAAAAAATAATTGTGGCTACAAATCCCATTCTAATTGATTATTTATCTTTAAGTACATGACAATTTACTTAATTCTAAGTCCCTACAGACCTGCCATCTTTCTTGAAAGCTGCTTGAGATGGGGCTCTTTCTCTTTTGGTGCCATCTTTTAAAGATGACTTTATGAATAGCAGCAGAAGTCTGTACCACATAACAGTGCTTAGCAGGAGGTTTTAAGAGTTAGAGTCACTTTATCTTCTTGGCTCCTCAGCAGAGGTGTGTGATGCCTGCACACCCTCCTGCAATCACAAGAGGAGGATGTTTCAAGAAAAGGCTTCAAAGCCTCAAATCTAAATAGGTTCTTCAGTCAGGACAAGCTGCAAGTAACAGAGACCTAGAGAGAAACTGGGATTAATACTCCTTCTTCTTGTGTTCTCCACCGACTGCCTTCTCTGACAAGCACACCACATTTGAAAATTTCCCCTGCATGTTCCCAGCCACCCTGAGAGCACAGGAGTAGCACCTGTACCCCTCCTGCAGCTCTGGGGCATCAAAGAAGGGCAGTTCCCAAAATTCAATTATGCCAGAGCTGATGGTGGAAACATCTACTGCCTTTGCTGATCCTGCCCTTGCTCCTCAAGAGGGAAAGCTGTGAAAAACAGTGAGGTAACCTGGTATGAGCTCCACACAGCAGCACAAACAATGACTTGGCCTTCTTACTGCTGATCATGGCTTGCAAATTCACATGGAATCAAGGATATTACAGGCAAAAATTTCCAAGGTTTTTCCTTAATAAAAATAAAGTCACACCACCTCATTATTTTCTTGCTTTGGGAGTTAGAGGTCTGAACATTTTATGTGCAATTTCTTCATAGACCTGTGCAATATCACTCAGACAAAGAAAACCCACAGTAAGCCACTGCTGTCATTCAGCACTGTTATTAGCTTTTACATTCAGAAATTAGCACCTCTCTTACAACGTGCATCACTGCCTGATACTCAGATCCTGGTTACACTTAACACTACAGTTTGTGGAATAAAATGCAAAGAAAACAAGTATTTTTAGTAAAATCTATAAAATCCTGATATTTACATATTAATATATAAAACCCTGTAGGTTTGCCACTTTCATTTATAAAAATTGGTGATGTTCATATTAAGTTTTGAAATAATATTTTCTGGGCCATTTAGATAACTTGAAAAAAAAAATCCAAAACCACAACAACAGAGAAAACTGAAAGCAGAGCCTAGCAGATGTTGGGGTTTGAATTTGTCAAATATCAGGCCCATAACACAGCACACCACAGCACAAAGTCACACAGCTACACTGTCCCAATGTGGATGCAACTTCATGTTTTTAGTGCAGCAGGACCCTCTCTGCAGAACAGGCACAATAACCCAGGTCCCAGATTTCTGTGTGGGCTCTCTGCACTGACCCCCAGGTATCAAACAACCCCAGTCACCCAAGGAGGTCCCAGTATACTGGGGATTCAGCAGAGCACACATCAGCCTGAGAGGGAATGAGTGCAAAGGTCATTTCTGTGCTGTTTTCATTGAGGGAATTCATCAGCAAAAGCTTTTTCAACTTTCTAATACAAAGATTTTGCTGTTCTTGTAGAAACCAAGTACCTGTCTGGCAGGTTTGACACAGGATAGACAGCAAAGTAGTACACTTATTTACTAGCAAGAAAATCTTTAGTTTTCTTATTAGTAAAATGTGAACAAAATAGACACTATTAACATGCACGAGTAATCTGCATAATTTTATGGACAGTAGGTTTAATGTAGAGTGTTGTTTGTACAGATCCTGTGCTGACAAGCCATTCATTACCAGCTGTTAGTAGAAATATTTGCCATAATGTTCGAGACTCTCTTGAGTTTTATCATCTCAATCTGACAAACAGTAACTACATTTTTCTGAAACAATAAACATGTACTTATTTCCTTTCAAAACAATCAAATAAACCCCAGCCTGTTTCCAGTAGCTATGAGGAGTCTCTGCAGGAGAATCAGAAGCCTCCCTAAGAGGCATCGTATTCTTTGTTTTTCCTTATACCTACAAACGATCAGAGTTTAACATTAACATTTCATGCTGTCACTGAGGCTGCCAGCATTGTGCCTCTTCTGCAGACAGAAAAAATCAGACTGTGGGCTGTTGTGCCAGCACCTTTACCAACAATCATTTCATTTGAAGTGGTTTTAAGAAATAAAAACAACTAAATCAAACACAAACTAACCACACAAGAGGCTTTATGTTGTACTGAATTTACGGCAGGCAGTGATATTTGCAAAAGGAAAACGGGACTTCACGTTTCCAATTAGGAAGTTAAGTGCCATAAACTGCTCAAGATGAGCTACTGGTGCCCCCGTGTGTTTAAGCGAGATTTTTACTGTTCTCCTCTGCAAAGTACAATAGGCCTGAAATTTACATTATATGCTCATTCCCTTCCACTCCTCAGGAAAAAGGAAAACAACTGAAAACCAAACAATAACGAACAGAAAAACCCCTTTAATATTAGCACAAACTTTAAAGCATGCAAGGAAAGAAAAATAAAAAAGTGTGGTCTCTTACTTCATAAAAGCCCAGCCAGACAGAAAAATTAAATTCAATGTTTTTGAAATTATGCATTTCTTTATTTTATTCTTTTGTTCTCTTTTAGCATAGATGTAGCCCCCTTATCCACAGAAAAATTAAATCCAGCCCTGTAATGCCTGCATATTATTTTAGTGATAAGTACAGTGTAAGTACAGAAACATAGCTACTCATTAAAAATTCCTAAAAATATTGCTTTTCTATGTTTTTCACTCTTTTTACACATGCTGCTAAGTGACTCCAATATAGCTTTCTGATAAGATGAATTTCCAAGGAGAGTGAATATTATTAGAGAAATTAGAGTAGTTAATAGGAGTTTATTACTTTTAGGAATTAGGGGATGTAGAGAAAGAGAAATCTATTAAGTGGCCAGTAAAACCCGCTGCTCCCAAGACACCCCTTTCAGGTACTAAAACCATTTCCACTCGAGGCTCCTGCCGTGCCCTGCACCATCTGCTGGCTGCAGGACACGAGCACAGGGAACCAGCAGCAAATTCCCATTTCTGGGACAGATCTGTCCTATTCCACTTAACTTGCAGAGCCCTAGCAAAGGCAGAGAGCTCGCACTGCCTCTGCACCTCCCTGAGCTTCCCAGTAATTTCCCTGTAGATTAAACTTTTTATCAGGCATTTATAGATTTCAACACAAGAAAAGTCAGAAATTTCTTTCAATTAACAAGCTGCATTTTTTTTTCTATCCATCAACAAGAAAACTATCTCGTCACTTCAAAAAGAGAACACATGCTACTAAATGTATTTTCTGAAAAGTATCCATCCTTTAGTTTTCTTTGGTATAGAATATGCTTATAGAATAATGACTGCACTTTCTACAGCCAAGTCAGCCCTAAACTTTTTTGGGGAGGAAGGGATAGGGTGGGTGTGAAGGTAAGGATGGGAATGGTCATGCACAGCTCCTTGCAACACATCCACCTTCTCTTTTTTAGCATTTTAAAGTCAAAATAGAATGATTAACACCAGAAAAATATTTACAAAGCTGAGATAGAAAATGAGCATAATCAGGACATCTGCCTGTGAACTAGCAGCAAAAATCTTTGTTGTGTATTAAATTATTAGGCTCTTATTCACAGAAATAATAATAACATGGGAAATTTTATTATAATAATCACTCAGATTTGCAAACATTTAATTATAATCAGGTTGCTAGAGTAAACTTGTTTATATTATGGCAGCCTGAATTTGTTTCCAAATTCCAAAGCCACAAAAATTCATTTTTCCTGACATTTTGTTGCTTGCAAGTGCCCACGTACAATGGGTGAATGTCAGCTATCCTATAATTCATGGTCTGTATTTAAAAAGAAATTAATGGTGAAAATTCACTGAATTACACGTACTTTTTTAAAACAGCAGTATGAGAGAGAATGTTGTCTTCAATAATGTAAGGCTAAATTAACCTTGAAACTGCAAGCAACACTTTCTTAGGTTGAAGTTTCCAATCAGACACTTTTAGACATCTCTATCTATAGACAGACTCACATCACCACAAGAAACCAAAGAAAGAGAAGTGATTCTACCTGAAAAACTCACCAGAGAATACTCTATAAGAAACAACACTTGTTACAAAGGTCTGATTTGCTTGACTATTTCTACAGTGATAGCATTCACCCCACAAGACCATTTTGCTTTTGCAGAAATTTCTCAATCGTCTGATAAATACCCATGATAGGCTTGAAAAAAAAAAGAGTCATCCTCATCTGACAAGAGGGGAAAGTTAAATATGAGAAATCCACTGGATTTATCACCTTTCAGTTTTACTCTGTTACATACAGAGATGGATTTTTTTATTTTAAAAAAGCACAAACAAAAAATGTTTGTCCAACCTGCTGTTTGTGGAAGACTGTACAGAGGATTGGAAAATCAGCATAAGTTCAGTCTCATAAACCCTTGAAAATTTTTGGTACTTATATGAAGAGATGCATAGTCTGAATTTGCTAACACTGTAACTAGCAAGTAACAGCAAACAGCTGAGATTAAATATTTGCCAGAGATTCAGACTTGCTTCCATTTTCTAAGGTTTCTATTTTTAAAAAAAAAAGTACAGGAAAAAGGGGGAAATGGAGAGAAAATTACTCACTTCTACCATCTGTCCCAGTTTTTCTGTGTATGAACATCCATAAAGGATAAAAGGGTACAGACCAAATTATGCTCTTTAAAGTCTCTGTTATTTAAGTTTACAGAAAAACATGTCCATCAATGTTTCTCTGGAAAATATATAAACTTAGGTCTGCAATTATCTGGTAGAAATGCCTATTTCTATCCTCTCAGCCTCCATGAAAACAATTCTATCTGTTTGGCTAGGAAAGTCTGTAGATCAGAAGGAGGATAAAACAGAGAACACAGACTTATGGACTGTGGAGTCTTAGTGCACTGTGTCAGACTGACTTAATTCTGAGAGGAAGGTTGAAGGGCTCTGCCCTGTTTTGAGGTTCACACATAAACAATAATATTGGAGTTTCATACCTTCAGTCTCCTGCTGTCAAGCCAAAATAAAAGCTGGTTTGTTCAGCTGAAAATAGCAACACACTAAAATATTATCCCAATATCCTAACATTTGAGCCAGATTTTTCATATGATTTACAGAGCTATAAAAGACTGATTCCAAGGAAAACTTACACAGTGAGAGATCAGAGGTACTGGCCAAAAAAAAGGAAGCAGAGCCCAGAGCATTCATCCCTGCAACACGGTTTTGAGGTGCTACTTGTGGACACAAGGAGAGGAGCATCCCCAGTGCAAGGTTTATCCCTTTACCTCACATGGCACCACAAACACTTGATCTCTTCTGGTTTGCAAATGCTTCTAAAAATCCATGAAATTTCTATAGATCACATTTGTTTTATGTGAAATATATACCTAATATATTTATACACAATATTCAGGAATAATTTAGCAAATCCATTGTTTTAAGGCACAAGAGATCAGACAATGCCAAGACAACATAACTTTTTCTGCAAAGCCTGTACATTAAAAAACTCACTACTTCTGCCAAAAACATTGCATTAAGGAAGGTGGAAGATGGACGGTGATTTTAAAACAAAGATCAAGCAAAAACATGGTGAAGAAATCTATGATTTTAAGCTCAGGATATTCTTTCTACATTTAGGAACAAAACAGGAATTATTACCAAAGCATACAAATAAATTCATCACAACTCTAAACAGAAATTAGCTACCTTCAATGCTCTGTGGACCAACAAGATTTGTAGCCTGGTGTGCTGGATATTCTACCCGGGGTCTGGCAATGCCCAACTGCTCCATAACCCCATGGAGGAGCCTCTGAATATCTGCTTCAGTAACCCTGTCAGGTGTCCTGGGGCTGTGGCTAAAAGCTGAAGCCAATCCAAATGCCAGCAGAAATATCATGTTGCAAAGCAAGGCAGGTATCATGGTGGTAGCCACTTTCATCCTGTGAAAAGGAAAAGAATGTGATTATAAATTATTGCAGGGAAAAAAGTCCTATACAAAATGGTAGATATTACATCTGATCCTACCACTGGACTTTGCTACCAGAGCTTCTAGGGGCAGCTGGAAGTCCAGCCAGATGGAAACTGGGTGGGGGGAGCCAGGGAGGGAATAGGGTGGGTAATTTCTTCTCTTCTAGAAGAAATATTAAGCAGTAACCTGCAGAAATCAATTTGCTGGTTTGCATTTTCCGGTAACATTAATTAACAGTCACTGCAAACAACATGAATCCACTTTTTCATCAGATGGGAATACATCATCCACTACACCCTCCACCCCCTCCTTGTTTATTATGCTATTTATAAAGCTCTGGTATAAAAGCCAAGAACTCTTCAGCCAGGAACTGTGTTTTCCAGGCTCTGTTCTTATATTGCCTGAAAAATCAATAATGAGAAACTGCTGAACGACCTGGATAAATTTTGTTTGCACCTTGAGACAAAAGGTTTCGGACTTCATATGCACCGTCTTTCCCACCTGAAGCAAATAGGTTTCATTTGTTTCCTCGAATCCCTTTCACTAAATGGCAATCAAGAAAAAAAACCCCCAAAGCCAACGACAACAAAAACCCCACAACAAGCAAGTACCACTTATTGTCCTCTGAGAGGCTGAATTTTAATCAGAACGCTCGTTTTCTTAAATTTCCTTTCCCCCTCACATCAGGCACTAATTAAAATGCATCATTCCCAGTCCCCTGGATAAACAACCCCCCTTGTTTTCCTCAA
>JAHLSL010000007.1:27920736-27934193 GCA_025920805.1 Petroica traversi | reverse complement strand
TTCCCCGCCCGCGGCTGCCGCAGGTGCCGCCGCCACCGCGGCTCCCGCGGGCTCTCACAGCAACACAAAGATCACGGCGGTACTAAAAACCTCCCTTTTTAACGCTAAAAATAAAACTGAAGGGGGTTGATGGATTAACGGTGACAGAAACAAGAAATTACGTATTCCTCGGAGAGTATCCATCTGCCCGCTGGGATTTGTCTCCAGAATAGTACGATCAATGCTTTCCTTACGGGGTGATAGCGTTACCTTTCTGCAGGTTTGCAGGGGGGCAGCATCTCCGAGGGCTTGCAGGTAAATGTCTCCAGATGAGACACATCATGCAGAGGAGCTTACCGAGGAGACAGCTACTAAAGGATCTTGCTAAATGAAGTCTCTCATCTAACACAGCACTTGGCAAATCGGTAGCTAAAGGCTATTTTGTGTATCACATCTTCACTGCTGCTGATGGGAATGTAACATGTCCCAATTCAGTATGGCTATCCCCACAATATCTGAGATTATACCCTATAAACCCCAAGTCCCATGAATGCCACTTGCACATGTAGATTATTCTTTTTGCTGGTCTCTGGTACATTATACAAACTGTAACTTGCAGGATTAAGCAGTAGGGACTTCCACATGGCATCTAGTGTTCCTTTCTGCAGAACAGAATGACCTTTATATAAAGGGATGTGTAGCCAAACAATTCTGCAAAACCTCTAAAAACAGAGCATAAATGTTGACTTTTTTTTCTGCTACAGATTCCTTTGTCAGGGCCCTACCAAATTCCCCCTAAGAAGCTAAATTTAGATGTTTCAAGACTCGCTTGCACAGCTGATGAAAAGTAGTGAACTGCTGCATGCAGGACACATTGTTAGCATGCACCAGATATTCTGAATGCTAATGCAGCTTTGACAATCTCAAGTCTTACTCTTCCAAACAAAAATCAGTGTGACACCTCACTGTTGCAGGATTACTTCCATTACTTCACCACAACACCAAGCAATCCTGTTAAATCTCCTCATGGCTGCCTCCCTGGTATTAGATTTTACAGCAATGTAGCCAAGTGAGGCAGGTTTCCACAGACCTGAACCAATTGAACTTGCAAGTTGGTGGATACACAGGGAAGGAGGCAGGGGACAGAAAAGAACTGTTCTCTTGAATAAAGATCCTTTTAAGAAGTTCAGAAGACTACTGCTGATAAACTTTGCAGCATCATGCCTTTTGCTAGTTGTGAGAATTACTAAGATGTAGCTAAGATGAACAAAAAGGACAGTCAAAACAGATTTACTTTTGACTTCAGTTCTTTCAGACTCACTAATTTTGGTGTCTACAGTCTGCACATAACAGCATAATCTGATTTCCCAAGTCATTATAGAAGAACAAGCTCAGAAACGCGAAAAAACAATGGTTTTATTAAAACCAAAAGGATCCAGTGCTTCAGCTCTAACGTTTTGCCAATAAGCAATTCACACATATAAAAAGCTAATGAACAGTTTCAAGTGTTTACTCTTAAATAATTTTACAACTGATGACAGACAAACAGTTTTCATTCCAAAAGATGTAAACATTTGCTTGTGCAAATCAACCTTTAACACGCTATGGCTTCTTCCATTCATCTCTTGCAACACTTTCCGCAACTAAACCCAGCTTCTGCACCACTCAGTTAACATAATTCTACAGCTCTAAAAATAAGTTAAAATTCCCCTCTCTTATTAAGATAAAACATTTTACTACTCACAGCTGAAAATACTTGGTACCTATTGCAGAACACATAACTGGATGAAGTTTTAAGACTTTTCAATTCCTGAATAAACTGCATGTTTGCTTTCCATGTGTTCTAATAATTCTCCAGCATGTGTGAACACATGAATTATATTTTGACTTTTATCTACTCAGCAAGGAAAATATGCTCCCATTTACTCCAACAGAAATAAAAAACATTGTCTCAAAAGAAATAGAGCTCATATGGGGTGCAACTTAGTAATATCAAGGGGTGCTACAGTACACTTAAAACTAAAAAGTAAATAAATTTAACTACTAATACTCAGCATCAAAACACCTCCTTTCATATATCTGTTAGATTTGTTTAAAATATTTGAGACATGGTTTTTAAACTTGATACTTAATCTTAATACTGCAAGAAACAGTTTTGGGAGATGCAGCATGTTTTTAGAAGCTGAGATAATCAAAACTTGAGAGCTAACGCAAACATCTGTAGAAACAGATTATTTTTGTTTTATAAGTCAAATGCATTTAGCTGAACTGACTATCATTTAAAGACGTTTCAGTAAATTAAGAAAACCTCAACATAAAACAAATTGCTATTTGTACATCTTCAAACTTATTGATTTAAAATGAATGGAAAACTACAAATAAGAGCCAAAAGAAAAATCATACAAATTTAGATTTTTCCAAAGGTTAACCAAATTACAATAAACCCATTTTGCCATCACATTTAATCTTACAAGTCTACTGGCTTTGCAGTTGGTAGCAGTTTTACTTCAGATATTGGATTCTTTGGAGAGCCTCTATAACGAACTCTTTCTTTTCCTGGAGCACTTTTTGTGATCAAAGATTTTTCCAGGGCAGCACCTGGAATATTTATATCTGCATTAACTTTCAGACTGGATTTAACCATTTCATGATTGGTTAGATCTTCTAAAACAGTCTTTGATGGATGAACAGTTGCTTTTTGTTCATGGATTCCAACGGTTCTGACAGAAACATCAGGCCTGTCTGATGGATTTAATGGCCTGCAACATGATTTGGATGTTAAATCTGGCTGCTTATGAGCTACAGAAGCTTGGTCACGTGTGCTTTCGCTCCTGCGTGGCAAAAGCATGGAATTCTTGGAGAGCTTTTCTGTGCAGGGGAATAGGCCAGAATCATAGCTCAAAGATTTAACAAGTGGTGAACCAACAGCACTTGATTTAACCGTCTGAGAGCTTCCAGATTGTCTGCTAGCCTCCAAAAGGGAATTCATTCTTCTCACAGACTGTCTCACTGGAGTACGTTGAAACTTCAGAGGTGGTTTAGCTTTGTTTGCAGAACTTGAATCATTTAATGAAAGCTGGTTGAACCACTGTATGTGGTCAGAAACAGCTGATGTTTTAACTAAAACTTTATCTGAATTTTCAGCTTTCAAGTATTGGTTGCCCATTTCTTTTTGTGATTTAGGCAATGGCGAAGTAGGAAGCTGTCCTGCCAAAGAAGGTTTATCAGTACCCTCTCCCAAATTACAGCACTTTACCATACAGTTTTCAGCTGCTGGTTCGTGTATTGATTCTATTTCCTCTTTTCTTCCAGAGAAATCTAATTTGTTTAAGGCATCTAGTGTTGACCTGTTCTCAACAGTCAGCTTATCTTCCTTGGCTAGCACTTGAGGCATAGGACGTTCTTTTACTTTTTTTATATCTGGGTTCTGGATCTGAAGTTCAATCTCAATGGAAGATTTGAAGCTTCTTTTCTCTAAAACTTCAACTTCCTCTTTTTTTGATTGCTGGTTATCAGCAGCAGAAGATTGATTAAATTGGCACAACAGCTCTCTGGATTTTACAGTTTCTAGATTTTCAGGAACAACTTCTGCTAATAATTCTTTTGCTGAACTGAGTCCTGTAGGACATGGAGTTTCATTTGATATTTCACTTGCTACAACTGAAAGGGATGATTTTTTATCACCTATCAAATTGTGAAGAATACTCCCAGAGGCAGAGAAGGCTTGCTTAACTTTCAATAATGTTTCTGCAGTTGAATTATTTTCGTCTTCACAAAGCACAAGCTCCAAGTTGTTGTCTTGTTTGCTTACAGTTGCAGATTTGAATTCATCTGGAATAACTGGTGGCTTTCCAAATATCACCACAGATTCTGAAGAGCTGACTCCCGTTTCAGAGAGTCCAGGCAGAATTTGCTCATTCTTGCTGATCACCTGAGAATCCATAACAGCAGGACTATTCCATGACATTCGGTGAACTACTTTATTGTGACGTTTTGGAGTCAGCAAGCTTTCTTCTGACTTGCTTACATTCCTTGAACCTGAAAATAAATATCACAGTGCTTAAGAATAATTTATTGTGATTTTAATAATTATAGAAAAATTCTCACTAAAAATAATTATCAGAGCAGCACTGAATTTAAAGATACCATTATGCCCTTAAATTTCAGAAATGTGAAAAAAGATTATAATATTAAAGTGAAATTGTTTATCTCCTCTCACTTAACTAACAAAAGAGAACTACTAAAATACCCTAGAAACTAAACAAGTTTCTTCTAAACCAGTTTTTTTACCCCAGAAGACAATAACATACACGTGACTTTTGACTTAGCTAGAAGCATACTTTTAATTCAATTGCTTTTATACTTTTATCCATAAAGTTGCTTCTGCAAAGTAAAAAAAAGGTCTTCCCCATCTAATGTTTTTGGTTACGCAATTACCTTTCTTAGGGAATTTTTCACTGACATATGGGCTGAAGAGTACATCTCTTTTTGCACATTCAGTTCTGCTTTCCAAACCTTGCTGACTTGCAAGACGCCTTCCAATATTTTCTGATCTATTGCCAGCTGCACATCCTGATGCAATATTCTTGAACAAACAAAAAGCGTTAGTTACATTTATATAAGCTTGTAATTTGGAATCTCATTCACAAAGCAGCTTCAGGAAACCACTATGCACATCAGCCACAGCAGCCTTTTCTTGGCCATACTTCATCTTGCCTTGACTCTCTGCAGCCCTAGGTGGGAACAGCCCCCCATGAGTCAGGCAGAATTAATCCCACAGAGCGACTCTGTGCTCTGCCGGGCCAGACACTCAGGAACTGTGAGACCCCCTGGCCACAAGTGTGGTGGGTTGATCCCAAAGAGCAGGCAAGCTCCCTTCCAGCCACATGCTCGCTTTCCCCATTCCCCAACAGGGTGAGGGAGAGAATTGGAAAGGTGAAAAGGAAAAAAAGACAGACCCACCCCATAGATGAAAAATCCCAAATCCATATGATGCAAAGGTCATCACATACAACAAGCAGACCAATTCTTAGCAAGCCTCTGAACAGTGGCTACTTGCCATAAATTATCCCCCATCCCAGTTTTACTGGTGAGCTTAACACTACATGGCCTGGAATTGCTCCTTGGTCAGTTCAGGTCAGCTGCTCCTTCTCAGCCTCTTGCCCCATGCCAGCCAAACACTGTAAGAGCTAAACAATTACTGCTGTGAACAATAACCTCAGGCTTCCTGTACATGGCAGCAAGCAGGTTCAGTTAACACTGGGATCCCTCCATTACAAAATACATCCTTCCTGCTCCTGAAAAGCAGTGTCCCAAATTTTGGATTATAATCTGCAGTCTAACTAGAGGGCTAGGTACTTACTGTTTCTCTGTTGCTTTTCCCCAGACCAAATTTCAAGCGTAAAGACCTACGAACCATTTCTTTCCGGCTTATCTTGGGAGAAAAACAACCCGTCTTTCCCGATTCAGCCCTGCAAGGACACAAGGAAAGAAGGGACATAAATTCCTTACGAGTGAAAACATCCTGACGCTTATTTACAGTTCTTTCCTCTAGTTTTCCTTATTTTACTGCCTTCTTGCCCACCTTTTTTTTATTAGGCACGAGAAGCTACTATACCAGATCTTAATTTTGTTTTGACCCCCATTTCGCAACATCAGAAGATGCAGTGATTTAAAATTACTATAAAAATTTACCAACACCAATAATTTTAGAGGCAGATTGAGATTATTAGTCAAAGGTCTAGACCCATCTTTCCAAGTTATCTTTAGGGTTTGAGAGTTAATTACCTGTACAGTTTTTTGTTTGCAAGTCTCTTACTTCTTCTATTCCCTGAACTGGGCACATGATTTTCACCCATGGATGAAGGAGATAGTGAGGTTTGTGATGACTCAAGACACACACAAGGACTTGCTTCAAACTGAACTATGGGGACAAAATTATATTTATATGAACTTAAATTAGTCACAATTTTTTCAGATAAAGACTTAAGAGTTAACACAATAAAGAACAGATTTTTAAACAGCACATTTTTTTTTCTTATTTTGTGGAGTGCTGGCTTGAAATTTCTTTGACTTCCACTTTAAAATTAAACAAAGCTGTTGCTTGTAGTGTCCATAGAAGTGGCTGGAATGCAATTAATTACATGCTACAGATATCACTACCTTGATTAAGTTTCCACACTGTTTTCAGATCAGTTCTTCAAATTTAAGAGCTCAAGAAGAAAAATTAGACACAGGCTCATTATATTTGCAGTGTGCTTTTTCTACATACCTAGCCAGAACAGCTAAAGCAACAGTGAAGAAAAGAGTTGCATTTTTTACTACTGGACACTTTATGAAACACATACATCACTGCTATCTTTATAAAATGTCATTGCTTTGGTTTGCTTATCCATAGAAGCAAGAATTTAATGGAGAACGTGTAATGATTTAATAAGAAAAGCACTAAGTTTTATAACACTCCTTTGATAAAAAATATCAAGCAGAACAGCCAATCTAGAAATATCCATTCATTCTAACTTCAGTTGGCAGCACATTAAAGAACCAAATAAAAATAAAGCAGGATTTTCAGAACGGTCTGATGGTCGGAAGCACTGTAATAGAATAAAGTGATACTAAAGCATTGTCAAACAAAATAAAAATTTTCTCTAGAGTTTTGGGATTTAGAATCTAGAGGAATACCAAGATGTGACAGGACACAAGAAAAAGTTTTTATAAAAAGAGACAATTACATTTCAGAGCTAAGATCAGCTATTTAAGCATTTAGGAGACAGAAGGCTACAACTTTCCAAAGGTTAGAAGCATAGGTAGTCTTAATGGATTTGTGTGCCAAGAAAGAAACAGGTGTACAACATGTTACACAGGGAGTAAAAAAGATAAAAAGGACATCAGGATTGCAAGTATGAGAGATTAATAGAATAGAAAACTAAAGCTAAAAGAATTTAGCTTTTGCTCAATCCATGTAACATGAATCACTCATGAACATAAACATACACTACTGACCAAGATGGGGATATAGTGCAAGGAACACTTCAGCAATGAGCATCAATGACTGTCTAACGAAACAACAAAAGCCTCTACTCTTAAATTAAAATCCACCAAGCCCCTTCAAGCAGCAAGGATAAAGTGATGGCACTGTACCTGATGCTGGTGTCGAGCCGCTGTTAAAAATGCTACTTGGCAAAAACTCAAAGGCAAAATTATGCATAAAAGATCGTCTCTTCTTGCTGGACAAGCCCTGAGAGCAATCAGTTGGAAGCTTACGCTTGGTACTTGGAGTAAGAACCACTGGAGTCACTGATGAAAGGACTGAAATTAAGAAAATAAAATTTGCAGTAATAGCTTAAAAGTTGGAGTGTTTACTAAAATAAACAGTTGTTTTTGGGGGGTTTTTTAACTCTGAAAGAAATTTGTTGCAAAAGCTTAGCCAAAGTGCATGCATTTTGAACAGGCAAAGCAATCAGTATGGCTTAGGGTTTGGTTTTTTATTTTGTTGGGTTTTTTGCAAGTTCAGAGTACCAGAAAGGAAAATCCAAACCCCCACATTAATAAAACAATATAGCTATTAGGAGGAAGTAAATGTATAGTCATCTTCAGAAAGTTTTAGAGACAGTAAAGTGTGAGAGATTTTTAGTCCTTGCAGATTCATTCCCAAGACCATAAAATGCTGCACTACTGCACTAAAGCCTTAGTGGTTCATTAGCTAAAAAGCACAAATTTGATTGTGTAATCCCCACAGAGCTAAACCACACAGCCCACCACTGCAGTGATTGTAGCTGCTACAAGAATTACAGTAAATGCAGTATCCTCAATAAATATGTATCTATATTCTGTTTTAAACAATTTAAATGTAATCACTTATCTTCAACTAAGTACAAATTCTTTAGTTAAAAAAAATTGTTGAATATAGTTAACAAATCCAGAAGATACTGCATGGGCTTTACTCAGTACAAATGCACCAATACCTACCGCTTCTGTCTTGCTGAGGTGTAGTGGAGGGTGTTCTGTTAGATTTAAATTTATTCAATGCTCCACTAACAATATCTGAAATGCAAGACACACCGAGCAATCAAATTTAAACGTGAAGCTTGTCTTGCTCCGTTTTCAACTCAAATTTAACTTGTATTTTTTTCAGGGAGAAAGAACGCAAATCATGATTGGTTTATGTATAGAAAATCATAGCCCAGCTCTTCCCCCCAACATAGTTTTTACTGCTTTCACAATAGCTGAAAAATCTATTTTCCTTAAAATAAAAATTATTTTAAAAACCAAACAAAAAACCCAACAAACAAACAGAGCAGAGAAGTACTTTACACAGAAAACACACCTTGGCTAAACATACAATCATACAGCCTTAATTTCAACTACTGTCAGGTTTAATACTCCAGGTACAGGAACTAAATAAGCACCTATGTTTTTACAGGAATAGATAAAAGATCACATTGCAGTGGATTTGAACCAAGTCAAGCACTACACGTTCCATAGTATTTCCTCTAAGAGAGTGCAGAACTGAGAATGCACCATTTGATTGTGGCAAAAAAATTGTGGCATATCTGACAAAAAAACCCTCAATTTGACCCTATTGAAAACTAAAAAAAAACCCCCCCACCCTAAGTCCCAGATCCATGACACCAGAGCCGGCAGTATCCAATAACATCCATTCAGATTAACACTTCAAAACACAAATTAGCTACTCTAATGCACAACACACCTGCCATTAGCATCCCTGTTTTCTTATGGCCTGACTTATCAAAGTATATACTACAGTATAATTTCAAAATTAGCAAAAAGAAAAAAAGGGAAAAAAACCCAAAAAAACCCTTTAGCCTTCTGCAATAGACTCTGAAGCTGACCCAACAAAAAGTCAGAATATTAATTTGGCTTCACAAATCCAAATAATATCAAAACAGCTTCTTAAACACACAACACACTAGAACACTGAGTAAATATACAATAACATGATTCCTGAAGTCTTACATAGATTTTTGCAAATCAAACCCAACTGGTTATGCAGACATCTGTTCTGCTTGTGGAAGAAGCAAGTGCTTAGATCAGACTACCTGAAGTCTCAGTTCTGATTTTGAAAAGTTTCATAAAACATACCTACCCCCAACACTTCGGTGCCTCCTCCTCTTACACTCACTGGGAGATTCATTTTCACTGTCTTCGTGGCCCCACAGTGAGGGAGTAGATTGAAAGGCATCAACACCTAACATTGCAGGAATCTTTTCCAAGATAAATTCTGGTACTTGCCCTGGAATATTTGAGAAGTATTTTTTTTAAATATTCTTTAAAGTTGAAAAGAAAAGCTGTAGACAGGTGGGTGCATTGAGACATGTTGATAAGCATTTATCATCTTACCAATTTCTGCTGCATGCTCAATAAGCGTTTCCACAACAGCAGCTTGCAAGCGAAGTTTTTTCTCTGTACTGGCTGACATCTTCTCATTTTCATTCGAGTGCAAGAGGTTGGGAGCAAAAATCACTGCCAAGTTACTGCTATCCATTCTGTTTTCATTTGACCTTAACAAGAAAAGGCTTTTTTATTCAACATATCAGAACATAAGCAATGGAGAAAGAAAAGACCAAATAAGACAAATGCAGTTAAAAAGATAAAAATAGACTAATTCACTGGAGTTCTTATATAACAAGATTCATTAACAGATTTATGCATTCCAGGCCAGATAATTGCACAACTATGTTTCTGAAATCAAGATGTTATAGATTCCCCCTTAATTTTTCGAGGAATGCAAGGAACCAAATTATGGTTAATTCTGCTTTACAAAGCTTGAACAAAGTCAAGTCTCCAGAGAATTAAGTTTTCATAAAGAAAACCTTGGATTTATGAAATAAAAAACTATGACTGAATTTATGAATATCTGCAGATAGGAAAGTTTAAGACTGCAAACCACTCAGAGAAAGTTATAGCACTTGCCTGCCTAGAGAAGTGGTTAAGGGAATTCAGAGCTTTACACTGACCTTAAGGACACAGTTCTCAGAAAGCTGAAAAAGTATCTCAAAGCTGCAATTGTTCTGTCAGCCATCAAACACAACAGCAGCAGGGTTGCAGTTTTCTTCTCATTTCCAAGCTGCTGAGCTTTGAGAAGGCCTTCCTGTAGGTGAGGTGGAAGGATGGGTTCTGGCAGCTCTCTAAAGAACTGTTTGAGAAGCCCTGCAACATCACATGGCAGTGCAGCTGAGAGGCAGTTCTCCCCTTGATCCAGTTTACTCTGAAATTTTTTGTAAGAAACATGATTTAAACATATTCAACATATTGTCAGATTTCTAAACTGAGAAAGTAATGCTCTAGGCCCATGTCAAACAGACAGTCACATCTTCCCCACAGTTAGTTTCAGCTTTGTCACGTTTTACCCAACTACATTATCTACAACGAGACACAGACAACATTGGCAGACCATGTGTGTTAATTTACAGGTTTCCTTCCCATCTTCCCTCCACCAGGAGAACATTGCTAAACAAATATTCTCATAGCATCCAGTGTGCATAAGTGCTAATGAGTTTGTTCAGTCCCAAACTATTCTCATCACTTAGAAAGTGAAATATTTAAAAGAAAAAGAAAAAAGGGAAGCCTGTCAGCTTCTGGACTAGATCTCCTATAATTTCTAATGCAGGCAATGTTACCAATCTACTTCCAGTATTAGAACTTGAATATAACTGAAAATAATCCAAAAATTAAAACATGCTCAAGTGAAATGCAGCTTATTAAGATAAAAAAGAGCAGCTTTAGAGAATACCTTCAAAGCTTTTAAGCGAACAAGAGATCCAGACTTTCTGAAGAGTCCTTCAGTATGAACGTGTTCTTCCAAATATTCACAGGTATCAACGAGAAAGCTGATAAAAAAGCAGTAACATATTTCTGATGCTCAGAATAAAGCTTAGGTTTTTTCCAGAAAAACTATTTTACCATTTTTTGTAAAACTTATATATAGAATAATTTCCCCAATGACAAGGAGCATAAAGAAATATGACTGAATGAGAGCTGTGGCCCTGAATTCCCTGTCTAATTTCTCCATCCCTCCTTTCCCAGCCAGTACTATACTTATACCCCCCAGAAGCTCTAGGAGGTATAGAACAAATATTACATTTCTTCTTCTGACGAGGGCTCAATACTATAAAGAGAGCAAGGTAAGCATAAAATCTAAAAATGCATTGTTAATTTACCTTGGAATATAACCATATTCTGGCACAAGTGATTGTGGCAACGCGTGCAAAGATATTCCAAAGATTTTACCCTAAAATACAAAATTCAAATATTGTCATTCAAAAGTTGATATGATTATCAACTACATATTACAAAAAAGCACACATTCCACAGGTAGATATAAGAGTTAAGACAAAAAACAAAGTCTTTCAGATAAGACAGATAAGAGGTATTGTCTGGAAAAGCAGTCATCTCTAGAGATCTAAAGCTATGCTGACTCCAGTTACAGGTAACACCCTCACTGATTGTGAAAGAGTAAAAAGCTTTTCTGCAGAATGCTTTACACTTTATATTTTACAAGAAGTTGGTTTTCTTATAGGACTCCCAAATCAGTAAGGATATTAACCAGATTGTTTCAGAATCTCACCTTAGATTTTCCAATTGACTAAACATTTTTCTTAAAAATCAACATAAGACAGTAACTTCCTTTTTTAAAAATACATTTTTCTTCATCTCAAAAACTCAAGATTGCTCTTTTGGGAAGGATTAAACTCAACAGAACAATCTACAAAATGGTTCTGAACCTCAGGTTTAGCATTTGTACTTAAACTTACCTCTACTGCCTTATAGAGTATGTCACGTATTAGAAAATAAGTAAATCTCATCACTCATTATTACTGATGTTCACCTACAGCATTTTAAAATATTTTTTGGAGGTTGCTGCTCAGTTATGTCAGTTATAAAAGCCCACATTTCTGTGTAACAACTTGTAACTTACTTCTTTAATATTCATATTTACAGAATATGCCAGTCCCTCTACCAACCAGAAGAGGACTGGGATCATGCCCAACTATTTCTTAGAGCTGAATACAAAATCTTAGTCATTCACAGCTGAAATTCAACGTGCTGTTCATGATAGGAAAACAGTTAATCAGTAACTAACCCATTAGACCCAATCTAATCTGTCCTACAGAAAACAAACATAACTCAGGAAAGAGAAGCAACACACCTATCATTGTGTTCCAGGCTGCTACTGAAACTACAAAAAGAAAATTAACCCCAAGAGAATATTTTTTCTGTGTGTAGAAGATGACATACTACAGAATTCCAGTGGTTTGGAATTCAGCATTTAAAATTCCTCACTGGTATGCTCACTTCACTAGGTTTTGTTTGAAGTATCAGAAGTTGTGATTTATTTATTTAATAAATAATAAAGGTAATAAAATTATGTCTGTTCTCTCACAGCAGAAATAAGACATCCCCTGGCAAAACAAAGGTTATTCTATAGCTTTTCCTACTTGGCTCAGGAGTTATTTAAGTACACATTTTCTTCCTTGCATACAATTTAAACACTACAGACAGCAACGTAGACATTTTTTATCAAGACATACACATATTGTTCACAGGTCTTATTATCTTCCCTTCAAATGGAAAAAGAAGGAAAAGTCTACGTTTGATATTGACAGGGGCAAGAAAACTAATTCTGACTTTACTCTTGCTTTCTCCCTTTCCAAACAACCCAACTCAAGCACGGGTTTTCCCAACTTCTTTGGCTTATACTGACCAAGGATTTCTGCAGCATCGTGTAATACCTTCTCAGCCTTACAGAAAACTCAGCCTGAGGCAGTTCAATTGCAGAGTCCTTGTTTAGGACTTGACAGTGGTCCACATTCACAAATTATAGACTCTACCAGAAGATCAGAGCTCCGAAATGCACCTCAGTGCTAGCACCCGTTATAATACTTCAGTTTTAAATAACAGTCCTGAGACAGAAAACACATTTTTCTTCATCAAATTCAAAACAGGCATTTAAGATAATGGGAGATATTTCTTTCCTAGAACACTGGCAAATCAAGACAAGAGCTGTCTGTGCCAAAATACTTAGTCATTTTCAAACAAAACAAAAATCTCACAAATCAAGTAAAAGACACGGAGCTTTTAGAAACAAGGCCGTAGCTATATTTCAAGAAATAACATAGTTACTAAGATTTGAATTCCGTGGTGAGTGACATCAAGCCCACGGACAAAAGAGGACACATCTCTTGGCCATCTGGCCTGCCCGGCCACAGGCGGGTCCCGAACCGCCGGGGGCGGGGGCACGCGGCGCCACGAGCTGTGACCCTCCCGAGCCACAACAGGGCCACAGGCCAGGGCCATGGAACTGAGGGAAAGGGGAAGAAAGCTCCTTCCCCACTGCAGGGAGCGATGCCCTGTTAGGGGCTGGCAGGAGCCGCTGCATTACGGGAACGGCGCTGCTGCCGGAACCAGCGCTCCCGGGGACAGGCCCAGTCCCCGGACCCGTGTGAGCTTCGGCTCTG
>JAHLSL010000007.1:27889141-27920336 GCA_025920805.1 Petroica traversi | reverse complement strand
CCCACATCTCCTCATCCCTCAGCCTCCTCATCCCTCAGTCCCCACATCTCCTCATCCCTCAGTCCCCACATCTCCTCATCCCTCAGCCTCCTCATCCCTCAGCCCCGCATCTCCTCATCCCTCAGCCTCCTCATCCCTCAGTCCCCACATCCCCCTCATCCCTCCCCACATCTCCCTCATTCCTCCATCCATTTCCCCTCATCTCCCTCATTCCTCCATCCGTATCCCCTCATCCCTCAGTCCCCACATCTTCCTCATCTCCCAATCGCCATATCTCCCTCATCCCTCCATCCATATCCCCTTGATGCCGGAATGATTTTTATCTTTTCTTTTATATACCTTTTACACAGTTCTGGGTTTCCACATGTATTTGTATACATACTTAAAACCCTTTACTTAGTTTAAGACTTAGTGTTTTGTAAGTGTTCTGCAGGCCCTGAGACTGAACACCCCAGAACTGCAGAGCCAGGGATACCAAATATTCTTACTATCTCAGGAACCCAAGGTCTCCGAGCAGGACAGATTCTGTAAACTAGAGGTTAGCCCACCCCAGCCCCTATTGAATTCCGTTATTAGATATATTAATGTGTAAAGTCTATAACTGGTGTGTGTGATTGACGGTGGGTGTGCATTTTACCACACTGTCACCGGGGTGGAGTGAATATATCAAACAGGATCCTGATTAAAATACTGAGGTAAAGACCCCAACCCCTCTAACCGTGTCTGGCTTCATTTTCACAATACCAGGGAAAAGGCATCACCCTCATCCCCACACATGCCCACCCCTCGCCCCCTCAGGCTGCCGCTGCCGAGTTCGGGCATGCATCACTTGGCTGGATACTTGGAAACAAGCGGCTCTTTCTCCGAAAATAAATTTCAAATAAAAAGAGCTGCCCACCGCAGTTTTGTAGGGTTTGTTTGTTTGTTTGTTTGTTTCCTATTTCTAAGTAACTTTTCAAGTGCTAACCAAATGCAGGCTTTTTCTGACTTCTTTCTGTAGTTAGAAAAAAAGCACTGTGCCAAAAATAAGCTTTCCAGCTTTTCCTCTGTAAGTATACAGTCTTACTTCACTGAAAGACAAAGGTTGTCACTCAGCTTAGACACAGAATGGTAATAAGCTCATTACAGTGCCCTGAATGCTTACAGACACAAAAACTAGAGAATAAAAAGAGAATAGCTAGAATTTTTCCAAATGTCAGCAAAATATAAACAGAAAAAAAACCCTCTGACAAATTACATAGAAGAAAGACTTCTCTAAATATGAGAAAAATAAAAGAAAAGGAATCAAGTAAATAGCTACCATAAATCTTAATTTAAACAATCTCTATTCCAACTTAGTTTTTTGTAGTAATGATGAATTACACAAGAGGGAGCTGTGAGTGGAAAAATATATCAGAACTTTTCAAACTGAGTATTTTCTGTTCAGTATTCACATGAGAAGAAACACATTATGATCATATGTACTGCTTTTTTTTTTTTACTGAAAAATGTGGTGCAGGTAATTTTTTAATCTTTTGCAGTATTATCCAAATTTTGTCAACACCATTTGTCAAATATTTTAATACTCTTTAGGTTACTATTTTAGCGTGTTTCTGTTTTATTTGCAGGTAGAGATTGGAGCAGGAAAGATAACTTTCCAAATAAGAACTAGAGTTTTGGAACCAGTTGTAGCATCCCAATTCAAATCTATTACACTTTTTTGAAATCAAGTTAGGAAAAATAAACAGCTATTTGGCATCTCCCCCGTCTTCTCCCTGCCTCAGATTGTCTCAGAATTGAAATGCCAAACTTCTGGCATTTTATATAGTTCTAATTTTATGCAGCTATGGGTGAAATCATGTCCTGAGTGAATTACATCATTCCCTTTCATCATCAGGAAGGCCAGGCTTACACTCCTTTTTGCTTGTTAACATAACTGTTTGTGTACATACACAGACACCTTTCTCATTCATATATAGGTTTATGTTTATGTTTTGGAAGAAAAAACCCAAACGTGAGCACCTACATTACGGGTGCTAGTTTGTGAATTTTGGAAGCTGCTACATAAATGAGAGCTTTGAAAGAGAAGTGTAATGCATATTAATAATCTCATTTCAGTAACCACTCAGAACAGTTAGTGGTCAAACAACCAGAAAATCAGCCAGAGGAAGCAAAACCAAACTACTCCAAGGAGCAGAGTAATATGAGGAGTATGAAAAACAGACCTTACTCCAAAGTACCCTCCCTGAACAAACTCAGGACTCGCTGGGAGGAAGTGTGAGTATGCCACATTTAGCAGTACAGGGCTTCTTCTGTCTTACTTCTTCAACAGACAAGCTGAGGGAAGAAAGACCATCAGGGCAGATTATGAAAAATAAGGACCATGTTGGGAGAAAGCCAGGCTGTACCATTCAAGAGAAACTCAGAGAAGTAGCTGCACAAGGGAAGTTCAAGCACTGATGGCCTCAGAGCACAGTATATTATGAACATCCTTACTCATCCTTGTCTCTTCCTGGCTTTGTCTCTTAATGAGGAATTATTTACACCAATTCCCAGTTGCCATCTTTTCATGTTGTTCAGCCTGCACTTATGTTAGATATGTTCATTTTCCATCTCCCACTTGCCCTGCTGCTTTGTCTTGTTTTCAGTAAAGAATTTTGCCCAAGACTGAAAGTGCTGAGAGGTGACCAGTCTAGACAATGATGCCCTTACTTTCAACAATTCTGAATTGTGTCAGAAGTAAAACAATCTGGACACCTGAATACCATCAATATTTAAGGTTAACTATATCTCTTACTTCTGTGACTAACTGGATGAAAACTTTTCCCAGATGAAGAAAATTGTAAGGAAAAGTATTTAAAGCATATTTGAAGCAAGAAAATGAGGGTAGAGAGAATTTCCTGTGAATCATGGTTTGAGGAGAGAATACTTCTATTTAACCCATGTTTTATTTGGGTTATGAATTTGTCTCAATTTACCCTCCTGTTATTTCAGGTTTTTAAGAGACTATTGCAGAAAACTAGATACAACAATCCTAAAACTTTAGTATTAATTGTATAAATTGTTAATTCTACATCTCAACTTGCTCCTTATAGAGATTTCTTGGAGAGAGATTATGAAAGCTAAGTAATTCAGGTTTGAATACTCCATGCTACCAATCATCAGTATTATGTCTAAAATATTCTAAAACTTTTTGGATTTTGTGAAAAGTATTAACTGAATTTGTTTTTTACATTCCCTAGTGCTATAGTCAAATAAGTTTTTCCAGTGAGATTTTGGAACAGCTCTCAAAGTACAGCATTATATAGGATCCCTTTCTTCCCAGGGTCACAGCTGCCAAAACCTTGCCATGCAAACCTGGTAGAGGTTTTTCCTCTGAAGAGGTATGGTTTTGATCCATTGAAGCAATCATGCTGAGGATGCTTTACTGAGACATCCTCAGTAAAGGATGTGAAAACCTATGGTTCTGGGGTTTAACAGTTAATAAAACTTCCTTGGGAGGAAATAAAAGCTTCAGACTGGTATAATTCAGCACATGGAAAGGAAATTAAAATTCTTCTTATATTACTCCACATTTATAGAATACTTGAGATCAGAAGTGCTTCAAAAACTATATATAGGGCTCAGCTCACCTGCTGAAATCCTCACTCAGTTGCAAGTACAAAGGCAGATCCCAAGGCAAAAGTTAGATGAGACCCTAAACATCATGTCTTGTGTCACAAACTTGTCACAAGTTTTCCAGAAGGATAGGATGCTTATTTATTTATTAACTTATTTATGGCAACACATAATTTTTCACAGATTATCATAGATTTTAAAGAATTAATTTATATTCTCTAGTGTGACCCTGTTGTGTATCACAATCCAGCAATTTATGTACTAAGGGTAACAACTGATTGTTAGACATTTTTTCTAATGGGAGAATTATGAATGTTTGGTTCTTTTCGGCGCAAAAAAAGTGAACATTGCCTTCCTTGGCAAAGTCTGTAACTGTTATGAAATTGTATAAAAACTGGATTTAAACCTCTCCTCCATCTGATAATAAAGCAAGAATCTGAAACTCCATTTTATAGTCTACCCAGTCCTATAGACTTACTTTGAGGAAACTTAGATAATTTTAGATTAAGGAACTAATTTCTAGATTTCAGACAATCTTCGATATAAAGTAAAATAGAAAGAAAAAAGGCCTCCTCTTCTGGCATATCATTTGGCTAGGTTCATATTTTAGATGCCTCAAGAATATAAAAATCAAATAACAGGAAATTTTGATACTCTAGTCCTGGGTGGAAAGTGAGTGGGGCTTTTAAAGCTGATATTTTGGACTTGTGTCTGCACTGGGATCTCAGGTGGAATGCAGCTGCCCAAGTCTTCTATGAAGCACCCAATGCATTAGTCAGATACACCACAGCATGTCTGAAGTAGGAGCTGTGCTGAAGCCTTTAGAAGTTTAACTCTGGGCCCGAACAATGTTTTTTCTCTTCTGACTTTTGATCTTTCCCTTTTTCGGTGTGGGAAGGAGAGATGGTAAAGCAAGCAGTGTATGGGAAATTAAAATGAGAACAAAAGTCTGTCCAAATTATGCAACAGGAATCATTATGCTATAAAATTGCTCTTCAAATGTGGCTGTCATTGAGAGGTATTAAGATTTCAACAGTTATTTTCTCGATGAAGACTTAATTTCTTGCATAAAAAGGTTTTTAAGCTTAAAGCAATGCCTACTCAATTAGTGTCCTTTGGTTTTTTGAATGTTTGAAGGGTGCTAAAGGATTTAAATGTTACAGAAGTATTGTTCAACACTACACATCAGTTGCATCAAAGTACTGTCACAATAGCCTTAGAATTTTAACAAATTACAAATGTACAAATTACAAATCATTCTACTGCTAGGTAGTATGATCACTAGATCATTTTGCAATGGAATGTGTGTAGTTTAGGAACCAGCGCAGGTTTAAGGTTGTGCTGCTGTATCTAGGGCTAGAGCTGGGTTGGGCAAAAACAAGCAGTCACTAAATTTCTTCTGCCAAGTCAACAGAACTTTACTGGAAAACGGCAGAGAACAGTAGCCACAGATTCCCTTTCTTTAACTGTGTTCTCTGTTTCTCCTATGCAATGAGATTTTCATGTGTGCAGTGAGGCAGAAACAAGCTGTTTAAAAATTCCAGTAGTGAGAGGATTTGAAGAAATAAAATCTGTAAATAAAATTGTTTCATTTCATGGACTGTACAGTGAGGTACATGTCACTGGAGGGCTCTGCAGTGCACAACTAAGTGCATTCCTTGCCTAAGAACAGCAACCTGATGTGTGGTTTTGAGCTAATTTACTTTGAAGAGCAGACACAGGGTTTACTTCCTTAGTTTTCCACCTAGTCATCCTATACTCATCAGTTACACAATTGTTCATTGCGGGGTTGTTATAGTACCCCAGTGCCCATCTTTGGAATTGCTTTTATCTAATTTCTTTATATAAATTCACTTGTTTTTAGTTCCTCCAGTTGAAAAGATAATTGCATAGGAAAAATAATTTTCTCTGTTATTTTTGATACCTTTTTTTCCTCCCTTCCCTTTCTTTTAACACATTTATATTACATATGTGTCTGCTGGACTTCGCTGGCATTTTAGCCTCCTTATGATAGGTGCTAAGTAAATCCAATAAGAAATAGGATCTATTAGGAGAAGCTTGAAATCCAAGCAAGAAAGACAGTGGGGGTATTATTAGGTAGAAGAGGCATAGATCAATGATATGGCTTGTCTAGGGAAGTCAATTGCTAAGCTAAATATAAAATCCAGATCTCTTGGAATTCAGTCCCATTAACCACCCACTGACTTATACAACCTCTTTTCTCCTAAAGCATCAGTAATTCTAACTGAGCAGAAAAAGTGGTGCTGTGTGACTTAGACATACATTACTCCTGTATAGCCTGATCCTGTTAACCTTTATAACAAGTACAAAGACCTCTCATGGCAATGGAGCCCAGCTTATATTGGAGAGCAAATCAGCAAAGAGAGCTTATCTTCAAATAGCTCACACAAACTGTTCAGCCAATGCACATTTTCACAGTTAGGAATTGTTTAGTAAATATAAAAAACCAGACATCAATTTAGACAATGGCAACTGTTTGAAGAGACCACAGTATAATTTCTTTACCACCCATTTTTGGATCTGAATTAATCTACTGACAAACTTTTAGAGAAAACCAGACACAAACAAGCAGTATTATTGAAGCTGGCAGTAGCATGGTTATATTTATTACTCCTATTTTCATTACAGTTCATTACAGATATCTCACTGTCATACGGGATGTATGTAAATGTAGTTTTGAAACAATCTTGTTACTTACAGAGTCCAATTCTGAAAACTCTTACACATAGAGATACCTTTCTATTATTTGTGGGTGGATCTTTATCTGTTTTACAGCATGTTTTGAGTGCAGAGAAGCTCAGGCCAGCTTTCTGTGTAGGACTGTGTGAGCAGGATCTCTGCAGTGCAGGTATGTCTGGTGTGGTCACTTGTGTCCCAGCCTCGGGGCTCAGGTTTTGTCCCTCGGGGCTCAGGTTGGCCGTGGCTCTGCAGCCTCCCTTGCTGACACACCCGTGTGGCTTCACTGTGTGAGCCTGCAGCCTTTGGAAACTGCACTTCCCAGCCAAGTGTTGTTCAGTATTGATCTTTTCTTTATTACATTTCATCATATAGTCTTCTACATTTTTTACCTAAGTATTACATTATATTTATTTTAACTGCATTATCTCTCCTCATCTTAGATGAATGATAACTGAATGTTTTAATGTGTCATAGTCAGCAATCCCCCCCAAATACACTTGAAATTTCATTTACAAATCATAAAACAGTTTCTTTTAAAATATTAGAATTTTATGCTCATCTATTATTTTCAATTATTTCAGAAAACTGAAAAGGCTAAATGCATTAAGAATGTGAAGGCAACTCAAAAGAGAAAAGAGCTAATGAAATGTGAAAATAGAACCTACAACTGTATACTTAAATTTCTTCCATTCTTTGTGATCTCTGGAATTTTATACTGGTTTCATCATGACATTTCCAAATACTTCAAATTTGCAAATTGCCATGCTGAACTTTTTCCACATCTTTATTCTACTAGGAAAAGTCATTCTAATTATATATATATATATATATATATACACACACACCCCTATTTTTATATATGTTATTTAAAAATTTATTTTATTTTTAGCTACTTACTTTCCCTCTAAAAATACACATAAGATCAACACTCATCTAGGAAATACAGAAACTCTTTTTTTTTTTTTGTCTCATGACTACTGATCAGTTTAGATTCTTACTGCACTGAAAACAATTACCTGCCTTCCACTTGAAGGCATTCATGCTGATGTCAAGATGTGTCAAGATCTTTTGCTGTGCCACCTCCAGTGAGAGGCTGTCAAGGTGAAAACACGACTTGTCATCCTAGCTTCCCACGCCACATCCAATTTTAATTTACTCTTAAGTTGCCACGGTATCTTGGGAGTCCTGTATTCCGTCAAGCAAATGTTTATAATCCATATTTCCTTCAAAAATAAATAATGAATAACAAAAAAGAAAAGAAAAAGAAATACTGTACTTTTCAGATTGGAATATTTGTTTTTGACAGAAGGCAGTAGAGAAAAGGAGAGTGAGACATTTCCAACAGAAACAAGCTATGAGTTGCACATATTGGAATATCTTGGAATAAATTTTGCCAGGAATGGAAGATTGGCATCCACCAGCTCCAGTGTCACAGCTGTAGGACTGCTGCAGGAATTTTTCTTTTACCAGTCAGATACTTATTTAAATAACCTACATTGTGTAATCCTCAAACAAGCAAAACTTCCCCTGCTCATGTTCATGGTTTAGCCCCAGTCGGCAACAAAGTACTGCACAGCCACTGGCTCACTTCCCCTTCCCCCCACTGATGGGATGGGGAGGAGAATCAGGAAAGAAAAGAAAACAGAACTCATGGGTTAAGATAAGAACAGTTTATTAATTGAAACAAAACAACAACAACAATAATAATAATAATAAAAAAAATGGTAGTAGTAAAGGAGAGGGAGAGAGGGAGATAAAACCCAAGAAAGACAGCTGACAATGCAGCTTTTCATCATACGTTGACCAATACTCTGCCCATTCCTGAACCACAATCAGCCCCCTTTCAGGTAACTCCCCCCAGTATATATATTGGGCATAGCTTTTAATGGAATGGAATATCTCTTTGGCCAGTTTGGTCAGCTGTCCCAGCCATGCTCCCTCCCAGCTTTTGTGTGCCTCCTTACTGGCAGAGGATGAGACAGAGGATGAAAAGTCCAGAATTACAGAATATGCTGAGTTGGAAGGGACCCACAGGGAACATCAAGTTCAACTCCTGTCCCTGCACAGCACCATCCCCAGGAGTCACACCAGGTGCCTGACAGTATTGCCCAAAAGTTTATTGAACTATCTCAGGCTCAGGGCTGTGACCACTTTCCTGGAGAGCCTGTTCCAGGGCCCAGTCACCCTCTGAATGAAGAACCATTCCCTAATTTCCAACCTAAACTTTCCCTGACACAACTTCATATCATTCCTTCAGGTCCTGTCACTGTCACCACAGAGAAGAAATCAGTGACTGACCCTCCTCTTTTTTGACCTCCCTTGGGTGCTCTCTGATAGCTTAATGTCTTTCTGATATTGCAGTGACCAAATCTGGACATAGGACTCAAGGTGAGGCCACACCAGTGCAGAACAGAGCAGGAAGTCCTTGACTTAGGGTGAGTATGACTTAGCAATAACCAAAATATCAGTGTTTCATTCACATTATTCTCCTACTCAATCCAAAACACAGCATCAGCTACTCAGAAGAAAATGAGCTCTGCCCCATCTGAAACCAGGACAAGAGGAAGCAAAGTTGTTAGCAGATCACTACATAAACATACTATTTCTTCTGTTTGGTTTCAATCGTTCATAAATATACAAATACTCAAGGCAGAATTAAAACATACAGACTGAAAAAACCCAACAATGTTGGAATGTGAAGTAGTTATCATTAGTAGTTTCTACATTTATTTATAGCTTTATGAGAAATTTTCATCTAGTGTCAGATATAACTCTATCCATTGACTCTGCACAAAAATAACTATTTAAAAACGTACAAAGATCAGACAATTCCTATGTTGATTATCTTAGCTGCAGAAAAACCACCACCCCTGAAGCTGACTTCCTGCTTGAGAAACCATAAACTAATTGCAAAACAAAAGGCAGTTAGTGCATTACAGCGTATCTGGTGCAGCACAACTTGTAAATGTTTAGCTTGTTCTTTGTTGAAGGCAGTCTGGTTGATGTGTGCTGCTAATACTGCTGGGTGAGATGGTAGAGCATGAAGGAAAACAAGCTGCATCTTTATTGTCAAACTGTTCAGTTTCTGCTGCTCCCAAGAGCAGGCATTTGGGTAAAGAGTAAGCAGCTGCTTTTTTTTTTTTTTTTTTTTTTCTTTAGTCAGCTGTCATCTTTACCAAGTCACTTTCCACCTGCTGTTTTTGGTTTTGGTTTTTTGCTGTTATTTTTTAAAATTAAAATCCTTCTCACTCTCTTCAAGTCAGTTACTGAGATTCAAACCCATGTTGCCAGGATAATGTCTGTTATATGCCAGACTATGAAAAGAACAACATGAAGAAAGCAACAGGTAACTTGTGGTCCTTAACAGATTGGTTTTATGTGGTTTGGGGATTTTTAAAGCTAAAATATATGAATTTATATTTACTTTTTTATTCATTTTCCATTGATGGTGAATCCTAGTTTTCTACTAATTTTTCCAAGCTAAATTTTCAGTGTATTTAATGTTCGATTTAAACTCAAATTTTCCCACTATTAAAATTAATTAATGAAAATATTTTAGACTTTAAAACCTTAAAAATATATGCTCAGAAAATTACTTTGTTATATTAATTTCTAAAATTACTTAGGCAATACTGTGTTCAATGCTTCTAGGCCTGTGTGACAGAAGATAGAATGTCCTTAAATCTTGAAGTTCTAACTGTCCACATAAAAAGACTCCAAATCCAATCCCCAGGAATTCTGTATCATGCCAGGGCCATAAGCAGTCATGAGGCTTAGCCAAGCTGCCCCCCTCTCCTCCCCACTGTGTGCTTGAAACCTGTCTGTGTGTGAAGGGCTTGAGCACAGGAAGCCAAGCAGAGTCATCTCCATGGCTGGCTGGTCCTGGCTGCCCATCCATCTGCACTTCCTGCACCTCTGAAATACGGTCCCATGCTGGAGGGAGTGGCTTCTGCATGGGACTGGGTAGCTCTGTTAGCTTTATATGGCCAGCAGAGGAATGGGGTACAAAGAAAAGGTGCAGAAGAAAACAAGTTACAGGGCTTCAGGTGCTGGAAATGATCCCACTGACAGCTATCACAGAATCATATAATCACAGAATGGGTGAGGTTGGAAGGGACCACTGAAGATCATCTAGTCCAACCTCCCTGCTCAAGCAGGGTCTCTCAGAACATGTTATTCAGGACTGTATCTAGGTGGGTGTTGAATATCTCCAGTGAGGGAGACCACAGCTCTCTGGGCAGTCTGTTCCAGTGCTTGGTCATCTGCACAGTAAAGAAGTTCTTCCTCATGTTCAGGTGGAAGTTCCTGTGCTTCTTGTCCTATTACCTGACAAAATCCAGAAGAGCCAGGCTCCATCCTCTTGACATTCACCCTTGAGATACTTGTATATATTGATAACGTCCCCTCCCAGGTGTCTGCAGGATAAACAAGCCCAATCTCTCAGCCTTTCCTCATAAGTGACCTGTTCCAATCCCTTAATCATCTTTGCTGCCCTTCACTGAACCTGCTCCAGGAGCTCCTTGTCTCTCATGACCTGAGGAGCCCAGACCTGGGCACAGCACTCCAGGTGAGGCCTCACCAGGGCTGAGAGGAGGGGCAGGATCACCTCCCTTGACCTGCTGGCCATGCTCTTCCCAATGCAGCCCAGGATCCCAAAGGCCTTCCTGGCCACGAGGGCACACTGCTTGCAGGCTCATGTGTCAGCACAGTCAGACTGTTAGAGTTTAACTTCTGCTAAGGAGACCTGTGCCCTTAAGTTAAATGGATTCCACAAAGTTGGCTGGAATAGTGTTTAATATTTAAAAGAAGGGCCATAATGTTTTAGGAGCTGTTTGAATTTAAATGCCATTTTGAATGATTATCTCAAAATATGTGGCCCTGATGCACAGCAATAGTCAGAATGAAAAATAACTGGTGTAGCCACTAAAAAGCAACCGAGAGACCTGGATTTTCCAATCAAGTACAGACAAAATTGCAATAACCATGGTGACTGCTACTTTTAAAAACGAAGTCCAGTTATAGATTTAAGGTTTTAAATCCTCTGATTTTACTCATGTAAAGATTTTCAAAACTCCTGTCTGTGGATATAAAAATGTTTTCCATCCATTTATTATTGTGACTCTCTCTATTTCCTTATTTTTATTGATTATGAGACTAATAAATTTGTAAATTATCAGCAATGCCATTAAAATCCTTCTGGCTTGGTAATATCGTGAGAAATAGCATCCTATTAAAACCAGCTTGCAACTTGAATAGTTGCTTGTCTCTATTTTTAGCTAACTACCACTGAAAATATAATACTGAGAAGGTTTTCTTTGTTCTGCTGGGTATTACTTGCTGAAAAATCAGATATATCAAGACAGATACACTTTAGTCAAGTAGGTCCTTCTGATAATGCTGTACTTTACACAACAAGAGGAGAAACAACCATTAAATTACGTGAGGTAAAACCACAGAGATAACAATAAAAGACAGGGAAGTGAGATACCTAATTTTATTTGTAGCTTGTTTTTCTGATTATCTAGATAATATCTCAATTGATTTCCTTAAAAAACAATTTCCTCAAATATAGGTGTTTATGCTGAACTTGCCTATGTGCCTCTTCAGTAAAATTTAATGCCAAAGTTCTTGATAGATATAAAATGTCACGTAACTGTCAGGAAAACAAATTTCACTCATCAGGAATGTAATTCACATCTCTGCCTATTTGTGTTATTTGATGCACAGGGGGTGTTTCTCTGCATGGAAATTTAATTTTTTTCTTTCTTGTTCCCTATCAGAAAATGAGCTCCTAGGTTCAGAGCTTGGAAGGGAATGGAATTTCCACCCTGTTGCATTTCTCTGAAACCACTCTCTGTTTGTGAGTATCTTCTTCTGTGCTGGTAATGGAATCCCACACAGAGCCAGTCTATACTAATGGTTTTAGTTGCTTCCAGCACTGCTTATGACTAAGTGCAAAGTCCTCTCTTCTACCTTGCTACCAACCCCATGCCCCCTGTGAACCACAAGTCTAACAAGACAACAGGTCTTTCTCTCCTAAGGGCTTCTTCATAGTAGGGCTAATTATATACAAAGACATGAACACTTCCTTTGAGAGGAAAAATCAAGTCATCTGGTCTGTCTGTGTGCTTTAAACTGCTGCAGAAGTATGTGTACCTAAGCTAGCTGTGAATTCCTCCCAGTATTTTTACAACCTGAGGGCTGGAAGGGCAGAAGATGATAAACTTGTAAAAATCAGTGTACATATTCTGTCACTTTATAAAGTCCCATATTGTACAATCCCACCCAGCGTTGTCAAAGAGCCAACTCAGAAATGTGTTCATTTCAGGCAATATCTGAGAAGTTTACAATATGAGAGTTCTTGTTTTGCAAACTCTTCACCAAGACGAAAACTCACCTGTTTTTTGATTTGGAAGTGAATCAATTTGTGTCAACACACTGCAATCCCTGTTCTAGCCAAGGATTCCTTCTGCTGTGAGTGTGTCACTCCTCCTGTGCAAGAGCTTGGGAAGTTTTCAATTAGCCAAGTCCTGAAAACATAATGCTGCCTTACTGCTCCAGGGAGATGTACCATAAACTTGGCTTAAGACAATATAAACAAACATTTCTCTTGACATATAAATGGAACATTTTCATAATTCATACAGTTGGTTTCCCAAGAAACCCCCCAACCCAAATGTGTATTCAGAGAAAAAAAGCAATCAAAAAAAGCACCAAGTGGCCCTGGGTGAAATTCTCATTCCAAGGTTATAACCTTCTGATCTTGTGGCCACTGGATACTTATATACCTTTCTCTCTGATTTCCAGTGTTTTCTTCCAAGTCAAACAGGATTTTTCTGGGTTTGCTCAACATGGAATGGCCAACACAGTCGTGGCTTCTAGTTCCCATGATGTTTGCCCAAATTTGTTCCAAGCTTTCTCATCAAGGTGAAGATGAGATGAAGATATGGTCTGCCAAAAGGACATGATATTCATTCTATTCAGTGATTTGGACAAGTCTTGTGAAGAACAAAGCAGTCTTTCATCTGACCAGGCACATGTCACCTGGACCAAAACATTTTTAAAAAACAAATGAGATTCTTTCTTTTGTGCAGGCCAGGTACTTGCAAAATACCAATTCTAATCAATCCAATAAGTGTATACAGTGGTGTGGTAATCAGAATACAGACTACTCTAGACAGTAGGCTAGAATTCAAGGCTGATTTTTTAACTGAGTTTTTAAATAGTAGTGTTACTTATATTCTTAGGTGGCTAAGTTTAAAGTAATTAGTGAAACATGGAGATTACAAGGTACAGAGTTAAATTCTCAAAAGACAGCAAATAAATTACTATTCTGAGAGGAAAGTGAGAGCATGGAAGAAAAAGAAGTGAAACCAAAGCAACATTTCTAATAGGATAAATTTTGCATTAGGTAAGCAAGTCCTGGTGGCTTTTTCAGTAACATGCACTTTTGTCTTAACACAGAAATTTACTTCTTTCCCTCAACTAATTTGCTCCATGAGTTAAATATAATTCTCAATTGTAGAACTTATTTTAAAGATATCTAGACTGATTTGTCAGGTGTTAGATGCCATGCAAACAGAAAGGTAGTCTATCTATTGAAGAAATGTAAATTTTCACTTGCATTGCATGATACAAATAAGAAGCATATGCAAAAAGAAAGGTTTTTTTTTTTTTTTAATACGATTAGGTCTTCTGGTAAAATGGCCAATTTTTACCTTCTCTTTAAAAGGAATGGTATCAAAAAATGACTGTTTTGGTTAAAGCATATGGCAGGTGAGTTTGGTAATGTAACATGAAGAGCATGAACATATGAATTCTGACTCAAATCCAAGACTTCAATAAACATCTGAGAGAAAACTTCTCAAATGCACATGTGCAACCTGCAGCACCTTACAGTGTGAGAAAAGTTCAGGTTTGACTGTTCAGGAATTCTGACTAAACAGAAACTACTTGTACATGACTGAGAAAGAAAGCTGAAGAAGAAACTGGTATCTGGTGATGAAGTTAATGCGCTCGTTTTGTCAGATTTTACAAAATCACTACCTGTCAGGCACAAGATTTCTCAGAAGCCCATTTTAAAAGCACCTACTGGATCACAGTTTTTAGAAGTGCTTATACGTGCAGTATAAAAATTAAGCCAGAGAACATAATGACAGAGAAAATCACAGCTTAAAACCAATATTTCTGTCTTTTTTTTTTAATAGAACAATAAGTGCAATGCTTATAGGGTTAGCATTTTGTAAGTGTTGTAATCCTTATGATTTCCCATAATAGGAAACAATTTTTTTCTTGTTTTTAATTGCAGACTGCAAATTTGGGCTGAAATGCTTCATGCTACTGTTTGCTACTAGCTGGGGATTTCTGTAAATTTTAGTGACCAAGATAGAACCATCTCCAAGAGTAAAGTTGAGTGAAAATACATCATATGGTCTGCATTAGATTATGTTCTAGACTTGTGTAGACTGAAAAGATTAATAATAGGATCAATCTATAACCAATCTTGTCAGACTTGGTTAAATTTACCAAGATGATGGTTTGGATTTTCTTGCCCTGATTAAAACTTGTTTCATCTGGTAATTTTGTAATGGTTACAGCCACTTTTACCAAACTGCACTTTGCAGTTAAAGTCCTTTGTCTCCCCAAGCAGTGGTCAGACACCTGGTGTCCAACACAGACATCCTCTGTGAGTCATTGCTCTCTGAGGAATTATTTAAGTTGATCATTCCTGGACTCACGTGGTGGTGCATGTCCCCCTTTTGGGTTAAGCCAGTGTGTCATTCTGTGAACTGAAGGGCTTGAATGCTTTATGCTAAAAAGCAAGAAAACGTGCACAAACGAGGCATATCAGTCGTCTGACATCATTCACAGAGCAGTCCCAGAGTCAGGTCTGAGGCAGGGCACGAGGAATGCAGCACTGGAGTGATGGATGTCCAGGCATGGCAAAGACAGCAGTGCCTCAGACTGCCTTAGGAGCCCTGTGGAGTGGAAATAGAGCCTGTGGGGGCAGACAATTACAGTGACTGATCAGAGCAGCAGTCAAATTATACTAATTCAACCTTGTCCTGAAGTTAAGTTCTTTGCTTAGCTTTTATCTCAGCATCATTTCAGTTTCAACCCTTAACAGTCACCTTGAGATAAGACATTGCTTGCAAAAACATCTCTACTTGATAAGGACAAATTGGGTGAAAAGAAGTATGGTCTTTTGGTGTAATAGAACATAATGGATGATTTTATATTAAATTGCCTCTTCCATACAGTTCTGCAATCTAAGTATCATGCAAGATACAGAAAAAAATAAGGCACCTATGATATGACTTGTAGCAGAGCTGTTTCCTCAACAGAAGGGAGTGATAAGTTTGATTTTAATATAAATTTCTAAATATTTGGAAATCAAGATTATAAATATCATACATGGGACATGCAACATGATTTAACTGTTTGCATTTTATTCTTGGCACTTTGGCTTGCTTTATCACAACATAAACAGGTTTTCTTTCAACTTTTACTGAAATTAATTAAACATCAGAAATTGTAAAATGGAAGTTAATTTCTGTATTCAGTGCAGACTGTAATAAACTGTAAATAATTACTGAAGTAGGATACTGCAGAAAATAGCAAACTCTTGTAGGACCATACAACTATCAGACCTAATTTATGCTGTGGGTTGCTAAATCTAACCTGTAGTTGCAGCCTACCACAATAATCTAATTATTTTCCTAAATGTTCCAAATTGATCTTAAGGATTACTGAATTGCTTGCCCACAGCAGGAAAACCTATAACCCATTCACCTCTAGATTTTACTGACCATTTTGCCAGAAACTTCTAATGCTTCATCTGCATCGTGGAAAGTTTCTGTTTTTCTGCTAATGTTTTTCTTTTAGAATGAAATGTCATATATTCAGCTAAATAAACAAGGATTTTATGACAAATTGGACTAGAGCAGAGAAATGGAGTACCTCCTTCCATAACATTTGTTTCACTCTGAAATCATCTTTCTTGAGCTTGGATGCCTAGAATTATAGTAGATGAGATAGCTCCTGCCCATCAAATAACACAACTGCTTTCCAGCACTATAGCAGCCCGTGTCACCTGGTACACTTCTCCCCTAAAGCCACTTCACACCAGTGACTCACAAATCATTCTGTGATCAGGCACTGTGCCCCACCACTGCTGCTGCCAGTCAGTGAGCTCACAGATTAACAAAAACTCTCAGTCCCAAAGAATACTTGTACTTGATACTAATTAATTTTGTCCTCTGTGTATGATTCCAGGTCTTGCAGTCATGCAGGTCTTCCCAGACATTGCAGCCTTCTGTGTTAGTGAGAGATGCATTTTGCTGTCACCAAACTCCATTATCACACTCCTGTATCTCCAAATAATCTTTTTAATGAAATGACAAATCAAGTATTGTTTCAGGACTGATCCTCTAAGAGTTCCAGTAATAACACCATGTAACAGCACTTCCCCTTTCCATGCCCCTTTCCACCCTCTCAATATTCTCCTCCCAATAATTAGTGAGCACTGATATCATGTGCACTGAAGGTACCATCACCAGGCAGGAGTCCTGCACAAATGTTATGTTCTTATTTAGGTACACACTTTCTATTGATGCATATTTACCTACAGACCAAAACAAGCATAAATATAAATCTAGTTGTTTGTTTTTTTTAAAATTAATAGAAATTAGAATAGAATTATAGAATTATATAGAATTATATTTTTCTACTAACACTAACACTAGTTGAATCTGAGAGGCAGAAGAATTAAAATCTCTTTTTCTGCTGTTCTTAGAGCAAAAGATTTTGTTTCATAAATGATTAAATATGTTTTGAAGTTTCATTTTGAAAAATAAAGCCTGTAATAAATTTTTTAAAAACTGAAAATATCAAATGTTTCCAATGCTACATGGAATAAATTAATAAAATCACAAGGAAGTGTTTTTTGTGAATCTGAAGTAAGAAAAATAAACTTTGGCTAAAAGAAAAAAAAGTATTTTGTATTGACATAAAAGGAGTGTACTTTCTGATTGTTTTGATTTAGCAACAGAACCAAAAAAGATAATTCATTTAACCAACTCTGGTTTTAGAGAAAGTATGAATTCTGGTGTTCTTATATGCCAGCCCCATACCTTTGCAGATTTAGTGTTCTTTTACCACAGGTTTTTCAGGATACAAATCAAAATTAAATAGTCGTGTGGCCGAGATAGCTCTGGTCCCAAAGCTCAGATGTTGTCACGAGCATAAATGCTGGAGAAGGTTGGACTAATGGAGGAGTGACAGCAGCAGGAAATCTCCCCACTCTCTGCCAGGGAGCAGTTAATGCAGGGACAAACTCAGTGCCATGTCATAAACAAGCCTGTATTTCTATGATGAAGACATAGAAGCATGTATCAAAAACCATAAGCATATTTGAGGTAATTTTTTTTTTACTCGTCCTCAGAAAAAGCTAGGAGGAGCTTGAAGCAAAGATAAAAAAACAATTAGAGACAAGTAACAATGCTGTCAGACACGGACAGTGGGGGAAAAAACAAGTCAAAGAAAGTCACCCAGGAAACTAATCTTCCACATGCTTATGGCTGAAATAAAAAGTTGTTTACCGAAATGGAAAAAAGAAATCATGTTCTTCAGTTAGACACGGTGTGCAATACAGCTAAATATTTATTTAAAGGCATAAAATGTCACGCTGTTTTCAATAACTACAGGCAGAAATGCTTCTTGAATAAACAAATTCTACAAATTTGATCATTATATACTTAAAAATCCATTTCTAACAGATACTTTATATGTCAGAGTGATCACATGTACCCTAGCAACCAGGATGTTACTGAAATTCTACGTACAAGTGCATGAGTCATTTTTAGGTACGAAGTAAGTGTATCGATGAATGTTTAATAAATAGCAGAATCAGTATGCTATGAGCCAGATTTTATAAATGTGCAAAGCTTGGTAAATTACATGTGTTCATAAATTTGCTGATAAGAAAGGATAAATATCAGTGCGGGTTTTTTTTTTTTCCCCAAAAGAATGTTAAATAATATTTTCTGTGTTTTCAGGTTATTTCCCATATTTATCACCTGAAGATTTTTGCCCATCATTTTTCTCAGGTGTAAGGATTTGTCCTAAAACCACATCTCTCATATCCTGCCCAACACCTTAAAAAGAGTCTTCTCTGCTTCATGTACAGATTTGTGGGTACAAGTGTTGTGTATCCAAGTGACAGAAAAAATCTGTCTAGAGTTTTTTATATGCCTTTCCTGACACCACAGTTTCCTGATATGTCAGCTCTTTGGTATAGAGGCATTATCCATTCCTTAAGAACAAACTGTTCTGTAGTTAGTGCACAAAACTTGCACAATGTCCTGCTTCAAAGATCACATGACACTTGAAAAGAAAAAAGACCAAGAATAGAATTAAGCCCCAAAGTGATTTTTTTTTTCCATTTGGGGATCTGAAGAGGTTCTGTTTCATGATAGTACTGTTGCATTCATCACAAGGTTGGACTCCAGCTCCTTGGGATTCTTTCCTAAGCAGCAGTCTAAGTACAAAATAGCCTGCCATAAAGTCTGCAAGTACACAAAATGAAAATACAAGATGCGAGTTTGAAAGGAAAGAGCATTGATGAATTCTAGAATGACAGTTCTCACATTCCTAGCCCGGACAACTATTTGATTCTCATTATTCCAGGCCTTAATCCTCACTTTAACTGCACTCATTGCTCCTCTGCTCCATGGCAATTTGCACGGGGCATCAGTTACTGCCAGCTTAGAAGAATTGTTTAGTAATTGGCTGTTAATTGATGTTGTGTATGCTAATCCTATCTCATTTTCCTTAATTCCGATTATGAATCAGGAACAAATTTTGATTAGCTATCAGTCAGATAGGAAAAATTATCAGAGGTTTTTGAACATTGGAAATTCCTGAAAATAGGGTATGAAAGAGAAATGGGCCTTTGTAAACACTGTACAGAAGAATGAGACATTAAAGTAATTGGAGGAAGAGGGTGACTCAGTCAATTTAAAACTTGTTGCTGGTTTAACATAAACTGAGAAAGATGCTCATCTAATCCAAACTAATCTAAAGTTTCACTGACTGTCCCTCATACCTTGCACAGGCTTTGTGGGATCACTGCTGTATTAGCCCAAAGTGCAGCACACATTTCTCATACAAAATGAGACTACAACAGTTGCGGTGAAACCAAGATTGGCTTTTTAACAGTTTCAGAACCCTTATTTATGGATGTTAAAACTAAGGCACAAATCCATAGTTTTAGTCCGTGCTGAAAGAAAAGCAGAGGTAAACAGCACCTCAGAGGAGCAGTGTGAATGAAAACCTGTCCCTTTTTCTGATGTAATGGAGTGTAGGGTGAGGTGTGCCCTTACTACTTTATCACAGAACCTTGATCTGTTTCTAGTAAGGTACTGAGTAAGCTAGACTTGTATAATTCTTTTGAACTTAAAAAAATTTACTTCAGTTATCAGCACTTGCACCATCAGCAACATCAAAACCAGACAGAATTCCTCCATGTAGTTTTTATTCTCAATTTAGGAAAAAAAACCCATCAAAACAGTAATTCCTTCCTAGGAACCTTGCATTTTCTAAATAGTCAAATAAATGATTGCTAAAGAAAAGAATCCTTAGAAAGGGTGCTTAAGAGCAGAAGAAACTAGCAATTTAGATTAATTCTTCATAAGGAGAAGCTTATTTGATTTTTTTTCTTTTAAACAATCCTGAAAAAGTTGCACCAACTTAAATTTGGCCTGTCAATAAACAAATGCCCTCTAATCTGCAGGAAGATTTCAACAAGTTAGCTGTGAACAGCTCTATATTTTGGTGTTATGGTGACTGAATATTGTTTCTGTTTTGGTTAATTATACAATAATGAACAAAAGGAATGTTGCTCTCTGAATTAACTTTTGGAATCTTTCATGGGCATCGGAGTGCAAAACACTGTAAAGACTTGGTCAAAGTGTCTGTTCCTCCTTGACCATACTGTTTCTAAATAGGCAAAAAGGGAAATGAGATGAGGGGGAGGAGAATTTGACCAAAATTACACAACTGACTAATAGCAAACAAAGGATTTCCTGAATTTAAGCCGACAAACAGGGAATGAAGCTGATTTTTACATGCACGGCTTACAGGGGAAACGAAATACTCCGTTTTTTTCAACTGCTAGAATGTGGATATTATGCTGGATTAGGAGAAACAGTTTTGAGTTCTCTGGGTTTGTGTGCTGTTTTCAGTCTGGTTTGCTAAGGAAATGAAACTTGTGCAATCACGGGGGTTGTGTATGGCTGGCTGCACACATGTCCTGGTAGTAACTTTTGAACCTGTTGGCAAACTGTAGCAAATTGGACACAAAGTGTTGGTCTCAAAGGTAATGCAATACAAATGTTGTGAAAATAGGGGGAGAGTTGCAGGTTTGAGGCTGTAGCCTGATAGCATGAAAATTCACATGCTAGAAGTCATACTACTTTAATTTTGATATTAACAGAACCATACCCTTTCTTCAGTTACGCTTTAGAGTTTTCCTCTATATTAAGAAATTAATTAATTAAAAACCCAACAACAAAATGAAACCTCATAAAACAATGCAACATTATGAACTGAGGCTTAAAGGAAGAAAGCCAAGCACAGTATTATTCATAATAAAATAATGAACTAGAACAAATGCTTATGGATGGATGGTATCAGATTTCCAGATTTTCCTTCAGAGAGAACAGAAAGAAGAAAGTAGGAAGCTGCACTGCTGTACTTAAAGGAAATTGATGAAAACAGGGATGAAGCTATGTTCATGATGGAGAATGTTTATGTTAGTGATCTCAGATGTCATAATGAGGCAAGATCTAATAAAAAAAATATTAGCATGGACAAGGCCACACTGGGGCTCAAGGAAGGCAATGATTCAAGTTCTAACATCAGAATATTTGATTTGAGCACGTGTCTCATGTAGGAACTCGCTTCTTTACTGCCATCCTGCAGATGAGACACCCTGCCCAGAGGCTGTGACGGAGAGCAGGTACATATGTTTCATTTGAGTATGCCAGAGCAGGTCAGAAATTTTATTTCCCCTTTTTAAACAAGGGTTCCAGTACAATCCAGTTCCCCTTGCCTCACTAATGTAATAAGCAGCCTTCAACCAAACCTAAGCACACAATTTCCATTGTGTCATACACATTCATTCAGCATAAGAATAACATGAAGTGAGAGAAGCTAAAACCTTTGTCCATGGGATGGGCTAGGGAACGTTTTTGTTCTTGTTGCTATAGTAATGAATACAGCAACCACTGTGATTACACATTTTGAAGGGGTGGTACTTTCAGCAGTAGCAATACAACTGCAATGTGAAAAAGTGATGTAATCAAGGAAAGATGGAAGAGTAAGTCAACAGAATGTTTAAGACGTGTTTATTGGATTATGATGAAATATTTTAAAGAGTAAGTCTGGCTTAGTTAAGACGCTAGCATCAGCTTCTTACATTAAAACCAGCATTTTGCCCTTACACAGCTTTCTTTTGTGACTTTAACCATGAAACATAGAGCTGACTAACAGTTATGAGCAGTAACAAGCTGCTTTAGGTGCATGGCCATGGAATAGAACCTAGAACCTAAAGTTATTCAATTGACCACAGACTGCATTCTGAGCTGGGAGCAAATGAACACAGTGGTCATTCTTTCTGACAGATTATATCCTAAAACATCATTTGAGGTGCAGAAGAGGTCTTTGTTGGAAGGAGGTCTTTATTTAGTTCCTTTATTTTGAGGTTACAGAATTTGTTCTGAAGACAGATTCCTTTCAAGGGGAAAGGAAGTTAACAGTCTGGTTTTCTAGTGTATCTAAATTCAAGGGCTCAGATACTAGGAGTCCTAATAGAGATACTCACAGAGAATGCTCTGATACTCATGATGTCAGTCTATGAGACACCAAAGTCCAATTCCTTCCACTGTTTATAAAAATTCAAATGTTATTCTAATGCCTTAAATGTCAGGCAATAGGGTAGGATGTGTTCACTCTCTCCTGTTCAATAACTAAAAAATCTTGTGTGCACAGGGAATGCACACAAAAAACATTAACACTGCCAACTACCCGAACACTTCCTTGGGAAGCAAGCAACGTATCCAGAGGAACAAATAGCCAATGGATTCTGATTGCTGGGGACTTACTAGCCTGACCACAAACAGAGCTTAGATGCCACCAGACTGAGGAAGCAGCTATGTCAGGATGTTAAGAATTTTAACTTGGATCTAAAGGTTTTGAAAGACAAAATACTCTATGGACTAAGATTTCAATCCTGCTGAACAGTTGTTGATTAGTAAAGTATTTGACAATATTGGTAGTTCCTTAATTGTCCCAGGTTCTGTGTGATTAACTGCATTAAAATTGTCAGAATATCAGGAATTACCACCATAAGGCTGTGGACAGTAAATAAACTGACAAAGATTTAGCACAGTTAAACAGCTTCAAGTCAGCAGATTCCTTTAAGCAATTTTTCAAAGTATAAAAAATATTGCAAGAATAAGCTTACAAAAACCATAGTTATCACTCAAAAGGTAGCACAAGGACTTTATATACTGGAAATGTTTTGTTGGTTTTCAAAACATATTCCATAAACCAACTGTAAAGAGCTTTCAATTATTGTTTTTTCAAAGAATTTGTCTTGTGAGAGCCAAAGAGACAGATGAGATACAAAGAAATCATAAAGGAAAAGGAGCTATTTGCACAACAGAGAAACAAAATTAAAAAAAAAAACCAAAACCAAAACAGCCAACATGTTCTGATCTATACATAAATGGTAAAAAAATGAGAAAGAAAAGGCTCATGATTGAGATAAGCTTGTTAAATAGCTGGAGTGGCTTCCTGAATTTCCTCTTATCCCTAATGTTTCAAAACCACTGAGATTAGAGTTCAAAGAACAGGAAAATAAGGTAAGTGAAGAAACTAGTTGAGGAAAACAATGCCTGCAAAGTAACTCATACTATATATAAGTAAATACAGGCAATTAAAATTAAACACAAAAAGCAAAAGAAAAAATCAATTCAGTAACTCTTCAGTTCTGTATGGTATACCTAAGCATGTTCTGCAATCTGCACAGCTCCAAAGGAATGACTTCCTACAGAAGCATGTCAAACATCAAAATTGTTTGTGGCCATATGTGGGCCATATGTGTCTGCTTCACCACAACAGCACAGTCTTGGAAATTTGCATGAAAATGAGGTGATTTAGCACATCTTAACAGGTGCCCGACTTCTAATAGTGATGAACAATGTTGTAAACCCAGTATGGCAAGTGCTTGCTTCCCACTGGAGGCTCGAACTGAATCCTCAGTACTGGGTGCATTTCTGCACTGGGTACCTGAGAAATCATCAAAGCTGGGTTAAAGAGGGATAAGGTTCCGAAGCCCAAACAGAAATTACTCCTACAGTGTTCTGCTATCTCTTTCTAGCCACTTATCCTGAAAAAAAAGCCAAGGGGTCTACAGACATACTCTGTTTAAAAGTTTGAAAAGTTTTTTCATTGCCGCAACCACAGACTGAGACAAAACCACTTAAACAACTTTCCTATCCAAATACAAATACTTCACACTGTTTAAAACAGTGATTTGAATATTGATAGAATTTGACAGGTCCATCTAAGCACAATTCTTTTATTCTGAAGGGGAACTATGAATTAATTTTTTTTTTGCCTACAGTCTTAAATAATATTCTGTAACTGATGCTGAGAATAATAACGTGTGGCATGCGCTTAAAAGCAACATAAACCAATCTGCATTATGAACACGAGTTCAGTTACCCTGACTCATTAGTCACACATACTGACAATGTTTTCCCCCCTCTTTGTTTTCTGAACTTTTAAAGATAATACTAAGTTTAAATACAGATTTTAAAATGTGCTTGTATTTGACAAAGAAATAGTGCACATTTTTTAACTTGTGAGTAATCCTGAGCAAACATTAACAGACCTTCCATTCAAAATTACAAAGAAGCGATAAAATAGGACAGGTAGATAGGTGGAGAGAACATACACAAACAATCCCTCTTCAGACAGAAATATATTCTCTAACTTTCACTACTATATTCCTTTCAGGTTGTCATAAGACTTCACTGTTCATGTTTATAGCAGAGAATTTAAGAAGCTTTCAGAAGTGTTTGTCCTGGTTTTAGCTGGGATAGAGAAAGGTACTGTCACCTTTTTCACAAATGATTGAAGGAGCAAAATAAAAAGCTGCAAACCAACAATTTTGAAAGACCTTCCACTTGAGGCTACAAAAAGCTTTGGATACTTTACCTAAATCTCCTGTAGACTGACAACCAGAAATATTAGCACTAAATGTTTTGGGCATATCTTGACAATTGTGCATTGTTTTCTAAGTTAGCTATTCAGAGACACCTATAATTAGAGTCTAAGTTCCTGAACCTAACTATACTTGGGCTAGGGTTTTACAAGGACCCCTTAATATTGCCCCTAGAGGAGCTCTTAATAAATAAGGATGTCTTTTAAACAAGATTAATTTTCAGCATATGAATATTCAGCCCCCAGTTTAGCATTTTACAATAAGAGTGCATTTAAGTGTGAATACACTGAATTTGCTGACTTGATGACTAAATACTTTCAAATGATTCAATTATTTATATGCTACTGAACACTGACGGTATATATTCACCATAATATTTTGTTCAGTACTGCTACAGCTACTCTCCCTGATTAAAACTGAAGCAAACAATTGATAGGGCTTCTAATCCAGAAAAGTGACAGTAATCCTTGACAATATTGGTATTCTGAGTGGTCCTTTATAACAGGAAACAATACACATTGCTTTAAAGTTGAAAAGGTAAGGAGGTATAAAACTAGGAAAAGGAAAGGATCTGAGGAGTTCAGGAAAATTTATATCATTTTAGGTCTAAGTAATTGACATTGCCCTCTACTCATTTCAAATCTAGCCACAATGGACAGCCAATATCCATTTTCTCTCTGCTTACTTAAAATTTTCTTTAATGCATTAATTTTCCTGATCCTGTTCCCAACAGCAGGATCAACAAAGAAGTTCAACAAAGTACTGTGATGGGTATTAAATTTTGTAAACAGCTTTGAAAAAAACCCAGGATTCCTTCTAAATAGCTCCAAATATATTATGAAACATCAGCTCTCTTCAACTTAAAAGGCATCAATTAAATTATTCAAGCCTAGCACCCTTCCTCCTGGGCAGCCCCCAGGTCCACCCATAAGTTTACAGACGACTGAGAAAAAGAGAGCACATGAGAGAAAAATGGAGTCTTAGAGAGCTGAATCTTCCCTTTCATGCACACACATGGCTGGTAAATTTACCATTTGCAGCCCACACTAAGACTATTTTTTCCCTTTAAATAACGATCAACTCACTGTTAGTTCTTGTACCAGTAGGTGCAAAGAGAACCAGCCCTTGGCAGCCACTCCTACCTGTAACCACACGTAGCCTGGTTCTGCTTCCTCCTGATCCTCCAGAACCATGGGCTCAATGAACTGCTGGAATGGGTTTGAGGGGAGATCCCTTACCCTCTTCCCTTCCCTATCCTCTCCCTTTCTTCTCCATTTGACTCACATAATGAGCATACCAGAGAAACAGAGAGAGGGGCAAGCAAAACCTGGTGAGAAAAAAATCTTTCCCTTAAGGTGATGGAACAGAAGAGTCCCTCAGGAGAGAAAATGGGGCTTGCCTATTTGGCATATCATGTCCTCTTATATTTTCAGCATTCAATTCAGTGCTCAGTTCAAATCAGCACAACCTTGCATTTCAGGGTGAACTCTCCTTGGAAAAGGTTCCTGCCCTGCAGATGAAATCAGAAAGGGGAGAGAAACACCACTTACCACACCCACGTCCTGTGAAACCCCTATGACTCCTCCTCATTTCTTCTCACCACAGTCAACAGGAGTTGTCACTCCTACTTGTTCACACAATCTCTGCCACTGACTTTGTCACTGCACATAACAAGGGCAAAATTATTATCACTGAACTTGAACGCTGCAGCAGCAAAATTAAATTCTGTCCGCTCAGTCTGGAAATTTTTAAGCAGTTCTGACAGAAACAAAGCATGTGGAAACCATGTCTACATTTCTTTCCAACTTGAAGGTGCAGTGTAATTTTAGAAAAAAATTAAGTAAACATTACATTAAAAAAAAACCAAAACCCCAACACTTCTGTGAGCCCAACTTTCATCCTGTTGTACTTTCAAAGGGATTTTTATATCCACAAAAGGGACTGTTATATCCACAACAATTTAACTGTGAAACCAATTTTAAAATGCTTAAACAATACACCTAGTATATTTCTAGAGAGTGATGTCTGGCCTCTTGCTGCTGAGCAAGAGATATCCTGTAAAGGAAGTAACTAATCACTGTCTCCTTGGAAAATGTTTACAAAGGGAGTTTGGGATGATGTTATCTACATCCTGTTTAAGTAGCTATTTTGTTCTTTTAAATCAGATGGTGAACCAAAAAGAAGCATTCTTAGTAGTATTGTTATGCTTTTCCTTTCTGTATCTTGAGTTTCTGGACAGTTATTTCAATGGTACCAGCTGTTTTTCACCTTATCTATCCGTGCTTTATACACATGTGTTTTAAGGAATAAGGTGTTTTGTGCTATTCTTATCAAAATCAGTTGGTAAACTGTATGTACACGTAAGCAACTGAATCAAAACAAATCAAATATGGTAATTCTGAAAGACCATAAAAAGCTGCTTTGCTATAGACTACTGGAGGGAAATAAAAGCTATGATGGCAATGCTTTAGTTTTATTGATATAGAATACAGATTTCAGTTTGCAGTACCATGACTTTTCACTGCATATTGTCCCACTGTGTGCTGCTTCTGAAATTCATGCAAGGTAGGAAGATGATCATCTTATAGGCAGATGATCATTCTTCTAAATAGCAAAATATAAAAATCTTGAGTCAATAGAAAGGCTGGGAAACTGAGCCTGAAAGCCATAGAAATCAGTGTGATTCTACTCAGAAGGATTTGAATGGTCAGGCTCAGGGGGTAGGTGCTTTACTGTAACTGGAGACCAGCAGTGAGTAGCACAGGGGTCTACGCTGGGACCTGCCCAGTTTGACACTGGTATCAGCAGTGCCAGGGCAGCTGGTGCAGTGCTCTCCCCTCAAGCTGATGCAGGCAGCATCAAACTGGGATGACACCTGAGGCCAGGGCTGCCATCCAGAGACACCCAGACAGGCTGGAAGAAAGGACTGAGAGCCCCTTGCACCAATACAGGCTGGGTACTCTCGAGCAGGGAAGCAGCACTGCTGGGAAGGAGGTGGAGGCTTGGCAGGCAGAGGCTGCACAGGAGCCAGCAGTGAGCCCAGACTGCAGAGAGGGCCAAGAGCACCCCAGACTGTGCTCACAGGCACAGAGCCAGCAGGTGGAGAGAAGAGATCACACCATCTCCAGAAGGATCCCGTTTGGGGCACCCCAGCACAAGTACATTAACAAACTGCACTGCCTTCAGCACAGGGCCACTGAGACAGCTGGAAGACAGTGCACTTGTCCTGAAATTACATGCTAAAGGACCTTTTCAGCTTGGAGAAGAGATGGCCTCAGGGGAGATGCAAGAGCACACTGACTGTACTTCGGAGAAAGCTATTGAGAGGGAGCCAGGTTTTTCACAGCAGTGCACAGAAATATGAGAGACAACAAATAAATCAAAACAAGCAAAGGAAGGAATTAGATATAAAGATTTATTTTTTTTTAATTTTTGAGGATTTTTTAACCATGAGATCAGTCAAATATTCTAAACGGTTGGCCAGAGTAGTTGTGCAGTCTTCGGAACTTGGAAGTTTTCAAGATCCAGCTAAATAAAGCCCTGAGCAGCCAGGCTTAGCCCCACAGCTGGCCATGCTTTGAGCAGAAGGCTGGACCTGAGGTCCCTTCCAAATTCAGGCATTGTGGGATTCTGAGATTCTCTACAGAAACCCCTGTTAAGTCTGCTCAAAATCTTCTAGTTTTTTAACTGTGCCAGTTGGCCTGATAGAAGTTATTGCCTTACCCCACAAGCTGTGTCTTGCCTATAATTTCCAATACTAAACCCCACAGATATTCCATAAAGTGGCAGCATGTTTACACCTACATGGGTCATTACTAGGACTGGACTCATTCAATCCATCTCACAGAACTTTGGCATTTGAAGTGAACAAACTTATAGCAGCTGAAACCATCAGCTTGAGTGTTCATTGAGAATGGTGGGGAATCTATGGCTGGCAAATAACCCAAAAAATGTTCTGGCAAAATAAAAAACCAGCACATCCAAATATTCCATGCTCTACTCTAGGTTCTGGCAGTTTTTCTAAGCCTTTCCTTTTCTGCTTTCATGAATATGACCTGTGTCTCTCTTTCACCTTGTCTAGCTAGAGGCTGACTGCTGTATGTTAACATTTACAGCAACCTTTACAGAAGAAATGTCAGTATAGAGTAGAAAGAGAATTATCCAAGGTCTGATAACCTCAATGGGGTTATCAGACCACAACCTTCATTAACTCTGCAACTTTCCAAAAATGGAAATGTTTGATAAATTGGTGAATGTACCCAAAGCCTAGCTCATCCTGATCAAAAGAGATGACCCAGGCTTGGAACAGACACCAGAACTGCTCTACTAGCTACAACAGATATCAACACTCACACCAACAAACTGTTTCAAGAGTTTAAAAACTACAAACTTTAATTATAACAGAGAAGTACATTTAGATGATACCTTGAACAGGGCTGACAATACAGGACAGCCACACCTTTGGCATATCACAGCTCAGATGAAGTTTTTGATGTGGACTCTTCTAAGATTTATATTTTCTGTTTTCCTTCCCAATTATGTTTGCAAGCTTTTCTCCCTATCTGGAATGGCTTCCTAGATTATATTATCTGGCTTGCCTCTCTAATGTTGTGCCACATATCAGATGCTCTGTCAAGGAACCCTCTCATTTATGATCCCACACCATAAGAACACTGAAAAACTTTCAGAATGGGGTTGTGTTTTTACAATGATCTCTGTTAAACAGATCTAAGTAAATGCTACTGGAAAAATGTGTGGTCTTGCTCTCTTGCCACTGTTTGGTTGTGGCAGCAGCTGAGCTAATTTGAGTGGGTAGTGAAATGAATTTAATAATTAGTACTGTATGGCAGAATGTGTTATTTTTATTGAATTATCTGGATTAATTTTTGTGTTCAACCCACTGTGTGGTAGTACACGCTCCACTAGTTGACCCATTGTAAAGAGCAGGTATGGACACAGTAAAAATAGCAAACTGAATGAGCTTAAAATAGATTTGAAAGCACAGCTTTCAGAAAATTACTTTTACTCTGATTCAAGACCAAGATATGTCTGTGGTCTTGCAGTAATTTGGAGGGAAAAAGGTGTATCTTGAAGAACAACTGAACTCCAAAGATCTGTCCTGAGTCGAGGCAATAAGATGGTTCTTTCATTTGGCTCAAATGGTAAAATCCAATTTATAAGTTACTATTGTTCCAAAATCTTCCAGGAATCTGTGCACGAGTACAAAAATACCTAGCTGGTCGTGTTCCCTTGGGAGCAATATGGTCCATCCTAGAGATTATCTTTTGTAACTCTGTTAGTGTGACTCATTTGGATCATAAATTATACTTTAAAGCAATTAATTACTAACTGGAGCTCTGAGAATAGAAGAAATGTTTTGCCTTTCCACAGAGCAAATCTCTGATCCTCTGATAACACAAACCAAGCATGAATCTACTTTACACTAGGAAGTCATTTCATCTGAAGAATGTCACATTCAAGGATCAGCAAGTCAGACTGCTGTAAGTTAAAAGTGAGTATTTGTATGAGACTGTGTACTCTAAGATTTACTTATGGATTACCTTCAGGCCACAAAGCTAGAAAGTACTGTTTCTGCCAAACCTCCATCTATTTGTGTGTGTATGCATGCATGTGAACTTCTCAAGGGAAATGTGTTAAAGAAAAAGCAAAGATGGCTGGGATGTACCTCTCTGAAATACAACTCAGCCAGAAGATTGGCTTAACAACACAACTGCCACATGATATGTGACCTTAAATATATATTAATGTATTTGTGTTTCTTAAAGCATAGTGACCTTCAAGCTCTGTACCAGGAATGAGCTTATAATTTATAAAAACAGTGTCACCTACTGAATGTGATTGCCAGGAATATGTAAGGCTTTTCCTTTTACCTGGAATCTTTCATCAAAGCAAAAGTCAGGTTGCCCCAGTCCCTTTTGTGATAATGGTATTTATCACTGCTTCTGAGAAAAGCCAATAAGCAAAATTGATCCTTTTGGAAACCTAAAGAGAAATGCGCCCTGGGTGTTGGCAGAGGATTACTTTGAATACCTGAACATTGTCAGCCTTAATATTAAAGAATCAGTTTCTGAAATCTGTCTGAATCTTGGTGTGAGGCACATTGGCTTTACGATGACTAAGTAATGTTTAAAAACATCAACTGAGCTCTAAAACAAGATCTTGATAATGCAGCATCTCGGGGACCCTGTGTTTTTTACTGCTCCGTTGAGTGCATTTCTCAATAAAGGACCATTTGGGCAAACTATAGGTTACAAGACATAGGGTGACTTTGCCCTTTCAGATTTCTTGCCTGGCCATCTCTTCTTAGAAGTGGGAAAGCTGAGTTGGAAGAGCTCTCAGAAACCCCTAATGGTGATGTAAGAACCATGAAAAACACTGGGGCCGCTTTCCTTGCTCTGCAGTTAAACTGGAGGGACACCAGGTGCCGGAAAAGCCTTCGGAACGGCGATCGTGGGCCCCTCAGTTGCGCGGCTCCCCCTCAGCATCGCCCAGACGCTCACTCGGCGATCCAGCCGAGTGTCCCACGGGCAGAGCTGCGGGGCCGGGACCTGCCCTGAGCCGGGCCCTCGCCACCGGGGCCGGGCC
>JAHLSL010000007.1:27836225-27888741 GCA_025920805.1 Petroica traversi | reverse complement strand
CATTCCCACCGTACACCCTTGGCGGAGGGGAGCACATCACAAATAAGCGCCCGTCCGCGCGGGCTGAGCGGGCTCGGTTACCTGAGGCTCGGCCGGGGCCGCCGAGGGGCCGGGAGCGCCGCTGTCACCGCCCCGGGAAGCAGCGGCACCTGCTCCGGTCAGCCCGAGAGGACGGGCACTTATTTGTGATGTGCTCCCCTCCGCCAAGGGTGTACGGTGGGAATGCAGGGCGGCCCCCCCCCCCGCTGCCCCCCTGTCTGTGTGTCGGGGCTGCTGCGAGGGGATGTGTGCAGAGGGATAGCCAGAGGTGCCAGCGGCTCAGCTTTGCCTGTCCAGCGTGGCCAGGTCGGCCACAGAATTATTCTAAACTTTTTTCGGGTGTGGAAGCTTCAGGTTTCCTCCAGCGCGTTGCCAAAGACTGCGCATCTTTGCATAGTCTGCATTAACTCCCACTTTGTTGCTACTTGCTGGGATCCTCTGCCCTGCGTTGAAGAGTGAGTGGAATAAAGCGAGGCTCTTCTAAGGCTTAAGCTTGTAAAAAGAAAACACTGAAAGCTGATCAGGCCCTTGTTCTTTTTATATGAGAACAGGAAGTCAGATCACAAAGCTGAGGGAAATTTAGAGAAAGGGGGAAGGGAAGAGAACATTTGCATGTCAGCCGCTGTCAGCCTAACTTCGGAGGAGCTCGGTGATGGTCACTGCCTCTGAAGCGTCAGGCGTGGGTTTCCCTGAATCTGAAACTGTGGAGCCTGCAATCAGTGTTGGATTGTAAATGACACCGTGATCCCTTTCGTGGCTTTCCCAGCATTCAGGTGAAAGCGAAAAGTGAGGATAAGGCTGGACTTTCACGGGGATGAGGTGGGGTCCAGTCTGTCTTCAGTAAGGCATGGAGATTTTTAACTTCATGCAGGAGTGCCTGTTCGGGGATGTCTGTGAATTACTTCTACTATCTGTATGTAATACGCACACGGGAGGAATTTCTGTGTCTTTTCTTCCCGGGACTGTCAACTGATTAATAGTCTTGCATTGTGTTCCAAAAAAAGTTATATGAAAGCTTAAGACAGCAGCTTAAAGACGCTGGAGTCACTTGTTTAGAAAGACTTTGGAGTGTCTGAGATAAACCTGAAATCCCTGAAATTTCAGGAGTCTCTGAAATAAACCCAAGTTTTATTGAAACGGTAGTGCTTGTTGTGCTTTTGTGAACTGTATGGTTGTACTCTCAACTCAGATTTTGCAGTGCTTCCTGTTATTTGCAGACAAAAGTGATGTTTCATCACTTTTCATCAATACAATATTGCTCTTATTTACTATTTCATACAGAAACAGTAGCAATGTAGTATTATCCATAAACATATATGTTCTTGAAGTAGAAGATACGTGGTCAAGACTAAAATTAGATGTGTGCTTTATTTTGGTCTCTTTTACAATTGGTATTAAATACATTTATTTGCTCATGCATACTATTTTAAAACAACTTAATAGGACATATTAGTATAGAATAGATGCAAATTAATTGTTTTAATTGTGAAATACTCCATTGTTAGATAGTGCTGATATTTTGTTTACTTAACAGTGATTTTCCAAATTAAATTGATAAAGTTAGTCTGGTGTTTTCGAATGTGTGTAAAAGTTATGGTTTTTTGTGCTATACTTTCAGTGGACACACAAACATGAGCTGGTAGGTTATTGTATACTCTCCAACAAAGAGACAAGACTTCTGAAAATCTTGACAGATCATTCAGGGAGCTGTGTAACCATGTGCTCTGCAACTGGCATTTAGCAGGAAAAAAATAAAGTCACTTAGTGAGCAGTCCCGTTGGTGTAAATATTAAGTGGGAGGGTTATGTCTTTCAGCACCCCAGCTGGAAGGAGTTAATTGTCCTTTAAATCTCTCCTCCTTTCCTATGCAATGTAAAATTCACCACTCTATCTTCTTGTGTTTACTTCACTGTTGTGTTTGCTTTTAGGCAACCTGCCCAAGCATGCAGCACTGCCCCTGAATCAGCACTGGAGCTGCAGCAGAGCAGCCACTGTCCCAGCCTCTCCAATCACACCCAGGTCATGATGGTGCCATTGGGGCACCTGGCCAAAGGAGCCACTTTGGAAGACCTTCTTGAAACCTGCATTCAGTCTTTTGGTGAGTGCCTGGAGGTTTTTAGAGTCAGATTGATTTGTTCCTGGCTATGTTTAAATCCGGTAGTAGGGAATTAAGTTGATTTATTGGTGGAGTAGGAAGGTGTTGACTGAGGATTGTCTGTGCTACAGGTGATTGTATTTTTGGTTGATGGATATTTTTGTACATATATGTGTGTAATATATGCTGAGAGATTAGAGTAACTACTGCTTTTTCTTGAGGGAACCAAACAAATGCCAATCATCTATACTTCTAAGGCTAATTTTGTTGTTCCTTCAAGTACCAGTTTTGTAGACTTCAGCAAGTGATCATTATATTTTTGCATATTGCTATAACATTCTTATAACGCATGTAAGCAACATGTTCATATTAAGCATTTTTAAATGAGAAGGGCTATTTTTAAGCTAGGTGAAGTAACACTGGATTGCTTTTTGCATTATCGTATAGATTTAAAGTCACTTTGCTATAAATGAGAAAGAATCCAAACAGAAATCACAACTGTATTTTTTTTAAACTTACCAGTTATCCATTTGTCTTTTTACAATAAGAATTGAAATATAGAAAGAGTAACCATTGCCTAAGGTGTATCCCTAGTTTCCTTTTCCAACTTTTTCATTAGTAAATGTGTTTATGTTTAATGTTATTGAAATATGTTATTACTGAAGTCACTTAAAGTGATTCTGAATAATTTACTTCGAAATAGCACATCTGTTTGTTAGTGCTGAGTCTTTCAGTTCTTTGAGCTGCCCACAAAGTATATTTGGCAAAGTCTTAGTTTCAGAAGTAGTCCTTAGAAAACAAATGTACTTGAACACCTACTGAGCTCTAAAATTATTATCTATATAGTTAAATAGTAACATATCGTGCTGATCTACTGGTACAGTGCATAAATACTGTGTAAACAATGACTAATCTTTCACATTTGTTTAAAACTATTTTTTTTTCTAATCAGCATGTGCAGAGAAATGCACGTCTGAGAAAAGCTGATGAACTGTAATTGTCAGTAATGTCATATTTCCTTTTTGCTTCTTTTCTCCCTCAATTCAATATTGTGAAGACACTGAACTCCTATAAAGCCCTAATTCCTCAACAAATATTGATGATATTTTTATAAGTTTCAGTTCAATAGGAGGGGAATAAGATATCTAACACATAAGACCCTCAGGTAGTTTTAATATTGTGACTACTAGAACAGTAATAATGTCTCCATATTTTTATGGAGAAGCACTAATGTAAATGTAACATTATAAAAATCTAGCAATATTCTTAAGGTGATTGATTTTAAGTAGTTCAAGTGAAACCCTGAGTAGGAGATTATTTTTGGCTAATACTCTGTATAGTAATATAGACACGCTTAGGTGTTCTCAGATACCTGTGTATCAGTATATTAGAAAGACCAAGGTATTGAAGAAAATTTCATGAATGTGAATATTTCTTAAGGGTTTCATAGTTCAGCTAGAAAATTTATTGTAGTCCAGTAAATATAGTTTTCTTAACCCTTGATAAGCTGTACATAGGCCAAGCAAGATGAATTGTGGTTCATCTGCAAACATCATTATAACTCAGTAAAGACTTCTAAAATCATGTGTGTGCTGCACAGGTTTAGACTCTTCATTGGGCAATTCATAGTAATGTCTGTATCTATACATCTTCTATGATAATATGCTATGTTGGAGTTTCTCATTAAGGTATTTAAATAAAAACACAACTGTTAAAACTGTAGGTAACCTGCATAATGAAGTTAATTAAAGAAGACTCTCATAGCTGCCAAGAAAAACAGTGCAAAATTCATTCACATTATTGTGCCAATGAAGGTAGAGATAAAAAAACTTTAACCTGAGATTTTGAAGAGGGTTAGGGGCAGGGAGCAAAACTGTGAGAAAAAAGCATAATTACAGAATGATTACAAGAAATCTGAATGATTGAGCAAGTTTCTTCTCATGCATAGTACTGAAATAAATCTTCTATATTCTAATAGTTCCATTTAGGCTGAGATTCTATCTTAAGTCTTGCATATGTTGACCTATAATATTCTGTACATTATTCTATTGTCATTATTGTGTTTTGAGCAAGTTTTATTTAAGCATTTAAAGTACAGAACCTCCCCAAAACATTGTACATTTGAAGTTTGCTTTCTGGAAAAAGGCCTTGCTTCATTTGCTGTCTAGGTTTAAGGAGAGCAAGAGGCAGTAGATAGAGATGGTGACGTGCCACGTTTCAGAATATGTACTGCATCTTGTTAACATTATACTGCACTTGCTGATGTTATGTGTACAAATAAAGTTCCTCTCCAATGGATGCAGCTGAGTTTATCTCCCTGGGCTAAATTATACAAGTTTGGAAAAAGCAAATATTAAGTGAGAGCCTACTGTCAACAATGGTATGTAAGGAAAAGTTGGCAGCCTTTTGCTGTATGTGCAGAGATTATCACAAGAAGGTCTAACCAAGAAGGTACTAAGAATTAATACAGATTATAGCTGTGAAGAACACAAGCATGAGTAGTTTATCTTTCAACATGAATTAGGAGAAGAAAGGAGGAAGGGGATATGCTAAGTTGAAGTTAAGAGTGAGATGACTAAACTTTGCTACAGTATTGTAAATGAATTCCAAGATTTTGTAGGAAGACTTTGTTCAGAGAGCCAAGTTAGTCCAAATGCTTAGTCAGTGCAGTTAACTTAAATTCCTACTTTGGGGTGGTTAGTGTGTGCTCTGTCACCTCTCAGACTTGATCTTCTTTAGCTTGGACTGATGAATGACAGCCATGTGCCTTAGTGACAGAAGCAGTGAGGGTCACATGAAGTCATGTAGGTGGTCACTACATCTGAGAGAGTAGAGCCATACCAGTGTTTATTCAACAGCACAATGAGGAGATGGTAAAAGTAGAGGTTTCTTGAAGTCCCATGGAAGTTTGAATCAGGATGACTAAGATGAATCATCCTGCAAATGAGTTGCCAGAAGTAAAGGCAACAAAAAAAGCAAGGATGTAAGCAAAGGCAGGAGTTTGAGGAAAAAAACCACAACTTGTTGAGAGATTAAAGGTAGGAAGTGTCTTAGAAAGGAATAGTGGTCCTTTCTGTAGTGAAGATCTTCACTACAGAAGATCTGTAGCGACTTGAAACCACTCTCACCAGTTTTAAGAGAAGAGACTTGATTATACAGGATAGTGATTCAAAACGTGGTCCACATGTCTCAGGAGACTTCCAAGCATTATAATGAGCTGCAGGATGGTGTTTCTGCTATGATCTAGATTGTCAAGAAGAATTTTAGAGCACAAGTACATGCATCACATATGATTGCATTAAAAAAGAGAAAAAAAGGAAAAAAGAAAGAAAGGAAGAAAGTAAGGAGGGAGGGAGGGAGGAGAGTGCATAGAGAGGAAGAGCAGGAGGTAGGATAAAATTATTTAAAAAACTAGAAAATACATCAGGTGCAGAATATTCAGTGCAACCTCTACATTAGAGATATTAATTCTGAACAAAAGGTTCATAAAGAGATAATTAGAAGTAGATTTTCCATTTGGAACAAGACGGCTGAAGTTGTAAGTTCAGGGAAGCAAAGAAGTAGTTAATAGATCTTGGCCTGGAATATGTCAGCTTCGGAAAGGAGATAATTTATTCTGGAGGAAATCTTAATTAATGACTATGATTCTGGAGTAGAGTTTTACATGGAACAGTGACTTTAACCCCCTGCATCCATATTTTTTTCCCATTATGTAATACATAAAATGCCTGGAAAAAATGTACTTTTGACTGGCAGACAGTTCACTGAAAGTTGATATGGCTTTGTCTCCTATTTTGTTGCTAGTTGTAAAGGCACTTAATTGGTCAGCACAGTAGGCTCTAGTTTGCTGGCAGGTCAGTAGAACGCAGGAAGCATATGCTTAGTAGCACAGCCCTACTTTTATGTCTAATTCTACAGTAATCTTTGTGAGACTATATAAATGCATAACATATATTTAGTTCAGAAAGTGTTACAGATCAGACAGGAAAAATGAATTTAGTATTCACTTCACTGGATTCCTAATTTATTAACTTTATATCTGCTAAATGTTCATGACACTTATCACCCTAGGATAACCTATGCTGCTGTGAACTTGAAGTTCTATGTGTTGTGAAGTCAGTTTCTAATCGAGAAAATTTTACTTTTTGTAACTTCGCTGTATGTTACTTCATGGTAAGAGGTTCCTGTTTCTTTCCTTTGACTGTGTCTATTTTTATCTTAAATCTACCTTTTTTAATCTAAAGTTTGAGGGTGCTTATTTTTTCAAACAAACATGCCTTTTAAAGATCCAATGAGCTATTTTAACATGCATTCAAGCTAATAAACCCTGTAGGGTCAGAGGACCTTTTCCTTGCCCATTCAAAACATTTGTTAAAGTTGTTTTTACGAGTATGTTTAAAGACTCTGTTGCAGTCAGGACAACTCGTGTCTTCAGTGTAGTGGCAATTTGATATCTCCTTGTTTTGTCTACCGTAAAGTCCTGAAATGTTACCTAGAATTGCCTAACAAACAATTCCAAGAGCGTACTTGAAAGCCATCATTTATTCAACCACTTATGTCTTCTTAAAAAAATCTGAGGATCATTTAAAAGCTGAGAATGGCCTAAGAGCTCAAAATACTGTTGATTTGAAGGTGTTTCTGTCCTTGACCTCTGAGTACAAGAACTTACTCTTTGCCTCTTGCATTTGAGAGCTGGAAGTATGTTTACTGTAGCATACGGGTGTCCTGTGCTTATCCTGCAAATCAGACACTTCAGTTAAAAAGAAATCAAGAAATATCATCTTCAAATGCATGTCACAGTACAGTGTGCCCGTGTTTGGTTTCTTTAAAGAGATGTAGGTAAAGGGCTTTAGGAAAGCAACAAAAACATTTCTGAGACCATGTAGCATAATTCCTTGTGAAATCTCACCCATGATAAACTGTTTGCAGAGGAGCTGCTTGTTTATATATATGTGTCAATTTTACCCGTGGATGGCTTAAAGGAAGTTGAAAATTACAGCTTAAAAGATTAGCAATGTTCTTAATAGAATTCATGTGAAACTAATGCAGTTTGCAACTTCTCATTGTCACGGTAGTCACACACAGCTAGGTCTAAGAGTAGGTTGTGATGTAAGTTGTTCTGCAGTGTTTGATCGTGCTAAACTAGCTTATTGTCTCCATGTGTGATAAAGTGACATGTTTGTAAACAAACCTTAGAAACACTGGAAACTACATCCAGACTAATCTAGATAAAAGATGCCATGGAATTGTTTTGCTAGAAATCAAAAATCTCTCAAAGGTGCTGGTGGTCTCTTAGGTCTGAGCTACCTAAAACAGTACAAGTTAATCATTGTTCACATTTTCTAGAATAAAAGATAACTACATTATTGAGTTGTCTTGCTACCTGAACTGATAATATTTTTATATTGCTCATATCAATATCATGCAAAAACATACTGAGTCTTAGGAATTTTTTGAGAATCAGCTACATGTTGCATCCATCTTACAAACAACGAAACAAGTTGTTTTGTCAAGTTACAGTTCACTCTTTAGAGCCGTAGGCACTTTCTCCTGTAAAATACAGAAAAAATGAAAACTATCCAGTTTTTCCTGTATCAGTTATCTGGAAAAACACACTCTACTTTTAACATAAATACATTCTTCCAGTCAAACATGCAATTAGCTACTAAAACAATCACAGTTCAATTACTGAGTTTATCCTTTTATCATATATACTATGTTACAAATTCTATTATGGAATTTAGATTCAAAGACAATAAATTCTTTAAAGGCATATGCACACCCCCAGAATGCAACTGTGGCCATTTGCTTTTTTCCCTCTTAGGTTTGCCTGAACAGTCATTTGTTTTGTCTCACACTGTGCACACTTGCAGGGTTCTGTCCCTTGCTCTTGAAGCCTGGGCTGAATGTTGAGGTCTCCAATCCCCCCCCTCAAAGTAGTTGGATTTTATTCACAATGCTGTTCTGTGTGAAAGTGCTGTTGATCATTGTGTGTTAAGTAATCTGAGTGCTATTTGGTCAAATACAGTGCAGAAACCTTAGTATTGCTTAGCAACAGAAACGATGTTAATGATCAATTAATGACATTGTGGGAACAGAAGAGTCATTACTGCTCTGTAGAATGCATGACATTGTGGGAACAGAACAGTAGTTACAGCTCTAGAGAATTTTAAGTGCTATTTAGTTAACTATTAAAGTTAATTGTGATGGTACCAAAATGATTTCTTTTTTAACCTGACGTCTCTGAAAAAATTTTCCCAAAGAAAAGGAACTTCAGATATCTTTCTATAAAGTTCTGTTTAGCTAATTTGACTTCAGTTTTTCCAATACAATTTTCCAAAGTAAGTAATAAAATAAAATTAAGAAAACTTAGACTTTTTACTTCATTAAACAGTCTCCTATTTACATATACTTACCACAGGATATGACTGAGAATTCTATCTTCATGCCTCTAGATACAACATCAGGAAAAATCAGTATAGCTTTTATTTAGCAATGCAAAATATTCTAATTGCCCACCACCAGCCAGCTGATACCCAGACAGTTCCCAAGCAACAGCAGCCCTGACAAACTTGCAGGCTGTTTTTAAATGCTAAGCATTACATGATATGACATGAAATACCCTACTGGTCAGTTGGGGTCAGCTGTCCTGGCTGTGTCCCTGCAGCCTCCTCCTGGTGGGGCAGTGTGAGGAGGCATCCCCAGCTGCTGGGTTAGAAGCTGGTTTGCCACAGTCTGTAAACACCAGGGCCAGAGTATGGCTAGAGGCTAAAGCAAAGCCTGGGAAGCTTAGGTGTGTAAGGAGGAATGTTAGAGCAGGATTAGAGCTGGAGCATGCAGCCTGTAATGAAAATGGAGGTCAGTATCTACAACTTCTTCTAGCCTTTGAGGGAAGCTCCTTGGTGTTACTCCTCTGTTACAGTTTGAACCTCTGGATGGGGCAGGCTTCATACTTCCATGTATGTGATGATTAGCTGGCCCAGCCTCAACCCTGCAGTTAGAGGGGAGCTTGTTGTAAAGCACTGCAGTGTAAGGGTTAAGCACATAGCTGGGTTCAGTGGTCACATAGGGACACTGGCCTCAGAAGTTTCTGGTTCTCTTCTGGGAGTGTGTTTTGTCCTATCCATCAGTGCTTATGCTAGCACAGTTGTGTTGCCAAGCATTGCACTTGAATTATTCAAGAGTTGCCTGCAGCTCAAAAAATGCACATGGCTCCAGTATCACGATTTAAAGCTTTGGAAAAAGTCTTGAATGCTCAAATTATATTTTGTAGGCTTTGGAGAAAAACACTATTTGATTAAAAAGTTTGCATCTGAATTTGCTAAAATCAATACTTTAAATATGGCATAGAATGATGTGTGGTGTGCATCCATGTGTGCAAACTTTTTATCTTCTTCTGTGTACCTCATCTGAATTTCCAAGGCTAATGGAATGCTTTCCACCCACATTGCATTTGGTTTCTCTCAAAGTACATTTTAATTTCTGAAAATCATCCCATTTCCCTTTGACAAGAGCTTTTATCTCCTTGTTTTCATTTTAAAAAATTACCCACCTAGAGCTCCTTCTGCAAGATGTAGCTTTCCAAAAGATGTTTCTCAGAGAGGATAATTGTTTTCCCTAGAGATTTTTCTCCCCTAATGTTCCCTACCCTCACAGAGAACAGTCTTATTATTCTTCTTGGATGCATGTTATCCTCACTTTTGTTTTGGATATATCTGCATTGTTTATGAGTATTTGGAGGAGCAGGAGTGGGTTCCCCCTTGTCTATTCTGTAGGAAGTTTAAAGGGAGTAGATTTGAAGAAACACTAAGTGGGGTTTCTTCTAACTTTTGCTTTTACTTGGCTGGTTTAGAGAGCTGTTGCTGCAGGATTGATCACAAAGTAGTGCAGTTCTTTCTTCTCAGGAAAATACTGATTTCTTCTAAGTTTAGCTTTGGAATTTTTCTTCCTAAGATCAATTACTTGTGAAAATAGATTTATGTAGAACTCCATAGTTGCAAGCATGCATGGAAAATAAGCCAATTTAAAAAGACACAAACGATTTCAAAACTTTAGTACCATTCCCTGAGTATTTTGGTGCAGTCTGCTAAACATCATGTCACTCTTGTTGAATGAGGGGAAATGCCACCATCCTGTACGGAATTATATACAAGCTGGAGAGCTCAATATTCCATCTGCTTTCTGCAGCAGCAAAAACTAAAAAAAGCATTCTATTAACTAAATTCTGTGTTATCTTTGTAAGGAATTTTTTATTAAGTTATATTGTTTCTGAAATATATTAATCACTTAAGATAATTATTTGAAATAAAGAAAGATTCACCAAGGATGAGTACAAAATTCTACTTGGAGTAATCAGTTGTAAAAACAGTATGCTAAAGTCCTTCATATACAGCGTTTCTGCAGAAAAGGATCTCATTGGGAAGAGGGAATTTAAAATGGAAAATGGTATTAATTATAATTAGTGATATTGTATCACTGCAGAAACTCTTAGTGCGTGCATAGAGGGATGTGTATACTTTTGTATTTTCTGTATATATTCTACATGGACATTTACTTATATTAAAATGCAGGTGTATATCAAGGTATTGTGTAGAGGATATTAAGAATAATATTCTAACTCTGGTGTTAAGGTCTCCTCTGTAGTACTATATTCAGGTTTGCTTCAGAATGGTGCGAGCTACAAAGGGTTCAGAAAACTACATGAAAGTTGACCAGAGAGCTAGAAAACCTGGCCTCTGAGGAACAAAAAAATGACAAATTTGATGTTTCTTAGCTCAGAAAATAGATGAGGGACACAACTCTTAAACAGAGAAAATATGTTGATAAGGTAAAGAACGTTTTTTTCTGTCTGCTGGAGTCTGGACTTAAGCAGCCCAAGTTGTCTGAAATATTTGATTAGTCAGAAAGGAGAACTCTTAAATGATGGAGAAACTCAAGTGTTGGAATAAGTCACCTACAAAAGCTGTGAAGTCCTCATCACTGTAGAATTTTAAAAAGAAATTAAACTGGTTCTGAAGCATGATTTTGGAAAAGCTGATTCTGTATTGGAGCAGCAGAATAGAATGTATTAGCTCCTAGCCCAAATATCTGCCATCAACTGAGCTTTCAGCTGTCATTAAAAAATTGGTCTAAGTTAAATCTGCTTGCTGACCCTCAATAATGGCATCATAACTGATAAGGAGAGTGGTGGCTTCTTATTATCAGAATCTGATTCTGACAAAATATATTCAATTTAATGAAGAGAGTTAAAAGACTAGCTCTGTTACAGATTCCAAACAAATTCCAACGCAGAAGTAAGCATGAAGTAAGAAGGCTATGAGTTGCATAAGTTTAAAGCTGAATGGGAGCAGTGTTTCCTATTTGTAAAGGGAATTTCCAGGGAGCATCTGTAAAATACTTTATTTAGTTTTGGTTGCTTCTAGCTATTTTAAAGTCATCTTGCTGTACTGCGTCTCGCATGTGGGGCAGATGCATTGACTTATGGCTGTTTCATTTCAGTCACTAAACCCTACCAGATGCTCCCACATGTATCTGCATATTTCATACATGTCTGTGTGTTTCATCAAGGTCTTTGAAACCTTGAGACCTTAAGAACATAGGTTCCCTCAGCTTTCAGATCACATGTTGATTTAATAATCTTTGCAGATATTTATAGCAGCATCCCCACACCATCTTCTTCAAACTACTAGAAAAAAATTCTGCAGAAGTCTTGAAGAATTCTATGTAGCACATAGCAGCCCACGACTTTCAGCTTTGCTCTTAACTTCTGGCAATTGCTTGATGCTTTCTTGCATGGAGTTGTTTTTGGTGCCACTTTTTGATAACCACTGGAAGACTTAAGGGAGTTTACAAGAAGTTATTCGTGTTCTTAGTAGCTTAGTCACTGATCATGTGATGTCAGTGCTCTGTGATTCACTTCTGATTCATTTCAAATTGTACTCTAGGTGATACAGTTGGAACCTGCTTATGAAATAAAGGCCTCTTAGACCTAGAAAAGCTAACTTTTCTCCTGAAAAAATCATTTTGATTAAGACATCCTTGGCATTCTTACTGCAGCTTTATCATTGCATTCCTGAGTCGGAGAGAAGGTCTCAGAACAGCGATCTTCTCTGCTGAACATATTCCTTCTGTTAAGTATATTTACCAGTGAGTCGTGGCCATCAGGACCTGATAAAAAGCAGGTAGTTTGTTCTTAAAGCCTGACTTACTGACTTATGAGTGATTTGTTTCCCTAAATCATTCAAGGAACGAACGATACTTAAGCTGTTTCTAAATCCTGGATTACAAGGAGTCACTCACTGGATGATGCAGTAGAGTATCTGATGGGCCTAGGTTAGAATATTCTTACCCTCGTGTATTCTGAGTCTCACATAAGAAATTGAACTTCCGTGATCGTAGTTTTTAGAGGCTTTGTGCTGTTACATAGATTATAAAATGCTTCTTAACTGTCATTGTGCTTTCACTCATGGAGTTAAATGCTAGAAAAGTATTTTCAGCTTCTGCTTTCTTTTTTGTTTCAGAGGATATTTATTAAAAATCTTAGTACAATAGGGGAATTTACAGGAGAAAAGCAGGCAATGAGTTGGTTATTTGTATTTTGCTGCAGTGAGACAAAGGCTCACGCAGTAATTTGCAGCTTTCTTTAACGTAAATTGACTAAATGCAACACACCCATCCCACTTGAGTTAGTGTTCACTCAGTGGTTTTGCTCAGCAGGCTGTGTGGTTAGAGCAGGTACACAAACGGAAATGGAGTGTTGAAACAAACTGCTGGGGGTTCAAGAGAGAGCTGCACAGGCACTCAGAGACACGCTTGCAGCACAGCCAGGACAGCCCTCCTGCTGCCTCCAGCTTCTGCACAAAGATGCTTTCCCACTGAATTCTCTGCTGCTGCAGTTCCATGCAGGCTTGCTGCTCAGTGCTCAGCTGTACTGGGAGCATTTAGATTTCTTTTTACCGAGTGTTTATTTTGGTTTTTAAGCCATCACTTGTTGTGGCAGTGGGTTGTTTGTTTTTGTGATGGTGAGCCTTTTAGTTAGATGAGAGAACAGATGGCCCAAAACCTAATATTGCTTTAATGTGTGCGAAATAATTGCATGTCATTGTAATGAAGTGTATCTCTGTTACCAGATAATTAGGTCTGGACATGGTGAAGCATAAACACACTTTTATTATGCAGGAAAACACCATAAATTTGTTGACCTAATTACTAATAGTAGGCAGAACATGCTGTTTTTCTCTGCACCTGTGTGACATGAAAAAACTAAATGAAAGAGAGACCTTCTAGAAGACAAAAATTCAGTTTGGAACCTGGGGCCGAGTGCTACCTGAGTTATGTCATAGCAGAGGATTTTGGAATGCACACAACGAAAGTGCTAAGGGAGAGAGTGTGCTATTTTTTGTCTTTGTTGTCTGGGAATTATCTATATTGAGCACTTATGAGAAGCTGTATATTCTTAATAGTATGTGTGTGCATATCCATTTGGCTCCCAAGTTAAGCAGATACTGAACTGCTTTCCTGCTTAAACAGGAGCTGGAGAATGGAGCTTCTGGCAGAACACCAAGTCTTGTCAAAGGATGAAAATTGATACAGGCCTCTGTGTGCAAGACCTAAAATAATTTCACTCTTCCTGAAGACACTCCAAAGAGTACAAAATGCCAAATACTAAAGACCTGAATAAGTACTGATTCTTGCTATCCCAGCCTTCCTCTGCAAATTTCCCTCTTCTCTAGCTGAAGAACTTGCTGATTTGCCCTCAGTGCTCATGCTGTAATACATAGGAAGTTTATATCTCTGAAGGATTCTTTCAGAAAGGAATAAAATTATCTGTGAACACAAACAAGGAGCACAAAACTTTTGGTTCATGCTGTAAAACTGAGAATTCGTAGCACAAGTCAAAAGGCAGATCAGGAACTTCCTGTCACTTGGGGTCTATACTGCTCACCTTTATGGGGCTGTAGGACAGGCAGGCTTTCCCCTTGCCCATATCACTGGAGGTGGATACATTTGGTATCTTCCTGTAGAAGGGTGTGGAAATTCTTGTCCACTAACTAATGTGGATTATCTTGTTTTGCAAGTGGGCTAAATTAAATGTTCCATTTTGTTGGTGTCCAAGTTCAAGTGCCTTCTCCCTGCCTTCCCTAGCAGTAGGTGCCATTTCATGTGCTGTAAATCTGCTGTTTCACATCCCTCTTCCATTTTGCCATATTGTGCTTTGCTTCTCTATATTGTTCCTGCTACTGCTTTTTAAAGAGATAGCTACATTTATTGCCATAGAGGTTAATCTATTTTAAATTATTTCAAAAGATAAATTTTCTTTCGTGTTTGAAAGGGTGTCAAATTCCAATTCGAGCTGCTTAGGTTCTCTTGTGAGTGGCTGTGGGAGAACATAGTTAATATTTACAAACACTTTCACTACTGTTTGTTGCAGAAATAGAAACTTTTTAAAGTGTTCTGCTACATTTCATGTCCTTGGTCTTTTTGAAATGGACAAAAACCACAAAACATAAGACCAAGAAGACAGATGAAGTTTAAAGACCTTCTTCAGCTGAAATCCTTATAATGCATAATTCATGTTGATGTGCAGTACATTTAGGTTCACCACAGGGAGTATGCTCAGGCTCACCTCTGGGTTTCCAGTGTCTGTTGTATCTGTTCCATGTGCCTCTGTGCACATCTGTGATCCTACCCTGTGTGTGTGCTTTGGTGTTGTGTATGTCATCTGTACAAAAGCCACACAAACATTTGAGAATATTGCTGTTCCGTTTGATAGGTGTAGTCATACCAATGACTGGCTCATAAGGATCAGTAACTGAACTATTTTGCTCTGCAGTTCAATGATTTGTTTCCAAGTTTATATTCATATGTCTAAAGCTAAGCGTTTATTTAAGTGCATGGCTGGGATTAGATCATTATGTATAATTATTTGGGTATTCTGAGTGCTTTTGAGACGCTGAGTGTTTTTTTTTGCTTGCCTTTTTTATTTTTTTAAGGGTCTTCCAAACATGGTAGTGAAATACAGTAGTTATTTTATGGCTCTCACCAGAAAAATGATGCACTTCCTAAGTTCAAGTGTAAGTTACTGTCCTCCTTGAAATAGCATATATGGACAGACCTGATTAGAATTATGATTCTGAAAAAGCCTGTTGCAAGGTATAGCAAGATATATATACATATATATATATATATATATATATATATATATATATATATATGAAGGTATAGCAAGATCTTTTTGTTTTTCAGATTTAGAAGGAAATGCATGTCAAAACAACCAGCTACTAAAAATAATTCTGGCCATGCATCAGTTTATCATCTCCTCTGCAGACATGCTTCAGAAGCTCGTTGATCTATATCCTTTGTAATCTTCACCTGCTTTTAAGGTAACTTGATAGCCTGACAAATTTGAGATGGGTAAGTAGAGGATATTTAATCTATGGGTGTATTAGTATTCCACTAATGAACCAATTGGTTACAGTTTTTGGTTTGATGGTGTACTTTTGTTTAGGGTTGGATCTTTTTGTTTGTCTGGTTTAGCTTGTTAAACACAGAGCAAAAGATGAAACTCAAATTCAGGTTTTAAGTAGGATAAATCATCCTCTGTTGGCTGTGGAGGGAATGTCTGGCAGGTATTAGATGAATGTAGGCACCTCATTTAGATACTGTGAACCTGGGTCTAAGTTTCAGATCTATTTCTCTCTCTGTTCACTGTCAAGTCAAAGAGCAAAGAACAAAACTGTATCATCTGGATATGAAAATTTTCAACAAAAATTACGTCTCTCACATATGTTCAAAATTGCTGAAATAAATCATAGGCTTTTCCTTTCTATTTGTTCCCATTTTGAGTTGTCTGCCTGGGCTCATGTATGTGTGTTTCTGGCTCATTAGATTTTTCACAATGTAGCTACTAGATTATATTCACAATATTTTGGAATTTTTGATTGTAGAATAAGTTACCTGTCTTTTAGCTTTACAGAATGTTTACTCCTAATTAGATGAGCACAGTACAGGAAGGAGACATGTCGACATGTCATGCTAAGAATCTCCATCCAATTTTGGTACAATGGATGGTACAATTTAATAATCCTTTCTTTACTCAAACTCTGTGTCTCACAGGCAGCATCCTTGACAACAGAGCTTTACTGTCTGTAGCAGGACTGTCCTGCTGCTTCTCTAATCACAGGTGATGGATCAAGTGTGCTGAGCTACAATTGTGCTGTAGTGTTGCATTTCACTTTGGCTTGAGGGCTCTTGGAAAATGGAACAAAGTCAGTGCTTGCATCTTTCTCAGCTGGAACGTTTTCTACAGTCAGAAAAGCAATTCAAACTTTTATCAGAATTGCATATTTTGCAAGCTTGGTTTTTAACTTTGAAAAGTTAAAAGACATTGAAAGTAGACAGTTTTGAATGCATCAGGTAGTCTGGGCTCTTGCAAGTGTTCCAGTTTCACCATTTCCCATCTTCTAAATTATGCGAGTGATTTTAGGTGGTCAAAAATTCTTTGTAAGTCATCTAATTTTAGACATTCAGAGATGGGCCTTCAAAAATACTTGGGAACTTACCCAGACTTCACCAGTTCTATAGTCAGCCTAATGTAAGCACGCTTCAAGGGCAGATGCTGTGTCCTCTCAGCTGGGGTAGATTTAGGCTGCAGTTAATTTCAATCAGATTGTGAGTAGATCCACAAGGTATTTTCATTAAACTATGTTTTTCAGGCCTGAAAATATGTGTATCATCTCCATCAGAAGAATCAAGACATGCATAATACATTTTCAAAATGGATTTTCCGTGTCTTCAACAGACATTGGCTACAATATCAAAACATGTTTTAAAGAGCTAATAGACTAAAAATATGTGTGCTTCTTTCAGTTGCCCGAGCAAGTCAAATGAAAACTGTTGTGTAGCTAGAAAGGGCAGGTTACTATGGAGAAACATGTTACATTTTGCTCTACCATTATCTACAACTGGTTGTGTTTAAAAGAAAATGGCATTTTTTTTTTAAACTCCACTGAAATAGCTGAAAAGGAACATTGCTTCATAAATGCAGTGATTGATAACTTTGGTATGACTATTTCAAATTTTAGTGAGGTGTGTAAGTGCACAAGTTTTATGAGAAATTGTGAGGCATGTTGCAAAGAAACTTAAGAAAACAGAATTGCTTCACTGCTTAGCACTACTCAGTACTCTGGCAACTATGAGTAATAATATTACTCATAGTAATCACAGCTGCAATAAACTTTGGTAACAACCTTGGAATATACTTTGTATATACTTATGTAAAACCCTAATCTGATATAGTATTTGCCATCAGCAGGATGGTTCTTACTGCTCACAAGTTGGGGAGTATCGAGCATGTTACATTTTACATCATATGGGAATGGATGTGGTTTTCCTTAACAGTTTTCTACCTATCTTAATGCTTTAGAAAATAACTCTTCCATCCTGTGTGTAAAGATATGCTATTTTGTGAGGTAAGTGTATTCTCGGTGGTGAGCTATGAGTCATTAGTCTGCAGTCATCCATGTGACAAATACAAGTGTGTTTTAGCATATCTGAAACTGCCATTAAAACGAGAAACAGGTATCCTGCTTCAGCTTTCCAAGGTGCACTTTAGCAGCTTTACACAAAAAGATCCAACTGGCTTTGGGCAGACCTGTTCAAGACAGTGCCTGAGTGCATGGGTCAGGTCACAGTTTTGAACTGAATCTATATGAATCTATGTCTTAAACATCTGTGGAAATTGAGAGTGCTCAGGAAATTATAGAACTGTGTCTAATATTATATAGATCTATTAAAAATGAAAGGAGATATTGCAGATATTTTTATACTGAGCAAAGCTCTGTTGCATTTGGGAGGTAATTCTCCTTAGTAATTTTACTTCATCACTTGCAATGATCCTGGAACACTTTTTTTTTTTTTTTTTTTACCTATTAAATGTAATAAAGTTTGATACCTCAGTTTAGAGAAAACAGAGAGAGGGAAAATATTCAGCTCTAATAGATTGATGATACCTCTTCTTTACACAAAGGGGGAAATTATTAGTAAAGGAAAGTAGAATTTGTTTTAAATTGTGATGATTTTATTACCTCAGAGCAGATTATTATTGGTTATATCAGAATGCTTTAGTATTGTACAAGATCTGGTAACATTATTGCTTCCAGGCACATTCATATATATGTGCATCCATAAGATTGTGCCTTTCCCTTTTTCCAACAAGCACAGATTTTATAAGTATAGTGCTGGATACTGGGTCTGGCTGGGATGCAGTTAACTGTCTTTATAGCAACCTCTGTAATGCTGTGCTTTGAATCTGTGAGTAAAACACAGCAGTATTTTAGCTATTGCTGAACAGGGATTGCACAGCATCAAGGCCTTCTGTTTATCACCCTGCCCCACCACAGTGTGGGCTGGGGGTGAGTTTGAGGCTAGGAAGGGACACGCCAAGCCATGCAGGGCCATACTAAATTTCAGCCTAACTAGATAAAAACCTTTTTTTCTTTTTTTTTTCCTAGCTGGATTGAAACATTTTTCTGTGTGCGTGTGTCATGTTTTAATTTTAATAGGTATTGGATTACAGAATTCTGGATTATGTTCAAAACGGACTCCAAACTGTCCACAGCTATGGAGGAATTTCAAGAGGTGGTTAGAGCTAATGGTGAGGAGTTACACTGTCGTCTGATTGACACATCTCAAATGTGAGTGTCAAAGTCTCAATATACTTGGAAAACAAATTTTTGCTCTGAATTTCTTTTATTTGAATATAATGTCTTCCTTAAGTCATGTGTGATCTATTCTTAAAAGAGTTTATGCTTCATTACAGATGAAATATACATTATGTAGTGGAACAGAATGCCTTTCAAGAATGGCTTAGAATTTAGCTGCAGTGTAGACTTCTGTAGCTGATTCTCTATGACAGCTGGGTTTTACTCTATCCAGGGAACTTAGAAAATTTGTAGATGCCCAATGGTTTTGCAAGATCACTTGAAATCAATGAAAAAGGAGAGTACAATTTGATTGGGTAACAGACGAGGTAAAAATGTGTGTTTATATTTGCGCATGAAAGGTAAATGAGGATATGGTTTATTACATTGTCAGACTCTTGATATTGTTTAGATTATTTTGATTATAAAATACTTGTCCTGAAAAAAATAAATCCTACAGCTATCCATTACATAATTCTTTCTTGGGAAGACACCTTTCCCTGTTACATGAGAGTGAGGGTGTTCTGTGGAACAGAACAACTGGCACAACAAGTGTCAGTTCATACTTTGCAAATGCACAGGCAGAGCAGAGTTTGGCATACATTTTGTACTTGATTATGAAGGAGGATATTCAGTTTTTCAAATGGAAGTAAATTTTATTTCTCTATGGGTCAATAGCAAAGGGGGACAATTTATTCTCAGAGGCTGATCAAGGATTATTAAGAATTATTAAAGAGAGGAGTGCTGGATGTGTTCAATGAAGGCAAAGTTTCAGACAGCTATTCTGAAAATGCAGAACTGATTGCAGAAATTAGATAGAATCTCATGCTGTTTATTAAGACACTTGTTCTTAAGATGCTACATCAATACAATAAAGACTAACAATAATATTTTGTCATATAATCTCAATGCATGAAAGGAGTTTGCTGTTTAGAAATGCAAATAATTCACTTTTTACTGCAGTAAGGAATGAAAACAATGTTACCTCTGACTTTAGGGAAAGAGGAAAATTTTCCTCTTCAGTAAATAACTTGGAGTAATTGTGTTTTATTAGAAATTCTAGAGATTGGTCTAGAAAGCTGACACAGCGTGTAAAGGCCAACACCAGTAAGAAACGGAAAGTCTCACTTCTTTTTGATCACCTTGAGCCAGAGGAGCTGTCAGACCACCTTACCTATCTTGAGTTTAAGTCTTTCAGAAGAATATCAGTAAGTTATTTTTATTTATTTATTTATTTATATTAAGCAAAGATGGGAAGGACACAGAAAATATGGTAGAGAGGCAGTATTACAAGATCAGCTCTGCGATTTGAGATGTTGGACATGCTGAGTCTGTTTCCAGAGTCCTTTTTATTTAACTGGTGTTGAAGGTGGCCAGTGGAACTTATTCTGAGTAAATACTCTCCTGCTACAACTGTATGAGAATGAAGCTCAACTGGGGAACAGTTGGGGCAAGATCAGATGGAAGGAAAAGGGGTAAACTTTCCAAATCCAAGATCTACTTCCAGAGAAGCTCATTTTGTTAGAGCAGGAGACGTCTTTGGGCACAGGGACAAGCAGCATCCTTTGACTCAAATCAGCAATCAGGCTGAAATGGGATGAAAGAGACTTGGAATGTTCTCCTAGAATGCTAACCTTCTGTTGCTGTAGTGAACAGTGCAGCAATCCTGTGCAGTGATTAATGCAATGCATTGAAGATGTCCATTGGACTCTGCTTGCCTTTTTTGATTGTGCATAACAAAATGAAGACTAGAGATAAGAAAATGCCATTTTTAATGTAAGGGGGATAAGCATTTTATTATACAATCTTTCATATACACAAGCAATTCTTAAAGATTTATCTAATTTATTTTTTCTTTCATTTGACTTGTTTTCTCAGTAATGTTTGTAGCTGATAAGATGCAAATTTTGGCTTCACTTGCATCATTGTATGCTACGACATTGTCTCTATTCTAACCTGATACAGTTTACACACTGAGAATTGAATGTTTGAGACCAAGACCTAGGAAGGTCACAAAGTCTGTGACACAGTAAGAATGAAAGCAAAGTGGTGTTTTTTCTGTGTTTTTTTTTTTTTCCTGATGTTGCTGTTATTTAATTGGTTTTGGATTTTTTTGTACACTACAATATGAAGCTGAACCTGTGCAAGAAAAGGAGCTCTCACTAGGTGGTAGAAGATTTCTCAGTCGTGTTTTAATATTCTTTATTTTGAGCTGACAGTACGTGACTCTGTGTTTTGTGTTAAACTCAAAAAGCTGTAGAACTAAAGTCATGCACGGATTGCTGCCTGTAGGCAGTAATAATATGCAAAGCTTATGTAACTTACCATTTTCAAAACCTCTGTGCAGATATTAGGTAATTAGTGAGTATAACAAGTATGGTTTTAGTCAGAGTGAGAGATGTATCATGGGAGTTCCAACAGTTTCATACATGTATAAATTTTATATGCAGACTACCTGCATAAGTTCTTGTATAAATAGAGATTACCAAGACTTCAGGCCAGGAAATAATATGTAATTAATAATTAGCTTTATTAATTAAGTCTTTGAAGAATATGTGCTAAGCCACAGAATCCTTTCATTATTCTAATATGGCATTATATACTGGGAGAAAGACTGAAAATGACCAGCTGTGTTATTAGTCACTGAAATAACTTTTTAAAGGCTTGGGCAGTTGAAAATCAGGAGAGAATATTTGATCACATACACAGCATACAGCAAAACCTTCCATGAGAAACCCATCCATCTTGCAGCAAATTAAGATGCAGGGAGTGCTGTTCACAGAGTCATGACTGGAGGCATGCTGGTGCTTGGAAAGTATTTTAGTCTGTAGTCATAAAGTACAGGGAGGCCATGGTCTTTTGTTAGAACCTCGATTCTGGTTCCTGTCGAGGCTTTTAAGTTAGTCATCACAATAACAGATTCTTGCATTATTTAAGTACTCAAACTTCTTTACCAAATCTGCCACTAACAAGCTTGTTACAGCTGACCTCATTAATAAATTTGTGCCCCACAATTAATTCAGTTTTTCAAGTAGCATTTTAGAGAGTAATTTCTTCAGCTTTAAAAAAACAAAAACCTTTTCTGGAGGAGATGACTGCCAAGAAAAAAATATTAACTGATTCATAATTGTACTGAAACTACTATGAAGTCCATAATTACATAGTGAGATATTGAAAAATTATCTATCTGTATAAAGTAGTTGCTTAAATTTCAAGTTCCAGTCAAACTTGGTTGGGGTTCAAAATTCAAAGAGTAATTGTAATGTAAGTACTGTGTAATCTCGGAGACAGCTCTATTAATTACTAATATTTCTTCCATTTTTAATTTAACAAGGACAAATCTAGAGGTGTCTGCTGTCATATCTGCTTTTAAAGTGCTAATAGTTCTTATCAAACAGATGGAAAAAATGTATAAAGCTCTGAGGAGGTGAGAGAGGGAGAGAAAGAAAGAAACAACAGCCTGATAATTTGACCTTTGCTTAAAGATCTTGCTATTCCACATATTCCTGTGGAATGTTTGTCTCTTAGAGCTCTGAGTGTTTTTGGTTAGATATTAGTATTAGTGGTCATAGTAAAGAATGGATGTAAAAATCCCATGTCACATCTTCTAATGATTGAAATTCTTGTGTATTTTTGTTAATGGGTAAATCAACAGAATGGATAAAAAATTGCATCAACAAAAGCAAACTATTGCTTCTCTTTAATCTTAATGTAAGTATGGCTTTAAAAAAAAAGGTGTGTTGTAGGTATCTACTGAACAATTTTAGATTGCCTTGATTAAATAAGAGAATCTCACAAGCTGTATTAAAAGAATTAACGAATCTGTAGCCCTCACTCTTAATAGTCTTATCTCAGTTTCGTATTAATCCCACTGAATTTGCTTTTTGTATTAGTGTAGCTTAATTCAGAAATGTGCCCCAGCTACAGAAAAACTAAACTGAACATTGAACTCCCTTAAATTGAGTTATTAGATTACAGTTAAATCCAGTTTTACCTTCCCTGTAGAAATCTAGACTCAATCAATCTATGAAGCTGCTGAGGCTGGGAGGAAAAACCCAGTTCTACTCAACCTGGACTCCTGGGATATGGGAAAAATATGCTTTCAGTTAATTCAATTAGTCAAAGCTTTGAACTTAACAAAGGAAAGATTTCAGTCTTACGGATCTTTAAGGTATAAAATATATCTTTTGTATTTCATTGAAAAGCAGACCTCTATCCGCACACTTATGAGGTATATGAAACTACAAGAATTTTCATTTACGTTTCTTTTGTTTGTTTCAGTTCTCAGATTATCAGAATTACATTGTGAATAGCTGTGTGAAAGAGAACCCAACAATGGAAAGATCAATTTCTCTTTGCAATGGTATTTCTCAGTGGGTGCAGCTGATGGTTCTCAGCAGACCAACACCACAGCTTCGGGCTGAAGTGTTCATCAAGTTTATTCATGTTGCACAGGTCAGTTAAAATCTGACAAGTTTGGTGTTTATTTTGTCTTTCTCTCTTACTGCCCTTTTTTTTTTTTTTTTTTCTTTTTCTCTTCCCATGCTATTAGTGTAGGGTGAGCTGGGAGTGTTGGCACTGGTCTCCTCCTTCATACACAGCACATGGGTATTTGTGTGTGTGTGCTGTCTTGCCAGGTGTTCAGATATTACAGTGTCAGGGCACCTGGACTTTCTCATGTTCATTCTGAAGAAATTATTTTCCCTGTAAAACTACACTTGCTTTTGACTCAGCACATGAGATTCCCAGCTGTGGCTGTGAAGCTTTCCAAATCATGAGCCACTCTTGTGGCTTTAGCTGTAACTAGAAGCATTCCACCAGAAACACCTTTCTGGATAAAAGCAGAACCATGGTCTTATTTGTATTCTTTGCATACTATTTCAACTGCAGTCATAACCAAGATAATAGTCAGTGTTTCCTAGTTGTGGTAGAGTGTGGGAAGAGGGGAAGTGCTGAGGAGGTACTTTGAAGACTTACTGTATCTGCAAATTTCATATTTGATTTAATAACAATAGAATAAGTTCATGTTACACCCAGTAAAATCACAACTAATTACCAAAATGCGTGAAGTCAAATGGCACAAAACGTGTAAGACTTCAGAGCAAGACAATAGAGGAAATTAAAATTTGGGTGTGCATGTTCAACAACCTGGACCTTTAAATTATACTGTTTTTTTTTAATGTCAACACAGAAGCTCCACCAGCTGCAGAATTTCAACACATTAATGGCAGTGATAGGAGGTCTCTGCCACAGTTCCATTTCCAGGCTCAAGGAAACAAGCTCATGTGTTCCTCATGATGTAATTAAGGTTAGTATTGCTTCTCTAACTTTCACAAATAAGATCACCTTTAACTTTTTTGTCACTGCACGCACTAAAAGCAGCCATACTTCATTGGGTAAGATTGAATGACAGAACAAAAATTTCTTTGGTTTGGAAGGGTTTTTATCATTTCATTTTTTGTCATTTCACTCTACATCACCAGTTACCCGTACACTTCTTGCAACGTCATCTTTCTGCAAGACTTGCAAAGATTCTCTAAGGTCTCTCCTTTAATCTCAGATGTGATGAGCTGCATTTTCATTTACATGCAGTAGTACAGAATAATATTCAAGCATGAAAACAGAATTGGAACCTAGAACATTTGAAAACAAAACTATGTCTTTTGTAATAACATGGACTATCCTGAGTCTGTAAAGTGCTAGCACAGAGCTCTGCACTTTCCATTAGAGTGTTCTTTCCATTAGACTTGAACAAATTGAGCCCTAATGCATGCACAGTATGGTGGAATGTTACGAATCTATTTTAATTTCCAGTTAAATTCTTGTGAAATATAGATGAAAGCTATTAAAATGGGGAGAAAGGTGTATATTTTAGCCATGCTTCTTAAGAAGCTTTCATGTGCCTCCTTAAGAGACCTCTTAAGGGAATAAGATACTTTTTGGGGCCTGAAAGAGTTTGTAAAGGTATCTAATGAGCCTGTTTTGATCACAGTATCATCATGTTAAATGAACAGTGCATAGCTGCAGTGAAGACCCGAAGTGTGCCCTCCCACTGGAAGTGGTTACAACTTTCAGAATTTATAAAATCAGTTAGGAAGCTTACCTTAGAAACTCGTTTTTCAAATTTTGTCATTTTAAGGACTGCATATATGCACATCATTTGAATAACTTTTTGTATCAAGAAATTATATACAGGTGCTAATAGAAAGCAGGTAAAAAAAGGCTGGTTATTAGTGACCTGAAAACACACAGAACTGTGTATAAAGGTTAAAAATTGTAACTTTGGCAGGAACTTCCCAGAGAAAACAGTGGTCCATTGGTTTTATAATGAGTCAACTTTGAACCTGTATAATTTTAAACAAGGGAAATATTTATACTGCCAGACTGAAGATTAATTTGGCCTTTATGAAAAACCCAAGATGTTGTTTCTAACTAATTTCCATGGAAAAAGTTTTCTTAAAAAGATAGATATGATACCAGGAACCGTAGTATGACTGATGACCACACTGTGATGGGATCATGGCACAGCATAGGGTTTCTCTGCCAGGACCTCTCCAGCACTTCCAGCTGGTGACCTGAGAGTCAGAGAATGCATTTCACATTTTAAGGTGAATGTCAGAGAGCTTGTGCTGTGCTTACACATTGACTGCATGCAGGTACCCCTGATTTGAGAGAACCCTATTTCTTTTCATTTGACTAATTGGGGAATGTAAAGAGACCAGCACTATAGATTCACTTATAGATTAACTATCTATAATTATGTATTAGTACCTAATTTATGGATATAAGAAATCTAGAATACCTAGATTTCATTTGAAGTTTTAAAATTTTTTTCAAGGGTCATTTTGAGTAAATTCCTTAACAATAATCTGGAAAGTTCTTGTGCTGAATGAGAAACCAAGGAACAGTAACCAGTTCTGATTTTTTTGTTTCTGTTTATTTTTAGGTGTTTAATGAAATGACAGAATTGCTTTCATCTTACAGAAATTATGATAGCTACCGACGTGCCTATAACGAGTGCAGTAACTTTAAGATCCCAATCCTTGGGGTCCACCTGAAAGACTTGATATCCCTTTATGAGGGCATGCCAGACTACCTGGAGGACAAAAAAATTAATGTGTACAAACTGTATTCTCTGTATAACCACATAGATGAGCTGATACAACTCCAGGAAATGCCACTTCCCCTGGAGGCTAATATGGACCTTGTTCACCTGCTTACAGTAAGTCTGTTAGATAAGATATATACATCCAATTAAAATTTCCATATACCTATCAAACAACTAAATAGAAAATTCCATTAATTAATTATATGAATGCATAAGATTGTAAGATTTTTTTTTCTCCCCAAAGGGGAAATGTGCAGGAATTGAAGAGAAAAAAATGGTGATACTGATTTATCTGGCAGCAAGGGTAGAGGTGCCAGTTCAGCAGTATGCTTCTGATTATTTCTATAAGGGAAGGAAATGTTTATTTCTGCTTCATTAAAGTAGTGTGCACTCTCTGTACTTTCAATAAGGAAGATTGTGTTGAAAACAAAAAGACTGTTAAAAACAAAATCACACAGATGTTTATTCCCTCAAGATATCACATTTCTAGCCAAGTTTCTTCTGGTTCTTAAGAAACTATGTGACATAAACCTTAGTCAGATACAGGTGATGTATTTCTCTCCCAGTCATATCCAGTCAGTGCCATGCTACTAAAAAGTTGATAGTACCTGGAACAGTTAAAACAATAGTTTTGGCTTCTCCTAGTAAGTTAAGATACTACCTTCTATTAAAATAGTAGATCTTCCTTTCTTGTTTCTCAGCTTTGTTTGGCCTTACCAAGTATCTCATCTTAGAAAAACTAGATATTCAGTTTCCACTTTCTGAAACCTGCCCTGTTTCAGGGAAAAGCTAATATATAAAAATGCTTATTTGCCTGAGGTTATTTGTTCTCTCTGGGAGCACTCTTGTGCGAAATTAAGCACACATGCCCAGGGCCTGAAATGAAGCTATGTGAAGTGGTGAACTTCTTACTTCTTCCTGCTATTTCTTTTAATTGTTTTGTTTAAAGTTATTCTAAGCATTTTTTTTTCTTCTAAATAATGTTTTATGAAAATGGCTATTACAAAATTGTAGAACTTTAGCCATAATTTCATGCAGGTATATATGACAGGACATAAATGAAAAGAAATATTTTATTTCAATGCAGAAGCTTCTGAACTCCCAATACTCAGTGTTACAGATTTCCAGATAATGGCAATAACAGCCTGCAATGTAAAATTGGACACATTTCAAATCACTGTGAATACCTGTGCAGCTCAAGTAATTTTTTTCTAACTGTAATCCAAATTAAAAAATAATGCACCAAAAAATACGAATATACTGTAGTGACAAGTTTATGAAGTAGTAGTGACTATTCTGGGATTAAACTGATGTGTTTGTTTTCAGCTGTCCCTTGATCTTTACTACACAGAAGATGAAATTTATGAACTTTCATATGCACGAGAGCCACGAAGTCACCGAGCTGCTGTAAGGGTCATAACAGATTCTTAACAAAAGGAGGGCTTTTACGAGTGATTTTAATTCAAAAAGAGAAACTTTATTTAAAAGAAAATTTTATCTCTTGCTTTCAGTTTATCATTTTATTTTATTATATGCAAAATTTAAAACATTTTAGCTTTGTGGTCTGAGTGAAAGCTATTAAAACACAAGTTGTTTGGTTGATGATGAAGCCTAAGATAGAATATATTCCAGAGTTTACACCATAGCAGGTTTTATAATATGAACACAAAGACAAATGAAGTTGCTCTATAGAGACATGACAGCAGTCTGAATCTTGGCATTTGATACTGTTTTTTTCAAATGGAGAATTCTTATATGATTCAAATGATGAAACCCATTAATGGTATGTGGTAGTTTTGTTCCTGTTTTGTAAATATGGCAAAGATGGTGATTTTACAGGGCTGTCAGTGAACTGGGACAGTTTAAAGAATGACTGCTGTTTCGAACAGTTCAAGGTAGAGCTTAAGTACCATGTAATTGTCAAAAGGACAATGCCAGGTCCAGCAGATCATTTCTGCAGTCCTGTGTCCCACAGCCCACTGTCTGGACTGTGGAAGTGTAATACTGAAAATCTTTCAATGTGGTGCTAATGAAGTTCCTTTCAATTTATTTCAGCCTATGACACCTTCCAAACCACCAGTAGTTGCCGACTGGGCCTCAGGAGTGGCCCCAAAACCTGATCCAAAAACCATCAGCAAACACGTTCAGAGGATGGTAGATGTAAGTAAGGTTGGCCAGTGTACTGTACATTATTGTAAATCTTTGTAGTCTTAATCTAAAGGTATGAGAAAACACAGGGATGGGACTTCTGGCCTCACAAACAGATATTTTTTCCCACCTGTCAATAGCATCAGTGGCTGTGAGGCACAGAAGGAAATTCCTTCAGTGGCTTAAGAGCCAGCAGGAAATGTGAATGCTGGTTTATGTACTTCCAGAATCTCTTTTCTTTCTAAGCACTTCTAATATTTTGAGGCATCCTTTGATGCATGCTCTTCTGGAATCAGTTTCTGAAGTTGTTCTAGGTGTGCTCCTTGCCTTGTGGCCAGAGACAAACAGTAATATATGCCACAAGAGGAAACAGATATCTACCTGACAATTCTGCCATATAACTGATTTTCTCATAACACTGACCTGATAAAATAAGCTGGGCAGCTACACTGATTTGGCTACAGGAACCACCCTTGAGAGCACTAATGGAGTGCATTAGTACAAGTTGTATAGGTGGGCCTGGACAGAATGGTCTTAAAGCAGAAGTAAAAAGCAGCTGTCATTGTGTTGTGAAGCATTTAGCCCAGACAGTGTGGACTTACCTGTGTTTTGCTGTAAGTCAAGAAATAATGCTTCCTTAGTCTCAGGCAAAAAAAACCAATTAGACTGTTGCACTGTTAAATAAACACTGGGAGAAGATGGAGAGGAAGTCCATAAATAACAAGGAGCCATCCTCATTACAAACTATTCTGCTATTCCCTCATGCAGTCTGTCTTCAAAAATTATGACCATGATCAGGATGGGTACATTTCCCAGGAAGAATTTGAAAAGATTGCTGCCAGTTTTCCATTTTCATTTTGTGTAATGGCTAAGGACTGGTGAGTTCATGCTTATCAACTTTGTAGCATCTGTTTTGGGAGGGATTTAGGGGTCTTTGTGTTTAAATTGTATTTTATCATTGGGGTGGTTAAAGCATTCTCTTCAGGCACAAACAGAAGTGAAAATATAACTGACAAAAGCATCTTCTAAATGTGTTGTGAATGACATCTTCATGGGGTTACAGCAGTGGTAACCAAGCTGATTTAGAAGGAAAAACAGACAATAGAAAAGAAACATTTTTCAAATTATATTCAGTATATACTACTAAAGAATTTTCCTATGATAAAGCTGTCCATTAAAAATAGAGCATTTACAAACATATGTTTTGATAAAATCAGGAACATTTTTCTTAACAAAGCATGTAAAAATACAGCAATGATTATTCAGAGGTTTAGTATGAAGTAGTTTTGAGGTTGCATCACATATGCAGATACTCCATTTATCCTGTCATCTGCAGTTTAAATGTGTAGATAAGCTTCTGTACATTTTGGAAGCAATTGGCAAGATTACTGAGATCACTTTAGTTTTTTGCTCATTAAACTATTGCTATTATAAAATGTGAAGAAAAATATGTGTAATTCTCCTTATGCATTTAACAAAATATTTGTCTCACAAACAACTTTTCTTGTTTATTTCCAGGGAAGGTCTCATTAGCAGGGATGAAATAACAGCTTACTTTATGAGGGCTAGCTCAATCTATTCCAAATTAGGACTTGGCTTTGCTCACAACTTCCAAGAGACCACTTACTTAAGGCCCACTTTCTGCGACAACTGTGCTGGATTTGTAAGCTTACTTTTTAGTAAATTAAGTTAGCATTTGGAATTATGCCCTTTTTTATCTCATAGTTGCCTTGTGTCATATACAGGAATGGATCTATATAAAATTTCAGTGAAGATATATAGAACACAGACTTCTGCCTCTATAGCTGTTTAAGGAACCCTTTACTCCCTTCTGTGTGTGCCAGTATGTTTGAACATGGTTCATACCTCGTGGAGTTTGGTTGTGTCATCAAAAACAGTCTCAGGCAAGACTTCCAAAACCAGAGCCTTCTACTCCATGGGGCTGATAGAACTCATGTCCTGATAGAGACATGACATGTCCCTGCCTATGGCACAGAATGCTCAATAAAATTACTGTCCTATCAACGTTCCATTCAGCTGAGATCAGACAAGGGTGCTGAGACAGAGAATTCTCCATCTACTCCAGCTCCACAGCTTCTCCAGGCTCTGTCAGATCTGCTGATGTGTTCAGTAGACTAGCTCAAGATATTTTGAATGTCATTGACACACACCAAATACTCTATTTACCTTATGCAAAAGGGGTAAATAATTCTATTTTGACCTTATGATTAGAAGTTTAGGAAAAAAGATATTCTGCAAGTGCTCAGATCTTAGAAAAGAGTGGAGCTTTTAGTGTTTTTTTTACCTGTAGGTATCAAACATGCAGAGAAATATATTAATATGTAGGCTTTCTGTTTGTTTGAATTTCAGCTATGGGGAGTCATTAAACAAGGATACAGATGCAAAGGTAAAGTACTTTATACTTTTTAAATTTTAATCCATAATTGATAGTGAATGACAAAAACCTGAGATCATCCTGAGATCCATGACTGTATCCATAGATCCATTTAATCCCTGACAGGGAGGAAAAGACTGATTAAAGAGTAGTGTGACAGACAGAAGAAATGATGAGAGGAAGGAACTGATAACTGACAGCTCTAATGCTTTGCAAGACATGACTGAATTCAGAGGGTTTGGGAACAGACCCTTGGACAGAAACTCCGCCACTCTGTGAATATTGTGCAGCACATTCCCAACATCTGTTTTGCAGTTTTCTTCCTCATACAGGTATCAGCTTTCTCTGCAGCTCCTACAGTCAGAGCACTGTTGTAACTGAATGTTGCCATTTTGTACTTTTGTTATGGAGTTTTAGACATAAATAGCAAAGTGACGTTGTTGGTCTTTTACAGATGTGTGTTGTTACAGGTAATGCATGTAGAGAACACCAAAGAAAGGCTTCTTGCTTCCCAGGAAGGCAGTACTGTGAGAGCTACCTTAGATGCTACCCCAGAGCCACTGAATCATGTAAACGTTCTTTTGTTTACAGACTGTGGAATGAACTGTCACAAGCAATGCAAAGACCTGGTTGTGATAGAGTGCAAGAGAAGACCCAAAACTTCAGTTGCAGACAGCAGCCCAACATCCGCTCTTGCTTCAAGCCTCTGCCCAGTAGGAATTAAAGAACAATTCCATGGTGAGAAAAGATCACATTAAAAAGATCAAAATATGTAGATGATCTTCCCTTTGCTCCTTTTTCTTTTAAAGCTGAGTTGTACAGCATCCTTAGAGGTTTTTTTAACTGCAGTGTTTTATCTACACAGAAAGTAGAACCAGGTGTATATTAGCTGGTATCAAGTAACATCATTCCTGCTCTAGATTCAGTAAGGATGGACTTTCCAGGAGATCTCTTGTCACACCACACAATGTATGGTGCACAAATGCCACCAAAAAATGAGTAAATCTTCTGCCAGATTCTCATGAGAACTTGAAGCCATGACATGAAGAGCTGACAGGTTTCCTTAACTCTCTCACAGTGTGACAAGCAAGTCTTGCTTTTTAGCAAGTAGTAACAAAAACAATTAACAATTGTAACACTGTTACAATTCTGAATCAGATTTTAATGTGGTGTTTATAAAGTCAGTTTTCCTACATATCTGCGTGCCAGGAAAACCAACAGCTAATTGTCTTTATTTTTTCCACTTCAGTAACTAATTAATCTATTAACATAGATTAATCTTTCACAGAATCAGAAATGAAAAATCTATACCTCTCTGTTATTTTCTCAATGTATCAAAAAATGGTATTACATTTTTTTACTGTGTGTTAGTGTGTAGGCTTCCAAAGAAGGAATGTTGTCCTTGAAAAATACCTGGCTACCTCTGTTTTTATTTTGATTTTGAAGTTCCAACTCTCGGCATATTCACATTCTTGTCTTTCCTGCTCTCTGCCTGCATTTAATGTTTTTCAGATCTGCTTCCTGCCACTTTGATTGTCAGTCTTTTGTGTTATATTTAAGAGTCATACTGCTGGATTCCACCCTATTAGCACTTATATAGAGCTCAGTGCTGCCCATTTCTCTTGATACTGACTATGTGCATCTCTGTGATTGTGTTTGAAATGCTTGCAGCACTATGTAATAAGCACCTCTTACCGATATCAAAGTTTTTCTCAAGCTGACCTCAATGCCACACCTGTTTTCCTCTTACTGATCCATATTTGTTACTGAGACAGGGCTAAGGGTTGTTTCAAGAGACACAACATTGAGAAACTTCTAATGACACCTGTTTTGGAGAGGAATGAATGTAAAAGTCAGTAAGGAACACATGGTTTATTTATTAAGATCATGTTTAATTACCATGCCTCCGTTTCTCCATTTCTGGGAGATCTTGCTTCAATTTACCATATATATTTTAAAGGACAAGAAGAAGGATCATTCACCTTTCCTAATGGAGAAGTAGTGGAGCACAGTGAAGGCAGCAAGGACCGAACCATTATGCTCATGGGTTCCTCAGCTCAGAAAATCTCAGTGAGACTGAAACCAGCTGTGATTCATAAAAGTACCCAGACTGATCCTGTGCTGCTGGCTGGGGATGTATCTCGGAAGCGGAGAGAGAAGAAAGAACACAAGATGCCAGAAAATCCTTATCTGCAGGCAGCCCCAGCACCCACCTTTCCCAGCCCAATTCTAGGCCGCAGAAAGGCATTTGTTAAATGGGAAAACAAGGACTCCAGCCAGAAAATGAAGGAGGAGCATCACAGCTACAAACCCTCATACCAGGAACTTGAGCAGGTACACACATGATGGAATGAATTGTCTTTTACACAACAGTATGGTCAAGTGCTTGATATGTGGGGGAGCGGCTGGGTGGGAAGGTGCCACTTTACTCCAGTGTAATTAGTTGCCAATTTAAATTAAACAGTCCACGAATGGCATAATACTTAGCCACTTTAACTTCCAGCAATGCTTCATTTCAATTACAAATTTTAGTGCTAGTATAGGGCTTTGAAGTCATTGTCATGATGACCATGATCCCTGTCAGTTCTAGAATGTGAACATAATCCAATCACTCAGGACAGAATGTTACCCCGTAAAATGCGGAACATAGTTCTGAATTTCCTCCTGATTTTGGTGGCCTCTGCTCCCCTAAGTGACAGAATATATGGTGCTGGGAGGGTAGGGAGCTCTGCTTTTGTTCAGCTGACAAGTGTAAGCACCACAAAGACATTTGCTGTGATCAGATGTGATGCTTCTTGCTAGACGTCACCTGCATCAGCTCAGTTGTGTCTCACCTTACTCTAAAGCGTCTGACACAATAGCTGTTCATAAGATTGTGTTGCTTCGAACATGGCCCTAATTCAGGTTTGTAGAAACACCTTTCAGACAGATTAGAGACTTAAAATTCTAATGGATGGATCCTGCTATAAGGAACAAGGACTTACTTTCATACTTTTACTTAATATTTATCACTCTTCTGTGAGTGGAAGCAGTCCAACAACACTCTGATCTTTGGATGATGACTTTAACTTTCAAAATACCTTTTGCTGCTGATAAAGTGAACTCCATGTTTTATGAAAGATGAATGGCTTACTAAGACAGAGATTAAGACAATCTTCCAGTATAAAGCACTTCCTTTTCAATCAACAGTATACAATACAACAATGATGTGAAGCATGGCTATAACTTGTAAAAAAGCATTCTTTAAAATGTCCCATGCACGTGAGTCCCTTAATTTACACTTGCCCTTGCTCCCTCATCGGATTCTGACCTCAGTTACTAAACAAGAGATGATGTTATAAATCAATGATGTAGCTTCTGATACATCAATTCCTGCAACAGTAGACTGGCGAAGTGTGACCTGTGTTGTTGTTTCCCCAGACTACTGTTGTTATGAGAGGTGCAGTGGAGGTGGATAAATGGAGGTTGTGGCCATGACTCAGGTACCAGCTGATGGAAAGTTGTGAGAGTATACACAAAGGATAGAGCAGTGACTGTGGAAATGTTCACAGAAGTTACTGGTTCTGATAAGAGCTACACCAGTTTATGTTTATGGCAGTCAACCTAAATATACAACCAGACAGTCCTCAAACAATTGCAGAATAAAATTCAATTCTCTAATTTTTTTTGTTTGTTTGTTTAGGAAAGGAATATTCTGAAGGCAGACAATGAAGGTTTAAAGATCCAACTGGAACAGGCTCATAAAACAATTGAATCTCTCTCAATCCAGAAAAGAAACCATGTAGTTGACAGTCTGCAACACAGAGACTGCTCCTAGCAGATGAGAGGAAAATCTCCTATGGAATGGAAGAATGTAAGACTGAAAGAGGGGCTGTGATAAAGCTGCTTACCAAGTGAACTGGAGAGAGAATCTGAAGGATGCTAAGCAGAAACATTCTCTTCACTCAACACATTTCCCTTTTAAACATGCACTCCCAAATGTATAAAATAATTCCTTTGACCTTGTAAGGCAATTTAGCATTATCTGTGCAATGAAAATAGTATCTTCCAGGTTTGCTTTCAAAAGGAGTGAGAGTGTTGCTGAAGTCTCTGTTCATGTTGAAGACCATATTGATTCCCCAGTGACTTACTTGGCTGCCAGCAGCACACCTTCCTGTACAAGTGTTCTGACAAGGTAGCTGCTCATAAGACTGTGTTGCCTCAAATTTGGCCCAAACTCTGTTTTATAGAAACAAATGCTTGATGAAGCTGCGTAAGTAAAACTGTAGAAATACTTCATTAAGAAAAACAATTCCTCCTTGGAGCTGAAACCAATTAAAACCATGAAGTGAACTGTCACCTTAAATTCAAAAAATTAACAAGAACAATAAGCAGTTAAGCTACATGATTGATTGATCCTTAAAGATAAACTGACAACATTTTTAAACATCTTTCAGAGCTTTAGAAGTTCTGCTGCTCGCACGCTTACGTTTATTAAGATAACAGAGATGAGACTATAGAGCCTTGACATGGAATACTGCTTCCATTTCTGTGTTAATTCTGCTTCTTTGGTTTAAGGGGTAACTTCTTGTCCCCACACAGTAGATATGGAACAAGGTTGATTATATTTCTCTCATGACAAAGTAGATGCCATTATTGAGCAGGACCTTTAGAGCCAGGAGGGAAATTGTACAGCAATCCCTGTGCAATAGCTACTGTATTTCAGAGCTCCTAACAAGGTTTCTCCATTTTCTCTCTCCCAGATTTCAAATGCACTTTACAGAAAGAGTCAAGATGAGTGTGCTCCTATGTCTGTAAATTTTGTATAGTAAAAGGTGTGAGGGAGGTAACTTAAAAACACAAAGTGTACATATTGTTAAGAGAAAATAAAAGTCTTTCAAGTTACTGATGAATCTACTTGTTTGAATAGCCAATTTGAAAATTGCATTAGCATTCAAAGAGAATCTGTACACTTAAAGTTGTATAAAACTTTCTTGTATTTATCAGGTATTTGTCATCACACATAAAACATCAGAAACAAAGTCCACTTAATGCTCAACACTTCTAAGTTATCAGGTCTGTTATAGATTAAAATTTAGTTAATGACAACAGTATCTGTGCTTTGTGTTCAAAGTGGCATAAATGTACATTCCATCCACAATTTCCAGTCATTATCAAGTATATGAATGCTTTATTTATAAAGTTAATTTGAAACTACTTGCCAGTTTAGTGATTCTAAATTCTTGTTTTGAAATTGGAGTGTGCTTGCAACGTCATGTGTAAGTAAAAATAAACGGAGGGAAAGAGTAGTAGTAGTAGTAGATTTTCTGTAACATTACTGTAAATAACTGAAATACATAGGAAATAACCAGCAGCTCTGAAGACTGTGCAGCTTTTTTTAACTCATACACTAAACCTGAATTATTAACGAGTAACATGGAATTGCACTTTGGTCAGTGAAGCAATCAGAATGGCTGTCAGGTCATGTCTGCAAACTCGGTTTGCCCATTTTCTGTGAGCTTCTGGATTTTGTCCTCTATTCAGGGAACTACAGCAAGGTGTATTTCTAATAGTAATTTATCAAATAAAAGTCTGTTTCTACAACTATTAAACAATATAAAAGCTAAATATATTTTCACTTACTTAAAAATACCCCAAAGGATTAGCTAAGACTCATAAATCTTGTTGTACAGCCAGGGTAACTACTCACAGGTGGTCTGAACTCTGGATTTTAAACAGAATTTGTGTGTATATATATACTTCGTCTATGATGGAGTGTGGAGATCATGAATAAAACCTTGTAATTAAAAGGAAAATTCCCATATATCAGCAGCTAGCCCAAAGGCTACTCTGTAACTAGGTTAAGTAGTTAAAACTCAAAACTGAGTTATGACCACAAATTTGTACAGTCCTAAGTGCTAATTTATTGTTTGTGAAGTCTGCTTATCCAATCTGAAAGACAAAGGGTCTGTTTGCAGGAAGGTCTTAGAGAACAAGTGTGCAGTGCTTCATGTGTAATGAAAACTTCCTGCTTCCAAGAAGTCAGTGGATACCTGGCTAACTTCAGGCTCTCTGTTTGCCCAAAGCCCCTAACAGTTATTTCTTCCCCTCCACCCCCCCCCCCCCCCTTTTTTTTTTTTTTTTTGTTGTTTGTCCTCCTTTTTTTTTTTTTTTTTTTTTGATTTTCATTTTCCTGCATGGACAGTGGAACCTGACTACAGGGAAACTCTTAAAACTGGCAATGCAACCCAAAAAGAATCACTTGCCTCTGTGTTAATATTCAAGCTGCTTTGTTAGGAAAAAAAAAGACACAATTGAAAGTGCAGTTTAGAAGTCACATTATCAAACATTGATACTGAAATTTATCTTGTCACAGCTAAGTTAAATGGAAACACTCACCTCTTCCTTCTCCAAGTTCAGCTGTACTTAAAAGAAGGCAGAAAGAACAAGCACCATTCCCCATTTATTTTTTTAAGCGTGAATTCTGATTGTTGAAAGATAAAAGTAAATAGATTGAGTAACACCATAATTAACAAGGCAGGGCTACTGTTCATATGCAGGTTAAACACAATTGCTTTTAGATTACCTTATATACGTTTTGGAAATATGTTTTTGTTCTAGCAGCATCTATTATTTTGTTGTAACTGATCTCTATGGCAACTTGAAAAAGCTTTAATGCTGTCTGAGAAGACTGAAAAAGTGTACAGATTGTAAAGATTTTATATAAATTGTAAGATTTTGGTTTAATATTTATAATAGAAAAAGTATTAAAATTGCATTTCATGCCTCTGATTTTGTTTACAACCTATATTCATCTTCCTTGTCTGTCATCTGAGACCCTTCTGCAGCATTAACCTAGTACCAGTCTCTAGCCCAGCTTCACCTTCTCTGAACCTTGGAATGGTGCCTGGGAAAACTCAGGAGGCTCAGAGTTTGCAGATTATTTGTTTGGTAGTTTAGTGGTTGACACAGCACAAACATTGTTCTGCTACTCACTACTCCAAGGTTACAAAGCACCAGTCTTGACTATCTTAGTCTCTCACTTTTGTTAAGAATGCTCATTTTGAAAAGATTCCACAGCACAGTAGCCAAGTTTAAGCAAGGCTTCTCTTGTTTCTGCTAATGCTGCTTATTGCACAGGCAGAACTGTAGCACCCTAAAGACTTGATATCCAACTTATAGGAAACCTCCAAATACCCTATCCTAAATTTGTTTTTATATGGGAAAATGGACATTCATTCAGTTATCTTCCATCATGTAAGGGAAGACAAGAGGTGAGACTCCTATTTATATGGCAAATCTGCTCTAAAGTCTTAACACAAAATGAGCTGTGTTTTTTTCTTAATTATATAAAGTAATAAAAAGAAAACTTGAGAAGTAATTGGAGGATATTTCATTAGTTTACATAAAGACAAAAGCAGTGATCATACGGATCACTATGCATTTTAATGTTTTTTACTAAGACAAAATGTAACTGAGATTCCTTAGTAATCCCAGACAAAATCCCAGACTTGTGACATACTTTGCCTGTTAAAATTTTCCTATGAAGTTATTTATAGCCTTCTCTATTTTGGTCAAAATCTGTTATTTTCATTACCATAAAAAGTAGGTTTCATCACTATTGTAAATCACCTGCAGGAATTCTTTCTTACAAACAAAGGAGGAACATATGATAGTGGATCCAAATCACAGTACACACAGATGATGCAAATAATTTCAAATACGGTACTTTATTCCTCAGTGTTTACAGCTGTTGACAAAAGTGTCTCTCTCAATTCCTGAAAAAAATCCCCAACTTCTTTTTTCACTTCCTCAACAAACAAAACAATATTAATTTAGCTATTCACTAAGTGCGAATAAACACAAAAATGTTCACAAACATATATATGAAAATCTTTTACTTACAACAGAATTTTTGAAAATACTTTTTTTCTTTTTCAAGAGAAAATGTGAGGTTTAATCAATTACTCTCATGGTGTTATTGCATTGTTTTAGAAATTAAAAGCATACATTCTGACAAGAGGACACAAAAGGATACCTCCATGAAATATGGTGGTGCTTACTTTAGTTTTCAACTACTGGCTTCACATTTTGAAGCTATTTAAGAAAAACCAAAATGGCCAGATTAAAAAAGAAAATCTTCAGCCTATTTGTATTTCCATATTTTACACGGTCTACATACACATAATTGAAATATGACACTGAAATAATTTAACTGTTAGAATTGAAGTGGGCATGTACCTGCTTCACTTGATCAAAATACTTCACTCAGAACTGTCCTCCCACTGTAAACAGGATGGCACATCCACATCTGCAGTTAGAATCCAACTAAACCACTGCAACCTTGCATCCTAAGACTAATGAAACCATTAAGTATAGCTAAGTCCCATTTCCTTGATGAAGCCACATGCTTGACTGCTGATTACTTGTAGCAAAAAGTAACACCGGGATGAGCAAACAGAATTTAATCTTAAGGCTTTGGTTGTTATAACCTATTCTCTATTCCTGTGCTGGCCAACACTTTGCTCCAAGGCCAGCAGTCTCATTTGGTGTGCCATCAGCTTGTGAGCCACTCCAGAGCATTAGGCAAAAAGCAAGCTCAGAATCAGGAGAACCAGTGCTGTGCTCCCACAGGACCCAAGAGGGTCTCTCCATAAAGACTGCGGAAGCTGCCAAGGGCTGAGGCCAGTAGGGAGCATAGAAAAAATCTGGCAAAGGAACTATAGTGCTAGCAGTGGGTGACATGAAGCCATTATTGCATCCAGCTAACATGTTCCAGCAAGGAAAACTTCAGCCTCTTTTTGTCAGGCAACTGCTGGGTCCCTAAAGCCTGGGTAAGGCAAATTATCACAATAGAAGCAGCATTCACAAACAAACTGATGAGAAAGAAAATAACAGGAGAAAAACTTTTGAAAGATAATAACTTGATTTGGAATGGAGCTTTACATTCATGCACGGAGTTGCAGAACATGATACATATGTTTATGAAGGTTAAGTTCCATCTTTAAAGCATAGCAATAGACACTAGTAGGAAACTGGCGCAGAAAGAACTTTAACTGAGGAACATAAATTTAAAATCAAATCCTAAAGTTCAACCTGCAGTTACGCCTGCAATCACAAGTGTTTCAAGTCTGCTGTGCTATTTAATCATCAGACACACCAGGTTCCTAAATCTCTCTGTAGTAACCTGACCCTGATAAATGCTGTCATGAGAACATACTCGGGCATGATCCCCTGTTCCACCTCTGCTCTCAGGAGCAGCCTCACAGAATGGGAGATCTGAATTACATTGGGCAGCAGAAACTGAATTCTTATGTGACAGCTCTAAATTTAATTCCTGGCTATACATATAGAGCCATGATATTATGGCAGCTAACTCCTCCTAGAGCAACAGTGTATGTGAGGGAGAAGGCACCCATGCCAGGACAGGGCTTCCTTTAGGTTGGCAGAGAGAGAAATCACTGAGAAAAGGCAACTGCTGTATGAGGGGTCTTGTTAACTTATTAACTAGGCAGTTGGTGACTTTCAAACTGAGCTGGCAAGGGGAGAAGAGGAAAATTTAAAATAAAAGGGGGAAGAAGAAAAGGCAAGAAGAAATGTCATGTTCTTTCTTATGAAGCTCAGCCTATTGAAACTTTGTGTCTCAAGGTTGATACACAAGGATATACACATGAATTCATAGCAGACATGATGGCTGCAGGTTTTCTGCCCAGTCTGATCTTAAAATCTTTTTATGAAACACCAAAAATGTGAAACAGGTAAAATGAAAATAACACACTATCAAAACTCACTATGATTATGAATTTACAGTACATACTCCAACCTTTAAAGAGTGTCTGATACATTATGAACATAAAAACCAAACTGATTTGATTAATTTGTATAGAGTATTAATTCACAATGTTACTATAATGTGAAGTTCAGCAAGAATAATCCAATCAAATAATTTTGACCAAAGCCTTAAGGATTTTAACATTTGAAATTAAAATTCATTTATATGTCCCACGTGAAAACTATGAATGAAGAACAATGAGATGAAGAGAACAAGCCTGAAAGCAGCATTCTTGAGTCTTTTAAAAGTGGTTTCATCCAGTTCTTAGGCCTACTTTGTTTTTTCTACACAACATTTTCGAGCAGGAGAGTAGACATGCAACATGCAATAATTAGAGAGGTCTGACCATTAATATATTTTTGTTTGTTTATAAAGGGTTTTATTCAGTTTTCTGAAACTTATTTTAAATAAAATGACAATAAAAAACACCATATAAGCAGTACGAAAACAAGGACTTTAGTCATCAGATTTTAGTACAAAACTTCTGTTCAGTTAACTAAAATAACTCAGTTGGTCTAATGAAATTTCTCATATGGTCATACTTAACTCTAACCTAAACCCAAGTCAACATACCTAAATTCCTAATACCAGTAAACACCACCACTGTATTTTGCCAGTTACTGCTAAGATTTACAGTACTTCAGTATCTTCGGTATCCTCCCCCTCCTCTTCCACCATAGGGATCATTGTATCCTCCCCTGCCACCATAACCTCCCCTGCCACCTTGGAAGCCACCTCCACCTTGGTAACCCCCCCCACCTTGGTAACCCCCTCCACCCTGGAAGCCACCCCCACCTCTTCCACCTCCTCTGAAACCTCCTCCTCCTCCTCCTCCCCTTCCCCCTCCACCCCCCCAATTACCCCTTCCACCACCACCACCCCCCCAGCCACCTCTCCCACCACCTTCTTGTCTTTTTTGCCAGGGAGGCATTTCAGGAGGAGGGGGCTCAATCTCTGTTGGTCTGCCTCCACGGTCAGGGACTCTCCCCATCAGAACCTATATGGAAAAATAGATCATTTTCAGAGATAAAAAATAGTAGTAATAACTTAAAGAGACTCAGGATTTTCTCCTGTGGACAGAGAAATGCTGTCTGCTCTTTTCAAGAAATTTGGCCCCTCAGTTCAGTGCTTGACAGCAGAATTACTATCTCCTGTCCTTGTAGTACCACAACAGAATGCTGAATGTGTTCTCATTTTTCACCTCTAAAACAGAAATAACAGCACCTAGCTGGCTCATATTACCTTTGTGAAATTTTTATGAAGAACACAGCACACCTGAAGTATTAGTACTGCAATAAGCAATATACATACTTCATATATAATATATACAAATACACATATATATTCATATAGAAAAGTTCCTTATGATGTGGTTCTTAAATTTCAAAGTTCAAATCTTATCAGCTAGCAAAAACAAACTGGCAAATTGATGTGCAGTTCTCACAGGAACACCAGTTTGCCTAACATTAGAAACTACTGACACTCAGTAAAGAGCCAGAACGAAGAAAATATGCAACAGGCTGCAGTAACACTTTCAAGAAAAGGAAAAAAAAGGCATCTTGACTATGGCAGGTATTACTTGGTGTACAAAAAGAGAGACTGTACTGGACAAAACAACAAAACATTAAACTGAAAAACAAACAAACATATATACTTTCGTATTTCTTAAACTCTCTGTGACCAATGTTAACATTCCCTGATCAGTCCAAGGCACTCCAACTGAAGTCCTCTCAAGAAAAAAATACAAACAACAAAACCCTTTCTCTGAGATTCTACAATTAAGAATTTTAAGAGTGTTCACGATCAAAACATATTAAAAGTGTATCTAAATGAGGCAAAAAAGATTAGAAAAATCTGTAAATACAAGGCCAATAAAAGCAGATTTAATCACTATATAAATGGTGAAACACATGTCACTACTTGCAAGCTTCAGCTTTGATCATACACGAGACAGCAGCACAATGCTGATTCATTACTGCAGCCAAACCAGATAATTTTACTTCACAGCAAAATGACATTTCTACAGAAACCTTTGTGATTTAGAACACTCTGAAGAACTATAGATGCTGTTTCACAAATCAAATGACAACATCCTGGCAAGGTAGGCCAGGAACTGATACCACAAATACTTACATGTACCCTTGAGGTGTGCAGTTCCACTGAACTTGAGGTCATTCACACACACACACACACGTACACCTCCCACATTGTTCCCTCTAATCTACACTACTCTGTTTCATCCTGTTGCATGACTGACTGTCCAGCAAGATAAAAAAGGGACTTTCTGCAGCGTTGACTGGAATAGTGCAAACCTTCCTTTCTTAAATGGAAAAAGTGAAATGAAAGTACCAAGCTAAGGTCTGTAAATTCCCATGTCCCTTTATCACATGCCAGAAACAAAAAGCACACCTTGTTGATGGCACAGGCAGTCTTCTCCCGTGTTGATCCACTACTTGTTCTGATGATCTTGGACAAATCCTCGCGAGCAGCAAGAAGGTGAGCTAATGTAATGGTGGACCTTGGAGACAATGCATAGCGCTTGGGCTGATAGATCCGTGCTATTTCATCTGTTTTTACCTAAAGGACAACATCAAACACCACTCACTTGCCAGGCATCCAACACGCCATGTACTGGTGTCAGTAAGTTTCACTTTGAACACAAGGTGTAGCAGCTGAAAATACAGACTATCTTATAAAACATAGTGCCAGTTATCACCAATTCTCTTCCTGCTGGTGGAGCTATTACACAGAGAGTGCTGCTGATTATATTTAATTGATGCTGAAACTTAGCACCGCTACAAAAGAAACTCCTCTATCCACTGGCATCAAACAGATTTTTAATGTCTTCCAACATGTCTAGAGACTAAAACTTAAGGAGTCCATACTGCTCTCTTGAGAGCTTTACATAACCACATTCAACAAATTGCTTCTAAATGTGATGAAAACAGAGCAGCTTCAAAGTAAGGTAAATTGGTGGGAAAAGCCTGAAAATCTACCAGTGCAGCAAAACACTTATGCAAGCCATGAAAAAGTGACCCTGAGCAGCAGATAGCATTAGATTTTTTCCAAGTGTGTTTGATGTTACATTTATTTAGCAAAATAGAAAAACTAACATTCTTTGTGGGAAAATCTAGAATGACCTTCAGAGTGAAATAAAACATTTGATATTGGCTAGACCAGACAATATGTGCTGAACCTTTTCAAGACTATTTTGCTAGGTAAGTATTTCATTATTTGTGAACCCATTTCAGTCTGCAAACTTACCCCTCTTGGAGACGGAACAAGTTACAAATAACCAAAAAAAAAATTCCCAAAATGCCACATCATCAAACGCAGAGAAACCTATCAATATCTAATTAATGGTGGGAAAAAAAGGCAAGCTAAGAAGTTATGAACATCCTTCAAGAGAAATATGGGGAAAAATACAGATTGAAAACAGTATGTAATTTTAAATTAGTATGTAACCTGGTTATTTCTGTAACTGTGTATATTTCACATCAACAGTCTTTATAAGACAGGAAAATGAATCATCTGACTACTTTATCATCAAAAATTTCTTTCAACTATTGTTCTATTTCAAAAGGGCATTCATTGTTTTTCTCGTTGTTTGAATGGAATAATAGCAAATGACAAAGTTTTAGTCTGCTTAAGTTAGTCATCAGTGATATCAACTGCATTTTAAAAGTATACTTTAAATTTGAAGATATATAATTGCATTGGTACAGCTGTAAGGAAGTTATACAAGTGGGGCCATCTCCTGGCTTCTCTGAGCTAAATGTTCCCCTTTTCATTTCTTGCAGCATAAAAGCATTCACAATCCCTTCAGAAATTAAATAGTGAGCCATTACAACGCAGCACCGCAGCTCAGAAATATGATGACTATTTTTATTATACAGAGTTTTATGAAACTGTACAAATGGAATTATCACAATTAAAGCAATATCAGTAGAGCAAATACAGAGGAGTGCTTTGGAATATTTAGCAACCTGAAGGATTACAAGCAATTGTGTGATTTTCTCTATTCAATTAACCTGTTCAACTGAATAGTTGTTCATCCAGCAGCACAGAATCCAAGACAGGCAGCAGTCACTGTAACCTCATGTTATGAAGACATTATGAACAATCACTTTTTACACCCCATCTATGTTAAGGCCCAGTGTTTGTCTTACTTTTCCATGTTCATGAGAAGTGCTGCACTTCCCTCCTAGTTTACTTCACTGGAGGGTGTTAGATAACAGAAAAAAAGACAGGGAGACAGAAACTTAAACTGAAGTGAGAAACACCAAAAAGGATGCTAGAACTTCTAATTTTGAAGCTATGAACAGTCACAAAGGATGGACTGTGCCACCCAGGTAACTCCATCCCCTTCCTCAAAACCTAGGATTTGGATATTACAACTTGAGATGAGAAACAGGCTGGAAATAAGCTAACAGTGATGGAAGTGTATTTGTGTATTTACATGGTATGCATATTCTGCAGGAAGACTCAGGGAACTGCAGCAGACTCCCACCTACAGGAAGCAAAAAATACATCAAGTTTACCTTTGCTCTGTCAGACCAGCCAAAGGACTGTACAGTCACATCGAGCCTCTTCATCAACATCCGCCGTCGGCACTCGTACTCACTGCAAAGAGCATCATTGATTTTTTCCAATCTTTCCTGCAGTGTTACAATAAGAAATTCAAACACTCAAATATATAAAGTATAGAAGTCAATTCCAAGTTAACCCTGTTAATCAACTAAGATGTCTATCCTGAGGTGATCACTATAACCTACATAGCATCTATGTAAAGCTACAGTAGCATGCATATACAAAATGATTTGAAAGTCAACATTGAGTGAATCAACACAAAGTTTTATAATGCTAATTCTGGAAGTATCCGATTATCATTGTTAGTATTTAGCAATTTAATTTTAGTATTAATATTCAGCAATAGAACAGTGACTATATAAAAACACAGTTAATACTAAAATTAAATTTAGCAATTTAATTTTAGTATTAATATTCAGCAATGGAACAGTGACTATATAAAAACACAGTTAATTGAACACAGTTTTCTCTTTGAAAAAAGAAAATAGAGAAAGAGAAGTTTTCTTTACCACTTGGTCAGAGCTCAGAGGTTTTGTTAGCAGTGACTTCCCCACGTGGTTATTTTTAACTTTTGAGAGAATGTCCTTTATCTGAAAAAAACCACATACATCTCAGAACACAAATGATATTTAGATTTATTTCAGCACAATTTTTCACAATCTCCTTTCGCTACTCGGAAGATCAAACACAGCACGTTTGTTCTAGGAGACTCACGAAGAGAGATACACATCTTGTGGCTTATGATCCACTATAAAAAGATTTCCTGCATATTTTATAGGATGACCAGCCTCTATACAAAAATATGTTATGGCACATCACTTCTCCTCCCACTAACAGAACAATAGCTATAGCAAATTTATCAAGTGCATACTGAAAATAGGACTAATTAAATTACTCATTTTACATACTACTCAGTTGTAACTACAACAATTTTACGTTTGGAGTTCTGTTGCTACACTGGGCTACAAAAAACCTGGTGATGAGTGCTATTGAGAAAGGCAGGAGATATGATAGGTACGCAGCCATTCTTTCTCATTTGTTTTATTCTAATCCTACAATTGGTTCCAGCTAACATTATGTTTAAAATTTTTGCATTCACTCCAAATCAAACTTGCTTATACTTCTATTACTCCTCGCCCTCAACAATCACAGGTGAAATATGCTCTTCTCTGCCTTCCCAAAACTACTGCATTCTCCTCTCACAAACCTCTGCCTCCTCTTGAGTGAAGTTCCTTTGGGAAAGCTCTTCTAAAACCATTACCATGAATGCCCACAACACTTGGACATAACTTGAACACAATCCAACTGATTTTTCAGCTGGAGTTGACTGCATGCATATTATTGTTCCTACAATTTTTGTACAGTCTGATGGGGAAAACTACATCTTCATTTGCTTTAGTAAATTACCATGGGGAACCAAGCAAAACGAGTAAAAGTAGAGTTAATTTTGTATGTCAAAGGAAGGATTAAGGTAGTACATGATCTACAGTAAAACCTGCAGCAGGGGACAGCCATTAAGATCCATTTGCAAGGATTATAAGACTTCATGTGGGCACACAGGCATTTACATCACATTTATCATAAAGGCACAGTTCAAAGCTCAGTTTTGAGCTTCACACGTTACAGAAATATCATCTCTAGTGATTGCTGTGAAAAAAAATTCCAGAAGTCAAAAAGCAAATTCTAGAGCACCTAGTTAACTGTTAAAAGAAATACTTAGAAAATCAACTCTAATATGTCAGGATTTTTGTAATTATCTCATTTTTTTTCTTTTTGCATATATGAAGAAAAAGTCTGATCTCAAATTTTGTGTGAAAACCAAGGTGTATGTATTTTGTTTTTTCTTTTCACATCAACGCTGGGCAGCACTCTGGCAGGTTAAAAACATAATATTCCAGAAAAAGTCTGAGGTAAATATATTGTGCAGTGAACAAATGAGGGGAGAACAGTGTTTTGACTCTATCAAAAAGACAGCCTAGTAGTATCTGAAAAATGGCCATCTAATTACTCTAATATTCCCTGCTGTTTTATTCCATTCATATTAAGAGGCTACAATAGGCAGTGAAGTTTAGTTCCAAATACCGTACTGATTCTGACACTCCTGTTTCTCTGATAATTCTTGCTTCTCTACAGCCTTTACTTTCTTTACAGAAAACATTCCAGGGCTGTCTGTCTGTCTTCTGAATGTAGCCAGTTTTTTTTTTACTGACGCATGTACACAGTGCCTGTCACATTCCACTCCAAAATGCAAATGTACCTATGTACAAACTATGTTTGAATTTAAATAAATGTCTGAAGAATCAAAATCTGAAGTTAATAATCAGCAATATAATAAAATCAGCATGACAGCAAGAGAGGAACAGATCAGTAATTAGTATAGAAGAAGGAATGAACAGCAGATAAATTAAAAATTCTATTGGGCAAGAGGTGTCTACCTCAGAGGTTGAAAGGAAGAGAGTATATCAAAATGAGACTGGCTGCTGACATAAAAACCAATACAACAAAATGAAAAATCCTCAATGTAATTTACAGTTAGAGTGTGAAAGAAGATCTGAAAATCAGTGATGCTGAATACCACCTAGAGATTAGAATTATTCTAAGTTTGCAGCTGCAAAGACAACTAAGAGGTCAACACAACACTGGGCTCCACATACAAAAGCCACACATTCTGCCATCACAGGTCCATCAGTGCTGCCTACTCCTGACTTCCATGAACTGAAAAGTGAAAGGAATTTTAGAGAGAACAATTAAGGAAGATTATCAATGAAAATCAGAACTAGAAGAAACAAGAGCAGCTAAATGAAACAATCCTTTACTGACTGAGAAACTGCCCCCAATTTCTGCAATTTTTTCTTTCCAAGCTAAAGAAAATACCTATGTAATTTTAATCCAGCACAGCTTTACTAATCAGTTAAGGAGGAATCTCTTCACTGAGGAACTGGTCTACACTCATGAACTGGTCTATGTTTTTGACACACTGTAAAGTCATATTCAGACTGTGAATTTCCCTTACTCCTCACTCCCATCAGCAGGGCTCGTGGGGAAATCCTACAGTTATAGTGGAGAAATAAGCTGAGCTGCCTTACAGCTGCAAGATACGTTGTCCAGCCATAACAGATGACAGAGGTATGAGCACAGGAACTCTGACATACAGCAGTCTGCCAGAGGACAAGAATACAATGGATGTGAGAATCTATGCTATAACTCATATTCCCAAACATGACAGTTGCCCTGGATTGAGAAGGATATGCAGGAGTTTAAAAAAACCACCATGACCTAAAAAGAAGTTTGCACATGTAAGTAGGAACAAAACCAAATGCAGTGCCCAGATAAAAGAGCAGTGAAAACATTCTCAAAGAAACATAAAACAAATTGTAATAGCCAAATCATCCTGAAGTTTTTAAACTTCAGGTGTAAAATGCAAACCAAATAATTAATACTAGATGTAGACAAGTATATTCGACTACTTGACATCCTGTGTAATCAAGGACCTTGGTAACACTAAAAAATCACGGGATTGCTTTGGGAGTTCACACTCTCTAAATAGAAAATGAAAACAAATAAGCTGCTGGGATCTGTTTGATACAAAAATACCAACTTCAAAATCTGCTGCATAAAAATTAACAGTTATTCTACTGTTACCAAATAAAGTGTATTTTTAGACATTGAACATGACATTTCTCATTTGTTTTGTAATTTACTACTACTGAAAAAAAAAATCATTTCACTTAAGCATTGTTAGCTTAATTTTGACTTAGTTTATTCAGTAGCCCTTTATAGTTTCTTTTCATTCTACTGATATGTGAAAAGTAGTGGAGTACTTTTAATAATGTGAGCAAAAAAAGTTCAGAAGTCTTTTGAATAATACCACATTAACAGTTTTTTCAAATAAACAGTATTAGAATGTCACTTTGTAATTAGGTGTAAAATTCCCTCTATCTTGATTGGAAAACAGCCAGATGTAAGCCCTAGTTACAAAGCACAACAATGGCATAAACTTTTCTAAATCTTTCATCAGTGTTAATTTAGAATTTATGGAGGTTTTGGCACTAAATTTCAGAATGACTCCTAGATTCCCCTTTGTAAATATACTTTACAAGGGAACAGCATCTTAAACAACTGAAAAATTACTATTAGTTTTTCACTACTGCATAATAAAATAAAAGATACTTAGTGGTAGAAGGCTGTAATACTGTCAATTTATCTCTCACATCTTCTTAGGTATGTTGAAAACCACTACCCTAGGTAATTACAGGAGATGCAAAAGATATTTGCTATGATTGTATATTCAAAGTTTGAGCTACTATAAAACTCATTTTGAATGAAGAAAGCAATGCTGATTTTACACTAGTCTCTTAAAAAAACTGGAAAAATCACTTAAAACAATAAATATTCTAATGTTCCATACCAAAATACAGTGTGTGATCTGTCCCTTTGGTAGGTTGCTGCTGCCCAGCCAAACTATTCTCAGAACTACTCCCACAGCTACTGACAATGCTGAAGATGCTAGACAGAGACAAAGAGTAGACATATTGAAATGCTACAGAAACATTTGCAGGTACACTAAATAAAAATACGAGATCAGTATGTAAGTCTGTATTATGAATAATACTAAATATCAACAGTAAAATTTTATGCAAAATCTAATTAAATTAAAAAACATTTGGAAAAAATAAAGGGATAATTTCAAGTGAATTTCTGTGAGCATATTTAAAAAAAAGTAATGAAATGGTGCTCTTAAAAAATGTTTACAAAACCAACGAACTTAAATTGCTGGCACCACCTTTCTAAAGCAGCTATACCTATGAATGTAGGTCTCTAAGTCTGTCATCTACCAAAGTAACTCCAAACTTGTCCTGTATTAAAGTAATGGATGAAGGGCAAGTTAACACATAGCAGAAATTGTACAAAATCTCCTGTGAGTAGGAAAAAACCCCTTTTTTTATAAGGGATGAAACATACAGAGAACAAATTACACTATTAATTTGGAGTCACAGAAGATGAACAAACTAGTTTGGCCACCTTTCTATGCTCTGAAGTGAGTACAAGTGGTACAACCACTGTGGAACTGAAAACTATTGTAAAATAGTCCAGGCAGCATTATTAAAAAAACCCAACCAAAACCAAAGATAAAACGCTTTTAAGATTCTGCTCATTTTAGTCCTTCTGCAAGTGGAGCAGTTTATACAAACTGAGATGGCAACACTATGCACAATTCAAGCCTGTGATCCTATCTAATAGGAAATGTTGGACTTTGCAAAAGGTGGCAGATACCAGGTGTCTAATACTAGAAAGCCCTAGCACCACTATGTGTGAATGAAGGAACTGGCACTCCAGGTCAGGTCTTGCTGTCTCACAACTGCAGAACAGGGGTCCTCTCCCCATAATGGGATGAAACTCAATCTGAACCTGAGAAGTGAAGCAAGCAATTAAGCAAGGAAGGCCACCAGCCATGGCTGCAGCCTATAAACAACATAGATGTAAACACAGCTAACACTCACACAGGGAGATCAGCAGAATCAGGCCAGTGTAAATCCATTAGTTATTAGCTGTAATGCTGATATTTTAATTCTCAGAACAGTGCTAGATTTGTTTCTTCATCCCTTCAAAAATATTTACTGGATGTAAAGATTTCCTTAGAATTAAACATATCAAACACAGTTAACAGTGTAGGAATAGGCAGTTCCATTTGCACCTGGGTGATGCCTTTTATAAATGAACCTGTTAAAGGTTTTGTCTTGTCACACTGAGGACAGATGTAAGAAAACCATGCAAGTAACAGGCCCTCTGAATGGGCCAAATTCTCTGACTGTTCAAATGCCCACTGGCTGATAAGGAAGAAGGAAAAAACCAAGCACAATCATGCAAAATTATTAAACAGACCCAGAAGCAGAGGGATTTTTTATTCTACTCTTAAGGGGGGAATTGGTCACTCTCTCCCCAAACACTGGAGAGAGATGAAGAGCAAACTTCTAGCTGTCTGACAGAGAAGATTAATTTTACCTCAAGAGCCTATTTACATTCTGCAGTAAGAAAATCAGATTAAGGATCACGTCAGTGAAGTGAGTTAGAACCTGGAAGGACATGATGGAAAGAAGTATCTTCTTGCTCAATAAAGTTTAAGTTGGCTTATTCACTGAATACTAGCAATTCAGGCATTTTCATCCTCTCTAAAACTAAGGCAACAGCACCACTTAAGTCCATACTTTCAATTAAGAAATTAATAAACTAAAATGAACTAATTTAAGTTCTGGATATTAAATTTAAATAAAACCCAGAAACTACTACAGGCTCACTAAAGTTCAATCAGTTATTACCCAAAGTTTTCTGCTTGCTACAGCACAGTTGACTGGGTAAGAGGAAAACTTAAACTTGCATGGCAAAGTATGTCTGATCAGGTACACTGCAAACACAAGGAAATGCTGAAATACTTCTCCTCATAACTAAAACAGTTTAACTTAAAACACTAAGCTAGCTTTCAGAATTAAAATTCTTTTGCACTTGCCAGATAGGGCTTTTACTAGTGACTGCTGGGCCCTGAATTCTAAGGTGAGTGCTTACAGAGATAGTGCTTACAGTTTAGCAACAGAGAGAAGATGTAAAAGCCCCTACCTTGTGTTCCACACTGGTTAACAAGGGAGGAATACCAGAAGATGAAGAGTTTGGCAGACCCAGTGCATCACAAATAGCTTGCACTTCCTGAATAATTTCATTGTGCTTATCCAAATGAGAGCCTTTAATTTTCTTGCTGTGCTGTATCTTTAAAGCCTGAAGTTCTGTACTTAGAAATACTGGAGAGAAAAGCATCATAACGGCAGATTTAGAGACACTTGAGTATTTCTGCATCCACATTCTCAGTACAGTTACAATATATACATTTGTAAGACAACCATGATAACAGGAGACTTTCTCAGTTCTTTCCTGAACAGGTGAGGAACAATTTCCTATTTTTTACCTCAAGCTCCTCTCACCTGACTTCATATATTCAGTCTACACCCTACATATAACTGTTCGACTCCATCTGCCACCAGATCCCAAGTTCCTCGGCTAGTTTCATGTTATCACAGTGGTTCCTGCTGCCACTCCTTTGTCCAACTCCAACCTAAACTCAGACATTGTTTCTCTCAATTCTGCTTTCACCTTCAAATTGTACAGCATTTCTGTTCAACCTGTGCTGAAACCTCTCACAACACAAGGAAGCAAGGTCTCAGTTTAGGTAAGCTGGAACAACTGGATCAAGACTGGGATCAGGAGGCCTCAGTAGGTCACACCATACTTTTAAAATAAATATAGTTTCTGTTAAAACAGCTCTCCAATGCTTCTCTATTTTTCACTTTGCACAAGTGGGCTGAGGCATGCTGAGCTAGAATGTAATGACTGTACACATCAACTTAAAAACACATAAACAACTCTTCAATGTAAATTGTACAGTCATGATACAGCATTCACATAAAATACTTTATTATAAATGGGAAAAACAATTATAACTTACACAGGAGTTTAAGACAATCGTCTTTCTCTCTCAATCTGTCTTTGATGTCTCCAGACACCAGTGATGAATACGGACAAGCCATTTCTCTCAGAAAGCCACTAATTTCAAGCTGGAAGCTCTCTATATCTTTCACACCTA